>JBBGZY010000452.1:292500-1021250 GCA_037952925.1 Lithobates clamitans
AAGTGCACTTTCAGTGCAAAGTGGATATGCCTTTAGTAAATAAACCCCTTTGTGTTCATTCAGAAAATGTAAAGGGTTCTCTGAATGGTGCCTGTGCTGAGCAACCTCTTCTGTTCAGTAAGCAGCATGGCAGCCATTAAGCACAGGACATGGACGCTCACAGCAATCGCTTTAGTAGTTACTATGCATGGCTACTCCAGATTCTGCCTGCCACAGTTTTAGTAAGTTCTACCATATTGCCGCGTACACACGGTCGGACTTTTCAGCTACAAAAGTCCGACAGCCTGTCCAACAGACTTCCGGAGGACTTTCGGCAGACTTGCGGCGGACTTGTGGCAGACTTTCTAACGAACGGACTTGCCTACACACGACCACACAAAAGTCCGATGGATTCGTACGTGATGACGTACACCAGACTAAAATAAGGAAGTTCATAGCCAGTAGCCAATAGCTGCCCTAGCGTGGGTTTTTGTCCGTCGGACTAGCACACAGACGAGCGGATTTCGGGGTCCGTCGTAGTTACGACGTAAAGATTTGAAGCATGTTTCAAATCTAAAGTACGTCGGATTTGAGGCTAAAAAAGTACGTTGAAAGTCCGGAGAAGCCCACACACGATCGGATTACCAGCCAGCTTTAGTCCGTCAGCGTCCGTTGGACTTTTGTAGACGAAAAGTCCGACCGTGTGTACGCGGCTTAAGTGTTTGGATCTGTGCATTGTGGTATGTTTAGGTGCATGTGCAATGTGGTAGGTTGGGTATGTGCTTTGGAGTACCATTAAAGATTAATGGCAACGCCCATAGAGCTGTGCATTAATATGTGTTGTGGTAGAACATGCATTTTAATGTGTGTTACCACAATGCAACATACTATGAGTAAGGTTTCTTGTGATAAAAAAATATAACCAGGGCATTTCTGAAAGTTAACGAACATATATTCTACAGAGGGTTTCCTGTGAGATATTCTGAACCAGAAATGAGCACACATCACAGTAAGCACAATGCATAATGAGTTTGCAATATTTTTATAAAGATAAGATTGGCATCTTTGGGTGTGTTTAATAGTGCCGTCCAATATTTGGAACTTTGATATATTTAAACTGGTGGATGCTGGCATATATCCACATCAGCAAATATGTAGAAGAAGTTTTTCCTTTTATATATTTATTTTACAGTAAATACAAATATCCACTCCCAGTCAAGAACCATGGTCTCAGTATTTTAACTTGGTAGATAGAAAGAATTACTATTCATGAAGTTTAGTTACCATGCAATCAAACATTAGAATGAGGAACAACAATCACTGCATGTGAATGTGCACTAAAAGAAAACGCCACTTTTAAAGCTAATGTAGCACCCTCTACCAATAGGTAGGTTCTAGTAATAGATTTTTTTTACTAGGAACTGTCAGCACAGGCAAATTTAGGCAGGCCTATGATGCAAGCTAGGTCTGTCTTTTTTGATCTGGGGGAATGGGAGTGGTCAGAGTAGCAGTGGGTGTGACCACCTGTGCTCTGGTTCTGAGGTGCCTCCCCTGCTTCCAGGGAGAATGTTCTGGAAGAGGAGCAGGGCCTGGAACTGGAGTGGCAGGCAGCTCAAGAGGGAGCCCTGACCAATCCCCAACTGGTATTGACAGGGGGCGGGCCTCCTATATAAGCTGAGGTAACATGCCACTAGGAGAGAGATGTCGGCTGAGTGAGTGGAGGATGGAATACTAGGCAGTAGCAGGAGGGCACCTCCATCTGGGCGGGGGGGGGGGGGGCGCCAATCGCAGGAGGAGGCCTGGGGAGAGCTGTGAAGGAACTTTTCTTCTACATGGTCATTGGCGATGTCTTTATCATCACACGGTCGTTGATAAAGAGCTCCTGGAGCAGAGGGGCAGGTGAAGCTGTTGTAATGTATGGTCAGGTCAAGTTCTCCATCAAGGACTCAGGGCAGTGAAAGGTTGGTGAGTGTTACCATGGTGGAGGGCTGGATGTGCCAGGAAGTCTGTGAGGGAACTTTGCTTCTACACAGACATTAGCAAAGTCTTCATCATTTACACAGTGAATGATGGGGAGTCCTGGATCAGAGGAAGAGATTGTGGGGATCTGTGTCAAATCGATGTGGCCAGAGGGCACAGAATTTACAAGCTGGGCTGGCAACAGTAGTCCACCATTCAAAGAAATGCTTCTAAACTACTAGGCCTCTGGGCAGAGGTGCTGCAGCCCTCAGGCTTAGTAGCAGAGAAGCAACCAGAGCCTGCTTAAGGACTTATTCAGAGTGGGTCCTTCTTGCTCATAGAAGAAGATGTGACATTACTTTACTTCAGGATAAGTTTTGTGCAGAAGGGGAACTACAGGAGAAGCTTTGTGCAGGAGGACAGAAGTTTCTGGGAATATTATATCTACATGGTCAGAAAGTGATGTCCTCATTCTCTACACCTGTATTGAATGGGGAATTCTTGGAAACAAATAGTCTGCGGAAGTTGAGCAGAGAAGGAGCAACAGTCTGCATGGAGATGCAGGAGGAGAAACATAACAGTTACAGATGCACATCATATCTTCTGGCTCTAAATATGTGCTAGTGTGTATAATCTATAAAATATGATGGCAATTGAAACATTCTATGGGCATCCCATATACCTTTTTCCCCAACCAAGTTGTGCCCCCCAATAAAATAAAAACAAAACCAGCAAAAGACTGTTCATTGTCTCTGCAAGTGATGTATTGAGTCTGGCAGCGGGGTGAATTGGTGGATTGTCTGTTACTAGTGACAACTACACCGCTACACTTCTTTCATAAGCTCAAACACTATCCAAAATCAGTTTGTCTTTAAATGGAATAATTTGCAGAAATCCATACGCCAAGCAAACCTCCATTCCCAGATGACTGTCCCATTCTGACTGTTGTGTGCAGGATCATACAATGATTTCATATCTGTGGAGTTTCTCTGAACTGGCCATCCACCCACTTTGGGGATCAGTCATTTCCTTAAAAACACACCACATTCTTTATTTTTAACTCTGCTGTTAAGTCAGAGCCAGCTCCTACTCAAAGCTCTACCAACTGCTCTCTACATATAAGTCACCTATATGCTCATTCAAACTTACATATGTATGGAGTGATCTGCAACAATCATGAGGGTAGTCAGATAATGCCTGCACAGTTGACCTTTCTGATGTCTAGGGAGAGCTTAACCTGACAAGACTGGGATTTAGACATCATCTCATGTGTATATATGGACCTCTAATGCCCTGTACACACGATAGGACCTTGTTGTCGGAAATTACGATCATGTGTAGGCTCCATCACACATTTTCCATAGGAATTTCCAACACACAAAGTTTGAGAGCTTGCTATAAAATCTTCCGACAACAAAATCCGTTGTCGGAAATTCCGATTGTGTGTAGACAAATACGACGCACAAAGTGCCACGCATGCTCAGAATAAATTAAGAGATGAAATCTATTGGCCACTGCCCCGTTTATAGTCCCAACGTACGTGTTTTACGTCACCGTGGCGACAACTTTGTGCGACCGTGTGTATGCAAGACAAGTTTGAGCCAACATCCGTTGGAAAAAATCCATGGATTTTGCTGTCGCAATGTCCGATCAATGTCCGACCGTGTGTACAGGGCATAAGTGTTTCTAAAGTCACATTTTTTAAAAATGAAAATAATAAACATATTCTACTCACCTGCTATGTGCAATGGTATTACACAGAGCAGTCCCAAACCTCCTCTTCTGGGATCCCCAGCTGACGATCTCCGCTCCTCTTCTTCTCCATCTGCCCCCATTGAAAATCACTTGCTATGGGGGCAGATGTGATCTATTGATACACACAGCGCAGCTCGGCTCTGCCCCCGCTCCCTCCTCACAGCATTTGATTGACAGCAGGAGGTTCCAATGGCTTCCGAATGCCTCTGTCCCTGGTAATAGAAGGAGAGAAGAGATGCAGTCGTGCACAGCTCTGGATCGATTGACGACTCATGCAGGTATTTGGGGGGGGGGGGGGGCGCGGGGCACAGCAAGTTGTAAAGTTTTTTACCTTAATGCAAGGAATGCATTACGGTTAAAAAAAAAATAGCTTTAGAATCACTTTAATCTCCAGATCTCATAAGTTAAAATAGTATTGGCCATATAATGATTACACCAATGTGGCAACTGTATAAGTTTTTTTTTATCCCAACACTGTCAATCAGATGTTGTTTTATAAGAGTGAAATTTCACTCACTTTTCTTCTTGTCTCTGGTGTTACTTTGAAGACATGGTCTAAATAATCAAGCCTCCCATGTTGGCTGTTCAGTGTATGAGCACCCTAATGCCCTGTACACACGGTTGGACTTTGTTCGGACCTTCCGACAACAAAATCCATGGATTTTTTCCGACGGATGTTGGCTCAAACTTGTCTTGCATACACACAGTCACACAAAGTTGTCGGAAAATCCGATCATTCTAAACGCGGTGACGTAAAACACATACGTCGGGACTATAAACGGGGCAGTGGCCAATAGCTTTCATCTCTTTATTTATTCTGAGCATGCGTGGCACTTTGTCCATCGGATTTGTGTACACACGATTGGAATTTCCGACAACGGATTTTGTTGTCGGAAAATTTTATAGCCTGCTCTCAAACTTTGTGTGTCGGAAAATCCGATGGAAAATGTGTGATGGAGCCTACACACGGTCGGAATTTCCGACAAGGTCCTATCACACATTTTCCGTCGGAAAATCCGACCGTGTGTACGGGGCATTACAGTTTTATGTGTCTCCTTAAACATAGTCAGTTATTATTCTTTAGTAAATAGACCCCAGTTATAAATGTACATTGTGGTACAGTTATCTGCTGCAACAAAGAAGTCTTTATAGAACTACTGTAAGGCGTACCAGAAAAAAATGGGGACTTAATACAGAACTGTGTAGTGTCATAGAATGCAGAAATTAAGAACTGATGGTATCATACTGGAAAGTAGTCATATGCAGCATGTTGAGATTAAGTACAACAAACTGGACACCTCTGCACATTTCCCAAGACATCAGATGTACCAATCAACTTGCAAAATGAGGAGACTTTCCTACAGAAAGAGGAACACTTGATATCTGTGGAATAGAACTCAATATTAACATGCTTTAAAGTTACGCTTTCCTTTGCCCATGCAGGGCAAAGTAAAGGGGTCACGTAAGTTCCATCATCCCCAGAAGCATATACTCTCCTTTTATTGACTTCCCCACCAATCTGTTCAGCTGCAGGGAATAATGTGATAGTATGGGTAAGCAGGTGACTCAATCCCTGTAAGTTCTAAAAGTTAATGCAAAGCTTTAATTTCCCAGTCCCTGGAACTAAATGCAGCGAGGAAAGGTGAGTATATGCTGCTGAGCAGGGAGGGGGAGTTAGGTGACCCTTTTACTTTTTCCAGAATGGGCAAAGCAAAGGGTTACTTTTACAGATACTAGCCGCATAGCTGCTGTTGTCTTTGCTTGTATATGAGCACAATTTGTTTAAGATTAAAGGACTTCCTTAAACTATTGCAGCAGTTCTTAGCAGCACCACAAACACACATAATTCAAATTAGATTTTTTGGCTGCAGTTCAGCACTAAGTACTGTTCTTGTTTTCAATCCTAGATTATCTGAATCCAGTGTATTTGAATGCAGTCCCAAATTGGGGGTATGCTAAATGATCATAATAAGATTATATCATTATAGAGTTACTTTGAAGGAAAAAGTCATTAAATCTGTTGACTATATTACCAAGGTCAAAATTACATGTTAAAGATATCTAGCTTCACAATGTTCCTTATTTACGCACCCAGCTTGATATGCGTGAACAAAGGTGCAAATGATACATGTTGCAGGGGAGAATTTTAAACAGCTTGGTCAGACGGGTTTGTTGAGCCTCTTCAATTACTGCTTTGTAACTTCTTTTGGTAAAAAGTGAGCCATTTGTTTTAGGCAAAAGTAGCATATAAAACATATATAGAAAATATTTCCCCGCGCAGCTACCCAAAACCACCAATAACCTGTTTGTAACGCCAAACAGCATATCACATAGACTTCCAGACAAATTTATATACTATAAAGTGTAGCGCTCCACTTCTTAAAGTGATGAAATTAAGGTGGGAATATACAGTATATGCACCAAAAAAATAGCTAATAAATACTTTAACTAATTTACATTAAAATAAATCACTATAAGATCCGCAATACAAAATTAGTGAAAAAAACTACTTTAAATGGCACTCCAATCAAAAGTGTCACAAACATATGTGCTTTAATAATAAGTGATTATAAAAACTTTTAAAAGTTCACTAAAGTGTCCACAGAAATCTAAACATTCATATTCAGCCAAAGCGCCCTTCATTCAAGTGCCACCCTGTGATAACCACAAATGTGCAAAAAAATGCTGTGGTACTGTTTGTGAAGTGCATTAAACTTTGGGGATACATAGGCATTTTAGCACTTTGTTGCAGTTGTCATGATCTCTGTACACGTGCCCTTGTACATTAATATAATGCATACTTCTGCACTAAACAAGCTAAGTGACTTGTTTTCTGAACTAGCAGTCAAGGACTTAAAAACAACACATCTGTCATTGTGTGCTGCTGCAGGGCACACACACAGAAAGTGAATTACAAGTGACATCAAACATTCCGGCCACTGTTAATCATAAACAGCTAAAAGCTGAAGACAACAGGCAAAGGTCTGTCTGGTCATAGGTCAAAACTCAGGACTTCATGATAGTAAGCTGTTTACTTCTACATGCTGCATCGTTTACTAATTTCTTGTATAATATGGCTAAACAATCCTACATGATAAATTTAATAGTTTAGAGCAGGGATCTCCAAACTACGGCCCTCCAGCTGTTGCAGAACTACACATCCCATAAGGCGTTGTAGAACTCTGACATTCACAGATATGACTAGGCATGATGGGAATTGTAGTTAAGAGCAATGGTTCTTAACCATGGGCCATGGACTTCTAAGTAGAGATGGGCCGAACACCCCCCCCCCTCTTTCGGTTTGCACCAGAACTTCCGAGCAGAGAAAAAGTTCTAACCCGAAGAGAGAACCCTATTAAAGTTTATGGGACCCGAACGTGAAAAATCAAAAGTCCCCATTTTGAAGGCTTATATGCAAGTAATTGGCAATTTTATTTAAAGATGTGACACAGATATAGACAAAAAGGCAACTTTGTATTGCATAAAGATTGCTATAAATGCATCAAGTACATCAATCATACATATCAATTGCTTGTGAGTGTAGAGAACTACTTGATCAAGCTCACTCTGATTTATCTCGCAAAGCGGAGGTCAGATATTCCATTTTTTCAATGTCCTTTACTCTTGTGAACCATTGGGCCATCGTTGGTGCAGATTGTTGTTTCCAAAGGGGTGGAATGCAGGCTCGTGCAGCATTAAGGAGATATTTGAGAAGGGAATTATGATAACGTTTCCTTGATAAGGGGGTAAGGTTATCATGTAGGGATATATATGTGAGTTTCTGTATGAGCTTAAGCACCGACTCCCAAAAAGTTTGGAGCACGGGGCAATCCCATGGAGGACATATATTGATGCAATTTATTTTTTTTTTTTTAAAAGATCATTTTTAAAGGAGCAGTGATTTTAATGATGCTTAAAGTGCAACAATAAAAATGAAAAATTCCTTTAAATATAGTGCCTGGGGGGTCCTCTTAGTCTTGTAAAGTGGCACATCTGTAGCATGTATGGAATATGCTTCAGCAAAAATCACATTTCTAAAGAAAAAAAAAATGAATGAAATGACATTTAATGTCATTAGAAAAATGTTTAAAAAAAAACAAAAAAAAAAAACACGTGGGGTTCCCCCCAAAATCCATACCAGAACCTTATCCAAGCATGCAGCCTGGCAAGCCGGAAAGGGGGGGACAAGCAAGCCCCCCCTTCTGAACCGTACCAGGCCACATGCCCTCAACATGGGGGGTGCTTTGGGGTGCACCCAAAGCACCTTGTCCCCTTGTTGATGGGGACAAGGGCCTCATCCCCACAACCCTGGGCTGTGGTTGTGGGGGCCTGCGGTCAGAAGGCTTATCAGAATCTGGAAGCCCCCTTTAACAAGGGGGCCCCCAGATCCTAGCCCCCCCCCATGTGAATGAGTATGGGATACATAGTACCCCTACCCATTCACCAAAAAAAGTTTAAAAAAGTAATAAAAACACAGACAGTTTTTAATTCCTTTATTAAAAGTTAAAAAAAGTGGCCCCCATGTTAAAGGGGATTTCCAGATTCTGAAAAGCCTTCTGCCCACAGACCCCCACAACTACAGCCCAGGGTTGTGGGCAAGTGGCCTGGTATAGTTCAGTGTGGGGGGGTTGCTCACTCGTCCCCCCTTTCCTGGCCTGCCAGGCTGCATGCTTGGATAAAGGTTTGGTATTGGTTTTGGGGTGGACCCCACGCTGTTTTTTTGTGCAAGTTCGGGTGATCGTGAACATGCGATGTTTGGGCTGAACTTTTGCTCGGCCCAAACCGTTCGCCCAACTCTACCTCTAAGTGGTTCATGGACTGGTTTCAAGGGGTTGGTGAGGGTCAGATAACAATAACATTTACATTCACTATATAGCCATTCCCCTTGTCCCAATCAATGGTTTCCCATTGAAAGAATTTAAAGGTTAAGTTCACCTTTATAAAAAAAAAAAAAAATAATTGCACATCTTTTTGCAAGTAAAAAAATGTGTATTTAGAAAAAAATTTTTTTAGGAACTTACAAAGCATTCCACCCATGATAAACAGATCATAGGTGCAATCTCAGGCTTCTGCTGAATGTCAGTGTAGCTGTCTGCCTGTACCTTGCATAGGCAGGCATTTACTGAATGAGGAAGCATCAATGAACTATCAAGAGTGCTTATCAGCGCCCTGGTAGTTCATTAGGAACTACAAGCCGTCAGTTCAAAGGCTCTTGTAGTTTATTCATTCAGAGAACTCTGTGGGCAGAGCCCTGCACGGCCGCATTATTTTCAAATTGTGGTAGCAGGTAAGGTGACAAGATCCTCAGCCCCCTGTCACGATTACAAGGGGGACGGGGAGAGGCTGCAGGAGCATATTACATTTTTCACCCTTAAAATTGGATGGACCATGTACCATGTTGCCAAAGGTGAACTTATCCTTTTAAGAAAACTATTGTAAGGGCAGAGATGTTATTTTAAAAGAGAAGTATGTTTTTTTTTTTTTTATCGTACTTACCTAGGTGGATGCAGCATTGATCACTCAGTTCTCTCTGCCGCTCTGCCCACCCCCCCACCGCACTCACTGGAGCGCTGGGCTGTGGAGGGGGCAGGAGCAGCTGACTCAGGCTCTCAGTGGCTTGCTGATAGGCTGAGCCAAGTGCTGGTCAAGGCTCCTGAGTGGATCACAACCATATGGTCGTAATCTTTCCCCAGCCTGGATCGGCTCTGTGACGTCAGCCAACTTCAGCTAAAAACAGGTCACATAACAAACTGCACTCCTATGATTCACAGGAGAAGTACAGTCAAATGAGCTTTGGCTTTACTTCTCTTTTAAACAAAGCTAAACTGCAGGGAAACATCAAGATTAAAAGTCCGATATACATACACTGTACGCTAAAATGTTTAACTTTTTTATGCAGAAATGTCAGATTTGTCAAAGGTTGTTGGGGATCACTATGTGTTCATTTCTGCCCCACCCCCTCCAGCAGCATTTTGGGAATGGTCCTGCAGCCTCCTGGGACATGTGACCTGTTCCATGTGCAGTGGTGAGCTTGCTGTGGTTCCTCAGGAAGCCATAACTCATAACTAGCTCCTGTATCGCAGATGGAATCACTAGGAACCCGCACCAGTTAGACGAACTAGCTGCAGAAAGGTAGCACTGGACCCCAGGCACTTACCATTTTTTTAAGTTAGCAGCTGCATTATTTGTAGCTAGTGACTTTAAAAAAAAAAACAAAAAAACAAAAAAAAAAACCAACCAAACAAACAAACAATGTAAAGTCTCTTTTACGGTATATATATACTATATTATTTTTTTATTTGCTTAAATTGTTTTGGAGTAAGCAGCCTCTCTAATTCCCAGAACTTGTGATAGATGGTAAGTACATTTTTTTTTTTTTTTTTTAGGCACATCATGGCACCAGCCAGGAAAAAGACAAATCACATTTTGCCTTTTAACATTTTCTGGTCAAGTTGAGAGTTTCAGAAGGTTATGTTTACTGACACAAACATAGCATCTACAGTTGCTAGTTCTTACGATGAGAAATATTGTATCTGTTGCAGTTAAAAAATTTGAATTCACTATTTGGTGGCATTTTTATTTAAATTTGTTTCCAAAAAATAGATTTAGAAAATTGGTTATCTCAAAAAATTCCTACTCCATTTTTCTCAATTTTTCATATGGTTCCATATGAACTGGCATGCTTCCTTAATTATTTTACGTATGGTATTTTGCCTGATAAGACAGGGATGAGAATAAATGGCTAGTGGAAAAATACCTGGAAAACCATTAAACTGTAAAAAGGGATATTTTTTTGGCAAACATGACCATTTTCACCACCAAATTAGTAGTTATTGTTGTAATTGGATCAATGGACAAAGGAGGGCAATCTTGAACACCTTTTTTTTCATGTAGGTAAAACCATATTAGTTTATGTATTTTTATGTCCATAGTAATAGAATTATACTACAGGCCCATTTTAAAAAGATAAATTAGTTAAATCTAAATATAGAAAATATTATAAATGTAATTCTTTATTTTGATCATAGTTAATTTTGCCTTGGCCACAAAACAGATAAATGGTTGTACACTTGGTCAATCTATGCTGTTAAATGTGAACAGTGTCATTACAATAACATAAGCATAAACATTTCTTTTGCATATATTGCGGGTTTGATTGCAATATTTTCTTTGATGAGATCACGACATCAAACCAGAGTCTCAAATGTATGAACTGACAGTCTGCAGAAATTTAAGAATTTTTCTGGAAATCTCTTTGAATCCTAATATAGAAGATGGAATTGTCATTTTTTTCTTATTGAATTTGTTAAAGGATGTACCAAGTACATACAATTGCTTTGACAAATGTTTAAAGAAGATCTATGGTCACAATACTTTCATTTTATAACATCAACATTGTAAAACCAGTACACACAATAGATATTATTGACAGTCTAATACAGTGGCGGCCGGTGGTAATTTTTTTTTTTTGGGGGGGGGGGGGGCGGCAAACAGTACCACCCCCCAGTAGTCATTCGGGTCTGGAGCACTTACCCCATCTATAGTGGGCAGCGCTTCTCCCGGGCTTCACTGGCAGCTTCCCCTGCTCTGCGGCAGCTTCGGCTTCCCTTTCCCCTGCTCTCCACGGGCATCGCCGCGGCTTCCGTTTCCTCCCTCCTCCTCGGCGGCCAATTGGGACTCTTCTCTTTTTGGCCAATCGGTCTCAGACCCTCTTCTGATTGGCCGGATTGAGAATCAGTGTTTCAATAGCGAATATTCATTCGCTGTTGTAATACCTGGGTGGGCTTGTAGCGCAATGCTCTGTGCCACAATCCCACCCTATTTTGAAGCCTATTAGAATCTCTAGCTCTAATCAGGTGCTTCAAAAAAACACTCCTGCTGCTGTAATTCGTGCATCCGGCTAGGGGGCGTGCATAGGGGCGGCGGCCGTGGATAGAGGGGTCGGCGCTCGGGCGCCCCTAATGGACAAGCAGCCACTGGTCCAATATAAGCTTACTTTAAAAAAACTCTTGAGTTATGCCTGTCTGCTAATCATCTCTTTCCACAACTTTTTGGATTCCCTGCATACTTTGCAGCTTCTCCTCTGCTGTTTACTTTAACTTCTAAGGACTACATATCCCATGGTACCTTTCTGCCTACAAACAGTGATTCCTCTGACTCCGCCTCCTAAAACTCTTCCTCTCAGCACCTTTGTAGATCAGAAGATCAGAAGGCTCTGTGAAATGTGTGACACAGAAGTCCTACTTATAGGGTATAGTGAATATGTGTCACAGAATTAAAAATACATTTGTGGGATCTTTGCAAAGTAAGTTTACAAATCAGGATCCTTCAGAATAACCTTGAAATAACTGAAATACAACGTGGAAATGAATATACAATTTTACATTGTGACTATAGATATGCTTTAACCGGTTCCCGACCGGCTCCTGTACTTTTACGTTGGCAGAATGGCACGGCTGCGCAATGTAACGTACCTATACGTTACTTTGAATTTGCCGCCGTGTGCACGCGCGCGCCTGCTGAGATCGCCGAGAGTCGGGTCGCGGGTCCCACGGACTCGATCGCCGCGGGCATACCCGCGATCGCCTCACGGAGAGGACAAACGGGGAGATGCCGTTGTAAACAGCATCTCCCCGTCCTGCCTAGTGACAAGCGTCACTCGATCTCTGCTCCCTGTCATCGGAGCAGAGATCAGTGACGTCACACGCCAGCCCATCCCCCTGACAGTTAGTAATCACTCCCTAGGACACACTTAAAGTGGAGTTCCACCCACTTTTACAACTCTTCAGCATCCCTCACTAAACTGTGCACTGTAAACAAATTGGATATTTTTTTTCTCAGCACCTCCTGTATATCTGCTGTATTCATTTTTCACTTCCTCCTCCCTGGCCGCGGCCCATCGCATCATTTCCTGTTTGCAATGCCTTCTGGGAAGGGGCGGCAACTTCCTTTGAAACTGCCGTTGCTATGGAAACCTGACCTGAAACTTATTACACTGCTTGTGCTGCACTGAGCATGTGCGAGATCTGCAAGGATGAGATCCAGTAAAAAAATACAGTCTGGCTTCAGATGCCCACACTTAAGATGGCCATGGCCTGCTGTAAGTTTGTTATTTTATAAACTACTGCTATAAACTAACAAAACAGACCTTAGTTTACAGACTAACTTTACTAGAATACATTAAGCTTGTGTATTATAGGGGTATTTTTTATTTAAAAAGTATAATTTCAGCCGGAACACCACTTTAACCCCTCCCCGCCCCCTAGTGGTTAACCCCTTCACTGCCAGTGTCATTTATACAGGAATCAATGCATTTTTATAGCACTGATTGCTGTATAAATGACAATGGTCCCAAAAATGTGTAAAAAATGTCCAACATGTCCGCCATAACGTCGCAGTCACAATAAAAATCGTTGATCGCCGCCATTACTAGTAAAAAAAAAAAAAAAAAAAAAAAGTATAAAAATGCATAAAACTATCCCCTATTTTGTAAACGCTATAACTTTTGCGCAAACAAATCAATAAACGCGTAGAAGAATATGTATCGACCTAAACTGAGGAAAAATAAGTTTTTTTATATATTTTTTGGGGATAATTATTATAGCAAAATGCAAAAAATAACGCGTTTTTTTCAAAATTGTCGCTCTTATTTTGTTTATGGCGCAAAAAATAAAAATCGCAGAGATACCACCAAAAGAAAGCTCTATTTGTGGGAAAAAAGGACGTCAATTTTGTTTCGGAGCCATGTCGCACGACCGCGCAATTGTCAATTAAAGCAACGCAGTGCCGAATCACAAAAAACGCTCTGGTCAGGAAGGGGGTAAATCCTTCTGGGGCTGAAGTGGTTAATACAGCTATAATTACCATGAGGCAAAAAAGCTAAATCTCCACATCAGAATTCATGGTGGTCCAGGAAGACAGAACACATAACTCTAGAGTTTTATCTTTTGCAGTTAGTAATTCCAGCTAAAAATCTCCAATAATTGATGGTATTAGCGATTTGTAGTAGCAATTAATCTCTGCTACAAAATTCCCCATCTGACCTGGCCCAGGAGTAATTTAGCAATGTAAAGTCCTAAGAGTAATGGCAAACCAACAATGAGTTCAAAAATTTGTGTTTTTTGGTGTGTTAGACGTCCAGTTCAAATGAATGTGCAGTGCACAGGGAGAACATAAGGTCTATGCAAGTAGTATACTGCTGGGAATTAAAGGGGTTGTAAAGGTAAAAAATATTATATGCATTAAGGTGAAAAAACTTTTGACAATACCGCCGCCCCCAGCCCCCCCGTTTTACTTACCTGACACCTCGAAACTCAGCCGCTCGCTCCCGACATCCATTTCGCCGCTCAGCCTGGTCGCTGATTGGCTACAGTAGATGGATTGAAAGCAGCACAGCCATTGGCTCGCGCTGCTGTCAATCACATCCAATGAAGCGGCACGCCAGGGGGGGGGCAGAGTGATACAGTGAGCGGCTATAGCCGCCGGCTGTATTACGGGAGCGCGCCCGCAATAACTAACCACCATGCGAGGGAGCTCGCATTTAGGTGGTTAGTTCTTGCGGGGAGGACCCCAGAAGAGCAGGTTTGGGGCCACTCTGTACAGAACGAGCTGCACAGTGAAGGTAAGTATAACATGTTTGTTATTTAAAAAAAAAATTACCTTTACAACCCCTTTAACCACTTCGCGCCCGCGCTATAGCCGAAAGACGGCTGCAGCGCAGACGCTATCTGCCGGGCGGCCGTCCCTGGACGTCCTGGTGTTTGCTTTTGCGTTGCGCGCTCCCGCAGGCGCGCATCGGGGAAGTTCTGTGCTGGCCGTGTCCCTCGGACACGGCCAGTCACAGATCGCTGAAAACGGCCAATCATAGCGGCCGTTTTCAGCGCGATCGGCTGTGCCAATGAGAGACGATGTTTACATATGAGATCATCTCTCATCGCCGGTGTTCTGCGGCGGTAAGTAAAAAAAAAAAAAAATAAAAATTCATTTTGCAAAGAATTGTGGGAAAAAATGACAACATCAAAAAGCTCACCATGCATCTTACTAAATACCTTGGAATGTCTACTTATAAAAAAGGGGTCATTTGGGGGGTATTTGTACTTGCCTGACTTGTTTGGGTCGCAAGAAATGAGATAGGCCACCAGTACATCAGGTGTGATCAATTTTTTATGATTTGCACCATAACTTATAAACTCTCTAACTTTCACAGAGACCAAATAATATCCACTAATTTGGGTTATTTTTATATGTAGCAGTATAAATTGTGGCCAAAATTTATGAAGAAAAATTACTAATTTGCAAAATTTTATCACAGAAACTAAGAAAAATGCGTTTTTTTTTTCCAAAATTTCGGTCTTTTTTCATTTATAGCGCAAAAAATAAAAAACCCAGAGGTAATCAAATACCACCAAAAGAAAGCTCTATTTGTATGAAAAAAAAGAGGACAAAAAATTCATTTGGGTACAGTGTTGCATGACTGAGTAATTGTCATTCAAAATGTGACAGCACTGAAAGCTGAAAATTGGTCTGGGCAGGAGGGGGGTTTAAGTGCCCAGTAGGCAAGTGGTTAAGCTCCAGGAGCCTGGATCTGTAGGGCAACAATGTTATGCACTGAGTTGTGATGTACATTCAGTGTTGCTGGATATTCAAACTATGCCTAAACCTTGTGCACTTCATTTTAAATAGCTACAAAATAGAAGAAGAACTATGCAACAGGAATTCGCTTTTTTTCATCCCCAGTTGTGTCAATCTGACCACACATTTTCAATTTTGTTTACTAGAACATTAATGATTGTATCATACCAGTCCCTCCCTCCTTCCTGTTATGTAATAATAATTCTGTTGCTGCAACATCCATTCTTTCTGCATAGAAAAATATATCAATTTGTTTTTCTCGGCAGATTGCTATGTCATATGCTCTGCAATCACTACCTGAATTTGCTTAGGTTGTGTACTAATTACAGCTTGTTGCAAAAGTAGAAAGAATGAAAATGTATAACAAGGTTCTGTTAAAGCAAAGTAAACTGCCGCAACAAAATACATTTTTTGGGCTCCCAGAAGTGGTTTGCCTTAATGTTCTAGTATGCACAGTATATTTGCTCATCATGGCAGACCTACCTTGCAAGCGATCCCTTCCAGTGCTGCGATCTTAGAGCTCCCCCCTTTTGTCACCACTCGCACTTACAAAATCACCACATTGATACACCAAAGCACCATCTCCTCAATCCCCCTATTGCTATAGCTACTAATAACATTTGCCAATATTCATAATGTATGTATGTTGTATGTGCCCGTCCCAAAAAAACAATGCGCTGCGCTTAGTACAATATTCTAACGGTGTATGTGCGGCACATAAGTGATTATATGACTAGTAGCAGCTGCTTAAATAGAAGAACATGTATATAGGCAATAATGAATCAATTAAATTAGATAAATATATAAATACACAATTATAAATATATAAAGTGTCTCTTCAGTATTGCAGCAGCGCTGTGCACCCCAATTGAACAGGGTCTCTTTCTTAATCTAATTCAGAAAGTTCAAACACGGATCTGATAGCCAGAGTCCCACCAATAAATAATCAAGATGTATTCTGTGAGGGTAGTAATCCTTTCACCAAGCAATACACCACGTGCTGGGGTCCCCAATGAAAACTCACTCACCAGAAATCAGATCAATAAAAGCCTTGATTAATAGTAGTAAATCTGCATCAATATCCAAAGCGACCACCAGATGTCAATATTATTCCCAGTAGTTCCAATAGGAAATGTAGAAGAAACAAAAATGCTCACATAGCGTGATACTGCTAAACATCTTTATTTGAACCATCCAAACTTCCCCTATAAAACCATGCGTACCAAAATTTAATAAACATTGAGCAAAGATAACAAAGTGCACTGTGCCTGATTGCGTCCTCCAGTCGTGAAAACCTGTCAGGAGCGCTCCCTGTGTGTAGCCACAGTCACACGCTTCCTGGTTCCTCGGTTGGTGGAGCACATGCGTCACTTCCTGTGCACCACGTCCCTAACGTTTCGTCACTTCCTGGACTTCTTCTGAGGGCGTGACACACAAGAAAGGAGGCCGGTATTTATATAAGTGACAGGCGGAACAACCAATCAGCAGAAGCAAAAGCCCGGATGACTCACACATCCCCGCCCCTAATGCTAAATACTGTCAGCAATGCGTGAAATAACATCATCCAGACATTCTGCTCCCACAGGTCGTATTAAGCATGACGATACCGGTTCTAGTGGAAGATGACCTAATGCATAAAAAACAAGCACCTTGAATACCTGCAATCATTCAGTGTATGCGGCGCGGACATTGATCCGCAGCGCTATCATTGAGCAAGCACACTTTCGGTATTCATTAAAACTGATTAAAATATTCACTCTCAAAATATAAAAGTTTTCAGTAAACAAGAATTGTCTAGCAATTTTACATCATACATTGCTTATCCTATGAATAAAAAAAAAAAACTCCATAGCGATTTCCTAGCACGTATTGAATAACCGCATACGCTAAATTGCACCTGATAAACATATGTTGGAAAAATAAATGTATTGTCTAGCAATTTTACATCATACATTGCTTATCCTATAAATAAAGATAAAAACTGCATAGCGATTTCCTAGCACGTATTGAATAATCGCACACGCTAAATTGCACCTGATAAACATATGTTGGAAAAATAAATGTATTGTCTAGCAATTTTACATCATACATTGCTTATCCTATAAATAAAGATAAAAACTGCATAGCGATTTCCTAGCACGTATTGAATAATCGCACACGCTAAATTGCACCTGATAAACATATGTTGGAAAAATAAATGTATTGTCTAGCAATTTTACATCATACATTGCTTATCCTATAAATAAAGATAAAAACTGCATAGCGATTTCCTAGCACGTATTGAATAATCGCATACGCTAAATTGCACCTGATAAACATATGTAGGAATATTAAAATAAATATATATTAAAATTGTATATTATGAGAGTAAGAAGAAACTGCTCTGAAGGTACACAATTCTGGATTCAATCTAAAGTCCTTGCAGAGAGATTTGAAGCCAAGGGATATGACCCGAAGAAACTGAAGAAGGTGGTGGAGGAAGTGGCTAAAATACCTAGAATTACATGCTTACAAGAATCACGGCCGGTGGGTTCTGAGGTAGTACCAACAGAAAAAAATCGTAATAAAGAGTGGGGTTTTACTTCCCAATTTCATACTCAATACAAGGAAGTGGAGGAGATCTTCAGAAGACACTGGCATATACTCTGGTTAGATAAGAAACTTACCTCAGTATTACCTTCTGAGCCCCAGTTCATTTATAGAAAAGCCATGAGTTTTGGAGACAGAGTGGTGAAGAAAGTGATTGACCCTCCTAAACGTCATCTGACATTTTGGGATCTCAACGGCTTTTTTGCGTGCAGGAGATGCAAAGCCTGCAAGGAGGTCTCCAGACCTCTTAGAGGAATTGATAGTTTCCTTTCCCCGATTAATAATCGCAGTTTCGGGATTAAACAATTCATTACATGCAACAGCACCTTTGTGGTGTACGCATTGAAATGTCCTTGCGGTTTAATCTATATAGGCCGTACAAAAAGGCTATTACGGGTGAGAATAGCTGAACACATAAACAGCATAAAAATAGGCTATAAGGATCATAACGTCTCACTGCATTTTAAATTAAAACATAATAGTGACCCGATGGGATTGGAATTTTGGGGGGTTGAACATCTCCAGTCCCATTGGAGGGGCATAAATCGCATCCGTGAGTTATCCAAATGTGAAGCCCATTGGATCTATTCTGTGGATGTGATTGCCCCCAAGGGTCTTAACATAGAGCTTGACATAAATTGTTTCATCAGTGACACATAGACATACCCTGGGGTATGGTTCCAGTTTCTTTTTATCACAGTGTAATGTTTTATAATATTGACATTTTTTATAATGATCATTTTTTTATATATAGATGTTTTATGTACATGTGTTTACATGTGGATTGTCATATGTTCATATATATACATATATACATTTTAGATATACAATTTTAATATATATGTATTTTAATATTCCAACATATGTTTATCAGGTGCAATTTAGCGTATGCGATTATTCAATACGTGCTAGGAAATCGCTATGCAGTTTTTATCTTTATTAATAGGATATGCAATGTATGATGTAAAATTGCTAGACAATTCTTGTTTACTGAAAACTTTTATATTTTGAGAGTGAATATTTTAATCAGTTTTAATGAATACCGAAAGTGTGCTTGCTCAGTGATAGCGCTGCGGATCAATGTCCGCGCCGCATACACTGAATGATTGCAGGTATTCAAGGTACTTGTTTTTTATGCATTAGGTCATCTTCCACTAGAACCGATATTGTCATGCTTAACAAATGAATGTTATTTATTGTTACATATTTGCTATAACTGTTTTAATTTGTTAGTTTAAAAATTTGCAAACTAGTAGCAAGTTGTCCTACAGTCAACGATTATTGCATGTAGGTCTAATATCGCCATCTAGTGGACAAGTGATGCTATTTCACTCCCATTCACGTCCATAAGGGTCCCCTTTAGTAACATGTTTACCCAAAACTAATTTACATATTCATTTATTATTCTACATAATGTGCATATCATGTGTTAGACTATTTTTAATGCTAGATCTTCTTAGTGCTTTTTAGCATTACGTGTATATGTGTGTGTGTTTGTGTATATGTGTGTGTATATATATATATATATATATATATATATATATATATATATATATATTAATTCCATGCACTAGTATATTTTGCTAGTACTGCTGCATATTTAATTATGATCCCACACAGGGCAATTTTTGTAGGCATATATGAAGTCCCACAAAAGTTCCCATATTTAGCATGGGTCACAGATAGCGCTTCCCAGTACATTATAAGAGTGCAGCAATAATCAGAATTCATAACAAGTGTCGTAGACTTTTTAGAAGCCTGTCTTCAGTCTGTGCAACAAATGGCACAACTTGTGAAAGATTCATGTAACTTGGTAAGGTGCATAAGAATCTGTTGCAACATTGCTTCAGACAAAATTTTGTACTGGGCAGAATTTTGTCAGCAACACAATACTTACACATGCAAAACAATTTACTCAAACATGGAAGAGGTCTTACTTACCCCCACTTTTCCTAAGGCCAATATGGCAGTAATTTGTCACAGCCACAGTGCCAGAATGTAAAGTATTGCACATAAAAACTACATGAAGTTGTCATACATGTTGGAAATAACCATGTGCTAAAGGCAACCAAGGGAAGCTATCATACCCTAATACTAGGTTCATGCCTTAGCATTTTTCAGCTCGCGTTTGCGTGGGCACGGCAGCCCATTCAAATGAATGGACTGCCGTGCCCGTGTTCTCACAAAAAAAAGTGCATGCACCTTTTAAAAAAACGTGGCCGCAGGGAAATCACATGGTCTTTTTAAAAAACGTGGCCACAGGTAAATCGCTTGGTCTTTTGTGATTTCCCTGCGGTTCCTGCACAAACACGTGGCCTGCAGAGTTGCGTAGGGGGTGAGGGCATTCAGATTGAATGGCAGCCCCGTGCGTCTCCTAAGAGCAGTGCAATTTGGCTGTGGGTGAGGGAACAGATGTGATTGCCGCACCTGCTGCCACATGCATAAGTGTGAACCTAGCATTAAAGAATAAGTAAATTTAAAACAAAGTGCTCTACTTCTTTTTGCCCCTTTGCCCTAATCGAACTGAACCCCGCTCCCACTCTGCAGATGTACACTAAGGCCTCTTTCACACATGCGGGCCATTTGTCCGTTTTTCATCCATTCGTTGATGGACGAAAAATGGACATCAATGCATCTCTATGGAAAAACGGATGTAAATGGATGATCATTTAATTGATCTGATGAAATGAATGGTCCACGTGTGTGAAAAGGTTGTCTTATTCACACAATATACCTAATATTAATAAAATATATATATTTCTTTCCTTTTGGGTGTTTGTTTGGAGTAGGTCTTGGGCAGACTAGGGTGACCACGTATCCTGGATTGCCCGGGACAGTCCCGCATTTTGCAGGTCTGTCCCGAGCACCTTCATTCTGAGACAATACCGTGTCCTGGAATGAAACTGACAGCTAATGCAGCCATTCGCAATTCTGCATCAATGGGTATGACGTCATCCTGGCACGCCACGCGGCACCATGCTTCTCATGGTGAAATACAGCAAGAGGTGGATAGAGCTCCCTCCCCTTCCTAGTTGGGTGCTTTTACAAAGAAGGAGCCATGGGCATTAGCCAACTCTGTTTGCCCCACTCCCATGGCTGATGTCACCCCAACCCGCCGGTGTTCGGTGTGTCTTACAGATGTGGGAGCCCCAAGAGTCCTGACTCCTGGATGGAATACTGGACGCTGCAGTGCTCAGTCCTCCTCCTTAGTGTGTTACAGACAGCAGGTACGTTAAAGGGGTTGTAAACCCTCGCGTTTTTTCACCTTAATGCATTCTATGAATTGAGGTGAAAAACCTTTTCTGCTGCAGCATCCCCCCCCCCATTTCTTACCTGAGCCCGATCGTTCCAGCGACTGGGTTGAGCATAGCAGCTCCAGCCACTGTCTTGGGTCCTCATTGGATAGATTGATAGCAGCAGGAGCCATTGGATCCCGCTGTTGTCAATCAAAATCAGTGACACGGGAGCTGAGGGGTGGGGCAGAGTCCTGCTGTCTGTGACATTGGACGCAGCAGCAGGACTCGGGAGCGAGCCTGCTTTCCCATGGAAAACGGCTCTCCGTGGAGGCACTCGAGAAGAGGAGGAGCCAGGAGCGCTGCAGGGGGATCCAGAAAAGGAGGATTGGGGCCACTCTGTGCAAAACTCTAACATTGAAAGAACAATTACGCTCTTTGAATCTAAGTGTCTGCCTGCAACTGCATTGTTAGGCTAACATACTGTACACTTCAGCCTCGGAAGGTTTTACCTCCTTCCTGACGCGAGTACTTTTTACAATTTGGCACTGCGCTGCTTTAACTGGTAATTGCGCAGTCAAGCAATGCTGTACCCAAATGAAATTTACGTCTTTTTCTTTCCCACAAATAGAGCTTTCTTTTGGTGGTATTTGATCACCTCTGCGGTTTTTCTGTTTTGCAATATAAATGAAAAATGACCGAAAATGTTGAAAAAAAATGATATTCTCTACTTTTTGCTATAAAAAAATACAATAAACTCAATTTTATTTCATTTCATTTCAATTTCATTTAGGCCAAAAAGCATTCAGCCACATGTCTCGGGTAAAAAAAAATAGCGTAGATATTTTGGTTTGCGCAAAAGTTATAGCGTCTACAAACTAGGGTACATTTTCTGGAATTTACACAGCTTTTAGTTTATGACTGCCTATGTCATTTCTTGAGGTGCTAAAATGGCAGGGAATTACAACCCCCACAACCCCCCTCCCCCAAACGTTGCTGGTCCTTGTTGGGCATATATTGTAATGTTCTTTTTTTTTCATGCAGCTTGTGGGCTGAACAAAAAAAGAGATTGATCGGTGGGTATGCCCACCATTGCAATACCGCCCTGCATCCCCTCACTTCTAATGATGGACATACATGCACCGTTTTTTTTTTAAACCGTGGTGGTAAAATCACCTCCTACAGCGCTGAAGTCACTGATTTACGTATCATGAGAGCAAACGCTGTTGCTGTCAAGATAAATAAATCAGTGCTGCAGCTGAATGGTGTACCTGAAAAGCAAACAATGGTAACAATAAAACATTAACTCAATAAAACAACAACAATCTGTGCCAAAAAAAAGAGTAAAAAATATATGCTGAAGCATGGGGGCAATCCGTCCCTAATGTTAGGGGCAAATCGTCCCTCCACCCCTGCCCCCATGCTTCGACATACTCTTTTTTTTTTTTTTTAACTGTGGTGGTGAAATCACCTCCTACAGCGCTGGAGTCACTGATTTACGTATTATGAGAGAAAACGCTGTTGTTGTCAAGATAAATAAATCATTGCTGCAGTTGACTGGTGTACCTGAAAAGCAAGCAATGGTAACAGTAAACCATTAGCTCAATAAAACAACAACAATCTGTGACAAAAAAAGAGTAAAAATTATATGCCGAAGCATGGGGGCAATCCGCCCCTAATTTTAGGGGCAAATCGCTCCTCCACCCCTGCCCCAGGCTTCAGCATATATGCTCTTTTTTTGTAACTGTGGTGGTGAAATCACCGCCTACAGCGCTGGAGTTGCTGATTTACGTATCGTGAGAGCAAACGCTGTTGCTGTCAAGATAAATAAATCAGTGCTGCAGGTGAATGGCGTACCTGAAAATAAAATAATGGTTAACAATAAAACACAGTGAACAGTAAAGTATAAAAGAATTACATACCTGAAAAGCAAAAAAACATAGTAACAATAAAACATTGCAGTTAAGCATAAAATACAGTAAAAAAGAGCAGAACAATAGAGAGCGAATAGAGAGAAGAACGATAAAATGACAACTATTTTTGGCTTTTTTTATTCTATTTAATTTATTTATTTTTTCACACTTCTATTTGTAACTGTAATGCCCTGTACACATTGTCGGATTTTCCAACGGAAAAAGTGCGATCAGATTGTGTTGTCGGAAATTCCGATCGTGTGTGGGCTCCATCGGACTTTTTCTGTTGGAATTTCCGACACACAAAGTTTGAGAGCAGGCTATAAAATTTTCCGACAACAAAATCCAATCGGTTAAACTCCGATCGTGTGTACACAAATCCGACGCACAAAGTGCCACGCATGCTCAGAATAAATTAAGAGACGAAAGCTATTGGCTACTGCCCTGTTTATAGTCCTGACGTACGTGTTTTACGTCACCGCGTTCAGACCGATTGGATTTTCCGACAACTTTGTGCGACCGTGTGTATGCAAGACAAGTTTGAGTCAACATCCTTCGGAAAAAATCCATGGATTTTGTTGTCGGAATGTCCGATCAATGTCCGATCGTGTGTACAGGGCATAACTGCAACGGTTCCAGGTTCCGGTTTCTTAAAATGCGATGTCATCTTTGGAGACCCTGTGAAAGTGTGCCCTAGTCTGAGCAGTGCTGTACCCTACGCTAATACTCCACTAGTGTGTGGTAGCCTTCAAAACATTCACCGATGCAAAGACCAGGTTGGCCAGGACAGGAGGGACAATAATAGCGAGTGTCACGCCCATATCCGTGTTTCCTACAGACACAACATTTTTTTTGGGGTTATCGTTGGGGAGGACATACGGAAACTGCCTCTCATGCAGCTGGCTCACTGCATTTGCGTTGGGATGGTAGGACACAGCACCGTCTGGAAACAGAATGGCTGTGACGATCTCTTCCTGGAATTTAAGGAAGGATCCAGTTCATCCTAACGCTTTGTATAACACACAAGCGTTCAGCAGAGCCAATTGGAATAAGTATACATACACTTTTTTGTACCAGCGTCTGGCCTTACGGGCAACTAAGTACAGCACCATCAAATGGTCATTGAGGTCCACCCCTCCCATATTAAGGTTGTATTCGTGGACACAGAGGGGTTTCTCCACAACACCAGTCGTCGTTTGAATTTGGACTGTCGTATCTGCGTGAAGGGAGGACAGAACGAAAACATTCCAATTATCCCTCCACTTCACTGCGAGCAAATTATTACTTCTCAAGCAGGCTCTCTCCCCCAGCCTAAGATGGGACTCTACAAGCTGCTGGGGTAAGCCCTGGCGCTTAGATTGCACGCTGCCACATGCGTCAATTCCATGATCAAACAAGTAACTAAAAAGTGGCACGCTTGTATAATAATTGTCCACATACAAGTGGTACCCCTTTCCAAATAAGAGTGACACCAAGTCCCACACAATCTTACCAGCACTCCCTATGTAGTTTGGGCAGTTCTTCAGCTCCACATGACTATTTTTTCCTTCGTAAACCATAAAACTATATGTATAGTCTGTTGCCCTGTCACAGAGCTTATACATCTTGACCCCCATATATGGCAAACTTGCTGGGAAGATACTGTTTAAAAGACAACTCATCAACGCAGACAACTTGACCGGGAGTAAACAAGGCTGCAAATTGTTGGTTGAAATGATTTACGAGGGGCCGAATTTTGTGGAGCTGAACGCATTCAAGGTCACCCCGAGGACGACAGTGTTCATAGTCATTAAAATGCATGAACAGCAAGATCTGCTCGTATCTAGCCCTGGCCATGGATGCAGAGAACACGGGCATTTGATGAATAGGGTCCATGGACCAATATGATCGCAACTCACTTTTTTTAGTAGTGCCCATGAGGAGGGATAGGCTCAGAAAGGTCTTAAATTCGGGAACCGTAATAGGTTTCCATTCTCTGGCAAGGGTCCAATGGGGATTAGCGCTGATGAATTGACCAGCATAAAAATTGATTTGGTCCACAATAGATCTATAGAGATCTTCCGTGAAAAACAGCGAAAATCAAGTGACGTAAAATCAACTGTTTCCACCTGAATTCCGGGTTGGCCATTGAATGGGGGAAGTACGGGTGCTCCAGAAGTGGTGGGCTCCCAATTAGGATTAGCAAATGCAGCAGGAAGGACACTATGGGCCCGACGGGCCTGTGTTTGTCTTCTTGGTGGCTGCGGGACACTACTTGTAAAGTGAAAAATACTTATGCGCAAACCAAATATATATAAATAAACTGAGTAGCTTCCAACATGAAAAGGTGTTCCCACGCACTGCTAATTTAATATAAGTAAATGTGGTGCTCACTCAATGAGCAATAACCTTAAGGAAAAAACTACAATTAATAATGTGCAAAATACAAAAGTGACAGCACATCAAATAACGTGAACTTCATAAGGTGCCCTAATATTAAAGTGAAGATGCAATAAAAAAGTGCTCAATGAAAAAAAGTTCATAAATAGAGTGCTTGTGTAAAGAGAGATCAATGAATCTAGGTCACAAACAACTTCCACCATCCGAAGTGCGCTTGTGGTTTGCCCCAGTTCTCACCTCAAATGAAGACCCCTACAGGTCTAGTTGGGCTAGTGTGTAATAAATGTCTCCAGGATCCAGACAGTGAATTCCTGTTCCTGGGAGCTCCAATCAGACTGGACACGATTTCTACAAATGCCAATGAAAACTTTCCTCCAGATACCGCTCACATGTAATACAAAGTAATCTCCATGGTGTAGTAGTCCAAAATATGTTTATTTTAAAAAGCAGTAGACTTACAGTTTAAAATCAGGACAAACAGCTTCACATATAGTACTTCCGGTCTCTGCTGCAAACCGGAAGTGACGTCACCTGGCTCCTCCCGACGCATTGCATCACTGATCACATGACTTCATCAAGGGTGAGTCAGGTGAACAATGTCAGACTTTTACACACAGCCCCGCTGTCATAGCAATGTCAGCGGGCAATTCAAATATGTCCTTGATGTTTAATAATACTATCCAATCTCCCTATAATAAAAAGACATTCCAATATGCTAACATCCAAAAAGAAAAAAGATCTAAAACAAATTATATAAATATAACTTTCTTTCCCTGTAACCTGGAATGATGAATACATAGTAGGTTACATAGTTACATAGTTACATAGTAGGTGAGGTTGAAAAAAGACACAAGTCCATCAAATGTGTGTGATTATGTGTCAGTATTACATTCTATATCCCTGTATGTTGCGGTCTTTCAGGTGCTTATCCAATAGTTTCTTGAAGCTATCAATGCTCCCCGCTGAGACCACTGCCTGTGGAAGGGAATTCCACATCCTTGCCGCTCTTACAGTAAAGAACCCTCTACGTAGTTTAAGGTTAAACCTCTTTTCTTCTAATTTTAATAAGTGGCCACGAGTCTTGTTAAACTCTCTTCTACGAAAAAGTTGTATCCCTATTGTGGGGTCACCAGTACGGTATTTGAATATTGAAATCATATCCCCTCTCAAGCGTCTCTTCTCCAGAGAGAATAAGTTCAGTGCTCACAACCTTTCCTCATAACTAAGATCCTCCAGACCCTTTATTAGCTTTGTTGCCCTTCTTTGTACTCGCTCCATTTCGAGTACATCCTTCCTGAGGACTGGTGCCCAGAACAGGACAGCATACTCCAGGTGCGGCCGGACCAGAGCCTTGTAGAGTGGGAGAATTATCATTTTATCTCTGAAGTTGATCCCCTTTTTAATGCATGCCAATATTCTGTTTGCTTTGTTAGCAGCAGCTTGGCATTGCATGCCATTGCTGAGCCTATCATCTACTAGGACCCCAAGGTCCTTTTCCATCTTAGATTCCCCCAGAGGTTCTCCCCCCAGTGTATAGATTGCATTCATATTTTTGCCACCCAAATGCATTATTTTACATTTTTCTACATTGAACCTCATTTGCCATGTAGTCGCCCACCCCATTAATTTGTTCAGGTCTTTTTGCAAGGTTTCCACATGCTGCTGAGAAGTTATCTGCAAATACAGAGAACTGTTTATCCCATCCTCCAGATCGTTTATGAACAAATTAAATAGGATTGGTCCCAGCACAGAACCCTGGGGAACCCCACTACCCACCCCTGACCATTCTGAGTACTCCCCATTTATCACCACCCTCTGAACTCGCCCTTGTAGCCAGTTTTCAATCCATGTACTCACCCTATGGTCCATACCAACGGACCTTATTTTGTACAGTAAACGTTTATGGGGAACTGTGTCAAATGCTTTTGCAAAATCCAGATACACCACGTCTACGGGCCTTCCTTTATCTAGATGGCAACTCACCTCCTCATAGAAGGTTAATAGATTGGTTTGGCAAGAACGATTCTTCATGAATCCATGCTGATTACTGCTAATGATACCGTTCTTATTACTAAAATCTTGTATATAGTCCCTTATCATCCCCTCCAAGAGTTTACGTACTATTGATGTTAGGCTAACTGGTCTGTAATTCCCAGGGATGTATTTTGGGCCCTTTTTAAATATTGGTGCTACATTGGCTTTTCTACAATCAGTTGGTACCATTCCAGTCAGTAGACTATCTGTAAAAATTAGGAACAATGGTTTGGCAATCACTTGACAAGCCATCTGGTCCCGGTGATTTATTAGTGTTAAGTTTCTCAAGTCTAATTTTAATTCTGTCCTCTGTTAACCATGGAGGTGCTTCCTGTGTTGTGTCATGAGGATAAACACTGCAGTTTTGGTTACTGAAGCCCCCCGATTCACTCGTGAAGACACAGCACCATCTATTGGTTGATGGTAGAATTGGCATATAACAATTGGAATATTCAAAATGTGTAATGACATCTAGTGGACAAAATGGTTAATAACAACTCTTCCATTAAATGGTACATAGGAACCACACAGCGCAATCTATTGGTCAAAGCTGGTAACCATCAATATAATACTAAATGTAAGGGTGTAAAGTGACATCTAGTGGAAAAAATATGATATGATAAAATCTTTTTTTTTAAATGTTTAAAAATTGGATATACAACAATTAAGATCGAATTCCACATTATGTCCTTAAGGTGTTAAAGTGAGTAATTCATGAATCCACCATGATTCGGACTGACTGAGCTTAATTATTTTGTTATCACCCCTTCAATGTGATTTGTATATCTCTATACCACACACTACCAATGAGGAAGGATCTTTATTGGGAAATTGAGCATAGTGCCTAGATAAGCTGTGTTTCACAAAGCCATTTTTTTATATTCTGTGTGTGCTCTCTCAATCTCTTCCATAATGGTCTTTTGGTTCTTCCCACATACTGAATGTGGCAAGGACATTCTAAAAGATAGACGGCACCCTCAGTCTTGCATGATATAAAATCTTCAATTTCGTACTCTTTTCCTGTTACTACAAATTTGAATCCAGTTTTTTTCTTTTTGCTCTCTGGTATGTCTACAGCTATAACAACTTTTGCATGGGTAATATACTTTTCCCTCAAAGAAAGAAAATTTACTCTTAGATGGAGGATCAAGTACATTCTTGGCAATACCATCTCTGAGAGTGGGTGCTCTCCTATATGTGAATCTAGGTATTTCCGGTAGAATTGTTCCCAAGTGACGGTCTGCTTTTATTATGTTCCAATATTTCTTTAAAATTCAACTCAACCTTCTTATATTGAATACTGTAATCCATTACCAAGGGAATAGTGTTTTTCTGTTTAATCAATTTCTAATTAATTTAGCCTGTTCTCCAGGCTAAATTAAGCCAAGGAGTATAGTGGCAACTATCCATTGGTAAATAACTGTTTCTGTCCACCAGTTTAAAGTACGTCTGCGTAATTAGCTTTTCTCCTTCTTTCCTTATTTCTAAATCCAGAAAGTTGATTTCTTCACTACATATTTCACAGGAGAGTTTTATATTTTTATTATTATTATTCAAATTAAATCAGAAATCCATCAAACTCTATTTGTCTCCAGTCCATATAACAATCAGACAATCAGTCTATTAATCTTTAAAACAATAATAATTGTTGTGGTTTCTCTTGATACAGGGCATCCTCCTCCCATTCTGCCATATGCAAACTAGCCACACTGGGCACATATTTAGCACCCATTGCTATACCCTGTATCTGCTTGAAAAAAGTCTTCTCATACCAAAAGTAGTTGTGTTCTATTGTTATTATTATTATACAGGATTTATATAGTGCCAACAGTTTACGCAGCGCTTTACAACATTAGGGAGGACAGTACAAATACAATACAATTCAATACGGGAGGAATCAGAGGGCCCTACTCGTTAGAGCTTACAATCTAGGAGGGATACTGCGATTAGAAAAAAGATCTACTAGTAACACTGGTGACAGGGGGTGAAAGGGTTAATTGGGGGGGTGATCAAGGGGTTAAACCTTTATTAGGGGGGTTTAGGGGGATACCCTAGAGCTACTTGGGGCTACTACTAACTGCTTTAACACTGAATGACACCAGTACAGTGATCAGTAAAAAATCTGAAAACTGCACTTGGTGACAGGGAGTGAATGGGTTAACTGGAGGGGGGGGATCGGGGGTGATTGGGGAGTGACAAGTGTACCTACGTGTACTGGTGTTAGTGTAGTGTTGTGCAACTCACTGTTAGACGTCACTAACTCACTGTTGGACGTCCTCTCTCCTCTCTCTGGAACCGAAAAGAGTTCCACGAGGGGAGATGACATCACTTCCCCTGTCTGTGTTTACTGGCAGGGGAGGCATTTCATTCACCAGAACAGATCAGCAGGTCCAGGCCAGAAATCATTGGCCTGGACCTGAAGACTGATCTTTTCTGAACAAATCCAACTGCTGCAGGCACGGGGTGCGCGCCCGTTCCATTCTGCCGACATATATCAACGCGTGGCGGTCGGCAAGTGGTAAACAAATGCTTTTCTATCTAATGCACTAAATTTGCATATAAACCCCGCTCCGCTCTCGAGCATGGCCACCCACCGACTGCATTGTAAGCCAAGTGACATTTTCTAAATAGGTAAGGGGCAGGACCACCTGGCGACATCACATGGTGGCACTGCCCCCTTGTGACATCAAGACCGGTGCATGCTGGGGGGGTCCCTGAATGGCAGTTTGGAAATGTGGGTTCCCTGAATGGCAGTTTGGAAATGTGGTCACTCTAGGGCAGACTGCAAGCCACTATGACCAATTTGAAATGAGGGGTTATGCCATTTGGCCCCAGAGACAAGGAGGGACACACTGAAGAGGAGGAAAAGGGTGCATTAGCAGGACCCAAATAAATGGCTGCTTTGTGGTCTTGAGGAGGAGGAGAAAGAGGGCCAGGAACTAGATCATGGGGAGGGGGCACAGAAACTTGGCCAAAATAAGTTGTCAGCTATGCACCTTTGAGTACGAAGAGAGGGAGGAACAGTCAACATTAACAGATCCAACAAAAAATGGCTGCTATATGTCCTTACAGAGGAGGAGGAAAAGGGTACATTAGCAGTACTCCTCCTAAAGAAAGTGTCTGCTATGTGCCCTTGAGGAGTACAATACAATACAATTTTTTTTTGGGGGGGGTAAAAAAAAAGACCTCAAACCTTTAAAAGAAAAAGATCAAAAAGAAAAAACTTGTTCACATTCACCCTGGACCAGAAGGGGGGTCATGACGTTGCATCGGTCCTCCAAGGCCATGGAGGCGATCAAAGCGGATCTACTCTTTGATCGCCTGTGTGACCAGCCGGTGGCACCATCAGAGATCAGCCAAATTATTAGCCAGCATAAAATCTCATTTCACTGCTATGCCGATGACAGCTATATGTAAATGCAACAGCTGAAACCCAACCTTTACAGTCATCCCTATTAGTACTCACCACCTGTCTGGAGGAGATAAAGGTATAGATGAAGCATCATTTTCTTCAACTAAACAGTTCTAAAACTGAAGTCATCATAATTGGCACTCCTTTCCAGACCAAATCATCATTTATAACCAGCATCACCTTTTCTGGATCTAATATCCCCCTCTCATCAACAGTCACAAATCTTAGTGTAAAAATTGACTCCCAACTCACTTTTGAAGCCCATATAAATCACCTATGCAAGACTTCTTTTTACCACCTCCGTAATATTTCTAAACTCCGTTACATTCTTTCCCCCCAGATGCCAAAAAGTTGGTTAATGCTTTTGTCTCCTCCAGACTCGATTACTGTAACGCACTTCTCATTGGGATTCCTATAAGGAGTCTGCAGAGGCTTCAGTACATCCAAAACTCTGCAACAAGGATCCTGATGAGAGTGCGGAAACATGAGCACATTACCCCCATTCTCCACTGACTCCACTGGCCAGGATTGAGTACAACTCTGCCAGGATTGAGTACAAGGTTTCCCTCCTCACACACCAATGCATACATGGACATGCCCCCCCTTATCTCAAAGAAAGTCTCAAATTACTGTAGCAATAACTCTTGGTGGAGCTGCTGGTTTAAAGTGGGCTGTTACCGTCACCTTCGTTACCTTAATTTCACCAGAACCAGGTCTAGGGTCCCGTTGAGTTTAATACCGGACAATGTAGGCACCGGACACTTGAGTATCTTTTCCAATGCTTTAATAAACGAAATTGAAGGAAGTAGCAGGAAAGAGGTAGAAGAAGAGTTGCAGGGAAGTTCAAATACCTTTTCTTAGTGTAGTATTAGGAATTGGAATCTTGTAGATGAATATGCTCTCTCTCTAGAGTTGAATCTTTGCCCGCCTGGATAGGTTTCTCTCACTAACCTAGCAGCCAGTACGCAGCACGAACAAAAGTCTCTGCCACAGACTTGAATGGAATAGAAACCCCTACGATCCTCTGCCACAGGATGTAATGGTTTACGATGAATAGCAAACACAGCACTAGAACCTTTAAGCCGACCCGGCAGTACTATGCGGTAGGATTACTTTGGGATACGTCCTCCAACTGAGTCACCAGGCCCCTCTCCAGACCAGCACTCTGCATGGTTCTCCCCTGGGATCTTCTCAGTTGTCCAGCTTCTTCACATAGGACAGACAGCCCAGGACCATTCCCTTGCCGCTGTGGTAGGCCCCAGACAGGCTTCTGGGCCCACCCACACGCTGCAGCAACGTGTGCCTCCCGGTCGGAGGACCACAAGGTAGTACTCCTAGCACATACCTGTCGGCCAGGAGGGCCAGCAGGTGGAACGAAACGAACCCTAAAACATGGCGTCTGCTCCATAAATACCCTCTCCCAGAATGCAACTCGGAGGACCACCTCTACCGAGTTATCTCCGGGACAGAGGAGCACCTATACGCTTCAACGTGTTGCCTTTCCAACACCGACCCATGGTGACAACGACACCCACAGGTACAGTGTGAAACTACATGCAACTCAGCCAAGCTGGAACAGAGGCAAATCTGACTATGTATGAACAGATAACCCATTAAATTTACCTATCAGCAGTAGATTGAAAATCTACCAGCGCTACATTACAAAAAACGTCACGTTCCCTCCGTTATACTCACTCAAACCTTCTTCAAATACCTAGAACTAGACTGAAGACAATGGGAGACAGGGCTTTTTGTGCAACTGCCCTGCGCATGTGGAATGCCCTACCTGACACCTTAAGGGCCCCTCAATCCACTAACTGTTTTAAAAAAGGTCTTAAGACTTTCTTTTTAGCAAAGCTTTTGTCCTTTTTAAATGTTCGCTTCATTGTAAAAACAGCTAATTTTTCTTTCTTGTTTCTAACCTGTAGCACTTTGAGATCTTTTGATGAAAAGGGCATTATAAATAAAATGTATTATTATTATTTATTATTCAGATCATTTCTCAGGCGAACCGATGGAAACACCGGAGAGGTGGGGGGAAAGTCCCATCCCGCATGCGTTTGCAAATGCGTGCGGACTGAACCCCTGTTTTTAACGCACTGTTAGATAGGTCAATTGGTTGTCAGCGAGCAATAGTTATCTGCAATAGCCAGCTATAAGTGAGGGTGGTGACAAGTTTTTTGCAATCACGTGGGTGTGTGTATTGGTCCAGCAACGCACCAGCACCTTTGCAGCCATTGTGCTACCTGCTGGGTGTTTGGTGTGCCCTGTACCTTTAAGAAGGGGTGGGCTCCCTTCAGTCCACCTGCCCTCACTTATCCATTAGAATGCATGTGCCTCCACTGTGGGGACACCCAAATTTTAGTGTTAGGACCACAGATTACAGGGTGCCGTGACGTGGCTCTGTGGCTTACGCATGCGTTTGCAAATGCGTGCGGACTGAACCCCTGTTTTTAACGCACTGTTAGACAGGTCAATTGGTTGTCAGCGAGCTGGTGGTAAGTAGGCTTGGAATTTTTTCCTGGGCATTCCCCAGGTTTTGTTGGTATCAGTTAGAACTATAGTAGTGCTAACAGCTGAATGAATGTACAGACTTCTTTTTTCTTACAATCAAGTTAGACTATTTGCATTACCTGATTTCTTACTTTATAGAAAGCAGTTTTTGGAGAGATTTGGGACTTTCTGGGTGCATTACAACATGGATATCACACAATATGTGTTAAAAAAACCTTTTATTTACATAATAGTTTCAAAATCATTGCATACAATACATGCGCATCCGGTTATGTAAATAGGACGCTTTTGTATGATGTTATATTACACTTGATTTTTCTACATGTTTTGCCATGTGGCTTCTTCAGGAAACTCATCTACTAAACAAATAAACACATACATCAATAAAGTACATTTCACATACAGGTTTACAATACCTCAAAAATCACAAAACATGTACCGGTATATACAAAATGGATGCACCCCCATACATGGCAGATATCCCCGTGTATTGGTTCCTACCTCTGGTGAATGAGGATTGGGACCAGATTATGAACAACTCGTGAAGGAGAAGTAAAGTCCAATGTCTGAATGTGTATAGCCGATTGGGACCAGATTATGAACAACTCGCGACGGAGAAGTAAAGTCCAATGCCTGAATGCATACAGCCGACCATGATGGTTTGCCCAGATATGCTAGATCTCCCGCAGGGAGGGGTATACGTAGAAATGATATGCGCTACTAAAAAGGTGTGCCCTATTAATCAATCAGAAAGCATAATGAATGTGAGTAGGTCCCTGTTCTCATTCCAGAGCAAATAGACAGACCAATATTCAAGTTATCTAAGACTTACTTTCAAATTCCTTTCAAAACAGGATACTGGGAGTCTCAAAGTACTTCAAACAGCATCAGTTATTTGTTAAAACAGCAGGCAAAAGTGCAGATCTATAAAAGACACAGGTTCGGCCTATAAATAGTCAGAATCCTTCCTGCATTACCGTGCATTAAACTGCACAGAATACTGCATATTAATTCCATCTGTACCTGCCTCCATATACCAACACTCTACGGGTCAAACGATTCCAAGGGGAGAAGGGGCCAGGGTCCATTCAAGGATGTTTCAAAAAAGGAACCTACAATCATAAAGTGTAAGCTGGCTGAAAGAGGTGCAAATAAGACACCAGACCATGATCCAAGGTCATTTGTGTTAAAAGCCTACCGGTTTGCGGTCATTTTAAGTGTGAGACTCCGAGGGGCACCAACAAGATGGCTTCCGCCACGTGGGTTCTTAAATACCCCTCCCCATTGCATTTGACGCAATGCAAACATTGCATCATCATGACGCAACGCGGATGTAAAAGGGGAGGGGCCGCAAAGTGTGGAGGTTCAAGCAAAGGGCCGAACCTGCACGCTGCAGCAACTACCAATGGGTCATCATACGTATACGTATACCCCTCCCTGCGGGAGATCTTGCATATCTGAGATAGCCATCATGGTTGGCTGTATGCATTCAGACTTTTTGGACTTTACTTCTCCTTCATGAGTTGTTCATAATCTGGTCTCAATCCTCATTCACCAGAGGTAGGAACCAATACACGGGGATATCTACCAGGTATGATAGTGCATCCATTTTTTATATACATGTTTTGTGATTTTTGAGGTATCGTAAACCTGTATGTGAAATGTACTTTATTGATGTGTGTGTTTATTTGTTTAGTAGATGAGTTTCCATGCTTTTCCTGAAGAAGCCGCTTGGCGAAACATGTAGAAAAAATCAAGTGTGGAAAAAGTAATCTAACATCATACAAAAGTGTCCTATTTATATAACCATAGCTACAAGATAGAGGGTTCCCCTGGGTGGACTTTTCCGGCACTTGCAAGGGCAAACAGGTAGGGTGTATAAAGAGTAAAGGGCGTTTGTATATAATAAAAACAGTATAATTTTATTAGTATAAACAAATACATATGATAAAAACAAGCAGTAGATATCCAAGATAACATAGTGAAACTACACAGTAGCCATGATGAACACACCAAAAAGAAATATAGTGAAAAAAGCTCTTCTCAAGCCCGACGCGTTTCGGGGTACTAAGTGTCTGTACGATCCTTCTTCAGGGGCAGAATTGAGAAGGGTACTGTCATGGCAGTACATTTGCTGGACGCTGGGCGGTGAGGCTGCATTGATGCACTTCTGTCTTCTCCTAAGAGACGTCTTCCTGTGACCTCAGTACGCCGCTCTGGCTTGCACGCGCCTGGGTCGGGCGGGACGGGAGCACTGTCACACCTCCCCACGGTGACTGCAGCCCACCATCCTGCATTTTTCACCATCTAAGTGTTTAGACCTATATCAGCCACGATATTAATATTTGTCGCCATACTCCGCCACCACTCTGTGGCCCTCTGTGTTTTTAGAAATCCTTACAAGCAATTAACTGCACACCTCAGCATAGATGAACCCTTCTCAATTCTGCCCCTGAAGAAGGATCGTACAGACACCTAGTACCCCGAAACGCGTCGGGCTTGAGAAGAGCTTTTTTCACTATATTTCTTTTTGGTGTGTTCATCATGGCTACTGTGTAGTTTCACTATGTTATCTTGGATATCTACTGCTTGTTTTTATCATATGTATTTGTTTATACTAATAAAATTATACTGTTTTTATTATATACAAACGCCCTTTACTCTTTATACACCCTACCTGTTTGCCCTTGCAAGTGCCGGAAAAGTCCACCCAGGGGAACCCTCTATCTTGTAGCTATAGATTATTGGACGTGGCACGGCTCTCCTTCCTAAACTAGTTGGTCACCCCCTTTTTCTGTTTATTATTTATATAACCATATGCACATGTATCATTTGCAATGATTTTAAATCTATTCTTATGTAAATAAATGTAATTTTTTAACACATACTGTGTGATATTCATGTTGTAATGCACCCAGAAAGTCCCAAATCTCTCCAAAAACTGCTTTCTATTCACAAATTAGGGGATGTTGCTGCCTTCATACTACATTGTTATATTCTGGTACTGACCACAAACTTTTTACATGATTTCTTACTTTATGTATCTTCACTTTCATTAAATTGTTGAGCAATAACAAATTTTCAATAACATATGCACATGTCTGTTCGTTTGTTATATTAGCTTCATAAAAAAAGCTAGTTGATTGTCTATTATGGGAAAGCTACCACTTTCCTCTCTAGGCTCCCCAAATAAATTCAAGACAAGAGAGTGAGGTTTTCCCTTTGTCCACAAGATGGCAGTGCTTATTTGTTTTCTCTCTGTCACCTAACATTACCTTAGCTAAATTGCTTGGAACAAGATCATGTTCCATGAAATTAGGATCCTTATTTGGTTTAGTGGCTAAATAATTCATTTATTATTATGTAAAATAAATTATGAAAATTAGATAATAAACTAGAATATCGTAGAGGATGGTAAGCTAAGCTTTAATGTACTCCATTAACATCCCTTCAGTCAGTGCTATCATGTAAAAATAGTCTTATAGGATAGAAGAGTAGAAGAAGATATGTGATTCACCCACTAAGTAAGCCCAACATAATGTCATATCATCTATCATGTTTGGATTGTACTCTTGGAAAAAAAACTTTTTTTTTAATTGTCATATATAATTTTGCAGCTTTATCGTCTTTACCTTCAGCTTCACTTCTGTGGGCAGACATGTAGGTGTCCAGAGAGGAAAAGATCCTGCCAGTTACGAGACACAGCCAAACAGCATTTGGTATATTAATCCTATTATGATCAAAGAGAGGCCATTAACAGATATCTGTAATAACACTTGCCAATATTCTTTATAGTCTTCCCACGGTTCTAGATAGGATGACTACTGAATGTTGGTCCAAGTTTCATTTCAATTTAAATACAATTATGCTGGAGTTGGGGGGGGGGGAGGGGGATTTTTATTTGAGACAGGAAAATGTTTAGTGGTATTATGGTCCACTTGCCATTTGTTGTCTGTATATTGCTATAACTGCCTATTTGTTGTCTACATATTTTGATGATTGTATGTTTGTTGCACAAATATTGTCACTGCAATGAAACCACTGAATTCTATTTAGGTCAATTTACCAGTATGATTATATATACAACATTCTGAAGAATAAATCATTCACACTCTTCTATGTTTCTGTCCATTACTATTATTCATTTAATTTCATGATTATTGCTACAAATAACTTCAATGCATATAGTCACACATGGGGGTGGATTTAAAGGTATTCTGGCTAAAATAACATACAGTGGGAAAAATAATTATTTGATCCCCTGCAGATTTTGTAAGTTTGCCCACTTACAAAGAAATGAAGGGTCTATAATTTTTATCATATGTGTATTTTAAATGATAGAGACAGAATATCAACCAAAAATCCAGATATGATACAAATGTTATAAATTAAGTTGCAGTTCAGTGAGTAAAATAAGTATTTGATCCCCAAGCAAAACATGACTTAGTACTTGGTGGAGAAATCCTTGTTAGCAAGCACAGAGGTAAGACGTTTCTTGTAGTTGGTTACCAGGTTTGCAAACATCTCAGGAGGGATTTTGGTCCACTCTTCTTTACAGATCTTCTCTAAATCCTTAAGGTTTCTTGGCTGTCGCTTGGCAACTCAAATTTTCAGCTCCCTCCATAAACTTTCTATAGGATTAAGGTCTGAAGACTGGCTAGGCCCTTCCATGACCTTAATGTGCTTTTTCTTGAGCCACTCCTTTGTTCTCTTGGCAGTATGTTTTGGGTCATTGTCATGCTGGAAGACCCTTTCACGACCCATCTTCAGTGTTCTGACTGAGGGAAGAAGGTTCTCATCTAAGAATTTATAATACATGGCCCCGTCCATTGGCTCCTCAATGCTGCAAAGTTGACCTGTACCTTTAGCAGACAAACAGCCCCAAAACATAATGTTTCAACCTCCGTGGTCGACTGTAGGGATGGTGTTCACGGCGAGTTGAGTTAATGCCAAAGAGCTCCATTTTGGTCTAATTTGACCACAGCACTTTCTCACAATCCTTCTTTGAATCATTTAGCTGTTCATTGGCATACTTCAGATGAGCCTGTACATGTGTCTTCTTGAGGAGCAGGACCTTGCGGGCGGTGCAGGATTTCAATCCATGGCGGCATATTGTGTTACCAATGGTTTGTTTGGTGACTGTGGTCCCAACTGCCTTGATATCATTCACAAGCTCCTCCCGTGTAGTTCTGGGCTGATCCCTCACTTTTCTCATGATCATCCTTACCCCATGAGGCGAAATCTTGCATTGAGCTCCAGACTGAGGGAGATTGATGGTTATTTTGTATTATTTCTATTTACGAATAATCGCTCCAACAGTTGTCTCCTTCTCACCAAGCTTCTTGCTGAAGGTCTTGTAGCCCATTCCAGCCTTGTGCAGGTCCACAATCTTATCCTTGATGTCCTTTGATAGACCTTTGGTCTTGCCTAGGATAGTGAGGTTTGAATGAAAGAAAGATTCTATGAACAGGTGTCTTTTATACACATAACAAGTTGTCGTTTGGAGCACCTTCTTAAATTGACAGGACTAATTTGTGTACCACATGAGCACATACTGTAGCCAGTCTGTGGGAGCCAGAATTCTTGTTGATTGGTAGGGGATCAAATACTTATTTTACTCACTGAACTGCAACTCAATTTAAACCATTTGTATCATGTGTTTTTTTTTTCTGGATTTTTAGTTGATATTGTGTCTCTATCATTTAAAATACACCTATGATAAAATATAGATCCTTCATTTATTTGTAAGTGGGCAAACTTACAAAATCTGTAGGGGATCAAATGATTAATTCCCCCACTGTATAATTCTTTGTGTAGCCCTCTTGTGCGAGGGAGAAAACCAAGCTACATTTACAATTTTAAGAATATAGTGCAACCACCCACGAATAGCACACACATGTTTTGGGATATGAAAGGATTTTATGGATGTGGTAGGTGCCACTGCTGCACAAAGGTTCCTAAAGATATCAAAAAAAGAAAGGAGTTTATTGATCCCACTAACCAAAGAACATATGCCATAAAGGATTTTATATCCTGTGATACTAATAGGGTTGTACATGCCTTAAAATGTCCGTGTGACCTCATTTATATAGGCAGAACAAAAAGACATTTAAAAGATCGTATAAAGGAGCACATTTATAATATAGCTATAGGAAATGAAAAACATCATCTTTCCCTTCATTTTTAAAAAGCTCATAACAGAGATTATAGGGGATTGCAATTTTGGTGTATAGAAGCCCTAAAAAAACTTCGGAGGGGACAAAATGGAGTAAGGGAGTTAAGTAAAAGGGAATCATGGTGAATCCATGAATTGTCTGTTATGGCGCCAAAAGGGTTAAATAAGGAATTTGATTTAGGATGTTTCCTTAGTAATTATTGATACTTAGGAGAGATTAGATACAATTTATATTAGGGGGTCCTTTATTTCTACCATACATATTGTGACAAAAACCTTCAAATCATAACAGCCAATATAATTATGATATATAGGAATGGTGCAATACAAAGGGGTTAAATTAGGTATTCGTTTTAGGTATTCGTTTTAGCTCCCATATCAATAAATAGGAGAGACAAAATACAACCTATAATAGGGGGTTTAATATTTCTTCCGTATACATTGTGATGAATATCTTTTTTTATATATTTCTTAAAGCCATTATATTTCATGTATCCTGTGATGTTTTATAGGAATGTTTTAACACTGCACGATGTTAACCCACCGAACAGCAACAATATCGGGGTAAAAGCTTTATTCACTTTAAAACACACACAGATTGGAATCGGGATGATTAATCACATTAGTCCTAGGTATGGCACTGCCTTGTGTGAGCAGCAGTCTTGAGTATTAGTGTACGACCGCACCACGGACAGTAAAAGCAACTAGCGGAGCGGGAGTAAGAAAAGCACACAGTGTCTTGTCCACCAATAGAAATCCCCCTGAGAAAGTCGCGTGACCCTGTGACACAACGCGTAGGGGAGGGGCCTATGGTCTGCTGAGACGCTGAGATAATTTTTGGAGCGGCACGGAATTGTTGCAGTGTCGTGGATTTTTTTAACCTTTACATGCTGTACATAGTTGGTGCACTGGAGTACCTGTCAAATGTGAGTTTGATATTATCTTTTAATAAACATTATTGATTTTATTAAGGATATAAGCACTATTTGGAGCTCCTTTCATTTTACATATACCAAGCAATGGTGGAGAAATACTGAACGCAAAGGAGGAAAACATGTTTAATTAGTCCAAGGTGACTTAAAGGCTTTGACCAAACTTAAATGTGGAGGTCACACATCATGAGGTGAGCGCATACCTAATGGTGGAGGACTGAGGTGAAGTATTATAAGCACTTTTGAGGACTTCTGAAGATTCAGCAAGTCTTAGGCCTCTTGCACATGATACTCCTGTTTGAGCATCTACTTTTTCAGACTTTTTTTAAAATGTATTTTCGAACATATGCATTTGTGCAACTTTCGTGCAAATTTGCGCACATTTTCGCACATTCGTGGAAGCTTGTTCTCGGATTGACAATGTCAATGGACAAATCTGTGTGCATTTGCACGCATTTACGTGCATGAGGCGTAAATTACTGACCAAAAATGCAGATTTTTCTTTTTTTTTTTACTGAAGAATACACAGCGCTTGTTTAAACGCCTATGCACACTACAATTAATGGGCTGTATTTTAGTTTAGTAAAAAAATAAGCTGTACTGAGCATTTTCAAGCTGTAGTGTGCAAGAGGCCTTATGCTTATTTTGACTTTCGCTTGATTGCACCGAAGCACTGGATCAAATTTCCTTTGGACTTTTTGAGTTATAATATTGTTCACTCACTGATGATTATTATTGATTTTTGTGATTTACATGTTGAGAGATGTGAAAATATTTTTGATTATAAGGTTATTTGTTTAGTGTTGTTTGATACTTCACGGATATATTAGAGCAGCGATTCTTTTATATATTATTCTTGCACATTTGTACTGGGAGTGTATTCCTTGCTGCCTGCTTTACATGTTGAATAGTTTAGCTGCTCGCAAGATTTTATTTGAATATATAGGGAGAAAAGACTCTCCCCAAACAGATAAGTGAAACATGTAGGTAAATAGGAGAACCAGAACCTTCGCTAAGTGGAGGAGTGGGTTTGATAATAAAATTGGAAGTGCCTGCACCGAGGACAGGTCCCTTTCTGGGAAATTAAAGTGCTATTAAACTCAAAAGCAAACATTTATTATATTGCAGCTTACCAATTTTTAGATGTGATGGCTGCATTTGTTTCCTTTTTAGGCTCCATGTACACTGGCCTAGATTTACCATGAGAAAATGCGGAATTTGGCAAAATCACGCCACGATTTTGGCACGTTTTGCATATTCCGAAGGTGAAAACGTTCCTATCCTGAACACGATTCTTCCGCATTCAGGAGAGAGAGGTTGAAGATCATGTAAACGCGCCAGCTCCTAAACTCTGCTAAAAGCTTATGTATACATGGACACATAGGCTTTTATGGAGTTGAGTTTAGGAGCTTTGGCAAAAAAAAAAAAATAATGCCAAAAGCTCCTAAATGCTAAATGCAAGTTTAGGAGCTGCCAGTGTAGGCTAGTGTACAAGAAGCCTTAGGCATTCTTTCTTTTTATTTTCATCTGGTGATCCAGCCAGGAAGTCTGTTGTTTTTCAAAGGCACAAGCTCTTCAGCAGAATGTATCAGTTTAAATGGATGAGACAAACCACCTAACACTGACAGGTGTGAATAAAGTGATCAGCTTTTATTAATTCATGCAAAACCTTCATTCCAAATAGAACAAATTGTTTGCTGTAACTGATTAGAAGTGTGAGCTGGAGTTTGGCATTAATTTTGTTTAGTTTATTTAAATCTGTGAATATATTTAACACTACCTACCCCCCCCCCCCTCTGATTAATGATGCTGTCAGCTGTGCCTCCTCCTGTGTTGTGCTCACTCATTCAGAATTACATCTCACTAATGTTACTGGACAGATCACCAGGTGAAAACAGAGGAAAATAGCCACTGAAAAGAGAACTAATGCAGCCACCACATCTGATGACTAGTAAGGTGCAATATAATCATTTTTTGGTTTTGGGTTTAATACCGCTTTAAGCAGTAATCTAATCAAAATAATTGGAAGTGGAGGAACTTCTGCAGCCAGAATATAACATTAACTATAAGTAGGGATGCACAATACCATTTTTTTACAAGCAAGATTTTTTACAACTGTTTTGTTTACACTTCAGCTGTCAGCTTTTTTTCCATGTGAAACGTGTAAATATATGTTAAAGGTGTAAAAATATTAACAAACAAAACAAGCTAAAAAAAAGTTTAAATTATGATAGTTTATAAAACAGAGGTGAACACAAAAAATTAGCAGGAAAATAATAATTAAATGGAGAAGGAGCATACTGAGTTAAGTCTGATTAGAGTAAATTAAGGGTTAATAAGGGGTTAAAACAGAGGAACATTTATTAATAATAATAAAAAATGAAAAAATATTTACTTGACAGGTTGCTTTAAACTGACTTCATTTGCAGAGGGAAGTTCATCGCTTTGGTCTATAGATGAAGAAACAGATACAAAAGGAAACTTTTTATCTCCATGTTTCAGCAGCTGAGCAATGTTGTTGATAAACATTGCCTGGCTGCTTTTTTTTTTTTTTACATCTCCAATTGCTTGGACTTCGTTAACACTTTAGCTGTCAACAGGGGAACCCCACTAGCAGCTGAATGAGTCATCGGTTGTTAAGGAAGCTGCGGCCCCACTCCTTAACAACCAATAATTACAGGCTTTTTTTTTACATTTCAGGGAATCCCGGTAACAGCTGAAAGAACCGAGCCTGAAAGTATCGGTTTCCGGTATTGGAGCATTTGACACTCATGCAAATGCTTTATATCGGCGCCAGTACCGGTGCAACCCTAACTATAAGTACAATGGGCAAAAAAGTATTTAGTCAGCCACTAATTGTGCAAGTTCTCCCACTTAAAAAGATGAGAGAGGCCTGTAATTGTAATCATAGGTATACCCCAACTATGAGAGACAAAATGTGGAAACAAATCCAGACAATCACATTGTCTGATTTTTGAAAGAATTTATTTGCAAATTATGGTGGAAAATAAGTATTTGGTCACCCACAAACAAGCAAGATTTCTGGCTCTCACAGATCTGTATCTTCTTCTTTAGGAGGCTCCTCTGTCCTCCAATCATTACCTGTACTAATGGCACCTGTTTGAACTTGTTATCAGTATAAAAGACACCTGTCCACAACCTCAAACAGCCACACTCCAAACTCCACTATGGTGAAGACCAAAGAGCTGTCAAAGGACACCAGAAACAAAATTGTAGACCTGCACCAAGCTGGGAAGACTGAATCTGCAATAGGCAAGCAGTTTGGTGTGAAGAAATCAACTGTGGGAGCAATAATTAGAAAATGGAAGACATACAAGACCATTGATAATCTCCCTTGATCTGGGGCTCCATGCAAGATCTCACCTCGTGGGGTCAAAATGATCACAAGAACGGTGAGCAAAAATCCCAGAACCACACGGGGAGACCTAGTGAATGACCTGCAGAGAGCTGGGACCAACGTAACAAAGGCTACCATCAGTAACACACTATGCCGCCAGGGACTCAGATCCTGCAGTGCCAGACGTGTCCCCCTGCTTAAGCCAGTACATGTCCGGGCCCGTCTGAGGTTTGCTAGAGAGCATTTGGATGATCCAGAAGAGGATTGGGAGAATGTCATATGGTCAGATGAAACCAAAGTAGAACTGTTTGGTAGAAACACAACTCATCGTGTTTAGAGGAGAGAGAATGCTGAGTTGCAACCAAAGAACACCATACCTACTGTGAAGCATGGGGGTTGCTCCCAAACACACCGCCTGGGCAATGAAGGAGTGGCATTTCAAGGTCCTGGAGTGGCCTAGCTAGTCTCCAGATCTCAACCCCATAGAAAACCTTTGGGGGGAGTTGAAAGTCCGTGTTGCCCAGCGACAGCCCCAAAACATCTCTGCTCTAGAGGAGATCTGCATGGAGGAATGGGGCCAACATACCAGCAACAGTGTGTGACAACCTTGTGAAGACTTACAGAAAATGTTTGACCTCTGTCATTGCCAACAAAGGATATATAACAAAGTATTGAGATGAACTTTTGATATTGACCAAATACTTATTTTTCACCATAATTTGCAAATAAATTCTTTCAAAAATCAGACAATGTGATGGATGTCTGGATTTGTTTCCACATTTTGTCCCTCATAGTTGAGGTATACCTATGATGACAATTACAGGCCTCTCTCATCTTTTTAAGTGGGAGAACTTGCACACAGATTCTCAGTTGCAAAATAAAATAAAAGGTCTGCAGTCACCAGTGATGCACCTCCATCCATCCATATATATATATACAAAAAAGGAGAGAGTCGCCCTGGGACTTTAAATGAGGTGGTCACAGTTAGCCACTGAGTAACAAGAGTAATAGCAGTATAAATGTTTATTAAAATTACATACATGGATAATATGGCATATTAGCTCAGCCAATGGATTTGCACATAATGAAGAGAATAATTAAAGTTGATACAAATGTAATACAATGCAGTATATACAAATGCACGCATCAGAAAACCCAATGCACGTTTCGCAAGATCATTGCTCGCTCATCAGGGGTGGATAGAGTTGCCACCTCATCCCTTTAAACCCGAACACATATGAATTCCACAGGTTCTGAGGCTAATTAAATGCAGATAAAGCACCAAGTGAGTTTAATTACCAACTTACTCAGCCACAGAACCTGTGTAATTAATATGTGTTCGTGTTTAAAGGGATGAGGTGGCAACTCTAGGGGTGGATGCGGATGAGATGTATATAAATAGACAAAAAGATGTGTCACAGTGGTAAATGTAAGAACGATGGCAGAATGGGCTAGAGCTAAACGGCCCAATACTTACCAATGAACGAAACCAGAGTTTCCATCACTGAACCCCCAAATGGACAGCAGCAGCCAGAGTATGGCACGGGAGCTGAGGGGGAGAAGACGAACACAGGTACCCTCAGGGGGGACGCCAGGCGACAGACAAGGCATAAGTGAAGGTGAATGGTCCTACTGTCTCAGTATGTAGCTTGATAGATATCAGCTGTAAACATAGATGTATATGTCTCAATGATTTGCCAAATTTAGTAAGATGAACATCAAGTTATATAATGTAATAATATTTTATGTATGCTCTAGCATAAGTATATGTGTCAAGCTTTACTAAAAAAGCAGAGTAGACAAAAGTTGTACAGTTATTTATATAGAACATAAATGGACTAACCTGATCCAATAATGGAGCAGACAGAGACCATGGGTAAGAAATAAATCCTAAAAAAATGTGTTTGTCTGGGAAAGAAAAAAGGAAAAGGTTGTGTGAAAAGCGGTGATATAAATGAAACAAAAAAGTTCAGGGAATGCAGATGAAGCACCAGGTGAGTGCTGGGGTGGGGAGAGTGTATTTACCTTGATATGCAAACAGCTGAAGGGCAATGAAAATCTCTGTGGTGTGCATAGTATTGGTGAGTGAAGGAAGTGAACTCAGTCATGTCTCACCCCTGACTTACATCCCCGAAGGGGTCCGGTCCGCCCATGCAAGGATGGATTGGTGTGCCGACGCCCAGGGTGTCAGCTACCAATGGGAGTATGCATGCGCAGTAGACTCCCGTCCATCCAAGATGACAAACTGCACTGCCACTGGGTGACAGCGCAACCGCGGAAGCCACCCAATGGGTGTAGGAGCATGGTGCCGATATGCCAGTGGGCCCTCTCCAAAGTCCGTGGGACGAGGGGGGGGGGCAGCAGGAGACAAGAATCTCCCTTAGCATATCGCAGCTCCCATGCCAAACAAAAACCGCCAACCGCCAGAGGAGACAGCAAAGGACACAAAGGCCACAGAACACCACCACTGTTGGAGGCAAGGTCAAAGGCTAAAACATGTATATGAACTATATTTGTGAAAACAGTGGCTGGTGGTGACAGCAGGCCAGTTTTTGGGCTAAATGGGTGTTTTCCACCCGGGTTCAATAGCAAAATAATATAAAAGGTCTGCAGTCACCAGTGATGCACCTCCATCCCTGTACTGTATATATATATATATATATATATATATATATATATATATATATGCAAAAAAAGAGAGAGTCGCCCTGGGACTTTAAATGAGGTGGTCACAGTTAGCCAATGGATTTGGACATAATGAAGAGAATAATTAAAGTTGATACAAACGTTATAAAATGCAGTATATACAAATAAATAAAAATGAGTGCAGCGCTAAAACTGATTGAGTAAAAAAAACATATGCTAAAAATCATAAATAAATAATTGACCCACCACACATTATATTATCAAACCAACAGATCTCCTATAGAAAATAGAGGCAAATGTCTCTGCATGTGTCATATGTGAGAAGAAATCATATAACTTAAATTAAGTGATCCCAAAAAATCAAAAAAGAGTCCATAAGTGAAGTAAGTGGATGATCAAAATTAAATTCCAACGAAAATTGTGACACAGGTGATTCCAGCATCCAAAGTGACTTGCACCCAAGTGAGGTATGAGGCTCCTTACCAGCTCAAGGATGACCACCATAACAGTGGTCCCAACAGGCGTTTGGGAAATTAACAGGTCACCCACAAACCTATGCCGATCATTCCAGTGTGTAGAACTGTCTCCAGAGTGTAGGTCAGTTGGTCAGTCTGATAAAACAGTAGGAACTGCATTTAGTTCCTACTGTTTTATCAGACTGACCAACTGACCTACACTCTGGAGACAGTTCTACACACTGGAATGATCGGCATAGGTTTGTGGGTGACCTGTTAATTTCCCAAACGCCTGTTGGGACCACTGTTATGGTGGTCATCCTGAGCTGGTAAGGAGCCTCATACCTCACTTGGGTGCAAGTCACTTTGGATGCTGGAATCACCTGTGTCACAATTTTCGTTGGAATTTAATTTTGATCATCCACTTACTTCACTTATGGACTCTTTTTTGATTTTTTGGGATCACTTAATTTAAGTTATATGATTTCTTCTCACATATGACACATGCAGAGACATTTGCCTCTATTTTCTATAGGAGATCTGTTGGTTTGATAATATAATGTGTGGTGGGTCAATTATTTATTTATGATTTTTAGCATATGTTTTTTTTACTCAATCAGTTTTAGCGCTGCACTCATTTTTATTTATTTGATGTTTTGGAGTTTAGTATTGGACTTTTAGTGCTGGCAGCTCTTACATTTCACATATCATTTTTTATTGTTCTAGCGCAGCGTTTAACCCTCTCCTTGGGTTTTTTTATTTTAACAGTATATACAAATGCACGCATCAGAAAACCCAACGCACGTTTCGCAAGATCATTGCTCGCTCATCAGGGGTGGATGCGGATGAGATGTATCTAAATAGACAAAAAGATGTGTCACAGTGGTAAATGTAAGAACCATGGCAGAGTGGGCCAGAGCTAAACGGCCCAATACTTACCAATGAATGAAACCAGAGTTTCCATCGCTGAACCCCCAAATGGACAGCAGCAGCCAGAGTATGGCACGGGAGATGAGGGGGAGAAGACGAACACGGGTACCCCCAGGGGGGACGCCAGGCGGCAGACATGGCATAAGTGAAGGTGAATGGTCCTATTGTCTCAGTATGTAGCTTGATAGATATCAGCTGTAAACATAGATGTATATGTCTCAATGATTTGCCAAATTTAGTAAGATGAACATCAAGTTATATAATGTAATAATATTTTATGTATACTCTAACATAAGTATATGTGCCAAACTTTACTAAAAAAGCAGAGTAGACAAAAGTTGTACACTTATTTATATAGAACATAAATGGACTAACCTGATCCAATAATGGAGCAGACATAGAGACCATGGGTAAGAAAGTAAATGCTAAAAAAAATGTGTTTGTCTGGGAAAGAAAAAAGGAAAAGGTTGTATGAAAAGCGGTGTTTTAAATAAAACAAAAAAGTGCAGGGAATGCAGATGAAGCACCAGGTGAGTGTTAGGTGGGGAGAGTGTATTTACCTTGATATGCAAGAAACATAATTGTCCTCCAGTCAGGGTTTCCGACCCAACTAGCAAGGATAGGAAACCTGTAACCTACTAACTCTGTGGTAATTAATTATCTTTGGAGGTGACTATACGGTACACAAGTATACCTCCCAACATTTTGAGATGGGAATGAGGGACACCTACTAGCAAACATATGTAGGCATAGGAAATGCCTCCTGCCACGCCCCTTAAAGGGGACATAACCCCCCCAAAAAAGTTAATAAAATCCACAAGTGCTTTTTTTTTTACCACTAATATTCCTTTATATTGGCTTTTAAAATTTACAAATGCAGCAATTTAGAATTTGGATGAAAGGTTTAGCACTGGGAAACACTTTTTGAAAGATAAAAAGTGCATTTTATATACAACTATATGGATCAGACCAAAATGAGGGACAAATGAGGAGGAATGAGGGACAGAGGGACATTGCTCCAAATCAGGGACAGTCCCTCGAAATCAGGGACAGTTGGGAGCTATGCACAAGAACTTTTTCCTTATGTTAGAAAAGTGACTATCTACTTGATAAGGTGGCAGCTTGTGTGGGATATGTTGATCCATTCAGTACCTTGTTTTTTTTAAATGATAATAAGTTAACCTAGCTTGCAGTAAAACATGAATTTTGGAGTATAGTCGATAAGTCCTGGTATTCGGAGACTTTTACGGACCAAATCATTTAAGGACAAATGTTCAAAAGTTGAGACTCCATGGAATTCAGGGGCAGTTGGCAAGCTTGTATAGTTCCTTTGATGCTGACCTGAGTCCAGACTGTGGAGGAAGCAGACAAAAGAGGCCAGTATTAGATATTTGTGGTTAGTCATTCTAGTAGGACTTTCTAGTTCCTAGTAGGACAGGGTTGTAAAATGAGTGTTTTAATTTAAAACAGTAAAAGCTGCAATATCTTTGTATGATATAAGAACCACATTTCCTTTTTTGATCAACGCAGAAGTTCCCAACTGTTATTACCCGCTTGAAATAAGTATACTTCCCAATACTGAGCTCCTAAGGATATACAGTATTATGCCCCTAGCTCCCTATGGAAAGAGCATTGTATTTATGACAAATAAACACTCATTTGAAGAACAGCATTTTGTGCCAGTCTTCAGCAAGTAGACCACTGGTGTCTGATAACCACACATTGATTTCTTTTTCAGACAAAGGCAGCATTACACAAATAAGCGCTGGGCAGATGCATAACGCTGAAAATACTGAGTGCTTTTCTGGCCATCTGCCATCCTTTAATGACTAAGCAATGAAAACAATGTGAACTCATACCTAGATTCTTCTATTTGTATTACATTCGTTTTCATCTCCATTTTCTCTTGAAAATTATACTTTTTATGTGCTGCTTATTTAAGTTTATTGAAGAAAGGCTGTGAATGTGCAGTAACTGAGCAGCCACTTGCCTGTCCAGTTCTATAAATTGATTTTATATACAAGGTAAATGTAAGTCTAAAGTCAACAGTCATCAAATTTTAATAATCCTATGCACAGCAAAGTGTGGAATGTATGAACAGGTGTACCCTATGTATCTCTTGTTTATCTAAGGTGTTATTCCTAATAACAGAGATTAAGCACACATTATTGCCTGATGCATTATGAAAGGATATTTTCCAGGGTGCCACTATCATCATCTTTTATTTATAAGGCACCAGCATATTCAACAATAGGAATACATTTGGGAAAATTGAATAATCGTGATGTAATTAGTTGGAAGCTACAGAGCATACTCTTTAGTCTGCAGTGTTGGATAACTTGCCCTTGCTCTATTGTTAGCTGTTCTTTAACCACTTCAGCCCTGGAAGGATTTACCCACTTCCTGACCGGGCCATTTTCTGCGATACGGCACGGGCCTGCATCACTTTAACTGATAATTGCGAGGTCGTGCAACTTTGTACCCAAACTAAATTGATGTCCTTTTTTTCCCCACAAATAGAGCTTTCTTTGGTGGTATTTGATCACCTCTGTGGTCTTTATTTGTTGCGCTATAAACAAAAAAAGAGCGTCAATTTTGAAAAAAAAAAATATATATTTTTTACTTTTTGCTATAATTTAGTTTAGGCCAATATGTATTCTACTACATATTTTTGGTAGTTGTTTCTAACTGTATGGGGGCTGGGCTGACTGGAGGAGTAGAGAGATCACTGTTCCTAATCACTAGGAAAAGACAATCTCACTCTACTCCCCTGACAGAGCGGGGATATGTTTGTTTACACTGTCAGATCCCCCTTCTGCCTCTTTCTAGAGCAATCGTGGGTGGCCGGCAGACATCGAGTCCACCGGACCCCCTAGTTGGCTCCACGCTACCGAATGGGCATGCGTGTGCCCCTCTGGCGCCCACAGATCACCTTGTACGCGCCCACATACAATGACGGCGATTCACGCAGCCAAACCAGCCTGCTGCAGTACAACTGCGGTGGCTGGTCGGCAAGTGGTTAAAGGGGGGCTCCAGCCTCTCCACCAAAAAATTAAGTCAGCAGCTACAAATACTGTAGCTGCTCACTTTTAATACTAGGACACTTACCTGTCCAGGGATCCCGCAATGTCGGCACCAAAGTTGATTTTCAATTGGGTCTCGGGTGCTCCCACCTCCATTTCTTGTAAGGGAAACTGGCAGTGAAGCCTTGCGGCTTCACAGCCGGTTCCCTACTGTGCATGTGCTAAGCGCATTGTGCATGTGATAAGCTACACTTTGAATGGCCCGGCGGTGGGGGAACGAGGAGGAGGGCCGAACTTCCAAGCCACCCGGAAGTGGGAGCGGGTACCTGTCAAAAACGGATACCCCCCCAAAAGGTGCCAAATGTGGCAGCGGAAAGGGGGAGGAAGCAAACAAGTGGAGCTTCCCCTTTTGGGTGAAGCTCTGCTTCAAATAATGCTAAAAAAGATTTTATGGATCTGTTTAGCTGTGACAAATGTTTCTGTAGACTAATTCATGTGTTCTTTCAGGTATGCATACTGTAAACACTAAGTAATTACTGTCTTCTCTGGCCAATTTTAGTCAGAACAGGTGAGATTATCTGTGCCTCTTTAACAAAACCTGCCTACAGTGAATCACGTACAACTGGTTGTGATTGGTGTTAATGTTAAATAGTGCATTCAATTTGTAGTGCTCAGATCCAGTTGAGTTTCACTTTAAAACTGAACCATTTGGTGGGCTAGCATATGTAACAATAATCCCTGGAGGGGTCCCTGGAAACAAATTGGGTTCCCCTTAGCTGTCCAAAGGCTGCCCACCCTGTTTTCAGTTCTAGAAGCACACCAACAAACTCAGGCTCAGTCTAATGCCGCGTACACACGAGCGGACTTTACGGCGGACTTTGCCCGGCGGACTTTTCGACGTACTTTCCGACGGACTTTGTGAACGAACGGACTTGCCTACACACAATCCACCAAAGTCCGTCGAATTCGTACGTGATGACGTACGACCGGACTAAAACAAGGAAGTTCATAGCCAGTAGCCAATAGCTGCCCTAGCGTGGCTTTTTGTCCGTCGAACTAGCATACAGACGGCGGACTTTTCGACCGGACTCGATTTCAACGGATAAATTTTAAACAAGTTTCAAATCTAATTCCGTCCAACTTTTGAGAAAACAAAGTCCGCTGGAGCCCACACACATCGAATTGTCCGACGAAATCCAGTCCGCCGGGCAAAGTCCGCCGTAAAGTCCGCTCGTGTGTACGCGGCATAAGGGTGTCTTTTGAAGATTTATTGCAAAGGTAGGGAGGAGGGTTGAGGGTTGCAGGATACTCAAGGCACAAAATCTTGGAGGACAGCATCCCTGAAAAATTCTGTTCCAGCAGTATTTGACCCTTTGGTAACAGCCCCAAAATGATGGCGAAAAAGAGGGGACAGCCAGTATATCTGAGACCTTATGAGAGCAGTCACTGTCCTTAAGCAGCAACTTCTGACAACTCTTCCTCAGGGAGCAGTTCTGCACCTAAAGCTTCAGGCAAAAAGCAAGTTTAATTGAGTCCAGCTTCCTTCAGGCCCTCAGCCATAGCACCCGATGAGGCCCCGCAGCAGTAACATCTTTGGAACATACATATGCGCCATCCCAGGGGGAAAAGGACCCTGGGGAAAAGAGTTGAAGTGTGTCCAGGCCTCCAGTCAGAAAATTAGCCTATTGTGTGCAACAGAATCCTGCACATTCTGCAGGGAAGGTGGTTAGAAGGAAATCATTTAAATTTACTAAACTGGATGCAAATCATAAGCCAACTTTTACATTTTTCTGGGACTGGATTCCTTTAATTTATTGTAGGAGTTCAGTATTGCCCAATGTCTTTTATTTTAGCTGGAACTAGCCATGGTTAGAGGCCATGGTACTCCTTTACTATTACAGCAGTCAGCAAGTCTGACATTGGAAATGCTATAGTGACATTGCCAGGTCACTGTGATATAATATAAAGCCTAGCAATGTACTATTTTTTATTTACCATCTGTCTGTGTATGTGTCTGTCTTTTCTTTCTGAACTATGTTTGTTAACCAAAAAAGAGAGACAGGAAAATACTTTTTTAGCTTCCAGGTATATGGATGACAAACCTTTGAGATAAGCCTCTAAGATCTACCGATGTTACTACACAATTGTTAAAATATATTGGGACCCTCGGGTGATATTTTTGTTGTAGAGATTTCATTTAGGCACATCCTTAGACAAGAACAGATATATTACATCCGTCAGGTCTGTTAATCAGAACCTTACAGTTCGGTTGTAATTCTGTGTCAGCTAACAAAAATACACTGTGCAAGAATTTACAACCTACGACAAAAAATGTTTCCTGTTGCTGTGTTTTAGCAGTTCTCTCATAAAACGTATACCATTAAGATGTTCTTTCTTTTATTACTGACAACAATGGGGGGAATTGGTCCCTTGCTTTACCAGTAAGGTCGCCTTTGTTGGATCTGTCATGGCTGGACAAGATGCTGCTGGTAAAATTCATTCATCATTTATCTTGAACAGGGGTGTCCAAACATTTTTCAAAGAGGGCTAGATATGATGAAGTGAACATGTGTGAGGGCTGACCATTTTGCCTGACATTCTTCGAACCATTAAAATTCGGTCTAAGTGTGTTCGTCCTAGCACTAATACACTGTCCAAAAAGAATTCACCTGCCTTTGTGGCTGTGTGTGGTGAAGAGATGATCTTGGGCATGTTATTTGGATATACTGTATTTATCGGCGTATAACACGCACCTTCACTTTAAGCGGGTAGATTTAGGAAAAAAAATGTAATTTTAAATAAAGGACTGTGAAGCAAAATAAGGGTCAGTGCCCATCAGCAGCCTCACAAGTGCCATGAATGCAGCCCCACCATTGCCATGAATGCAGCAGCCCCACCATTGCCATGAATGCAGCAGCCCCACCATTGCCATGAATGCAGCAGCCCCACCATTGCTATGAATGCAGCAGCCCCACCATTGCTATGAATGCAGCAGCCCCACCATTGCCATGAATGCAGCAGCCCCACCATTGCCATGAATGCAGCAACCACACCACTGCCATGAATGCAGCAGATCCACCATTGCCATAAATGCAGCAGCCCCACCATTGCCATGAATGCAGCAGCCACTCCACTGCCATAAATGCAGCAGATCCACCATTGCTATGAATGCAGCAGCCCCACCATTGCCATGAATTCAGCAGCCCCACCATTGCTATGAATGCAGCAGCCCCACCATTGCTATAAATGCAGCAGCCCCACCATTGCCATGAATGCAGCAGCCCCACCATTGCCATGAATGCAGCAACCACACCACTGCCATGAATGCAGCAGATCCACCATTGCCATAAATGCAGCAGCCCCACCATTGCCATGAATGCAGCAGCCACTCCACTGCCATAAATGCAGCAGATCCACCATTGCTATGAATGCAGCAGCCCCACCATTGCCATGAATGCAGCAGATCCACCATTGCCATGAATGCAGCAGCCCCACCATTGCCATGAATGCAGCAGATCCACCATTGCCATGAATGCAGCAGATCCACCATTGCCATAAATGCAGCAGCCCCGCCATTGCCTAAATGCAGCAGCCCAGAGGAGGAGGTTCTGGGCCACTCTGAGCAACAACATTGCACACAGGAGGGACAGTATATACTGTATAACATGTTTTATTATTTTAATTTAAAAAAGTGTTTTTTCCTTTACAATCACTTTAAAGCTTAAGTATAATCGGCTTATTTTTTGCTTTCTCCGAATCATCCCTCCCTCTTCATAAACTTGCTAATGAGATTTACAATTAAAACATTTCAATTTTTATTACATACCATATTTTTGACCTAGTGATGTTTTCTGTGGGTCTCTGTGCTTGCTATAGAATGCAGGCAGATCATGGTTGGTGAGGGAAGGGGGGTAGCAGGGTACTGTTCATAACTTCCTGAAAATATCACACTACCCTGCCTCAGTAGTCTTTTTAACCACTTAAGGACCGGGCCTATTTTTAGATGTGTTGTTTACAAGTTAAAAACAGTTTTTATTGCTAGAAAATTACTTAGAACCCCCAAACATTATACATTTTTTTCTAACACCCTAGAGAATAAAATGGCAGTCCTTGCAATACTTTCTGTCACACCGTAGTTGCGCAGCGGTCTTACAAGCGCCTTTTTTTTAAAAAAAATATACACTTTTTTTTTTTACACTTACAATTAAAAAATAAGACAACAGTAAAGTTAGCCCTATTTTTTTTTAAATTGTGAAAGATAATGTTACATTGAGTAAATTGATACCCAACGCGTCAGGCTTCAAAATTGCGCCCGCTCATGGAATGGCGACAAACTTTTACCCTTAAAAATCCCCATAGGCGACAGTTAAAAAAATTCTACAGGTTGCATGTTTTGAGTTACAGAAGAGGTCTAGGGCTAGAATTATTGCTCTCGCTCTACCATTTGCGGCGATACCTCACATGTGTGGTTTAAACACCGTTTTCATATGCGGGCGCTACTCACGTATGCGTTCGCTTCTGCACGCGAGCTCGGCGGGACGGGACACGTTTAAATTTTTTTCTCTTATTTATTTTACCTTTTATTTTTTTTTTTTACACTGTTTTAAAAAAAATCGTGTCACTTTTATTCCTATTACAAGGAATGTAAACATCCCTTGTAATAGAAAAAAAGCATGACAGGACCTCTTAAATATGAGATCTGGGGTCAAAAAGACCTCAGATCTCATATTTACACTAAAATGCAATAAAAAAAATAAAAAAAATGGCCCTTTAAGAGCTATGGGCGGAATTGACATTTTGACTTCGCTTCCGCCCTGCAGTGTCATGGAGACGGGTGGAGGCCATCTTCCCCTCACTCGTCTCCATGCACAGCCACGGGAAGGATCCAATTGCCTCCGGTAAGCGGCTCCGGTAAGCGGTGGAGGGCACCAGATCAAGGGGGGGGGCCGAATCCGCCGCAGAGACCACTTTTATCTTGTACCGGACCGCTGTAGCTGCCATAACCCCGGCAATACCGGGGTTATGGCAGCTACACATAATGTTTTGTTTTTTGGCCAAAAAGTTAAATTTTGGTCTCATCTGACCAGAGCACCTTCTTCCACATGTTTGTAATGTCCCCCACATGACTTTTCGCAAACTACAAACGGGATTTCTTATGGCTTTCTTTCAACAATGGCTTTCTTCTTGCCACTCTCCCATAAAGGCCAAATTTGTGGAGTGCACAACTAATAGTTGTCCTGTGAACAGATTCTCCCACCTGAGCTGTGGATCTCTGCAGCTCCTCCAGAGTTACCATGGGCCTCTTGGCTCTGCTTCTCTGATGAATGCTCTCCTTGCCCGGTCTGTCAGTTTAGGTGGACGGCCATGTCTTGGTAGGTTTGCAGTTGTGTCATACTCTTTCCATTGTCGGATGATGGATTGAACAGTGCTCCGTGAGATGTTGAAAGCTTGGGATATTTTTTTTATAACCTAACCCTGCTTTAAACTTCCCCACAACTTTATCCCTGACCTGTCTGGTGTGTTCCTTGGCCCTTATGTTGCTATTTGTTCACTAAGGTTCTCTAACAAACCTCTGAGGGCTTCACAGAACAGCTGTATTTATACTGAGATTAAATTACACACAGGTGGACTCTATTTATTAATTAGGTGGCTTCTGAAGGCAATTGGTTCCATTAGATTTTAGTTAGGAGTATCAGAGTAAAGGGGGCTGAATACAAATGCACACCACACTTTTCAGTCATCTATTTGTAGAAAATTTTATAAACCATTTATCATTTTCCTTTCACCTCGCAATTATGTGCCACTTTGTGTTGGTCTATCACAAAAAATCCCAATAAATTACATTTATGTTTTTGGTTGTAATATGACAAATTGTGGAAAATGTGAAGGGGTGTGAATACTTTTTCAAGGCACTGTATGTAGGTATATTAAAATAGGCACTGTGCAGTAAGCCATACGAACCAATCAGAACTTGTTTTTAAGTTTTTAATTTACTATATTAATTTATCGCAGTAAAGTAAAATCTGATTTGTTCCCACGGTTAATTGATTAAAACTATTCAGAAGACAATTAGGGAAATTCAAAACAGCCCTAACAGCAGTTGCTGGTAGTTTCCTTAAGAACTACCTATGCCTAATTCAGGCAAGAATTTGGGCTAGTGTTGCTAACATTAACAACACATGCGGCAAAATCAAGTAGTTCTTACTACTGCCATTTTAAGAACCTGTGGCTATGGCAGGGACAAATTCTTGAAGAATTACCACCAGATCCCAGAGGAAACTGGTGGTAATTGAAACCAGCTCTGAGCTGGCATACAGAGGTACACCAGTACTCAAAGCAGGCCCTACATGTGCTGTGAAGCTGTCATGTACGGCTAACATCAAACCAAATCGAATACTTACATTGGTTGTATTTAAAATACATTTGATACATTTTTTTAATCATTTTTAATATTGCACAGCTGGAATATTTGATGTTTTTTTTTTTTTATATATCTGGCTGGTAAACATTGCAATGATAATGATTTTAGGTAGGATCAGCGGTGAGTGCTCAGACTGCTAAAATCAGCACTGGCCATTTATCTTTTCCAACTAAAAACCTTTTTTTCCCCAGAAATTTCCTGAATTTGTCTTACTAAGTTGGAATTTTGCATCATATGCAGAACTTTCACTTATAAGGTTAGATGTCCAAATCACATAACACACAAGCTTTGTTTCCTGACTCTATTTCATACAGTTATAGTGGCTATTTAGCTGAACTGATCTCATGGGCTTCCACCAGTGGTGTATTTAGGTTTTGTGCTGCCCTAGGCCTGACTAAACTTGTGCACCCCCTTTCTTGTGAAAAAAAAACTTGTGCACCCCCTAATTTAAATATGACCCACCCCTTTATGTCAATGTTATGCTCCTTCCTGTTTAACATCAGTCCTGTCATCTGTAAACCACACCCTTTCCTCTTTAGGCTCCACCTTTTCCTCTCTGTATATTAAAAGTGGGTGCCAAGTGCATCCTCATCAGTGACCATCAAAGCAGCCTGATCAGTGCCCATCAATGCGGCATCACCAGTGCCCATTAACGCAGCCTCACCAGTGCCCATCAACGCAGCCTCACCAGTGCCCATCACCGCAACCTCATCAGTGCCCATCAATGCAGCCCTCATCAGTGCCCATCAAAGCAGCATCACCAGTGCCCATCAAAGCAGCCTCAGCGCCCATCAAAGCAGCCTCACCAGTGCACAATAAGGGTCTCCAATTGCATTCTAATCATACCAAATTATGTGAGCAGACTGCAGTTCCTCTTTAAGCACCTGTTCACATTGGGCCGATTTGGCATGCGATTTGACATGTCGAATTGCATGCCAAATCGCCGGCTATTGCTGGCAATGGCACCGTCTGAATTGGAGCGATGCCTACTTAGCGGCGCCGCACCGGTTCCCAAAAGTAGTTCATGCACTACTTTTGGCGACTTCGTGGTGTGATTCATATAGACATCGTTCCTGCACAGATGTCTGTCAAAACCCCCCCTGAAGTCGGACTGCATTGCCAGTTTGAAATTGTGAGAGATCAGCTGACCTCACACGATTTCTAACCCGCATCAGTGTGAACCTGGGCTTCATGTAGTCAGCAGGATGGGTAATAAAATGCAGACTGATCTATGATCAGAAATGACACGTTTCTTCATATGTCAGAAGGCAGCATTAGCTTTACAGGTAGCTATGAAAGGTTAATCACATATAGAACCTCTTTCACACTGCCAGCAGGCCACGTTAGCGGTAAAGCGACGCTAGTTTTAGCAGACTTTACCGTTGTTTTAGCGGCGCTTTTTTTAGCCCACAAGCGCCTGAAAAATGCCTCCAGTGTGAAAGGGGTGTTTGCAAGCAGACACCAGGTGTTAAATGCCATTGATTTCAGAAGCACCAGCCTGCAGATATTGAGCTGTAAAGAGTTAACCATATATGTAAGCAGCAGTGTACATGTCTCCATTGATGAAGAGAAGAAAAGCACAGTCCTCCCCTAGCACCAAGGACACAGAGGGTTAATTATCAGACAGTCCTCCCTATTTCAGATATAGTTACTCTCACCCCCTCCACGATATGCAGAATGTAGCTGCCAGCTGAAGCCACAGACTGACCCTGCAGGCACCATGTGCACCTGCTGGAATCACAACACAGGAGGCTGAGCAGTTCTCTCTGTGCTCTCCTGTCTGTGTGGAGGGGAGGGGGGGGGACTGTCATCACATGCTCTGCTCTATGAGAGACGCTGCAGCCAGCGACCTCGGCAGTGAGTGAATAGACTGACTCGGGAGGAGTGCCACCCTTCCACAAAGTGCCGCCCTAGGCCTGGGCCTTGTCGGCCTAGGCCAAAATACAGCACTGGCTTCCACGATTTAAGGTAGGAAAACAAATGACCCCATTCCATGCGGTGCAGTGAATTACTGATCAGTTTAAGTTTACAGTCACTGTAAGTGCTTGAAATTGTTAAACAAGCTACAGCTGTGTTAAATGGCTACACATATTGGAAAAAAATAAGCCTTTTGATAATATTGTGGAAATCTGGCCAACATATTAAGAGAAACCTGACCTGTATTATAGAGAAAATGAGATTCCTGCTGGGGAGCTTGCAGAAGCACCGTTGTGAGGGAAAATGTACAGTGCTGCCTCACAGTAGGAACTGCCCACAAGTGTAATAAATGAACAATAAAAGAAAAAGGTAGAACAGTACTCCATACTAATCTGCTAATAGCTATAGACCTGTCTTTATGCAGCGATGTAAGCTAGTGCAGTAAAAGAAAAAGAAAACTCTTCATAAAGCAATAATAATAAAAAGCATTTCTTTGCAAAAATGAATATTACAGCCACACATTTCCCCAATCACCCCCCTCCTACGTTTAAGGATCAGTTCAAGGTATGGATATTTTATACATAGTTACATTGGTCCAGCTTGGACCAATGTAACTATGTAAATACCATACCTGGCTAACCCCCCCCCATAAATCACTAAAGTAGACGCTGGGGCGCCAATGATCTCCACCGGCTTCAGGGTCCCTCCTGGATTCTGAACACAGGAGGTCAGCTGCTCGACACCACGTTCAATAAAAGAATGCTTTGCATTTATTCAGTAAATGTAAAACATTATCTAAATGGGGCTGGTGCTGAGTGGAAGACCTCCTCAGAATGCAGCTGGGCAGCCCGTCGACACGGGACCCTGAAGCAAGTGGGGATAACTGGAGTAGCAGTGTTTACTTCTGTGATTTCCAGCTTCCAGGCTAGATCAATGTAACTATGTATACAATATCCATGCCTGGAATTCTTCCACAAACATTTTTAAGAAAGTAAGAAGTTAAGAAATCTTTTAAAGTTGAACTCTGGTTTGGCTGAAAATATTAATTGTGGATGTGCTCACTGGGGGATATAATCTTCAATTTGTCAAGGGGGATCTTATAGAGATTAACACCTTAATCCATGGCCCTGATGGGGCCAGCACGTACGTAACATCACTTACGATGCAGAACCAGTGCTGGCCTCTGGACTTGCATTGTACATGATAATGTCATGTGAGGGGTGGTGGCAACACAACTGTAGATGAAAAATGGCTTCAGGGGACTGGTTGTAACTACTGAAACTGGTGGAGAGGAAGCCTGCAGAACTGTTAAAGCGCAACGGTCAATAGCTCATTTAGGATGGATTCACACATGTGCGGTGCGAATTGCAGCTTCGGTTTCCCTGCGAAGATAAAAAATTATTCATTCAGCGGCTCCTCTCCATTGTAGCTGCGGATCAGCTGACCAGGGAGAGGGGGGAGGTGAAGTGAGGAGGAGGAGAGAATTTGTGTTCAGAACGGAACACATGTGTGAATCAGATTCCCATTGAAGTTTATGTGCCTGCAATTCGCACCGCACTGCCTAGAAAATGCACACGTGTTTTGTGCAATGTGGACTGCGGATGCAACGCACATACAGTGGAGCAAAAAAGTATTTAGTCAGCCACCAATTGTGCAAGTTCTCCCACTTAAAAAGATGAGAGAGGCCTGTAATTGTCATCATAGGTATACCTCAACTATGAGAGACAAAATGTGGAAACAAATCCAAATAATCACAGATGTGGGGGTGACTGATGTGGACACAGATATGGGGGAAATTCTGATCGGGACACAACATAGGAAATACTCTAATGGAAACAAAGAGATGGGGGAAATTCTGATAGGGACACAGATGTAGGAGAGACTCTGATGGGGACACAGATGTGGTGGAAATTCAGATGGGGACACAGTGGGAGAGACTCTGATGGGGGCAAAGATGCGGGGGAAACTCAGATGGGCAAACAGATGTGGGGGGAACTATGATGGGAACACAAATGCGGGGGACATTAATGGGGACACACATATAGAGGGGACTGATGAGGACACATATGTGGGGGAGACTCTAATGCAAGTTCACCCTCACATCTGTGCCCTCCTCAAATTCCCCCTTTACATCTGTGTCTCCCTCAGATTCCCCCTTTATATCTGTGTTCCCATCAGTGTCCCCCTGTACCTCTCCCCATCAGATTCCCCCTTACATCTGACATCTTACATGAATAAGCAATTTTTTTTTTCGTCCCGCGAAAATGTGTAAAATATGCAATGAGGCCCTTGTACTGAAAAGTTTGGGGACCACTGCATGGTGCATTGTGGTTAAAGAAATTCTAAATCCAAGAACAAAAATTGCTAGTATTGCAGCATATGGGTCCTTAGATGTGCTGGCTGCATTACGTTTCTTATTCACCTTTTTCTTTTTTAACCTGGTAATCTTGCCATTAACACACTTCCTATCCTGTGGTGACAACTGAACTGAGTAACGTTGTCACCCTACTACATGGAGTATGTCAAGGCAACATAACACTGTGTTAGGACTACATAACACCTAATTCAATTCTCCAAAATAAGGGGAGATGTTTTGTATTCCACAGAGATAGCAGGGAAAAAATCTAATTGATAACAATCCAGAGGCAGAGAGTAAAGGAAGCTCACTGGATTTCTGGCTGGAAAAACAATATTTTTTTTTTTTTTTTTGTACTTGTTGAACAGACATGATAAAATATTTTATAATAACAAACCAAAAGGAAGCAAATAAGAGAAATGTATTGTCAAAGTTTACATAGACTTTAGAGCTCAACTAAAGTGGTATTTTAAAAACCCGCTAACAGGTAGGCTTTTTTATGAAAGAAGAGATTTTTGTATATCTCATCTGTCGTAAATGTTGCCCCTTTCTTAGCTCAATGCACATTCCTGGCATGAAATGCATATGAAGTACAAGACCTACACCATCCCTGGCTTTGGTTGATTTAGATGGCTGAAGACTTCAAACTTGCATCAATAAGATGTTTACCAGGAAAATGTGCAATAATATGCAAATATGCTGAGGGTACTGTGACAAAAGAGGCCCGACATTTTTTAAGCAGCTAAATTCTTCTATATTATGCATTAAAACATGGCAGTTAACACAATGTACACATGTAAAGCTGGCCTAAAATACTAGTTAAGTGAAGTAAGCGTGTACTTTAAAGTGATACTAAACACTGCAATTTATTTTTTAAATAACGATATTGCCCAGAAAGGTGCCTTTCCTCCTCCTCTGGCTGTCCCACCAGGTGCTGTCAGCTTCTTATTCTGCTGGGTGCCTCCTGTAGCAAGCCATGCATGTGTGCTCCTGAGCTGGGCTGTGTGTGTCCATAGACAAACACAGTGCTGGTAAGCCATGCCCCACTACCTCCTCACAGTTTGACTGATGTCAGCAAGACCCTACGGATTCACTGCTCTCAGGTTCTCCTGTGAAAGCAGGAAGTGAGGGAATGAGGGGAGCGATGCTGCAGCTGGAGATAGAGCTGAAACAGTGACATGGCACCAGGTACGTGTTTATGGACAATGGGGGGGGGGGGTCTTTTTGCAGGATTTTGCTAACAATAATATCCTGCATAAAAAGTTGTCCATACTGCATCTGAACTCTTATGAACATACACCTATTTATGTCCATATGGGTTGAGATGTGTGCATTCTGCACTTCCACTGCTGATTACACACATATTTCCCCTGAATGAGTCTTTTATGTGGTGGTGGTGCAGAATGACCTTGAACTTGTGTCATTCACAACGATTGAAGGTTAGTGTCATTTTGTGCTTGCACTGCCGCCTTCGCATTTTTGATTACATGTCGGCTCTAAATTTACTAGGCAGCAGTGGTGGCACATAATGTCTATTTACTCCATATGCATGTAAACAGCACAAACATTTACATGCATACAGCATAGAGTTGGGTCAAAATTGGACCATGTATGCAAATTAGTTTTGGTTTACACAGTCGAATGCTACAGATGCTAAAACTGAGCTGCGTGAATGGGCTCATAGCATGCAATACAGATCTGAACGCAGCTTATTGTATGCCTGTGTGCATGAGCCCTTAAATGGGATGCTTATCACCCTATATACCAGCCTTTCTCAACTGGGCTGCTGCGGGATCATGGTATAGAAAGGCTGTCAGATGAGCCTGAGCTGCGATCCGCAGCCTATGCGTACAGCAACACTGGGAGGGAGCGTGGTCAGACTCAGCAAAGTGCAAGTAAAGGGAGGGGGAGTGTGATGTGTTCTCTGCCTCCCCCTACAGTGCAGTAGTGTAAAGTGCAGTTCAGTGCAGCTATGTGAAGAAAGGTACTGTACTAGAACTTTGTAAAGGGCTTTATACTGTACATGTGTGAGTGTGTGAATAATGTACATGGGTGCACATGTGTCTGTATGTGTGTGCATGTGTCTGTATGTGTGTGTACATGTGTCTGTATGTGTGCGTGTGTGTACCTGTGTCTGTACATGTATGTATTTGTGTGTTTGTATATGTGTGTGTGTACATGTGTCTCTATGTGAGCATGTGTCTGTATGTGTGTGTGTTTGTATTTGTGTGTGTGTGTGTGTGTTTACATGTGTCTGTATGTGTGTGTGTGTTTGTATTTGTGTGTGTGTGTACATGTGTCTGTATGTGTACATGCATGTTTATGTGTTTGTACATGGGTGTGTATGTGTGTTTATATGTACAGTATCTCACAAAAGTGAGTACACCACCTCACATTTTTGTAAATATTTTAATATATCTTTTCATGTGACAACACTGAAGAAATGACACTTTGCTACAATGTAAAGTAGTGAGTGTACAGCTTGTATAACAGTGTCAATTTGTCCCCTCAAAATAACTCAACATACAGCCATTATTGTCTAAACCACTGGCAACAAAAGTGAGTACACCCCTAAGTGAAAATGTCCAAATTGGGCCCAAGGTGTCAATATTTTGTGTGGCCACCATTATTTTCCAGCACTGCCTTAACCCCCTTGGGCATGAAGTTCACCAGAGCTTCACAGGTTGCCCAGTCCATCGCCTTTACCCTCAGCTTCTTTAGCAAGGCAATGGTCGTCTTGGAGGTGTGTTTGGGGTCGTTATCATGTTGGAATACTGCCCTGCGGCCCAGTCTTCAAAGGTAGGGGATCTTGCTCTACTTCAGTATGTCACAGTACATGTTGGCATTCATGGTTCCCTCAATGAACTGTAGCTCCCCAGTGCCGGCAGCACTCATGCAGCCCCAGACCATGACACTCCCACCACCATGCTTGACTGTAGGCAAGACACACTTGTCTTTGTACTCCTCACCTGGTTATCGCCACACACGCTTGACACCATCTGAACCAAATAAGTTTATCTTGGTCTCATCAGACCACAGGACATGGTTCCAGTAATCCATGTCCTTAGTCTGCCTGTCAGTTTTGACGGCGGACCTGAACGGGTGATCCATGTTAGCCTATGGAGCATTGGATGTCAGCGGAGACATGTCCGCTGACATCCGACCCCGTCCGATCCGCTGAAAAGCAGACGGATGGCCCTACGTCCAGGTCCGTGGCTGGCGGTTCGGATCGGGTGAAATCTGACGAAAACGAACACGCTGTCCGCTTTCGTCCGATCCCTCCATAGGGGGCAGCGGCGCCTGACAAGCCCCTCCCCGCTCAGTGAGCAGAGAGGGACCTGTCATCCGCCGGCTCAGCAGAGATCAACGGACTGATCTCCCGCTGAGCCAAGGGACCGAGGCGGGCCCCGTAGAAACGGAGTCCGCCTCAAGTGAAAGGGGCCTTAGGGTTGCCACCTGTCCGGGATTCACCTGGACAGTTTGGGTTTTAACCAGTTACCAATCAGCCCATAACCAAATGACGGCTGCAGGGCGAGATGCGCACCCCTGGGAACATCCGTGACCCCGGCGCATCACGGTAAATGGCCGCTGATCGCAGCCGTTTACCATGTGATCGCTCCGTCAAATGACGGAGCGATCACAGGTAAACAAACCGGCGGCAAGTCATGATGCTGCTTCCTCTCTCCCCTCTCTGTACCGATCGGTACAGAGGGGGAGGGATTGGATGGCAACATTGCTGTGGGCTGGATGTGTAGTGCCCACAGCGCTGCTTTCTGACAATTGCTGTCACATCCATGGATCCATCCATCCATGTTCAGCCATCCCTCCATGCTCAGCAATACCCTGCACTACTCTGCAATGCCCTGCAATGCCCTGCAAAACCCTGCAAAACTGTCATGGTTATGCAATAGAGTGTTCTCTGTCAGCTTACCTGTCTCCATGTGTTCATCTCTAAAGACCAGCTGCCTCTCACCTGACTGGTTTTATAACCTCTCCTCTAAGCATGGCCCCATCTCAGGCCCTATCAGGGAACCCTATATTAACCTGTGCACTGCAAGCCAGCAGTGCTGATCAACCATTGTGTGTTAGCCTCCGTGTGTACTTGCTGTGTTTCCTTCGTCTGATTCCTGTTACCGACTTTGGCCTGTTCACAACTCTTCCTGTCTGCTTGTTGCCCTGACCTTTGGCGTGTTATGTTTATCCCTGTCTGCTAGTCGCCCTGACCTTTGGCTTACCCCTTACTCCCCTGTCCTTCCAGCCTGCTGCCTCCTTCCTCTTCTCCTGTAGTCTATGGTGAGCGTGAGCTGTGAGACCCTGGGGGCCGCAACCTGGAGCCAGACTGCAGCGCAGTCCATCCTCACCACTAGAGGCTCTGGTGAACACCCGCTGGCTCTTAGACTCCGCGCCCTGGGGAATCTATGCTCTAGCTCCCACTGGGATCCATGTTAGTTATCCTGTAGACCTGCTTCCTGAACCTTCCAGGGTTCAATCCGCAGCAGTCAGTCCTAGGGTCCACTACCTTAGCGGTGCACTTCCGACTCCTACAGAGTGCATCTGTCACCTGGTCCCAGGTGACCTGACAAATACCCTGCAATGCCCTGCCATACCCCGCAATAATCTGCCATACTCTGCCATACCCAGCCATGCTCTGCCATACCCAGCCATGCTCTGCCATACCCAGCCATGCTCAGCCATGCTCAGCCATGCTCAGCCATGCTCGGCTGTACTCAGCCTCTGTATGTGGCCAGGCTGTGGAAGTCTCACACATGTGGTATCGCCGTACTCAGGAGGAGTAGGAGAATCTATTTTGGGGTGTCATTTTTAGGTATGTACATGCTATGTGTTAGAAATATTGTATAAATGGACAACTTTGTGTTAAAAAAAAAATGCATTTTAACCATTTCCCTCCCACCATACGACGTCCTTGAGTATCTGAATGATGCCTGCAGCTACAGGCATCATTCAGATATCAGCTTTTTCAGCCAGCGATTCCCTACACCATAAGAATGATCATAGCGGCTGTTCCACTGCTTGATCATTCTTACGGGAGGCGAGAGGGGACGCCCCCCCCTCCCGCCGCCCTCAGGTGCTTCTACCGACTACGATCGAAGCCAGGATTGTTTTTTTTTTTTTAATTTCAGGCTTCCCAGCCTAGAGGTGAGATGTGGGGTCTTATTGACCCCATATCTCACTGTAAGAGGACCTGTCATGCCATATTCCTAATACAAGGATGTTTACATTCCTTGTAATAGGAATAAAAGTGATCAAAAAATTTATTTTTTGGACAAAAGCGTCAAACTAAAATAAAGTAAAATGAACAATAAAAAAAAAAAAAATGTTTTTTTTCCCTGTGAGCTCGCATGCAGAAGCGAACGCATACATAAGTCCCGCCCACATATGAAAATGGTGTTCAAACCACACATGTGAGGTATCGCTGCGATCGGTAGAGCAATAGTTTTGGCCCTAGACCTCCTCTGTAACTCAAAACATGTAACCAGTAAAAATTTTTAAAGCATCGCCTATGGGGATTTGGCCTATGGCTTATGGGGAAGTAGCGAAGTTTGGCACCATTCCACGAACATGTGCAATTTTAGATGTTAGGCATCTATTTACTCGGCATAACTTCATCTTTCACATTATGCAAAAACATTGAGCTAACTTTACTGTTTTGGTTTTTTTTAAGCACAAAACTGTTTTTTTCCAAAAAAAACACGTTAGAAAAATTGCTGCGCAAATACTGTGCTAGATAAAAAATTGCAACAACCGCCATTGTATTCTCTAGGGTCTGTGCTAAAAAAACATATATAATGTTTTGGGGTTCTATGTAATTTTATAGCAAATAAATAATGATTTTTACATGTAGGGGAGAAATGTCAGAATTGGCCTGGGTGCTCCAGAACGCTGAAGGTGCTCCGTGCATGCTGGGCCTCTGTATGTGGCCACGCTGTGTAAAAGTCTCACACATGTGGTATTGCCATACTCTGGAGTAATATCAGAATGTGTTTTGGGGTGTAATTTGTGGTATGCATATGCTGTGTGTGAGAAATAACCTGCTAAAATGACAATTTTGTGAAAAAAGAAAAAAGAAAAAAAAAATCTTGATTTTGCAAAGAATTGTGGGAAAAAATTACAACTTCAAAAAACTCATCATGCATCTTTCTAAATACATTGGAATGTCTTCTTTCCAAAAAGGGGTCATTTGGGGGGTATTTGTACTTTTCTGGCATGTTAGGGTCTCAAGAAATTAGATAGGCCGTCAGTACTTCAGGTGTGATCAATTTTCAGATATTGGCACCATAGCTTTTGGACTCTATAACTTTCACAAAGACCAAATAATATACACCGATTTGGGTTATTTTTACCAAAGATATGTAGCGGTATAAATTTTGGCCAAAATATATGAAGAAAAAATTACTAATTTGAAAATTTTATAACAGAAACAATGAAAAATGCATTTTTTTACAGAATTTTCGGTCTTTTTTCTTTTATATCGCAAAAAATATAGAACCCAGCGGTGATTAAATACCACCAAAAGAAAGCTCTATTTGTGTGAAAAAAAGGACACAAATTTCCTATAGGTACATTGTTGCATGACTGAGTAATTGTCATTCAAAGTGTGAGAGCACCGAAAGCTGAAAATTGGTCTGGTTAGTAAGGGGGTTTAAGTGCCCAGTGGTCAAGTGGTTAAATAATGTGTCTGGGTTTCAGCCCACCTGAAACCCAGACACAATATTCAGACAGGGATGTAGCTCAGAACAGGTCCTGATAGGAGGGTGAGGTGGCACTATGCACGCCACATTACTATTCTCTTTGGAGCTCCCAAAGGCGTCCCAGGTCTGTTACAATCCTAAGTGTATGCAAAAAAAATGTGTTTTTCTCAAGTCGTCTTCCAGGACGGCACCCTGAGAGATGACTGGTCCACCTGACAGGAAACACAATCAATCAAGAGGTTAAAGGCCCCCGCCCCTCCCGATGCTCCTCAGTTTTTTGATTGTTTTTCCCCACAGCAAAACCGTTTGTTATTTTTCTGTTGACCTAAAAGCCTGGGGCTGGTGGTCTCCCCCTGGAAGCCGGACCAAATGCCTGGGAAGCCTCTGGGTCCGGCCGGATGGTTCTCATCCTTCCTGGGGGGTTTCCCAATCCGTGTCTCGGGGGGGGGGGGAGAGGCAGCAGAACCGTGCTTCTCTCCATGGAAGAGCCCCCCCGAGTGCTGAAGAACCCTGGGTGCGGTGGTGTACCCAGAACTTCAGGGGCCAAATTTCCTGTTGCCCTTCCTTACCTGTGCGGTGGCCGCGCAGTTGCAGGAGTTGGTGGTTTTCCTTCTACTGGCTACAAGACCACAGGAGGTGAGTCTGGGACCCATTCTGGGGTCTGGCCAGGGCTGCCGTTCATCCGCCTGTCCACCAACCATTCACGGGAGGTCGCGCGGCAAGAAGCTCTACATGGAGAGCTTTTCTTCCAGGGACCTTGCTGAGTGTAGCTCAGCACCATTTTCCTGAAGATCAGGAAATGACATCACTTCCTCCTCTAAGAGGAGGGAGTGGGAAGGGCTGCAGCAGGAAGTGACCTCAGGTCCAGTATCACTTCCTGTCTTCGGCAAGATGGCGGTGGCGAGTTGCAGCCAGCATACAGAGGATATAAAAAGCCACAGGGAACAGGCGCCCATGTCTCCTCTGCGTTCCTGTATGCAGCACCTCCAGGGAGAGATTGGAAGTAGCATGGAACATGAGAAGGAGAGACCTGCAGGGTCTGCGGCCATGGAAGAGACCACAGGGGGTGAGTCTGACCAGCCTTCGGAGGTTTAGAGGGGGAGGGTACCCCAACTCTTCTCCTCTGACTCTCACAGTGTATGCCTGTGTGTTTTTTTCAGGGGACGACGCTATTGCCCGTGAGGTTGCCAGCCAAACGATGTGGGAACTGTAATGACAGGCTACCCCCAGAACATCCAAAGCCCTTCTGTTTTAAATGCATACAGAAGTTGACAGGGAAGGAGACATCTCAGATAATGAAGGAATTTCTTACTGTGCAAACTGAGATGCTGTCCACCTTAAAGTCTTTTCAGGCCACCCTTAAGCCTAGGGATTCAGAGGCTAACTCTAGTAAGGATGCCTCTTCCCAGGAGAGCTCCGCCTCCTCTAGGAGGTATCGGGCAGAGGTACTGAAGTATCCACTCCCCCACGATTCAGAGGAAGAGTGTGATTTAGAAGTTCCTAATCAGGAGTTTTCTGATGAAGGGGTGGTGGACAGCCAAGAGGAGGATGGGAGGGAGGAATCCAGGTCTAGCAGACATATATTTTCTGCCGACGACATGGAAGATCTTCTGAAAGCTATTTATGCCTCAGAAGAGATTCAGGAGCCTGCTGCACAGGTGTCCGCTCAGGATAGGATGTATAGAGGCTTGATTAAACCTCAGGCCAGGGTCCTTCCGGTACATTCCGCCCTTAAAGAAGTCATCTTAAGGGAATGGAAAGAACCAGAAAGAAGGCTTCTGAAATATAAAACCTGGAAGCGTAGATGCCCCTTCTCTGAGGAGAATGAGGAAAAGTTTTTCAAAACTCCTAGACTAGACGCCTCCTTAGCACAGGTCTCTAAGCAGTCGGATCTTTCCTTTGAAGATACCGGTAACTTAAAGGATCAAATGGATCGCAGGGCTGAAACCATTTTACGCAGAGCCTGGGAAGCTAACGCTGCGGCTATGAGCCCCGCATTGGCCTCAGCTTGCATTGCAAGGAATGCCGACACGTGGGTCTGTAAATTAATGGACCACGTATCCCGAACCTCAAAATCCAAAGAGGTCCGAGAGTCTTCACAAAGGTCATCCAGTCCGAGAGTCTTCACAAAGGTCATGGCTGAGGTGGTGGCTTTTTTGCACCTCCAGGGAGTGGCATTGATTCCCTACCTGGACGACATTTTGATTTACAGTCTAAGTCGGGATCAACTACTTCTGGATCTATCCAGGGTAATACAGACCTTAGAAGACCTGGGATGGATTGTCAGCAGGGAAAAGTCCTCACTGACTCCTGCTCAGACAAAGGTGTATCTAGGGTTCCTGGTGGACTCCTCAGAACAAAAGTTAATTCTACCTCAGGGCAAGGTAGAGGGCCTCATATCAGCGGTCAGGTCGCTGTTACAGGCAAGCACCATCTCCTATAGAGGTATCATGAGAGTTCTGGGTCTAATGACGTCAGCTATCCCAGCAGTTCCTTGGGCACAGCTACACTCCAGGCCCCTCCAGCACTTCCTTCTATCCTCTTGGGACAGAAGAAGAGACTCTCTGGACATAGAGATAGCCATTCCGGTTGAAGTAAAGAACTCCCTTCACTGGTGGCTCCTTCCTCAGAGGCTTCAAGGGAGCCTCCTTTGGAGCCAACTTCAGCCTCTCAGGTTAAATACAGACGCAAGTTCCTGGGGGTGGGGAGCCCACCTAGAGGAACTAATAGCTCAGGGGTCCTGGAATTCAGAACAGAGAAGGGCCTCCTCCAACTTTTGAGAGCTGTTGGCCATAGGAGAAGCACTAAAGGCTTTCGAGGGAAGGATCAGGGGCCAGGAGCTACAGGTCTTGTGAGACAATGCCACGGCAGTGGCGTTCCTGAATCATCAGGGGGGTACCAGATCTACAGCACTCCTATCCCTATCTGCAGAGATCCTGTCCTGGGCGGAAAGTCGGGTTCCTTCCATCTCCGCAGTCCACATAAAGGGGACATTAAATGTAGAGGCAGACTACCTCAGTCGGCAGCCGATTCTGCAGGGGGAATGGGAGCTGAATCCAGAGGTCTTTTCCCTGGTAAGTCGGCAATTTGGCGTTCCAGAGATAGATCTCTTTGCCTGCAGGAAGAGCAGAAGGGTAAAGAGATTCTTTTCCCTTGCTCGAGAGAGAGGCTCAGAGGGGATAGACGCGTTGGCACAGGTCTGGGACTTCCGACTGGCCTATGCCTTTCCCCCTCTGGGACTAATTCCGAGGGTCCTTCAAAAACTGTTTCTCTCGGAAAGAAAATTAATTCTAATAGCCCCTTGGTGGCCCAAGAGAGTCTGGTTTCCAACCCTGCAGGGTTGGTCCATAGCCCCACCGCTTCACCTCCCGGTCCGGGGTGATCTTCTCCTTCAGGGTCCTGTCCGCCACCCAGACCCCAGCTTCTTCAAGCTGACGGCCTGGCTCTTGAAAGGCAGAACCTGCGGGAGAAGGGGCTGTCGGACAGAGTAGTGGATACACTGCTCCTTAGTAGGAAGCCAGTCACAAGGCGTATTTACGCCAAGACCTGGGCGATTTTCTCTCGCTGGTGCCAGGAGAGAGGGACTTCTCAAAGAGAGATCCCTGCTATCTTAGAATTTCTCCAGGATGGAGCAGATCTAGGTTTGGCAACCAAGACCCTTAAGGCGCAGGTTTCAGCCCTGTCCTGTTTCCTTGAGAAACGTTTGGCATTACACCCCCTGATCAAGAGATTTCTCTTGGTCAGGGAGAGGTTGTCCCCTGTTCAAATGTCCAGGTGTCCTCCTTGGGACCTTACACTAGTACTGGAGGGGTTAACAAAGGCCCCATTTGAACCGATAGATCAGATCCCCCTTAGGATTCTGACCTTTAAATTAGCCTTTTTACTAGCAATCACCTCAGCTAGGAGAGTAGGTGACATTCAGGCTTTTTCTATTAAAGAGCCATTTTTTTCTTTATTCGAGGACAGGGTTATACTTAGGCAGGACCCCCTGTACCTCCCTAAGGTAGCATCAAAGTTCCATAGGACTCAAGAAGTGGTGCTGCCTTCCTTTTGTAGTAACCCCAAAAGTGAAGGGGAAGTTTCTTTTCATTGTCTGGACGTCAGACGCTGTCTATTATCCTACCTAGAAAGGGTTAAGGAATTCAGAAGGTCCAGCCATCTTTTAGTTAATTTTTCTGGCCAAAAGAAGGGCCAACAGGCATCCAAGGCTTCTATAGCTAGATGGATTAAACATACTATTTCGTTAGCCTATGAGCAGTCAGGTAAAGCAGCTCCTAGAAATCTTAGAGCGCATTCCACGCGATCTCTGGCAACCTCCTGGGCGGAAAGGGCCGGAGCTTCGGTGGAGCAGATATGTAGAGCCGCTACATGGTCAAGCCAGAACACGTTCCTGAGGCATTATAGAGTGGAATTACTATCTCCTCAGGACCTGGCATTTGGCAGGAAAGTCCTGCAAGCGGTGGTCCCGCCCTAAAGGTAGGCCTGAGCTACCTGCTCTTCTCTCAGGGTGCCGTCCTGGAAGACGACTTGAGAAAAGAACCAGTTACACTTACCGGTAACGGTGTTTCTGGGAAGTCTTCCAGGACGGCAGGCCTACTTCCCACCCGTTCTATTTAGGAAACATGTAATGTTTAGAGTGTGGTGGTGGTTATGTTTTTCACTCTCGTGCACTGGTGTGGGTCAATACTTTGTCACAACTGAGGAGCATCGGGAGGGGCAGGGGCCTTTAACCTCTTGATTGATTGTGTTTCCTGTCAGGTGGACCAGTCATCTCTCAGGGTGCCGTCCTGGAAGACTTCCCAGAAACACCGTTACCGGTAAGTGTAACTGGTTCTTTTTTTTTTTTTTTTTGCTGTGCACTGCTAAAGTGTTCAGATTTGGCTTCAAGAGAAAAAGTGGCAACTCTGTATATACTACTCTTTTAGGTTGAAGTCTGCAGAGTTGTCACCCCTGGAGGGCAGTCCATAGGGTAATATACTCTAGGAAAATGGTGCTGTGCAGTCTTCATACAGAATAAGAAGAAATACTGACATGGACTCTCATGTTTACATGGAATAAAAAGAAACATATTCAGTGTGTATAACAAAAGAAATAGTACTGTTTTATGTAAATGTTTTAGAAAGAGTAATAAAAAAAGAAATCTGTGTAGGAAAGATGTCCTCAGCTGACAGTACTCTTCTCTGTACTAGCAGTCACACTGCCTCCATCATACTCCCTGGCTCAGAGGGGAAGCTCCGCCTAGTAGAGCAGGCAGCGTGCTGTTTGTTTACCTTTGTGTGCTGAATGTGCTGACACGGACATGCAGCCTCCGCTTTCTCCTGTGTGGAATGTGCTGATGTGAACCCTGTACTAGCGGTGTGCGGGATCCAGAAGTTGGAGCAGCTGCAGAGTGGTGGTGAGCTAGTGCAAAGAGCAGCAGAGTAGACAGCTGGTGGGTGCTGGACCTGTGTATGTATGTATGTATGTATGTATGTATGTATGTGTGTGTGTGTGGACTGTCTGCTCTCATGTGCTGGGATGTAAAAACAATCTCTATAATTACAGTGATGCCATGGAATGAAGATGAACCCATGCTGGAGATGACTTCTCCATAGAAATCTCTTCATTGTGGTCAGAGGAAAAGGCAGGTGATAGAGTACAAGGTAAGGGCATCAGCTGGAATTGACAGGAAGGTATACCTGTGTCATTCACATGCACAACTTACTACACCAGGAACTTACCTTTTTCTAAATGTGCACGCTGTTCAGGGACAAGGCGCTGCTTGTGTATGCCTGTCGTATTTGCAGCTGGATCCACACAGGCGCTGCGTCTGCAGTCACTTCCATAGGCTGTCTGCATGATGCTTGGGGTGGATTCAGGCACAAAAACAAATGCCTCATTCATGCAGGTGCCAGGCTGCTTATATACAGGAAAATTAGATTTCTATTTACCACAGATTAATCACTTGTTCACCAATGCCATTTATAAATGTATGGTAGACTTGGATTTTAAACACAGTCCTGGCTGCTATAGCAATGGGGATTGTGTCTACATTTGTAGTGAGGGCAGTGGTCTTTTATGGTGAAGTGATTACTGCTTGTAAACCTCAGACATGAAATATGTACAAAGCATATCCCTCTATAGCAGGGGTCTCCAAACTATGGCCCTCCAGTTGTTTAGGAACTACAATTCCCGTCATGTCTGAATGTCAGAGTTTTACAATGCCTCATGGGACGTGTAGTTCCGCAACAGCCGGAGGGCCGTAGTTTGAAGATCCCTGCTCTATAGTGTGTACTTGTCTCAATCTAGAGCACTCATTGTCATTTATGTCTGCTGTCACATTCCCTTGCGATTAGCATGAATCACTTCTGACAAGTTTTTCTGACACCAAGAGAAAAAGGGGATGGGGGGGAGGACCTCCAGAAGATTGACAGCCTCAGATCTGTTCCTGTGTGCTGTGTAAAAGGGGGTGTGTCCCCTCCCTCCAATCAGCTCTCATACCTTTCCTCTCCTCTCTGAGCTATGCAAAGTGTAACTTCAGCTTTCAGCTCTTCACCCCCCCCCCTTTTTTTTTTTTGAACTCTCAGACAAGCTTTATAAATTCTGGATTTTGATTGCATGGAAGAGAAGACTGCAGATAGATGGAAACAACATGTAGGGACATTTGATTGATCCCTATGTATCACCTAAAGCTAGTCACTTCACTGGATACATGTGAAGGTTTACAACCAATTTAGGGTACTATCATCCCTGCCCAATTGAACCTGCAATGTATCCCAGGCTCTGCTGTCCTACCTGTGGACAGGCATGGCAGGTGAAAGTCTGTTCACTGATCTCCCTTCCAATGAATGAACAGGGAGGCAACATGTGTTACTTCACTTCCAAGTTCCACTGTCGCTTTCCCCCAGGCACTGTGGCATATTCTGTTCTCCATTAGCTTCAGTGAAAGGCAGAGAAGGCATCAGGGGTCTAATAGACCCCTGATGTCTCATTAAAGAGAACTTGTTATTACATAGGGGCTGTAATTGTCAAAAATATAAATAAACTGTCATATCACATAAGAACATAACTGCATGTAGCAGGCGCCTGCATACAAGGTAGCAGCTTCACTACACATAGGGGGTCATTTACTATAGCGCTGAAAAATGATCCTGCAGTCCCAGAAAATAGCGCCCAAATAAGGCCAAGTAAGACTTCAACTCTCAGAAACTGAGCGCTAATGCAAATGGAAAGCAGCGCTATTGCGGGCAAAAATGCCTGTCAGATCACATATGTGGGAATAGTCAATGGGGCTCGAACCTGCAAAATCCAAAGTTCTCAATGAAGGCTTATATGCAAGTTCTTTGCCATAAAAATTGTATAGGGATCTGGGTCCTGCCCCAGGAGACATGTATAATTGGAAAAAATGTTTTTCGGCCGGTTTTTCGGGAGCTGTGATTTTAATAATGCTTAAAGTGAAACAATACAAATGAAAAATTCCTTTAAATATCATGCCTGGGGGGTGTCTATCGTATGCCTGTAAAGTAGTGCATCTTTGCTGTGTTTATTACTGTACCGCAGCAAAAAAACATTTCTAAAGGAAAAAATTTCATTTAAAATTGCTTGCGGCTGTAATGTATTGCTGGTTCCCGGCAATATAGAATTAAGATCAAAGAGAAAAATAGCGTAGATTCCCCCCACCAGTCCATACTAGGCCCTTCAAGTCTGGTATGGATATTAAGGGGAACTCCACGCCAAATTAAAAAAAAAAAAAAATGGCGTAGGGGTCCCCCCCAAAATTCACACCAGACCCGATATTAAGGGGAACCCTGCTCCAAAATAAAATAAAAAATTGGTGTGGGGGTCCCCTCCAAAATCCATACCAGACCCTTATCCGAGCACGCAACCTGGCAGGCCACAGGAAAAGAGGGGGGGGGGGGAAGAGCGCGCCCCCCCCCTCCTTCTGAACCGTACCAAGCCACATGCCCTCAAGCACCTTGTCCCCATGTTGATGGGGACAAGAGCCTCATCCCCTTAACCCTTGCCCGGTGGTTGCTGTGGGGGTCTGCAGGCGGGGGGCTTATCAGAATCTGGAAGCCCCCTTTCATAAGGGGACCCCCAGATCTCGGCCCCCCTCCTATGTGAATGGGTATCGGGTACATTGTACCCCTACACGTTCACCAAAAAAAGCAGTAAAATGGGTCAAAAGACAATAGCCGGTTTTTGACAATTCCTTTTTTTTAAAATAGCTCTTCTTCTTCTTCCTTCTTCTTACGTCTTCTCCATATTCCTCTGGCTTCTTTTTCCCCCTGCTTCTTCCTGCATCTTCCTCCGCTTCTTCCTCCGGTCTTCTCCATATTCCTCCGGCTTCTTCTTCCCCCGGTCCGTCCTCCGGTCTTTAATTAAAAAAGGGGGAATTTGTGGGACTTTGAGTTCTTTGATACGGAAGTTCTTTGCACCTTTTGCTTACTATAGCACATGATATGTAGTGTCTCACCCCTCTTTGGGAAGCCCTGCTTGATACGCCTTAGCTATACGCAGCTCCAAAATACCCTAGCTTCCGGGACGGACGGTTGGCCTTGGTCTCCTATTCAACAAACCTTCTTTGCTCACTAGTCTCCATATGTAAGTACATAGGATGGACAAAATTACCTTTGTTTTGCTATCACTAGTACTACACTAGATTAAACACCCTAGTTTCTTTAGATACTTGGGAGCATCTGCCCCTGATGAGTGTGTAAACACGAAACGCGTCGGGCAATCTTTGGATGCCGACATACATCCCCACCAACAATCAACCAAGTTTGAACAACCATGTCCTCATCTATTGTCATCTTGCTTATTTTATGTATTATGCCGCTTCCATCAATGTGTTATATATATGGACTCATGGGAATTGCTCATTGATCTCTATTATTGCCATGTATTTGTAAGTTGACATTATGTTGCATCCTTGATGTACCATGTTAGATATATGCACTGCCATATTGTCATGTGTTTCCAAGTCGATATGATCACATGTTTCTTATACTCATGCTGTATTTTGTACCCATGCGCAATCCTATGACCCATATGTATATACTTTCCATGTTAATAAACATGTAATTTTTTTCAAATACTTTTTCACCACGTCTGGAACCTCAATCAAAGCCACAAATTCTCCCTTTTTTAATTATTGTCGTGTAATAGGGATGGAGGCGCACCCATTGTGCGCCTCATTTAAAGTCCCACCCGGGTTGATACATAGCTTCCCCCCCCCCCCCTTTCTTGTCCTCCGGTCTTTCTCCTCCGTCATTCCCGCTGAACTTTCAAAATATGAACGATGCTGCAATTGGGCGGATGACGTGACTCAGAGACCCCGCCCCACAAGGGGCGGGGTCTCCTGATGACGACATCTGGCGGCCACGCCCCATCGTTATATATGAATTGGGCACTATGGAAGTGGACAGATCAGCTGGCCACAGCGTCGGAGGAGGTTCGTTTTCATAGCAGGTCATGGCGGGAGCTGCGGAGGAGAAAGACCGGAGCTGGCGGAAGATGGAGAAGACTGGAGGAAGAAGCGGAGGAAGATGGGGGAAGAAGCAGCTGGAGAAAGATGGGGGAAGAAGCAGCTGGAGAAAGATGGAGAAGACCGGAGGGAGAAGTGGGGAAAGAAGAAGAGCTGTTTTACAATAAAAGAATTGTCAAAAACCAGCTATTGTCTTTTGACACAGTTTACTGCTTTTTTTTGGTTAATGTGTAGGGGTGCAATGTACCCGATACCCATTCATATAGGAGGGGGGATCTGGGGGTCCCCTTGTTAAAGGGGGCTTCCAGATTCTGATAGGCCCCCCCGCCTGCAGACCCCTACAACCACCGGGCAAGGGTTGTGGGAATGAGGCCCTTGTCCCCATCAACATGGGGACAAGGTGTTTTGGGGGGGGCCCAAAGCACCCTCCCCATGTTGAGGGCATGTGGCCTGGTACGGTTCAGGAGGAGGGGGGGCCGCTCTCTTGCCCCCCTCTTTTCCTGCGGCTTGCCTGGTTACGTGCTCAGATAAGGGTCTGGTATGGATTTTGGGGGGGGGGACCTCCCACGCCATTTCTTTTAAATACATTTTGGGGCAGGGTTCCCCTTAATATTCATACCAGACCATATGCTATATTTTTTTTTTAACATTTTGGCATGGAATTCCCCTTAAAGTCCATACCAGATCTGAAGGGCCTGGTATGCACTGAAGGAGGGGACCCCATGCCGTTTTGATTTTTGAATAGTTGATTTTTTGAATTCCACACCATAATATGTTTGAATAATTACATACCATTGCATACATTTGAAAAGGTAAAATGATGGAATAAACTAAACTCATGTGCATTCACTAATTATGCTGCTGAGTACAATGTACGTTTTCAGGTGGTGATGTCATTGGTGGGATTCAAACCTTTGAAGGTAACAGGGCATACCACTACGCTATGGCGCTGAGCACAATCATACATAGAACATACTATTACTAATGTTTGATTATTTTCATTGTATGCAATAATGTTTTGCATTTGAGGCATTAATATTATGGTACTAACCACGATCATGTGCCATTGGGTAGGGATGAGCCGAACGCCCCCGATTCGGTTCGCACCAGAACGTGCGAAGAGACCAAAAATGTGTGTGAATATCATTAAAGTCTATGAGACACGAACATGAAAAATCTTCTTTAAAGGCTTGTATGCAAGTTATTGCCATAAAAAGTGTATGAGGACCTGGGTCCTGCCCTAGTATCAGTATCAATGAAAACATTTTTTTTTGAAAAACTGAAGTTTTTTCAGGAGCAGGGAAACAATAAGAAATATTCCTTTTTAATATCGTGCCTGGGGGGTGTCCTTAGTATGCCTGTAACGTAGCGCATCTTTCCCATGTTTAGAACAGTACCACAGCAAAATGTGATTTCTAAAGGAAAAAATGTCATTTAAAACTGCTTGCGGCTGTAATATTTTGACGGATCCTGGCAATATAGATAAAAATCATTGAAAAAAAACGGCGTGAGTTCTGGGTCTGGTATGAATATTAAGGGGAACCTCCCATCAAAAAAAAATTGCGTGGGAGTCCCCCCAAAATCCATACCAGGCCCTTCAGGTCTGCTATGGATATTAAGGGGAGCCCTGCGCCAAAATTGAAAAAAAAAATTGGCGTGGGCCCCCCCCCAAATCTATACCAGACCCTTATCCGAGCACGCAACCTGGCAGGCCGCAGGAAAAGAGGGGGGGGACGAGAGATCGCCCCCCCCTCCTGCACCGTACCAGACCACATGCCTTCAACTTGGGGAGGGTGCTTTGGGGTCCCCCCAAAACACCTTGTCCCCATGTTGATGGGGACAAGGGCCTTATCCCTACAACCCTTGCCCGGTGGTTGTGGGGGTCATCGGAATCTGGAAGCCCCCTTAAATAAGCGGACCCCCGGACCCTGCCCCCCCCCATGTGAATGGGTATCGGGTACATTGTACCCCTACACATTCACCAAAAAAGCAGCAAAATGTGACAAGACAATAGCCGGTTTTTGACAATTCCTTTATTGTAAAATAGCTCTTCTTGTTTCCCCGCTTCTTCCTCCGGTCTTCTCTTCCCCCTCTGAATCCATACTAGACCCGGGGGGGGGGGGGGGACAATGCATTTTTTTTTTGCTATTTTTTTTCTTTTTGGCTGGCATTTTTTTTGTACTTTCAGTGGGGAAGCCGCTGACAGCTGTAGATTCATTGGTTGGTTGTTAAGGACACGGCAGCTGGCTTCCCGGCCCCCCCGGTTAGCAACCAGGTATATACAGTGTAAAAAAAATAACCTCAAAACACATCAAAAATCACATCAAAAACACAACAGTTGCATTTCTGGTGCAATTCCATTGAAATCTATTTCACTCGGAGGCGCATGCGCGGCAGCGTCCAAGATGGACGCTTAGCCCGGGAGCTCCGCGCCTCTCCGACTTAACGCCGGCCGCAGCAGCGGTGTAAGCCCTCGTTCCGACCCCACACCCGCACCAGCTACTAGGGGACACCCCCGGCCACGAGCAGATGACTTCTATTCCCACCCGGAGGAATCTAATAGCCGCGCTGAACGACTCCATGGAGCGGCCCGGTCCTTCCAAGATGGTGGCCGTCACCTCACGAAGCCTGCCCTGCCTGTCTGAATCGATAGCTGACCAGGATCAAGGGGCCCTCCCGTCATCACAATCCTCGGATGCCACAGTGAGTTCACTCCCAGGGCTCCCCTCACCAGCATCCACAGACTCTCTGCTAAGGAGGTCATTTGGAGGGGCAGCTCTCACCCCTCAGCAGGATTTACTTCACAGCCCAGACCCTTGGGAGGCACAAGCCAGGGATCTCCCCCCCCCTCACCTACTGATTTTCCCTCCATGATGGCTGCTTTTTCACAGATGCTCTCAAAAGGCCTATCTCACACAGCTGCACAGATCACGGCTTCCATACACGCAGATATGCAGCAGATTGGAGCCAGAATTGAAGTGATCGAGCAAAAGTCTGACCAGGCTATCCTGAGAATTAACCAAAATTCTTCCAGAATCCAGGATCTCCAGGACCAACTGGATTCCGCTATCTCCAAAATAGATGACCTCGAGAACAGGTCGAGACACTACAACTTCCGTATTAGGGGGCTCCCCGAAACCGTCAAGGATACCCACTCGGCAGTTCAGGACTTCATCAAAATTTTAACCCCGACCATCCCAGCCCACCGCCTGGAGCTTGACAGAGCCCACAGGGCGCTACAACCACCGCGCTCTGATGGCCTGCCACGAGACATTATCGTGAAACCGCATTTATATGCAGTTAAAGAAGAAGTGATGAAACTCTCCAGGGCGGCGGAGAAGCTGATGATCCTAGGTCACCAGGTTCAAATCTTCGCGGATTTATCCCCGTATACTGTACAAAAACGAAGAGATCACGTACAGGTGGGCCTTCCCGCTGAGACTAAACTTCTCATATCGCAACAAACCATACAGTTTTTCAACATTCCAGGACGGGGAACGACTTCTCCTGCATCTGGGCCTGATCACTCAGGAAGCCCCACAACCTTCTGCCTCTCGAGGAGCATCGTCTGTCAAGAGAACATCCCCTACCAGCCCAGTGTCGCCAGTCTGGCAGAAACAGCTGCCCACACGTTCCAAGGAACCTTTTCCCCCATGATCGGGCCTGCAGTTTGAACTGTCTCTTCCTCTGGCCCTCCCTTTGGCCTTTGGCGCTTGACCTGCAGCTAGTATTTTAGTGACTTTCTCTCCAGGACTTCCTTTCAATTCCTCACGGGTTACAACTTCCACGGGAAGGTGTCCCTCTGTCCCGTTTTTGTTATTTTTTTGTTTCCTTCCTCCACTATTCAGGGATTTTTGCACATTAACAATATGTGTTAGCAGGGCTTACACTACATTGTTAATATACTGCCATAGTTTCATCCAGAGGCGGCGTTGACCGGAGTGGTCGTAGTGCGCCTCCCTCTGGCTCCGATAATTGAACCTTTTTGTTTTCTTCTCTATCGGACCCAGACTCTCTCGACCCTCGGGTCGCAGACCTTCTTTCTTTTTGGGTACTGGCCCAGACAGGGAAAGGTCCCTTGCTGGTCCGTGGGGATTTGGGTTATGACTTTAAGATGCACTATTTAATGCTCTGTTTCTCTACCCCCCTCTTCCTCTCTTCCTTCTCACTCCTCTCTCCTCCCCTCTCTCTTTTCCTCTCCCCCATCCCTCTCCCTCCTCTTCTGCTACAGGTTCTCGCTGGATCCCCCCTCTGCTGTAGCGCAGACCGAATTCTCAATGCCACGGGGGTCGTCTCCTATCTGCCAGGGACATCTTCGACGTCAGGTAAGACTCACAAACACTTAGCACCGCACTTATTTCTTCCTCATGACTGACTCCATGCAGACAACAGGGACGCTTAAGATTTTTTCACATAACGCACAGGGCCTTAACTCCCCTGTGAAGAGACGCAAGATACTGCAACAGTTTCACACTCTGAAGGCTAATGTAGTACTGCTCCAGGAGACTCATTTCCCTGCTTCCTATCAGCCCAAATTCCTTCACAAGACCTTCATGAATTTTCACCTAGCCAATACAAACAACAAAACGAGAGGAGTGGCCATTTGCTTCTCAAACAAAACTCACTTCGCGCATACACATACAATCAAAGACCCAGAGGGAAGATACATTCTAGTGACCGGAACGATTAATGGCGAAGCTTGCACCTTCGTCTCATACTATACTCCGAACACACACCAAGATCTTTTTATCGAGTCCAAACTGAAGGTACTAAAGCCGCACTTCATGGGTACTGTAATTTTGGGGGGAGACTCCAATACCCCGTTTGACTTCTCCTTAGATAAATCCAACTCTCTGAGGCCCAAATCCAAACGGCCCCCTAAACGTAGCCTTCGGGTGGCGCAGACAGTTCAATCTTTTGGCCTGGTAGATATCTGGAGGGAAATGAATTCCCAAACTAGAGACTACACGCACTACTCGGGCCCCCCACCAAACCTTCTCTAGGATTGACCACATATTTGTCCCACCACATGTAATTCCGAGAGTAATCACCTCCAAAATATATGACACATCACTATCCGACCACTCGATAATGTCGCTATCGTTACGGGGGAGGGGGTCGGGTATTAAGGGTCCCTTCAAATGGCGCCTCAATGAAACTCTCTTGAGCAATCCAACCCATTGCACGATTATTGATAAGGCTTTATCCGACTACTTTAGCGAGAACGACACGGGTCGGTTTATCTGTGGGCGGCACACAAGGCGGTGTTGAGGGGTAGGCTATTACAACTCTCCTCGCAACTTAAGAAGGAGAGCAGGGCAGAAGTTTTGCGACTCACAGCAATCTTCCGCCTACTAAGCAAAAGTCACAAACAACACCCCACGGCAGATAGCCTGGCCAAGCTGGACACGGCTCGAGTGCAACTCAACCTATCCCTCACTACATCTGCGGAGAAACACTTACGGTGGTCAGGCGCTCGTTTCTATTACCAATCTGACAGGATAGGCTCTAAGTTGGCAACCAAGCTTAGCCCTCGGAGCCGTAATTTGGTATTCCCCAAAATTCGAGCCTCGTCGGGCAATTTGACGCAAAATCCAACACTTATTATAAAGTCATTTCATAATTGTTATTCTCGACTTTACGAGAAATTGCCGTGCGCACATCACAAGACCAGGGAACTGTTTCTCCAAGACATTAACCTGCCTCACCTGCAGCACACGCACCGTGATCTGCTTGACGCCCCCTTCTCCACGGAGGAAATATTGGATGTCATTAAATCCTTGAAAATGAACTCTGCCCCGGGACCGGACGTTTTTTCGGTATGCTATTACAAGAAGTTTGGCCCTCAACTGGCCCCTTACATGGCTTGGTTCTTTAACTCCCTCTGGGATGGAGCCCCTCTCCCTAGTGATTCAAACTCGGCTTTTATCTCGGTCATTCCGAAACAAGGTAAAGACCCCTGCGAGGTGGGAAGCTACCGCCCTATTTCGTTAATCAATAACGATATCAAAATAATGACTAAAATACTAGCAAACAGGATGTCTGACTTTATAGCGCTATACATACACAGGGACCAAGTGGGCTTCATCCCGGGGAGATAGGGCCTGGATCAGGTTCGCAGAGCTATTGATTTGATTTCTCTTCTGCAGACCCAGTGGGACAGCGGGCCTACTCAGGAGGGCCTTCTGTTGTCACTGGACCTGCAGAAGGCCTTTGACTCTGTGTCGTGGCCCTACCTTTTTGACATCCTTGAACGCTGGGGGTTTGGCGAAGGATTTCGCTCAATAATCCACACTGTATTCTTCACCATCGGCTCAGGTGCGCCTAATGGGTCACTACTCGGACCCCTTCGATATTCGCAGGAGAACTAGACAGGGATGCCCTCTCTCACCCTTGATATTCGCTATTGCGATTGAGACCCTGGCTATTGCCATTAGCTCGAACGAGAACATCAAGGGAGTACAGTGTGGTCCTGACATTCACAAATGTGCCTTATTTGCTGACGACATGCTACTGTTTCTCACAGCCCCTCTCATCACTACGCCAAACGTCTTCAGACTTCTTCGGGACTTCGGCGTTATCTCCGGGCTTCAGGTGAATGTGTCTAAATCTGTGGCCCTCAATGTTTCGGTACCGGCGCCTTTAATAGACCAACTCCAACAACACTTTCCTTTCACGTGGGCTGGTAATTCAATCCCCTATTTAGGTATCAAACTGACGAGAAATATCGGAGACTTATATTATGCCGCCAACTACCCCCCCATGTTACGCTCTCTGGAGCTAGATCTCCAGAAGTGGTTGAAGGAGGGCTTATCATGGTTGGGTAGACTCAACGCAGTCAAAATGAATCTCCTGCCACGACTTTTATATCTATTCCGCTCACTCCCTATCCCGATTAAAAAGTCTATCTTGTCCAAATTTCAATCCAGGGTGATAAGATTGTCTGGGGGGACAGAGGTCACCGATTTGCAAAAGAAATTTTGCTCCGGCTTAGGTCTCAGGGAGGCCTGGGTCTCCCAAATTTTTGGCTTTACTACCAGGCAGCACAGTTATCACAGTTCTCCGCCATCTATACCAAGAATTGCAAGCCCGATTGGATTTCCCTTGAGAGACAGGCCGTACCATATTTTACACTCGACTTCTTAACATGGAGACCCCCCAAACATAGACCGTCAGTCTTAGCCCCCACCTTGTCTCACTCCTTAGCTATCTGTGACCAAGTACACAAAAACGCCAACTTGATATCGCCCCTAAGGCCCCTCACGCACTTGTTTCACAACCCTGACTTCCCACCTGGGATGAACATACACGCTTTTCATTGGTGGTTGAACAAAGACCTTTTCCGGATCGGTCATTTCCTTACTCCTAATGGCCCCATTTCGCTGGGCCACTGTTTGAGTACACTGGAAATGCCTACCTCGGAAATGTTCCGACTATCACAAATACGACACTTCCTCCACTCTCTCTGTACTGACAAGTCGAACACTCCCAAAGCCACGATGTATGAGCTATGGTGCTCCTCGACAGGCCCCCAAAAAGGTGGGATTTCCATAATTTACGCTTCCCTGGCAGATAGGACGGACACCCCAGCGTACGCTCGATCTTGGGAATCGGACCTGGACATCCAGTGGGACCCTGCTAAATGGTTCCAAGCCTTCAGCAGATCATCTAAAGGTATCTTAAATATTGCCCTGATAGAGGCCAACATTAAAGTTTTTACTAAATGGTACTATGTCCCAGCAAGGCTCTCGAGGATATTCCCAGACTCCTCTCCCCTATGTTATAGAGGGTGTGAACTTATGGACACGATGCATCATATTTGGTGGACCTGCCCTCGTATACGGAGTTACTGGAATAAATTCCTCCATATTCTACGGAGAGTCTCTGGGATAGATGTTCCACAAGACCCCACCTACATCCTTCTAAACTGCAAATTGCACAACACGCCTAAAACTACACAACAACTTATCTTTTTTATGTGTTTGGGAGCCAAAGTTACGCTAGCGAAAGCTTGGAAAACCCCTTCGGTATCTATTTTGGCCACCAAGCGGAAGATTTCTTGGATAATGTCGCAGGAACAAATAGTGGCTAAACTGCTTGACACAGTCCCACGCTTTGAAGCGATCTGGGAACCTTGGGCTAAGTTTGTCGGCATCTCTCTTTACCCGGGTCAATCGATACCTTAGGGGAGAATCCAGCGAGACTACCATTCTTCATCCTATATTTACTCATTTGGTGTCCCAGCATGGGAGGCAGACAGTTGCTCTCAGGTTTACTTCCTAGACGTTGTGACCGTTGGCTCCGTCTGGGGGACAAAGCCGCTGGGGCTTCTTCTCGGCGGGGGCGTCTCCTCGGAGGAGCTGATGGATGATAGGGGGGTGTCTCTTCTGGGAGGGATCCTGGAGCTCTCGCACTCCATAGTGTGTCCCCATTGGGGTGGAGTGATGACCTTGGGAGTCCTCTCGGGGAGAACCCTCTGGCTACAATGTTTACCAGATTGTCTGTCTTCCAGGCGGGAATTAGCACCGTTCTGCTTTGTTGGTATTCATACCAGGAATTTTGTTTTACCTTACTCACATTACCCTTGTAAGTGATATGTTTTTCATCTACTGTATTTTACTCCTTTGGCTGCCTTAGTCTTAAAGGAATTCCATATTGTATGTACTGCTATGAATATTTCTCCTTTGTAAAACACAATAAAAATATTGAACTAGAAATCTATTTCACTCCCGTAAATCGCGTGAAAAAGTCCCCGACCATTTCCAAAAACGCACTGGCCGCAAAACGCATAGATGTGAACTAGTACCATAGGAAAAGGGCTGTAGAGTGTTTCTGAAAACTGCAAAACGCACTAAAAAAATGGGTCAGGGCCAGTTCACACTGGAGTGAGAGAAGAGGCTCTTTACAGGCGCTATTTTTAGCACCTGTAAAGCGCCTCCAGTGTGAAAGCAGCCTAAGATGTAAAAGATCTTGCACTTCCCCAAAACTACCACCCCCAAAACTAATTAAAAAGAAGAAAGAGAAAAGAGAAAAAAAAAACCCACCACAAACGAGCTCAATAATTTACTTTTATTTTGCCAGCAGAAACAAAATTACGTACATTCATTTACTAGCTTCAAAAAAATTTCTACAGGATATATGGTGCTACATTTTAGCAAAACAGTTAGCAATTGGGTTTTAAGGGCCCTGCTCATAGGAGCTTACAATCTAAAATTTGTCTAAACCTTAGCGTGGACACAGCTTTATTTTCAGTGTATAACAGGCAACACATCACATTTTTATCTGCAAGATTATAGAAACATACTTAATAGTCATTATTCTTACAAAGCATTCCAACATAATATTAAAAAAGCCACATGTTCAAAATATAACGCCCGCCACCACCCCAGAAATCCACACATATACATACATTGGTGACCATGTTCTGCTGGAAGCTGCATTTCTGTGTACATGATTAAGCAATGAGATCAAAGAGTAGAAGGTCAGCAGATTCTCCCAAACCATGTTTGCATGGTCAGACAGGAACAATACACACACAACATTGATAGCATGGCCACATAAACCCACTTTTGATTGAAAAAATGCACAAGAATTTCAGTAAACAAACAGCCCTAGTTGGGCGTTAGCCACAATATCATTCCCCCCCCCACTGCAGCCCTTTATATAAGATAGGTTGCATTGTTAGCACACTGACGCGCGCCTCATAGAAGTACACGCCCACCAGTATCTTTCAATCTATCTCTTCATGTGTCTAAAGTGATTGCACCTGATGAGCAGGAACACATAATACTATTTGCAACTGTGTTAGCCCTTGGCTATGTGCATCAAATCTTCAACTACAGGCCAAAGATCGAAGTCCATTTGGATGCACATAAACAAAGCAACAGTTTTCTAAGCATATGTACCTGTGCAGTGTAAACCCTACAATTTTAAATGTCAAAGTCCCTGGGCATGATTAGTGCTAATAAAAATTAACATCAGTCCCTGGCTGCAATGAGCTTCCAATATAAAGTCTGAAACTAACTTTCTTACATTGGAGCCTATTTTGATAGTAGACAAATAAAATAACAGCATGTCTTTGGATTGTAGTGAGAAACCCACACAGGGAGAACATATAAACTTCAACACAAGCATTTTTTTTTTTGGGCAATTGAACCAACATCCCAGGTGCTGCTAGATAGAATTGCTACCCACTTAGCCAGCAGGCAGCCTCACCCATATTCTCTGTATCTCTCTCTGAAACCAGCCCTAAGGCTGGATTCACACCTATGCAGTTTCAGTGCTTTTTGCATTTTGCAGATTTTCACTACAGAACGTGTTCCATAGGAAACCATGTTAAATGGACTGTAGTGCAAATCTGCAAAATGCAAAAAGCACTAAAACTGCATAGGTGTGAATCCAGCCTAAGTCCATAGCCATGCTCAGTGTCACAAGCAATATACAATATATTGTCCTAAGTATTGGGACGCTTGCCTTTATACGCACATGAACTGTAATGGCATCCCAGTCTTAGTCCGTAGGGCTGAAAATTAATTTGGCCTACCCTTTGCAGCTATAACAGCTTCAACTCTTCTGGGAAGGCTGTCCACAAGATTTAGGAGTGTGTCTATGGGAATGTTTGACCATTCTTTCAAGTGCATTTGTGAGGTCAGGCACTGATGTTGGACGAGAAGGCCTGACTTACAGTCTCTGCTCTAATTCATCCCCAAGGTGTTCTGTTGTGTTGAGGTCAGGACTCTGTCCAGGCCAGTCAAGTTCCTCCACCCCAAACTCAGTCATCCATGTCTTTATGGACCTTGCTTTGTGCACTGGTCCAAATCATTTGGTGGAGGGGGGATTATGATGTGGGGTTGTTTTTTCAGGGGTTGGGCTTGGCCTCTTAGTTTCAGTGAAGGGAACTCTTAGGGGGTCAGCATACCAAGACTTTTTGGACAATTTCATGCTCCCATCTTTGTGGGAACAGTTTGGGGATAGCCCCTTCCTGTTCCAACATGACTGCACAAAGCAAGGTCCATAAAGACATGGATGAGCGAGTTTGGGCTGGAGGAACTTGACTGGCTGCACAGAGTCCTGACCTCAACCTGATAGAACACCTTTTGGCTGAATTAGAGCAGAGACTGGGAGCCAGGCCTTCTCATCCAACATAAGTGCCTGGCCTCACAAATGCACTTCTGGAAGAATGGTCAAACATTTCCATAGACACCCTAAACCTTATGGACAGCCTTCCTAGCCTTCCCAGAAGCTGTTCTAGCTGCAAAGGGTGGGCTAAATCAAATTTTAACCCTACGGACTAAGACTGGGCTGCCGTTAAAGTTTGTGTGTGTGTGTGTGTGTGTGTGTGTGTGTGTGTGTGTGTGTGTGTGTGTGTGTGTGTGTGTGTGTGTGTGTGTGTAAAGGCAGGCATCCCAATACTTTTGATTGGATAGTGTATCTGGCAAGAACTACAATGGTGGTGCAACCCTCCTACACATAAATACTAAATTTAGTTTTAGGACCTGGGTGATGATACAACTTCTCTACATGAAGCAGCATGATTGGGAATCTAACCCAGACGCTCAGTAGGGGTGCAACGGATCAAAAAACTCACGGTTCGGATCCTTCCTTGGATCAGGAATCACGGTTCGGATCATTTTCGGATCAACAAAAAAAAAAAAAACCTCCCCCACTGTAATATCCACAATCTCCCTATTGGCAGGGTATTGGCGGGTATATTGGCAGGGTATGGCAGAGTATTGGCAGGGTATGGCAGGGTATGGCAGAGTATTGGCAGGGTATTGCAGAGTATTGCAGAGTATTGGAAGAGTATTGTCAGGGCATTGCAGAGTATTGGCAGGGCATTGCAGCAGGGCATTGCAGAGTATTGGCAGAGTATTGGCAGGGCATTGCAGAGTATTGGCAGGGCATTGCAGCAGGGCATTGCAGAGTATTGGCAGGGCATTGCAGAGTATTGGCAGGGCATTGCAGAGTATTGGCAGGGTATTGCAGCAGAGCATTGCAGAGTATTGACAGGGCATTGCAGAGTATTGGCACTGCTGTAATCCGATCTCTCCCCTCCACTGTACAGATCAGTACACAGAGAGGAGAGAGGAACTGGCGTCATGACATGACGCCGGTTTGTTACAAGTGATCGCTCCGTCATTTGACGGAGCGATCACGTGCTAAACGGCCGCCGGGTGTACCAAGATGGCCGCCGCTCCGGAGCTAGGCCAAAGCTGCGGCTTTTTCTATGGCCGAGGCCACAGAGCGGAACGCGGGTGTCCCGAACGGATCAACCTCCGCGGATCGGATCAACCTCCGCGGATCGGATCACGGATCGATGACGATCCGTTGCACCCCTAACGCTCAGGGATGCTAAGCAGAAGTTCTAACCTCTAAGCCACAGAGCTGACACGTGAGAACCTCCTACACATAAATGCCCATAAATGCTTTGGACAGGTGATGGAATTACATTACTCAAGAGTTATTCTTCTTGATTTATTCTGTGATATTTGGTGGTTCTTTGTGGATCAGTGTAGAATAGTGATATTACCCTCAAATTTTTGAGAATTACATTTTGATTTCTGATGTTGGTACACATATCACATTTTTTGGGCTCAAATTATGATTATTTGGAAATAATAAAAAGCACAAAAATTGTAAATCTCATTTTAAATTTGCATCAGCAATGGTATTGTTTGTAAAGACACCTGTGTGAGTTTGGGTAAAGATTGTTGTGAGATGGAGAGTAACAAGTGAAAGTCATTTAAAGTGATGCTATTAGTACTCAAGCGCTGGTAAAATAATAGACAATAAATATATATATAAGTGATAAAAGCTGCAACCAAAAACTGTTATCTCTCACTCATGAAATATGAATAGTAAAAATATATGGTGCGCTAATAACCTAAATACTGATGTTGATAAGTGCTTTGTGCTGTAGTGATTCCTATAAATTGCTAAACCACTATATAAAGTGCCAAGTGCCTCAGAATAGCTAGTGATTAGCAAATATAAACAAATGTTAAATGTGCACAATTAACTATTTCCCACTATAGTGATAAATGCAACAAAATTATAAAATTGCGTGTAGACCAATCACATGCAAAAATAGATCCTACTAACAACATAGAACCAAGTATATGCACTATAAAAATAGCAATGAACTAGATGTCAATAATATTGGCCAATTAACAGCAGAGAATGCGTATTTAGAAAGTCCTGTCCATTGTTCTTTCTGCTGGTGAAACTGCAGCCAGGTGAGGAAGCATAAAAAATCAATTGCAAAAAATAATTAAGGTAACAGATCTTCCCAAGAATGGCTACAACCAGGGCTTTTTTTCAGCGGGAATGCGGGGGAATGCAGTTCCGACACCTCCAGCACTGAATGTATGTAATAGCATGGGGTGTGGGGTGTGCTGGAGGGTCTATTGATGTTGGCTGCTGGGGGATCTATTGTCACTGGTGGGGATCTGATTTTGTGTGAGGGTCTATTGTTGCTGATGGGGAATCTATTGTTGCTGGGGGGGGTCTTTTGTTGCTGGAAGGGATCTACTGTTGTCTATTTTACTGGCTGCTGGAGGATCTATTGATGCTGGCTGCTGGAAGATCTATTGTTGCTGCTGGGGGGGTCTAATGTTGCTTGGATAGATATTTTGTTACTGGGTGTGATATTTCGTTGTGGGTAGTTCACTGTTGCTGCAGGGAATCTATTGTTGTTGGGGTGGAGTGCATTGTTGTTGGGGGAGTCTTTTGTGTGGGGATCTATTGCTGGGATTCTATTGTTCCTGGCTGCAGGGAATCTATTTTACTGCTTTTCTTTTTATCATCAGCATGTTTCATACAAAGGATTTAGCATCACAAAATGATACTTGGTTCTGTATTCTCTAAAAGGGGCAGTACTGGTAGGTGGGTAGGGGGTGGAATCAAGGGACGGTGGTCAGACGTGGGTAGGGGGCAGAGACAAGGGGTGATTCAGACGGGAGAAGTTCCTGCACCTATTCTCCGAGAAAAAAAGCCCTGGCTACCACATACGATGGCTTGAAGACAAAATTCAAACAGCTGGTGCGATCACTCCTTTCTGGTTATAATTCTCCATATCTTCCAGAGCTCAAACATATAACAAAAGAGAAAACAATAGTGTGATATTGCAGAGACTGGTGTCAGCTGTCTAAAGCTGATACACTCACATGCGTTCACTGTTATAACAGCGTGTAAAATAGCGTGTGAAGCAGTCAGGCTCACTCCTCCTCACAGCCCGTCCGAGTAGCTGCTCACTCGTGGCTCCTCCTCCCAGCAAATTTACACTGTTATACAAGCTGTACACTCACCACTTTACATTGTAGCAAAGTGTCATTTCTTCAGTGTTGTCACATGAAAAGATATAATAAAATATTTACAAAAATGTGAGGGGTGTAATGTGTAGTGTGAGTGTACGGCTTGTATAACAGTGTAAATTTTCTGTCCCCTCAAAATAACTCAAGACACAGCCATGAATGTCTAAACCGCTGGCAACAAAAGTGAGTACACCCCTAGGTAAAAAATGTCCAAATTGGGCCCAATTAGCCATTTTCCCTCCCTGATGTCATTTGACTCATTAGTGTTACAAGGTCTCAGGTGTGAATGGGGAGCAGGTGTGTTCAATTCGGTGTTATCCCTGTCACTCTCTCATACTGGTCACTGGAAGTTCAACATGGCACCTCATGGCAAAGAACTTTCTGAGGATCTGAAAAAAACAAAACATTTAGCTGACACACCAATTTTGGTGCTTTCTTTCAACACCCCACCAAATTTTTATTGCTGTTTGTGTCCCTGATGGGGAAACCTTCCAATTAGAACATTCCTCCATATTAGGTAAACATGGCCATGTAGCCCCATTAGGGCAATGATGTCATGAGCATCCCCAGACCCCTTTTGTACATGCAGCTGCGGAGCTGGAAACGGCCCGACTGCTGGTGATTGTGATGGTACTGACAGCTTATTTGTGTGTTCTGCCAAACTTGAGTTCAGACAAAACCCAAGCTCATCCCTGATCTGAAAGAAAACTGAAAAGACCTGTGCAATTAAAACAACGTCGGCCTTTACTTTTAAAGCACTCTCAACGTCTTTGGTCAACCATGGCGAGGCCTGTTTTGAGTGGAACCTGTCCTGTTAAACCGCTGTATGGTCTTGGCCACTGTGCTGCAGCTCAGTTTCAGGGTCTTGGCAATCTTCTTATAGCCTAGGCCATCTTTATGTAGACAAACGATTCCTTTTTTTTTTTATTAGGTGTCATATGAAACAGAAATCCAGCATGTTTTGGGGATTCCAAGGCCCTCTCTTCTTCGTGGCTTTATGAAGATTAAAATAGCGTAGCATGTTGTGGACGGTATAAAACAAACATTCTGGAAGACAGATTGGATTGTAGAGTTGCTCCTGTCACTAGTTTGACATCAACAATATTTGCCAAGTCCTGATGATGGGGGGCCCATTGGAATTCCCAGTAAGCAATACTTTTGTTTTGTATGAGTCAAATAAAATCTCTTCTGAATACAGTGCACTGATTAGGCCCTTTCCTTCATACGCTTCCAGTATTACTGACATAAGAGCTGAACTTCATCTTCTGATTTATGACGAACTGCCTGAAAGAAACCCTTCCCACCAGATAAGACACCCTATCAGGTCCTTAAATTGATATTAAAGGTTATTTTTTTTTTTTAAATAACAAAGATCATATAATTACCTGCTTTGTGCAGTGGGCTTGCACAGAGCAGCCCTAATCCTCTTCTTCTCGAGTCCCCCACTGGCTCTACTGGCTCTTCCACCTTGACCAGTGCCCCCATAGCAAGCACTTGCTATGGGAGCACTGGTGCGTGCTTGCTCCAGAGCCTAGCTCTATGTGTCCATAAGACACTTAGAGCCGTAGCTCGGCCCTGCCCCCCACTCTCTCATTGGCTTATTGGCTGTGATTGATAGCAGTGGGAGCCAATGGCTCCCGCTGCTGTGTCTCAGCCAATGAGGAGAAAGAGAGACCCGAGTCTCTCTGTGTATAAGGGGGCGCAACACACAGAAGGTTTTTTACTTTCTTGCATAGAAGCATGAAGGTAAAAAACCTTCAGCCCTTTTAACCACTTTAACTTTACTAGAGATCCAGCTCTCCTCGAAGTTACTCTTTTTGTTTAGCAGTAAAGACCTGGCAGAGGTTCATCCTTTGCTTACTCTATTAAAAAATGTCAATACACTTTTTCCATTCCATACATGCACATCTAGAAAAAAAAAAGAGATTCATTGTAGCTGATTGCACTGATCACTGTATTAGTGTCACTGGTGATAGTCAGTTAGCTACCACCCAGTGTCCGTTAGTGTCAGATTTCCTGTCACAGTATTGCAATCCCATTATAAGTCTTTGATCGCTGCCATTACCAGTATTAATAAAAAATTCCTGTATACTGTATATACCATCATTTGTAGATGCTATAACACAGGGCTCGACAAACCCCGGGCGCCAGGTCGCATTTGCGACTAGAATTAGCGACCTGGCGCCTGGGGCGGCACAGCTGGGGTGTCCTATGTCCGTTCGACACCCCCCAACCCCCTCCCGGCGATCGCGTTGGGCCGCGCCGGTAATTGAGGCCCCGGCTTTGCGGCCTACTGCAGTCCTATGGTTCCTTCTGCAATCGGGCGCCCTCTGGTGGTGGCCGTTGGTATGACAAGACATCCACCAATGCTAATGGAGCTTCCCCTGCCTGTTTTCACTGCCCGTTCATCTCCTTCCCTTTACTTAGAACCCCCAAACATTATATATATTTTTTATTCTAACACCCTAGAGAATAAAATGGCGGTCATTGCAATACTTTCTGTCACACCGTATTTGCGCAGCGGACTTACAAGCGCACTTTTTTGGGAAAAAATACTTTTTTTAATTAAAAAATAAGAAAACAGTAAAATTAGCCCAATTTTTTTTATATTGTGAAAGATGTTACGCCGAGTAAATTGATTCCCAACATGTCACGCTTCAAAATTGCGCCCGCTCGTGGAATGGCGACAAACTTTTACCCTTTAAAATCTCCATAGGCGACGTTTAAAAAAATTCTACAGGTTGCATGTTTTGAGTTACAGAGGAGGTCCAGGACTAGGATTATTGCTCTCGCTTTAACGATCGTGGCGATACCTCATGTGTGGTTTGAACACCGCTTTCATATGCGGGCGCTACTCACATATGCGTTTTGCTTCTGCAAGCGAGCTCGGCGGGCCGGGCACGTTTAAAAAATTTTTTTTTTTTCTTATATATTTTACTTTTGATTTTTTATTTTTACACTGTTTAAAAAAAAAAAATGGTGTCACTTTTATTTCTATTACAAGGGATGGGGCACATTTACATTTTTTTTTTTTCTTATTTTAACTTTTTTTTTCACTGTTCTTTTAAAAAAAAAAAAAAAAAAGTCACTTTTATTCCTATTACAAGGAATGTAAAAATCCCTTGTAATAGAAAAAAACATGACAGGACCTTTTAAATATGAGATCTGGGGTCAAAAAGACCTCGGATCTCATATTTACACTAAAATGCATTAAAAAAAAATAAAAAAAAATTGTCATTTGAAAAAAAAATAATAAAATGTCCCTTTAAAAGCTATGGGTGGAAGTGACGAAATGTAATGTAATGTAATTTCGGGGTACAGTGTTGCATGACCTTGCATTTGCCAGTTTAAAGTAGCACAGTGCCAAATCGCAAAAAAAAAAAAAGGCCCTGGTCATGAAGAGGGTAAAACCTCCTGGAGTTCAAGTGAATTTTCTTTTCTGAACGGGGTTCCTGTTTCCCATCTTAGAATGCTGGGCGTTATGGATGTCCCTAATTTTACACACTTAAAGTGGTTGTAAACCCTTTAAAAAAAAAACCTACAAGACAAAGGCATAATGAGCTAGTATGCATAGCATACTAGCTCATTATGAATTACTTACCTGAGTTTGAAGACCCCGCAGCAGTCCTCGTTTAACGCTCCGGCAGCCGACATCTCTCCGGGGGGGTTACTTCCGGGTATCGCGGCTCCGGCCCTGTGATTGGCCGGAATGGCACAGTACAACTGAAGCAACGGCACGTACGTGCCGTTGCTTCAGTTTGCTTAAGTGCGCATGTGCCGATGACGTCGGCACATGTAAATCCAGGGATATCTCCTAAAACCATCCAGGTTTAGGAGATATCCAGTGTAGCTACAGGTAAGCCTAATTATAGGCTTACCTGTAGTATAAAGTGGTTGTAAAGGGTTTACAATTACTTTAATAGCTGTACCCTCTTTTTAATGTACTGTTGAGTAGCAGAATTCATTATTCATGAAGTAATCTTTAAAAAAGGGCAGCCCTAAGACAGAATTTCACAAGCGCAGGATTTTAGCAAGGGGGTGCATTGTTCTGCATTTTTTCAGCACAGTCAAAGTACATAGGCATGGAAAAAATGCCTTCTAATGTCAGTATGGGGTCAATATTGCCAACCGGTTGCACTGACGTGCAGTGGAAAATGTGCTGCTTTCTGCATGTTCTCATTAATAAGCTGCGGTCCTTCTCACAAACATGGAGATACATATTGTAAAACCTACCAGGTGTATATGAGCCTGTCACCACTTGCCTATATATGTCCATATGCATTATAGTAAATGTCGTTTCTGTAAATACTAAATCTACTTTATATGATTGTCATATTACACATGCATCTTCTCTTATCCTGGGGACTAAACTACCATCTCCCTTTGCTCTCATCCATGTAGAATTCATTTTTCACTTGTTTGGCTCTAGTAATTGGATACCTGATCATTTTCTTTATAATGATTTACCCTGAACATGGTCATTGCTTACGTTACTGTGTAATTGGTAAAACTGAAAGGATTTTGTAGTGCCTGTAAAGTGCACTTCACTTTTAAATTAGCCTTGCAAAACATCCCTGCTACATTTCAATTACCTTGGTAGCAAAATGTTTTTGCTTATTTTGAAAAAAAAATTATTATACTTGGTTTCTATTGTGTTCATGAGAGATAGACATCTGAAAAATGTATTTTGAACAAAATGGTTGTTGATGAGTACAATGACAGGCTTGATTAGTCTGCTCTTTACTCTGACCTCGCTTGGGGTACATGAGCATAAAGAAGTCTACTCCTGTGTATTATTTTAGGTAAACATTAATTCAAAGAAAACACAGCAATTCAACCAGAGGTGAAAATGGATACCCATGAATGCAGAATCTGTTTTTTCTATTATTGGTTAGCACGTCTGCATTGCAGCGCTGGGGCTCTTGTTTCCAGCCCTGGTCAGGACACTATAAGCATATTTTCACTGTGCTTGCATAGGTTTCCTTGGGGTACCACACTCCGAAGATATGCTGGTAGGTTAATTGGCTCCTGTCTAAAATTGGCCCTAGTATGATATTCTACAAAGGGTGCCCAAGATGGCTGCCTCGCCAACAGATAAAGCATATTGCGTTCCTAGGGAGAAAAGGGCTATGGAACTATAAATGAATTCATTTGTACATCATATTGTACTAACTACTATCATATTAAAGCATAAGGAAGGATTAGAACCCCTGCTAGGCTTTTATTACTAATTAGAGCTCCGTTGGAGAGATTTCAAATTGGATACTGTAACAGGGACAACAGTTTCAGCAGAGAAGTGATGGAAAAGGTGTAGTAAGATCGATCACACATAGCAATACAATCTAGTATTGAAGAGGAGGGAAGGTTTGGGACTTTAAATGAGGCACATAGTATAACAACTAAGTTCTTCTATCCCTATCTCTAATTGAAAAGAGAAAGGCGTTTGGGACTTTGAATAAGGTGCATAGCGTACAGTCAGTAATTTGATAATTACATAGAAACACATTTGTAATTTAATATATGTACACAATACAATGGGATATAGCATAGGTCAACAATAGCCAATAATGAGAGCAAAATGTATTATTGAAGAGCCTCATCAATATACAATAGATATAAAAAGTCTACACACCCCTGTTAAAATGTCTGGTTTCTGTGGTGTCAAAAAATGAGACAAAGAAATAATTTCAGAACTTTTTCCACCTTTTTAATGTGACCTATAAACCGTACAACTCCATTGAAAAACAAACTGAAATCTTTTAGGCTGGATTCACACCTATGCATTTTTAGTGCTTTTTGCATTTTGCAGATAGTCACAACAGTCCATGTAACATGGTTACCTATGGAACACGTTCTGTAGTGCAAATATGCAAAACGCACTAAAAATGCATAGATGTGAATCAGGCCTTAGGGAGGAGGGGGGGGGGAGTAAAAATAAAAAACTAAAGTAATGTGGCTGCATAAGTGTGCACACCCTCTTGTAACAGGGGATGTAGCTGTGGTCAGAATTAAGCAATCGCATCCAAACTCATGTTAATGTAAATAGGAGTCAGTACACACCTGCCATCATTTAACCGCTTCAACTCTGGAAGAATTTACCCCCTTTCTGACCAGAGCACTTTTTGTCATTCGGGACTGCGTCACTTTAACTGACAATTTCGCGGTCGTGCGACATTGTACGCAAACAAAATTGATGTCCTTTTTTCCCACAAATAGAGCTTTCTTTTGGTGGTATTTGATCGCCTCTACGGTTTTTATTTTTTGCGCTACAAACAAAAAAAGAGTGACAATTTTGAAAAATTTTGAAAAAAAAATATTTTTTTCCTCAGTTTAGGCCGAAAACAAAAAAGTGCAATAAGGGTATATTGATTGGTTTGCACAAAAGTTATAGCTTCTACAAAATAGGGGATAGATTTACAGTATAGCATTTTTATTATTATTTTTTTTTACTGGTAATGGCAGCGATCTGTGATTTTTTTTTTTTTTATTTTATCGTGACTGCGACATTACGGCAGACACATTGGACAATTTTGACACATTTTTGGAACCATTGGCATTAATACAGCGATTGGTGCGATTAAAAATGCAATGATTACTGTAAAAATGTCACTGGCAGTGAAGGGGCTGTGTTTCCTGGGAGGTGCTTCTAACTGAAGGGGGAGGAGCCAGAGCAGACACCTTGGAGCCGGTGTTATGTCGAGAGGTGCCGGAACAGAAAACGTAAGTTCAGCCTCCCCTGTGAACTAGATAGGAGGATCGGTGGGGGTGGCTGCATATAGAACAATTATTTTCTCCATCTTCCTCCTGCAGTATCGGAATGCCTGTGAGAGGTAGAGGAGAAGCAGGCATTCCGAGACTGCAGGAGGAAGATGGAGAAAATGATTCTTCTATATGCAGCCACCCCCACCGATCCTCCTATCCTGCTTCTCTCTGCTGCTCCCGCAGGGCTCTCCACCGCACCCATACTCTCTGCCAACCCCGTGCTCTCCACATCACCCCCATGCTCTCTGCCACCCCCCATGCTCTCTGCCACCCCCCATACTCTCCACCCCCCCCATACTCTCCACCTCCCCCCCATGCTCTCCACCACCCCCCATGCTGTCTGCCACCCCCCATGCTGTCTGCCACCCCCCATGCTGTCTGCCACCCCCCATGCTGTCTGCCACCCCCCATGCTGTCTGCCACCCCCCATGCTGTCTGCCACCCCCCATGCTCTCTGCCTCCCCCCATGCTCTCCGCCTCCCCCCATGCTCTCCGCCTCACCCCATGCTCTCCACCCCCCCCCCATGCTCTCCACCCCCCCCCCATACTCTCCACCTCCCCCCCTTACTCTCCACCTCCCCCCTTACTCTCCACCTCCCCCCTTACTCTCCACCTCCCCCCATGCTCTCTGCCACCCCCCATGCTCTCTGCCACCCCCATACTCTCCGCCTCCTCCCATGCTCTCTGCCACCCCCTCATACTCTCCGCCTCCCCCCATGCTCTCTGCCACCCCCCATGCTCTCTGCCACCCCCCATGCTCTCTGCCACCCCCCATGCTCTCTGCCACCCCCCATGCTCTCTGCCACCCCACATGCTCTCCGCCACCCCCAATGCTCTCCGCCACCCCCAATGCTCTCCGCCACCCCCAATGCTCTCTGCCACCCCCATACTCTCAGCCACCCCCTCATACTCTCTGCCACCCCCTCATACTCTCTGCCACCCCCTCATACTCTCTGCCACCCCCCATACTCTCTGCCACCCCCTCATACTCTCTGCCACCCCCTCATACTCTCTGCCACCCCCTCATACTCTCTGCCACCCCCTCATACTCTCTGCCACCCCCTCATACTCTCCGCCACCCCCTCATACTCTCCGCCACCCCCCATGCTCTCCGCCCCCCCATGCTCTCTGCCACCCCCCCATACTCTCCACCTCCCCCCGATGCTCTCCACCTCCCTCCATGCTCTCCGCCACCCCCCATACTCTCTGCCACCCCCCGTGCTCTCTGCCACCCCCCCCCCCGTGCTCTCCACATTACCCCCACGCTCTCTGCTTCCCCCTATGCTCTCCACCTCAGCCCATGCTCTCCACCTCCCCCTATGCTCTCCGCCATTCCCCCCTGTGCTCTTCCGGTCTTCCCATCACCCCATGCTCTCCGCCAGCCCTCCTGTGCTGTCCACATCCCCCATGCTCTCCGTTGTCCTCCCTGGGCTCTCCACCTCCCCCCATGCTCTCCGCTGCCCCCCTGTGCTCTCCTCTTCCTCCCTGTGTTCTCTGCCTCTCCCCTGTGCTCTCGCCCCACCCCATGTTCTCAAGGTTCTTCCCTGTGCTCTCCAACCCCCATGCTCTTTCCTGGTCGCACCCCCCCCCCTCCACACCTCTGCTGGGTTCCCCCCTCCCCTCTCTCAGGGGATCTGTCAGGGTGGAGAGTGGGGAAGGGGCCGGTTAACATGTCATGGGCTGCTCAATCCAAAATGCCCGGGCCTATTTTTTGTCCCAGTCCGGGCCTGATTGGGGCATTTTGAAGGCAGGAGGAGCCAGAAGCATCGATGGAGGACCTCAGAAGAGGAGACTCGGGGCTTCTCTGTGCAAAAGTATAAGACAAGTATAACATTTTTGTTGTTTAAAAAAAATTACTTTAAAGCGGAGTTCCACCCAAAAATGGAACTTCCGCTTTAAGGGAAGGTGACCCCCTGACATGCCACATTTGGGGGGGGGGGGGAGCGGAAACCCTCTTTTTAGAGGGTTCCAGCTTCCACTTCCTCCTGGGGCACCGCGGCGCCAGAAGGAAGATCACCTCTCCCCCCTCCCTTTTTGTAATCATCTGGGACACGTCACAGGTCCAAGATGATTGCCCGGCCAGTCACAGTGCGCCGTGCGGATCGCGCATTCCGGGCACCCACAGTGACAATGCCGGTGCCGCAGAGAGGAGGGGGAGACGAGCGGGGCTTCGTTCCCCCACATCGCTGGACCCTGGGACAGTAAGTGTCCAACTACTAAAAGTCAGCAGCTGCAGTATTTGTAGCTGCTGACTTTTAATTACTATTTTTTTTTTTTTTTTTAAGCGGAACTCCGCTTTAAAGACCCTGTGCAAGGAAGATCAGCATCTAAACCTAGAGAAGGTGGAGGCTGATAGACTAGAGGTAATAGAAGGCATTACAATTACATTAAAAGCAAAATTTTACCAGTATTGTGCATTATATTTAAAATTATTATATCCTTTTGGGCGGGGGAGTCTTAGCTTTTAGTACTACTTTAACCGCTTGCCAACTGCCTCACACAGATATACTGCGGCAGAATTGCGCGGCTGTGCAAAACCCCATACGGGTTCGTCGTCCCCTTTTAAGAGCCGCCAGAGGGCCCGCACGCGGGGGACCCGGAGCGTGTGGCCATAAACGCACAAATCCCTGTTCTGTCAGAGGAGAGGAGACCTAACGCTTGTTCCTACTAAGTAGGAACAATTATAGGTCTCCTCCCCCAGTCAGTCCTATCCCCATACAGTTAGAACACACTGAGGGAACACACATTTAACCCCTTGATCGCCACCTAGTGTGAACCTCTTCCCTACCAGTTACATTTACACAGTAATCTGTGCATTTTTATAGCACTGATTGATGGATAAATGTCAGTGGTCCCAAAAATGTGTCAAAAGTATATACCGTATTTATCGGCGTATAACACGCACTTTTTTCCCCTTAAAATCAGGGGAAAGTTGCAGGTGCGTGTTATACGCCGATTACTGCCGATCCGGAGCTGTCACTTCTTCAAAATCGCGGACCGCGATTTGAAAATGGCGCCGCCGGCGCCGAAGTACACAGAGCCGGTCTTCGGCTCTTTCCGGCGGCTCTCGTTTACTTTCGGTTTCACTCGTAGCCCCGAGCGGAGCTATCCGAACCTACTCGGATAGCTCCGCTCGGGACTACGAGTGGAGCCGAAAGTAAACGAGAGCCGCCGGAAAGAGCCGAAGACCGGCTCTGTGTACTTCGGCGCCGGCGGCGCCATTTTCAAATCGCGGTCCGCGATTTTGAAGATGTGACAGCAGGGACAGGGGATCCCAGGCTGCACGGGGGGAAGGCTGCACGGGGGGAAGGCTGCACGGGGGGAAGGCTGCACGGGGGGAAGGCTGCACGGGGGGAAGGCTGCACTGACAAGGCTGCACTAACATGGCTGCACTGACATGGCTGCACTGACAAGGCTGCACTGACAAGGCTGCACTGGGGAAGGCTGCACTGGGGAAGGCTGCACTGGGGAAGGCTGCACTGGGGAAGGCTGCACTGGGGAAGGCTGCACTGGGGAAGGCTGCACTGGGGAAGGCTGCACTGAGGAAGGCTGCACTGACGAAGGCTGCACTGACAAGGCTGCACTGACATGGCTGCACTGACAAGGCTGCACTGACATGGCTGCAATGAAGGGCATTTAAATGTAAGTTTTTTTCCCTTCAACTTCCCTCCTAAAAGTTTTTTTTCCTTAAAATTCCCTCCTAAATTGGGGTGCGTGTTATACGCCGGTGCGTGTTATACGCCGATAAATACGGTATGTATATATATTATTACTTTCACTGTTTTACGGTATAAATTAACCCCTTTATAGTAGTGATTATTTGATCCTTTTTATACTATAAACGTTTTTTTTTAACCCCATAATGACAGGGGATACAATAAAAAGCATGCTGCTACTACTAAACATCTTATGCCGCGTGCACACGAGCGGACTTTTCGACCGGACTGGTCCGATGGACCGAGTCCAGCGGACAATTTTGACTGTGTGTGGGCTTCATGGGACCTGAAGCATACTTTTTCGGTTGAAAATCTGACAGACTTTAGATTTGGAACATGTTTCAAGTCTTTACGTCGGAACTCCGCCGGACCCAGTTCCTATCAAAAAGTCCGCTCGTCTGTATGCTAGTCCGACGAACAAAAACCGATGCTAGGGCAGCTATTGGCTACTGGCTATCAACTTCCTTATTTTAGTCCGGTCGTACGTCATCACGTACGAATCCGTCGGACTTTGGCATGATTGTGTGTAGGCAAGTCCGTTCATTCGGAAAGTCCGTTGGAAGTCCGTCGGACCAGTCCGGTCGAAAAGTCCGCTCGTGTGCACGCGGCATTAGGCCTAGTTCACACCTATGCGTTTTTGCTTTTTGCAGAAGCGCACTACAGTTCATTTAACATGGTTCCTTTGGGACACGTTCACATCTATGCTTTTTTCAGCCACTGCATATTTGGAAAGGGTCAAGGACCTTTTTTTTTTTTTTTAACGAAAACTGTGCTTTTTTGGTTTAATAGACTTCAATGGAGAAGCTGCAGAAAAGCATGTAGTGCGTTTCTGCAGCAATTTGCGTTTTTTAATCTGCCCAACACAAATTAGCCATAATAAATGCAAAATGCAAATTACAGCAAAATCGTGTGCAAAAATGCAAAAAAGAACAGTAGAAACGTGTCAAGTGTCTGCAAAAAGTAAAAATATTGTTTGTTTTTTTTTTCAAAATTGTCGTTCCGGTCCTTAAGTGGTTAAAAAAGGTTTAAAGACCCATAATGTCATAAGACATTTTAAACTGCATTATAATCAAAATCCCCTGTGTCTTAGATTTTGGGGTATTGAGAGGGTCACTAAACACTGGAGGGGGGGGAATTTTATTTGCCAACTTGGCTTCAAGGAATCCTATTGGATACACGAGACAAAGTTTTAGTACCTGCTGGCTTAAATGTCGATTTTGATATTAACTGTTTTATATCTGATCGCTAAATATCGTATTAGATTGTTTATGGTTTTATTGTTAACGATGGCCGTGGAATGATGTCACATGCTTTTAAATATTCTATATATAATTTTTTTTAAATGATTACAGTCCGTGTCACTTGTGGCATGGAGAATTTTCCATAGATATATATATATATATATATATATATTTTTTACATCACAGAAACTTGACATTTTAACAGGGGGAGTATAGACTTTTTATATCCATTGTATACTGTAATACCTCAGAGTAACGCGGTTTACTAGCATTTTGCAATATGAGCTATTTTTTAAAAACATCCTGACTTGGTTTGCCAGCGTTGTCTCGCAAGATGAGCAGGATTCAAGGTTCTGGGGTGTGCAGTACTGCATGTGGCCAGAGGTGCAGGGGCGCCGGTGACGCTCGGAGAAACTCGGAAACACTCCGTTCCCGAGGGTCACAGAGTGTCTCTAAGTGCCTCTGAGCATCTCCGAGTGGTGTCCAAATGTCTCCGAGTGAAAGTCTCTCTCTAACACAGTCCTGGATAACCGTAAAAACCCAACAAAGGTTCTTATCCTTCCCCCCACCCTATCAAAAACAAAAAAAGTTTTAGTTTGAGATAAACTTAGGCAGCCCATAGATGATACTGTGTTTTTTTTTTTTTCTGTTCAACCAGCAGGTTGATTGCAAAAAAATGACTTGGGCTGTCCGCTGTTCCCGCTACTTTTCCTCTTAGCCTAAAAAATGTGTTCCTCTATCGACATCCGAGGTATAGGTGAACCTAAATTTGTCCTTTTTGCAGACTACATTTGATGATGGTCTCCTCCCGGATCACCACTCTCTCCAACTTATACGCTATAATTTAAACCATTCTCCATCATCTCGGGTCTTAACATAAATCATGACAAATCACAGGCCATGAATATCTCTCTAGATGAAGCCACACTCTCAACACTTAAACAATCCTACAGTTTTATATGGCACTCAGCAACCCTCCCATATTTAGGTATTAACCTCACTCCATCCTTGCATACTCTATACTCCCAAAACTATCCTGCACTATTTAAACGACTAACGGCCAACTTGGCCAGGTGGCTGCATTTCAGACAAAACTGGTATCCTTCATCTGGGGGGATAAGAGGCCTAGGGTGAACAAGCGTACTCCAGACTCCAGATTTGCAAAAATATTATTACGCGGCACAATTGGCCCAGCTAGCCAGATCTCACTCTACTCAGCCTCATCCAATTTGGATGCAAGTGGAGGCCTATGCACGTCGAGGACAGTCGATTTCTCATATCCTTTGGCTGCCACCAAAGGAACGACCCCCAATTTTATTAACACTCTCCACCACATTAAAGTGGTGTTCCGGCCAAAATTATACTTTTTAAATAAAAATACCCCTATAATACACAAGCTTAATGTATTCTAGTAAAGTTAGTCTGTAAACTAAGCTCTGTTTTGTTAGTTTATAGCAGTAGTTTGTTATTTTATAAACTTACAGCAGGCCGTGGCCATCTTAAGTGTGGGCATCTGAAGCCAGACTGTATTTCTTCCTGGATCTCATCCTTGCAGATCTCGCACATGCTCAGTGCAGCACAAGCAGTGTAATAGGTTTCAGGCCAGGTTTCCATAGAAACGGCAGTTTCAGAGGAAGTTGCTGCCCCTTCCCAGAAGGCATTGCAAACAGGAAATGATGCGATGGGCCGCGGCCAGGGAGGAGGAAGTGAAAAATGAATACAGCAGATATACAGTAGGTGCTGGGAAAAAAATAAAAAAATATCCAATTTGTTTACAATGCACAGTTTAGTGAGGGATGCTGAAGAGTTGTAAAAGTGGGTGGAACTCCACTTTAAACATCTGGGATAGGTTAACTAAAACGTATACGTTTAAATCCCTGCATACCCCATTAGCCCCTATATTTGGAAATAGGAACTTCACCCCAGGCCTCACCCACAGGATGTTTGAATGGTGGACTAACAAAAAGTCTACTACGTATAGCGTATCACTGTGATAATAAGGGAGTATTAAAATGTAAGTTCATAGTAGAGAAATATCAAAGGCCGGTTTCAGAGTACTTCCGCTATACACAGATAAAGCATTTTTTAAATACTATATTTCAGAACTCTGATATAGTGACCATGTCTCCAATGGAATAATTTGTGTCAGAAGTTCGAAAAAAATCAGGGGGCATATCTCTGAATTTTACACCATCTTGACTAGCTCCTCTATTAAACAGGGCTACATGGAAAAATGGGAAGTGGACCTCCAGGAAAGTATTGAGCTGGACGAGTGGCACTCTATAGCCCAAGGGGCCTTGCGATCACTCATAAATACTTCTATTATAGAAGTAAATTATAAAGTACTTCTAAGATGGTACATGGTCCCCACTAGGCTGGCAACCTTTGTACCGGAAGCGTCTCCTTTGTGTTTCCGTGGATGCGGACAGGAGGGGACAATGTATCATGTATGGTGGCGATGTCCTAAGGTAAGGCAGTATTGGATTAGGGTGTATTACTTTATTTACACTCTCACCCAAGTAAACCTTGTCAAATCTCAGAGACACACGCTGCTAAGCTGTAAGATGGAGACAGCGTCAAAATCTCAGAGACACCTCATAACATTTATCTTTACATTGGCCAAAATTATAATTGCAAAATCTTGGAAATCGGCCATAGTGCCTTTTGAACAGCTTAAACATAAACTTTCCTGGAATATGCTTAATGAGCGAATGACAGCGATCTTAAATGATATAATGAAGATGTTTGAGAAAGTCTGGGGCCCATGGGTCAGGTATCTGTCTGGAGATCCTAAAGCTATGCCTTATTAGAGCGACCTCAGGGCTATGGGACTCAGAGCACGGGGCCGTTCCTTACTCTCTTCTTCCAACCTCTCTTCTCTCTCTTTCTCTAATCTCTCTCTCTTTTCTTGTTAGTCTTTGTTATATTTGTCAGTATAACAAGGGTCTTTGGGCCCAGTCCCTAACAATCCTGAATGGGGATTATCCCCATGTAAGATGGAGTCTGATTTGATGAGGGAGGGGGGTACACCCTCTATGGAGATGTGGATCCCATCTTTCACACATACAGTGAATCATACATACACCTACAACCTATGAAGAGTTGTAAGTTGACATCTACTTTGACTTTGTTAAAGATGGAGGTATTATCGCTGACGGTATATTGAGATGCATTGTGGTAATGTTGCATTAAGAATAATAAATGATTACGGGGGCTCCCCCATAGAGACACAGTTAATATAAATGATATCACCAACAAAAATCTCCACTTGGAGGAATGCCTACTGTAGGTATAACATTCTGTCTAAAAATGTTCGGATATCCATCCATATAGCATATATTTTATACTGTACATGTTCTTTTTGAATACTTTTGTACACTTTCTATTGTGGAAAATTTTGAATAAAAAATATTGAAAAAGGAAAAAAAATGACTTGATTCCTCCATTCACAAACTCAATGAGCTATTGTATTCTGATAACGGGGAAACTTCCTCGCCATCAGAATACACTAATCAGTTCTGACGGCTCTAGCCTGCAGCGCTGGTCGAGTGGGGAAAATTCGACAGGGCCTTGGTAGATCAACTTCTGTACAACCACTCTGTCTATACATGGATCAAAATTTGGTTGGTCCCTTCTGAACTGGCTAAAATTTGACCCATGTTTGGCCAATTTTAAACCCAGTAATAATGCTAAGTGTCATCTACCTTTTGTTTCAATTAGTAATCCATGTGAGACAAGCTAATCCTATTCACAGCACATTGCTTAAATTACATACTATAAGTTTTTTATTTTTTACCTGGCCCTACATAGTTAGCCTAATCTGCCTAATAATCAGACTGTGTATGGAAATATTCTGGTTTTATTGGTTGAAGTAGATTTTCTGCGTATGTAAAGGACTGTAAATGAGCCACAGACGAGAACTGAAGAAAGTGTAGTTCAAGGCGTTCACATAGGCCGTTTCATGTATTTACTAAGACTGTGCAAAGAGCAGTGGGATATACAAGATGCAGCAACCATTCACATGTAACACACCTGATAATAACCAGCTACCATGATCTACTAGCCCCTTGCATTTTCCTGTTCTTTACAATGCCCTATTGAGCAAGCCTGAATGCATTACCAACTATGTACACTAGGTGGCAGGTGAAATGTGTTCAAATCTATGTCTGCTCTGAGTTTGTGTATTGTGTACAGGCAGAAAGACTATCTGAATACAATTATCAAGTTTGAGACCAACAAAGTTAAGTAGCCTTCTTTACTTTTACCTTATGACGGGTTTTCTTGAAAATTAATATACATGCATTCTATCATTATTTATTGGTTAAAAATGATTGCTTGGTCACAGTCTTAAAGCCTAGGTTTAGTCCCACAGGGAACATTACATGCATAGGATGTGTCTCTTTGCAGGAAAACTGAATATCATCAAAGAAAAGCAGAATAGTAAAGACGATACTTGTGCTCACTATTAAAGTGTTACTAAACCCAGGACCCTGCATTCACTATATCTGGTCTCCCACAGTACACAGAACATGGAAATGCAATTATTTTAGTAAATATAAACCTGCTAAATACCTTTTCTCAACAGCAGTATATAGCAGTCTTGTGACTTTTATCAGTGTCTATCAGTGTCTTGCCAAGCACTGGCTAAAGCTTGTAGGAAGAGTTTTCATTCTCATCTGACTGCCCTATGAGGCTGCATGACCCCTGACTTTCTGTTTGGCCCTGTGCCAATTACATGCACTCTCCCCAAAATACAAAACAAGAAAAAAACCTCTCTTGCAATACACACCAAACTGAGCATGTGCAGAGTGGCCCCAAAGCTCTGTTCTATCGGGAGATGGATTAGAGACAGTAAAAACAAGCATGTTTTACTGCATATACAGACTGATTTTACTGTTGTGGGTTTAGTACCACTTTAAACTGCTAACTGTGAAAGAGGGCACTGAAAGTTACTTGCAGCTGTGTTCACTTTTCATCCACTTGTCCCAGCCCCGAAACGCTAGCTATTCTACTATAAAAATAGTGGCTTTGGTCCTTGACGTTGCTATTTGATGAATATATAAGTGGGAGGAGGAACTGTGTCTTCTTCAAAAATTACTGACACCAGCCCCCATTTAATTGTTCTAGACAGGCAGGGGGATTGGACTAGGTGTATGTAAGAATGTCATGTAAGAGTGTCATACAATACACAAAACTTAAGTAGTATATACAAATGTACATCTTTTATTTGTACATTAAATAGTTGTCTTGTTAAAAATTAGTCCACATCCAGGTAAAGTACACAAAATACAAATATGGAGCCTAGTGGACCAATTTGGATATATATATCTTTTGTGGCCCCCAGGTGAGGCTGCATTCATGGCACTGATTAGGCTGCATTGATGGGCACTGACCCTTATTTTGCTTCACAGTTCTTTATTTAAAATGTAAGTTTTTTTTATCCCTGAAACTTCCCTCTTAAAGTGAAGATGCGTGTTGAACGCTGATAAATATGATATATATATATATATATATATATATATATATATATATATATATATAGACTCTCTCGTTGGGCTGTGTATTAGTGCTTGGACGAACACACTTAGACCTAAAGAATATCAGGCAAAATGGTCGGCCCTCATGCATGTTCACTTCATCAAATCTGGCCCTCTTTGAAAAAAGTTTGGACACCCCTGCAATAGAATGTCTTTACACCCTTATTTATCACTCCATTCATTTTAAATGCATATATAAGACATCATTTTTTATGTTGTCTAAGGCAGAATCCTTAGTCTTCATCTTTCTAATGATGTATTTTAGTGCAAAAAATTCTGCAGCACCTTACATATATTACGTATATAGACTATTCATATCAGTTGTTGCTTCAGAAGAGCTATACGGTATAATGTCCCTAGCAAAGACTTTTAGTCTTACACAGTTGTACTGATTCCTCTTCTGTACTTACTCTGTACGTACTTATTTTACTGCACATTAGCTTTGCACAGTGTGCATTAGAAGCTGCGGCAAGTCAGAGCCCACCTCATTTCCTGGCTGGAGAATGTCCAGCATTATCCAGTCCTTTTCTCCCCAGCTTTACTGACCCTGGCTTGCCCCTTTCATTTCTTGTATTTCAGTTCTTCAATGGGATGCAATACTGCATGCGGCCAGAGGCGGGGGGGGGGGCGCCTAAGAGCCTCGGAAACGGCCGAAAAGGCCTGAGGACACTTCGGCTGACCTCGGAAAGACTTCCTACCCGAGATTTGCCAAGGTCAGCCATGCTGTACTCGGGCCTTTCCGTGCATTTCCGAACATGACGTTCGGCTCTGCTCGGCTCCGGCGCCCCCCCACCTCGGTACTGCACACCGATTTGGCCTGAATCGTGCTCGTTTTGCAAGACAACACTCGCAAACCGAGTTACGATTTTTAAAAATACAGTGCTCATATTGCGAAACACTCGTTGACTGCGTTACTCGCAATCCGAGGTTCCACTGTACTTGAAAATGCACTCTGCCTTGGAATCTCCCTGAGCCCTGGCTCACATTGGTACGATTTGACATAGGATGCATGTCAAATCGATGGCAATTGCCAGCAATGGCACCGTCCTAGTTGGTGCGACATTGCATTTGCAGCGTCCCACCAATTTAAAAAAATAGTTGCTGTACTACTTTTTTGTGATTTCGGGCTGCGATTTACATTGACATGTATGCAGAAACTGAAATCGCGTCCAAAATCAGGACTGACGTGCGGGAGTGAAATCGTTCGAGTTCAGCTGAACTCGCACGGCTTCATTCCTGCAGCTCAGTGTGAACCTGGGCTGAAACTGATATTCGCATATCAAGGCAGTTTGATGTTTGCATAAACCCCCTCAGGAGCCAGCACTCAAGAGCCAGCACCCCCAAGAGCCAGCACTCGAGAGGGCAGGCAGGGTGCTGTGCTGTGTTCAAGCAGCTATACATAACACCCTGTTGGTCCCTCCCACCAGCCATGCTTTCCATACAGAAACACAGAGATGCGGTGATGACAAAATAAGGTTGTAATGAAAACAGAAAAGGTTTTATTTAGAAATGTAGTTAGATTTTTAAAGAGGGGAAGGAGAAACTGGGGAAGGCAAATTATAAGCCGTTTTAACTTTCAACTTTAATAAATCTTGAATTCATTTTTTGTGTTTGGTTTGAGTGAAGGAGAATGTTAGATAACCTAAAGAAAACCCCTACAAAATGAGAGAGCATAAACTTAATATAAATGTTTGGATTTACTATTACAATTTCATATGTTAGTTTGCACATTGTCCTAAAACAGTAGGCCAAGTTTGGGCCTGTAAAACAAGAGGTGACCTCGGCTGAGGGCCGTAGTGATGACCACTGTGCCAATGTATTGTAGTTGTTCTGATGGATTACTTCAGGGTGACTCTAGTAATATAAATGATTCTATAGCAGGTAGCTCCAACATTCTTTTTCATAGGCCACGGCGTTGGGTAACAAGCTTTCAAACCGACCCCCCCCCCCAGTTTTAATGGAAGTTAAAACCTGAAATATGTAAGCTGATGCCCAAATCCGAATGCGAACATTACTTTAGTATGAACGTTGTTGCCTCCACACTACTTGGGATTGGTTTACTAGACATGCTTACCAGTTTCTTGGGCAAAAAAAAAAATTGAGCAGTTGTATAAATCAACTACATTATCTACATAGGGTGGCCTTCTGAGCAGCTGAGGATGTAAATGTCTTTAGGTCACTCCATGTATCCTCTATGATTATACCTTGCCACTTTCCAAATAATACAGCAGATATTTGAAGTTGACATATGTGTAGTCTTTTGATCTTCTCTTAATCATTAGGTTTATGTACGAATCTGAACTTTTTTCCCCTTCATGGTCCTATTAACAGAGGTTCATATTTTGGTGCCACTGTCACAGGATAGGATTGAAATGGAATTTTCTGTAAGAATAATTATGTAATTGCTAGTTTTGTTATGGTCATATACAGGGTAAGAATGTTAATGCATTTCCTTGAGATGGAATAATATAGTGTTTTGTAACCTGTAATTCAGATGAGAAAAAAAGTTGATTTTCGAATATTTCATTAATTTAGTCCCTTTGCGCCCCTACCTGTATGGTCACACTGTCTAAACTAGGCTAGCAAATTAATAATAAAACAAATAGAACATGTGTTTAAAAATATCAGTATATATAGATTGTCTAAAAATGTCAGGGCTGTTCACTTTCGAAATGAGACGTCATATATTTGCACAGAGAATCTAGAGTTTGGATGATATCAATATGCAAAATAAGCATTAAATAGTGTTCAAACTTGGTTTAGGATTTTAAACCACCTGATTTTTTTTTTTTTTTGATTTTTTTTTTTGGAGGGGGAAATCCAAAAATGTTGAGTTTTTTTGTATGAGCAAGAGGTGAAAAATACTCCAATGTAAATATATGTTCCTATGACTCTGAAAGATGGAAATAGCGTTCCTCTCATTCCTGTTGCGACTTCTTGACAGGAAGTGAAGGAAAATCCCCCCCAGTGGGATAAAGACCGCAAAAAATAACTTGACAGAGGTGTTGACCCTTCCCTGCGTTATTTAAAACAAAAAAAGTTTGAACTTTACTTACATTTTGAATTGCCGGTGGGGATTCTAAGTTTATACTTTAGGGGTTAAATGTGGGTGAACATGTTAAAGCTGCACTTCAGGAATTCAGCCACTTAGATAAATGTGCAGGCATACAATGAGGTAAGTCCAACAAAATGCACGCCACCACCTGGACTTATCTCTTTAACCATGAAGCCCCAGAAGGCTTTACCCCCTTAATGACCAGGCCATTTTTTGTGATACGGCACTGCATTATTTTAACTGACAATAGTACGGTCGTGCGACGCTGTACCCAAATAAAATTCTGGTCCTTTTTTCCCACAAATAGAGCTTTCTATTGGTGGCATTTGATCACCTCTGTTGTTTATATTTTTTGCGCTATAAACAAAAAAAGACAGACCACTTTGAAAAAAACCTACATTTTTTTTACTTTCTGCTTTAAAACATATCCAATAAAAAATTGTAAAAAATCAAATTTCTTCATCAATTTAGGCCGATATGTATTTTGCTACATATTGATTGGTTTGCACAAAAGTTATCGCATCTACAAACTATAGGATAGTGTTATAGCATTTTTTTTTTACTTGTAATGGCAGCGATTTTTTGCGGGACTGCAACATTGCGGCAGACAAATCGGACACCTGACACTTATGACACTTTTTTGGGAACCAGTGACATTATTACTGTGGTCAATGCTACAAATATGCACTGTTACTGTACTAATGACACTGACAGGGAAGGGGTTAACATCAGGGGAGATCAAAGGGTTAAGTGTATCCCTAGGGGGTGCTTGCTAACTGTGTGGGGGATGGACTCACTGGATGAATACAGAGATCCGCGTTCCTGCTTAGCAGGAACAGAAGATCTCCGTGTCCTCCCCTGTCAGAACTTAGGCAGATCACGCTCTGCCTCTCTGTGGTGCAATTGTGGGTTGCCGGCGGACATCGTGTCTGCCAGACCCGATGATTGGCTCCCCCTCTGGTCTACCAGCCCGCGTGTGCCCCCGCTGTCTATTGCACAAAATGACGTACACCTACGTTGTTTCGTGCAATAAAGCCAACTTGCCGCAGTATATGTAATTTGGCCGGTCAGCAAGTGGTTAAAGAATAGCGCTGGCTATAGTTCTGGAGCTCCAACACTGGATCTTCTGGTCTCCGCATCTTCAGCTGCAGAGTGGCATGCAGTTGCTGTGCCCACCCCTCCCCTCTGCTGCCCATTCACAGAACGCTTTTTTTTATGAAATCATTCACAAAATACAAGGGCTTCTGTGAATGGGCAGCAGAGGGAAGGAGCAGGCAGAAATGCTGTATGTGAGAACACAGTATCTTCCATCTCAGAGCCCCATAGTGTATCCTCCAGGAGCACCATATAACATTGTCAGATCTAAATTTAAGAGATATGTCCACAAAGTGTCATGCGCCTCACTTGACTTAACCCATAGTGTGTCTGCAGTGGCTGGATTCCAGGAGTTCAGCTATAAGGTTATATTTTAGGGGTTAAGGGTTGGTGAAGAGGTTAGGGTTATACTTTAGGGCTTAAGTATATTTTGAGAATGGGGTCATATCCAAGAAGGAAATGCATGTCTTACTGTATTGCATTGTGACTTTTTCAAATTAAATGTGCTAGTATTCAGGGAAGACATAAATTGCATAAGTTCAGTACTACAACATAATATTGCCCTTAGTGGGCTTGCGATATAAAGATATCCCTACAGTACCATCCTTTTGGGAAAAAAATCAATATGCAAGAAGGAAATGAATGCCTTACTATATTGCATTTATTACTAATTCACAAAGTTGACCTAACTCCAACTTAATTCCAATCAAAACCTACTTAAGCTAAAATCTATTTCCACCCCTATTCTAATGCCGCATACACACGAGCGGAATGTCCATCAGAAAAAGTCCGATGGGAACTTTTCATCGTATTTTCCCCATCGGACTTTTTCTATTGAAAATTCAGATGGACTTGGATAGAGAACATGTTCTATATTTTTCCGACTAAACTAATTACTATTGGAAAAACCACTCGTCTGTATGCTGTTCCGATGCACCAAAAATGACGCATGCTTTGAAGAAAGTATGAGACGTCGTACGTGTTGTCCCGTCCTACGTGTTGTACGTCACCGCGTTCTTCACGGCCGGGCTTTGGTGTGACCTTGTGTATGCAAGACAGCTTGAGCGGAATTCCGTTGGAGAAACTTTCAGAGTTTATTCCGACGGCAAAACCGCTCGTGTGTACGCAGCATTAGTCTATTTTATCTACCCTGTAAAAGCAAATATGTCTACACTTACCTGTTATAAAGTCACTCCATTTGGTCACATGATCTCTCTAGCGACTGCGGCTTATGGAGCATCCATTGTTAGCTGTCCCTCCTCTACACCAAAGTGGATGCTGGAATCGGATCATGTGACTGAACCGGTGCGACTTCCGAATAGGCAGTAGAAGTAGATCAGGGTAGATAGAATAGACTTGGAATTGGTTCGGGAGTAGATTTTAGCTTAGCTAGGTTTTGACTGGAATTATACTTTAACTCCTCCCACAATGTAAGGCTTTGTCTGATCTGAGTAATAATAAAAATCCGATTTTTAAGGCATCAGACAAAAGGAGAAATGTGGTCATAATGGAAAGGGACAATTGCAGAACTATGTGTTTGGATATTGTAAAGAATTGTGACTGGTACAGGCTGATCACTGAAGTGGTCATTCAAGGTATTTCGTGACATATTGGGGTTGATCTACCAAAACTGGAGTGCAGATTCTGGAGCAGCTCTGCATAGAAACCAATCAGCTTCCATTTTTTTTTGTCAAGGCCTAATTGAACTAACTGAAGTTAGAAGCTGATTGGCCACCATGCACAGCTGCACCAGAATTTGCACTTTCCAGATTTAGTAAATCAACCCCAATGTGACATGTCAGGAATGTATTCATGAAAACTTGTAAACTTAGTGAAAAGCCACTTTAAACAACCTCCCTCAATTTTTAGCACACATCACATGTCTGCATCTCTGATCGTTACTCTCAAAGCATTGTGGGATTGGCTAGCTTGTCTAAGCTTTTTAAAATTTGCTTAGACATTCAGAGGTGTCCTGGATGTAACATGGAGGAGCATCTAATAGTATGCTGAGGCCTGCTTTTATTCAAACAGTTGACATTTACATGCTTGATTATGTGACCATTGCTGCTGAAGAAATGACAGAAAGCTACAGGGAGACATCAGTGCTAAAGGCAGTAACGGATCTTGCATAACGTTGGCTTTCCGTCTCTTTTTCTGTGGCATCATTTCTCTCCCCAGGGTGGCAGCGGTTACTGTCTGCATGATGATCAGCTTCTCTTGCATCCTGCTAGGGTAAATTAGGTGAAAGAAATAGGTAGAAACCGGTTGTTAGATGCCAGTACATAAACCAGCCTATACAGGAACATGAAAACTGCAATAACCACACAATTTGAATTCATGTATTACCTAATTTTCAATAAAAGGAATTCTGATTGATTACTATAGGATACTGTGAAATTTCTGTCAGCCCTTTTAACTCTTGCCACTGAAGTGTCTCTTCAGACATTTTCAATTATAAGGATAATTGCTTCGTAATCCACTTGCTGATTACTCAAAAGGAACCTGCCATAAGAGAATAATAGAGGCTATCATTAAAGAATATTTAAAGCCAAAATTTCATATCACTAGTATGTGCCTGCTGTACCATGTACTTGTATGAAAAATGATCCTGTGTTTCTCCTTTTGTGTGAAATTCCTGGTGTCCCTGCCAGTCCCTCTGCCTTCTATAAAAACAAACTGACCACACTAAGCAAGAGAACACAAGAGGCCAGTCCTCTAGCTATGCTGGGGACTTAGGCCCCTTTCACACGAGGCGGACTCCGTTTCTACGGAGCCCGCCTCGGTCCGCCGCCTCAGCGGGAGATCAGTCCGTTGATCTCCGCTGAGCCGGCGGATGACAGGTCCCTCTCTGCTCACTGAGCGGGGAGGGGCTTGTCAGGCGCCGCTGCCGCCTATGGAGGGATCGGACGAAAACGGACAACGTGTCCGTTTTCGTCGGATATCACCCGATCCGATCCGCCAGCGAGGGACCTGGACGTAGGGCCATCCGTCTGCTTTTCAGCGGATCGGACTGGGTTGGATGTCAGCGGACATGTCTCCGCTGACATCCGACGCTCCATAGACTAACATGGAGCGCCCGTTAAGGTCCGCCGTCAGGTCCGATCATGTGAAAGGGGCCTTAGCCTGCTCTCCTCCAATGATCAGATTTGTCCTAACAGGTGACCCCCCCCCCCCGCACAGCCATTCACTGGGAAGCTCAGTGAGCTGCTTTTTCTCCTCACCCCCAGCTCTTATGCAGCTAAGAACATAGGGAGTGTGATCACTTATAAAAAAGGGGGGAAAAAGGTATTTATATTTTTTTTTTTTTTTTTTTTAATCTATACACAAATGTTTTGCCTTTCATTTCTATTTTAAACTGAATGAGTTGTTTTACAGGGCGAGGGTTTACAATCACTTTAATGCCTTCTCCTTTTAGTCCCCATTCACACCTAAGCATTTTGTTGAGCGATTCCTTCATACTGAATATGAAGAATCCCATTATTCGCAATAGTTTATTTCCTACCTGAGCATTGTGTTGCTTGTTTCATTGGCATGTTTTAGGCCTCATAGACTTTAAAAGGCGTGCCTTGGAAAAAAAACTTGTTTACATGCGTTTTCATGTGCTCCCATTTAATAGTCTAAGACACGGGTGTCAAACTCAGTTTCATCGCTGACTACATCAGCATTATGGTTTCTCTCAAAGGGCCTGCTGTATCTCTAAGACTAGATGTCCATAGCACCCCCCCCCCCCACACACACACACACACACACATATCAAATGTCAATCAAGAGCCTTCCCAACATCCGAAGTTAAGAGTCCCCCACCCTCTCTTACTTCACAATGTACCCCCTTACCTTGTGCTGCTGCCGGGAAGAATCTAAGGGTGGAACTGGGAGGCACAAAGTGAAGGATCTGGAGAGGTACAAGAGGACGCTAGAGTCAGCTGCAGGAATCTGCTGAATGCTGATGAGACCAGGGGAGGCTGAGATGAGGGGGCGTTGCAGCTGCAAAGAGAGATGCAGGATTTGTAGAAGCCTCTTGCCACCGCATGGAGAAGTGCAGGATCTGGCAGAGGAATTCTGTCCTCCCTTCCGTTGCTGACTCCTGAGAAAAAGTGGGGGTGGATACGAAGGGGTGCCACAGCTACAGGAAAGGTGTGATGCCCACATGAAATGGCCTGGCGGGTCGCGTCGGATCCAGCTTCTAGGTCTTGTATTTGACACATATCGTCCAAGGGGCCAAAAACTCATGATTCTGCTCCTGTGCTACAAATGCAAAGAAAGTAAACGCCTGGCTAAGGTCACCTTCAAGTGTGAATGGGGGCTAAAAAATAAGACATTCTGATGCTCAGTTATAACATGCTGGTCCCAGGTCTGTAGCTAAAAGTAATGAAAGTCAGGCACAGCCAGACATCAAGCATTTTCAGATGGAGAATCCATACATCTCTCTGGGCAGGGTCACTTTATAGCAGCATGATATCATATCGACTGTGTAGCTGTCTTCAAAAATTACCTCTTCGGTATCAACAACTTTAAATAGTCTCTGTCCCAGCCCCAAATACATTATAGAGGTTGTACAAAATAAACAGTTCATTCTCTGCAAATCTGGTCATCTCTTCCTATGTACATCGGCAAATCTAATGTTCTTATCATGCTTTACTGTTACTTCATATCTCCTTTCCCAAAGAGAAAACACTTTGTTTGCGATCAGAAGATCATTATCCAGAATGTTAATGGGCCTTCTGCTATGAAGATGGTAATGACATACCTTGAATATCTAACTATAAACTTGAAAAATCTTCTCACACAGTCTCTGAGGAATACTTAGGATGCACTTCTAGTAAACTGGCTCTTTTTCTCATAATTTACTAGAAGTGGTGATCTGCGAGCTGTCCTATTATACAAAGTATATAAATCCCTTGCGTTACATTACACTTTTGCCTTCAAAAAAAATATATGAATTTTAAAGATGAATAATACATTTCCGCCTGCTTTCATTTTGTTTTCATGCAGCAAATATTTATTTTTGTTGCACATCTTCGGAAGAAAGTAAAAAAAGTTATTCATACTGGTTTTCCCATTTATTGCATTCCATTTGCAGTATTTGTTCTGGATGCTGGCACTTGAGTGACTGCAGGTGTTTTGTGAACTGCAGTCACAGGAAATCCAACTCCCAGTCTGATAATGTTTAATGCTGAACTTAAAGTGATTGGAAACGATCACCTTGTAAAACAACCCATTCAGTTTAAAATAGAAATGAAAGGAAAAACATTTTTGTATAGATTAAGTATAGAAAAAAAACATTATAAATATGTTTTTTTCCCTTTTTTTATAAATGATCACATTCCCTCTGCTCTCAGCTGCATAAGAGCTGGGGGAGGATACACAGCAGAACACTGAGCTTCCTAGTGAATGGCTGTGAAGTCGTGGTGTGGGAGGACAAGTCTGATCATTGGAGGAGAGCAGGCTGAGTTCCCAGCATAGCTAGAGAGCTGACCAGGGTGTGTTTTCCTGCTTAGTAAGGTCAGCTTTTAATAGGAAAGCAGAGGGACTGGCAGGAACACCAGGGATTTCACACAAAGGAAGCAATAAAAAGAGAACAGGATACTTTCTCATACAAGTACATGGTACAGCAGGCACATATCAGGAATATGAAGTGTTGGGGTAACAAATTCTTTAAGGCAGGGATCTCAAACTGGTGGCCCTCCAGCTGTTGCAGAACTATAAATCCCATGATGCATTGCAGGGCTGACCATTACAGGCATGACTCCTACAGGCAGAAACATGGCATAAGTTGTACCTGTTTATCTGCAACGATCTCTCTTCTACAGCTGTTTACAGTACAGAATTTAAACAGCATTTCTCTGCTCCAGAAGGTGGGGGAATCTGATGTCATGGACCTCACAGCATAGAGCAGGGAGCTGAGTGTAATCTGTGACCTGAGTGAAGGGAATGGACACTCCCCCTCTACACACAGTCTCATAGGAAAGAATGCACTGCTGAAGCTCTAAGTCACCTGCCGCGTGTGGACGTCTCCAGGAATTGTCTGATGTCGACATAGACTTTCAGCAATGAATCATGCAGATAGCAGAGGAATGACAGAGCGGACAGAAATCACAGTAGGTGCTTTGAATTAAGGCAACACATTAAAGAAGGATCTGCTTTAAGTTTTCATTTCAGAGGTTAAAGTTTGGTACATACAAACTATTATACGTTTCTATTGAACCACTTCCCACGTGGCCACTAAAGATAAGTGACCAGGCAGAACAAGCATCATTCTGGGAGCACATAGCGGTACGTGTTCCCGACTTGTGCACCTCATGCATGGTGTGGGGCGATTTGTGATCGCTGCCTCTGGTTAAAACCCCTGTCAGTTTTTTTTTCTGTTGATCTCCTGTTGGAAAGATTTCTCTTCACTTTCTATCCTGAAGATACAGGGGAAAACCCCTATTAGCTGTCACTGGAACAGGCTTTCACTTTCAAAGATTTCCACTCTGTACTTTTTCCAGTGTCAGTTACAGACAGTCCCCTACAAACATCCGACTTACAAACCACTCATACTTACAAACGGAGGGAGACAACAGGAAGTGAGAGGAAATCTACCCCTAGGAAGGAAAATTCTCTCCTGTAATGCCCCGTACACACGGTCCGATTTTCCGATGGAAAATGTGTCATAGGACTTTGTTGTCGGAAATTCCGACCATGTGTAGGCTCCATCACACATTTTCCATCGGATTTTCCGACACACAAAGTTTGAGAGCAGGATATAAAATTTTCTGGCAACAAAATCTGTTGTAAATTCCGATCGTGTGTACACAAATCCGACACACAAAGTGCCACGCATGCTCAGAATAAATAAAGAGATGAAAGCTATTGGCCACTGCCCCGTTTATAGTCCCGACGTACGTGTTTTACGTCACCGCGTTCAGAACGATCGGATTTTCCGACAACTTTGTGTGACTGTGTGTATGCAAGACAAGTTTGAGCCAACATCCGTCGGAAAAAATCCATGGATTTTGTTGTCAGAATGTCCAAACAAAGTCCGACCGTGTGTACGGGGCATAAGAGTTATTATGGGGAAAAGGTACCTCCCCTGATGCTTTATCACCAAGGCTTGTTTCCACAACAACCCAAAATTTTCAAAATCCAATTGTCATTTTGACAGAAAGTGAGGTGAAATCTTCTGAACAGGGGCACAGACAGCAAAACAAACATTACAGGGGTGTTAACCACTTAAGGACCGCCTCACGCCGATGTACGTCGGCAAGGCGGCACGGGCAGGCAAAATCACGTACATACAGGTGATTTGCCTCCCGCGGGTGGGGGGTCTGATCGGACCCCCCCCCCCCCCCGGTGTCCGAGGCAGTCCTGTTTTGTCCCCCGGCGATCGGAGGTAAGGGGGAGGCCATCCGTTCGTGGCCCCCCCTCGCGATCGCCGCCGGCCAATCAGATCATTTCCTTTGCTGCTGTATGCTATACAGCAGCAAAGGAAATTATGTCATCTCTCCTCGGGTCGGTATTTTCCGTTCTGGCGCCGAGGAGAGAAGACTGTAATGTGAGTGAAAACACACTACACACACAGTAGAACATGCCAGGCACACAAAACACCCCGGTTCCCCCCCCCCGATCGCCCCCCAATACCCCCCCCAGAGTCAGGCCTGATCCCTGCGATCGCTAACAGTTTTTTTGGTAGCGTTTTGGTGAACTGGCAAGCACCAGCCCCAAGCAGCGTCAGGTTAGTGCCAGTACCGCTAACACCCACGCACGCAGCATACGCCTCCCTTAGTGGTATAGTATCTGAACGGATCAATATCTGATCCGATCAGATCTATACTAGCGTCCCCAGCAGTTTAGGGTTCCCAAAAACGCAGTGTTAGCGGGATCAGCCCAGATACCTGCTAGCACCTGCGTTTTGCCCCTCCGCCCAGCCCAGCCCAGCCCACCCAAGTGCAGTATCGATCGATCACTGTCACTTACAAAACACTAAACGCATAACTGCAGTGTTCGCAGAGTCAGGCCTGATCCCTGCGATCGCTAACAGTTTTTTTGGTAGCGTTTTGGTGAACTGGCAAGCACCAGCGGCCTAGTACACCCCGATCGTAGTCAAACCCGCACTGCAGTAACACGTGGTGACGTGGCGAGTTCCATAAGTGCAGCTCAAGCTGGTGAGGTGGCAAGCACAAGTAGTGTCCCGCTGCCACCAAAAAGACAAACACAGGCCCGTCGTGCCCATAGTGCCCTTCCTGCTGTATTCGCCAATCCTAATTGGGAACCCACCGCTTCTGCAGCGCCCGTACTTCCCCCTTCACATCCCCAACCAAATGCAGTCGGCTGCATGAGAGGCATTTTCTTTATGTCCTCCCGAGTACCCCTACCCAATGAACCCCCCCAAAAAAGATGTTGTGTCTGCAGCAAGCGCGGATATAGGCGTGACACCCGCTATTATTGTCCCTCCTGTCCTGACAATCCTGGTCTTTGCATTGGTGAATGTTTTGAACGCTACCATTCACTAGTTGAGTATTAGCGTAGGGTACAGCATTGCACAGACTAGGCACACTTTCACAGGATCTCCCAAGATGCCATCGCATTTTGAGAGACCCGAACCTGGAACCGGTTACAGTTATAAAATTTACAGTTACAAAAAAAGTGTAAAATATATATATATATATATATATATATATATATATATATATATATATATATATATAAAATAAAAAATAATAGTTGTCGTTTCATTGTTCTCTCTCTCTCTCTATTCTCTCTCTATTGTTCTGCTCTTTTTTACTGTATTCTATTCTGCAATGTTTTATTGTTATTATGTTTTATAATGTTTGTTTTTCAGGTATGCAATTTTTTATACTTTACCGTTTACTGTGCTTTATTGTTAACCATTTTTTTGTCTTCAGGTACGCCATTCACGACTTTGAGTGGTTATACCAGAATGATGCCTGCAGGTTTAGGTATCATCTTGGTATCATTCTTTTCAGCCAGCGGTCGGCTTTCATGTAAAAGCAATCCTAGTGGCTAATTAGCCTCTAGACTGCCTTTACAAGCCGTGGGAGGGAATGCCCCCCCCACCCCCTTCCGTGTTTTTCTCTGGCTCTCCTGTCTCAACAGGGAACCTGAGAATGCAGCCGGTGATTCAGCCAGCTGACCATAGAGCTGATCAGAGACCAGAGTGGCTCCAAACATCTCTATGGCCTAAGAAACCGGAAGCTACGAGCATTTTATGACTTAGATTTCGCCGGATGTAAATAGCGCCACTGGGAAATTGGGGAAGCATTTTATCACACCGAACACAGTGAGTGATCAATACCTGTGAGAAAAGGAAGGGGCCAATAAATTACATATTTACCAGCCCCTTCCCCCGCTCTCCATTCTGAAAAAAGGCCCGTAGAAGCCAGCAAAAAAGGAGAGAAGGGAAGCCGGCAGCGCTGGCAGGTAAGGGGGGCTGTGACAAGGGGGCCCTGGCAGCAGGGGAATCTGCACCACACAGGGTGATAAGGGTGTGCCTATGCATGCAGTGGACAATCAGGCCAATTCTGGTGGTGAAGTCAGTGTGAGATGCTAACAGCCCGAAACTGTCAGAAAGAAATCTATGCTTTTTATTCAAATTCTGTTTTTCATTTTTTTTTTTCTTTCAGATTTTAGTTTGCAATTGAATTGCACCTGTTATCCTGCTGACGACACTGTTATCCCTGAGAAGAGTTGAGGATGGATCCGGATACTGATGACTTGCCATTAATGGCTAATACAAGCCACATTCTTGTGAAGCATTTTGCCCTGGACCTAGATGTCTATTTTGACAGCCAGACTATATCAGGTAGTGTTGTGTTATTCCTTCAGCCTACTATGACCGGTGAAGGTTTTACAAGTGAAGCTTACTCATCTCAGCTGGATGAAGCCCATGGAGTCCAAGAACCTAAATCTTCTGTGTCACATTTAAATATATGCTCGTCACATAGTAGCATGAAAGACACCACTTTGTGTGCTATAGGTGAAAGAGATACTTTTGATAAGTGTGATCACCATGGTAACAGGAAAGAGACTTCTGGGATTACTAGTTCGGGGAACTGCTATGACAGATGGAATCATAAGAGTGGGGATTTTATTCTAGTGCTGGACTGCTGTGATTTAACTGTGTTAAAGGTTGAAGAAGTAGATGTAACTGCGGTGCCAATTACCCAGTCAAATCATGGATTGGAGCAACAATTCCCTGAAAGCCATCAAATGCCACCTGAACTTGCAGCTTCTCCTGCAAGCCGTTGGAGCGATCAACTATCTTGTTACATTCAACGTAGCCGGGCACCAGGATGTGGGGAGCTCATCTTTGTTACTGATTCATGGAGCCTGCAGATCAGAAAAGCTGGAGTAAAGATGCCATGTGCTTTCCCATCAGCAGTAAGAATATGGTATAAAACAGCAGCAAATGGGAGGTCTGTGAAGTGGACTAAGGACCAAAGTGGAAGGTCAGTACTTACCAAAAAAAATAAATATGATAAGCTACTGTCAAGTCACACAGATACAAGCATGAGACATCTAATACGAGTGGATTCAACTGCCACTAAGACATAGTAAATATGCTCGGCATCCCTTTTATGCCTTGCTTCAAATCTGGATCACAGCAAAGAAGGTCAGCTTTATAGCACATTGAGTTCTAACAGGATTACATCCCTTAAGCTTGGATCAAAGGCTCCGATTTGCCGTCCCTCTCTATTCAGACGTAACCATTTAAAAGACAGGGACTGCAGGAAGTCTAGTTCACAATACAGCTGTCTGTATACATTTTTAGAGTGGCAGGTTATTAGTTGTCTGAGATTCTTAGCTTAAGATATGAACATTAGGGCAGGTGTGGTGATCAGAGGTATGTACCTGCATTTTTTAAACACCTTTATTGACTTTTGGACCTTAGGTTGTTTTGATAAAAGATAAATGTCTGACACTTTCTTGCTTTTGGCTTCAGACTTTTTTTTCAAGGTCTAGGAACTGCGGCGCAGCTTGTTGTAAAACACATTGTTGACTACACTCAGATAGTGTACCATCTGTTCCTTCATTTCATTTAGTGAAATACTAGAATTCCTAGGGAGCGTCCCATATACATATATCTACCTTTTGCCTTTTGGCAGTGTTTAGATGTATGGTTAAAGAAAAGGCATACTGAAGCTTGTCTTGCATCAGAAAATATTCATGTATTCTGTGGATTTTTGGGGTTCTTTTTTTTTTAACTCTTAAGTATATTTTGTTTCTCTAGGAAGCCCATTTTTTGAATGTTGGCAGTGTAAAAGTAGACGCTCTAATTCAGTGAAGGCAAACCTTGTCACCCCAGATGTTTTGGAACTACATTTCCCATGATGCTTTACTATACAGCATGACCATCATGGGAAATGTAGTTCCAAAACATCTGGGGTGCCAAGGTTCGCCATCACTGCTCTAATGACACTTTGCTCTACCAACTTTTGATAGGCTAGTTAACTTAAAGTTGTCACGACAGGATATTTTAGCTTAGGACCACACCGGCAATTTTTAGTAGGGTAATCACGCTCTTATGCCGCGTACACATGCTCATAATTTCTGACAGCAAATGTTCGATGGGAGCTTGTTGTCGGAAATTCTTACCGTGTGTAGGCTCCATCGAACATTTGCTGTCGGCATTTCCGACGAGAAATTTGAGAGCTGATTCTCAAATTTTTTGACAACAAAACTTGTTGTCGGAAATTCCGATCGTGTGTACACAATTCTGACGCACAAAATTCCACGCATGCTCGGAATCAAGCAGGCGAGCCGCACTGGCTATTGATCTTAATTTTTCTGGGCTCGTCAAACGTCTTGTACGTCACCGCGTTCTTGACGTTTGGAATTTCCAACAACATTTGTGCGACCGTGTGTATGCAAGACAAGTTTGAGCCAACATCCGTCAGATAAAAATCCAGGATTTTGTTGTCGGAATGTCCGAGCATGTGTACAAGGCATAACAGTAGCAATTGACCACCATGCTTATGGAACAAATAGCTCCCTATGGAGTGATGCACACCGGTAGCATGTACAGTATAAGTGATTAATTGTGCAATGTTTCAAATGTGTGTGATTAATTGCTACTACGTATGTGCTGCTTGTGTGCTCAATCCATAGAGAGCCATTGCTTCCACATGCAAAGCTATCGGTTGCTATCACTAGTGATTTTAATAGCTCAATCCAAAACATTTACAGACAGAATGAGCCTTCAAGGAAGGTTAAAGCGGACCCCCTTCATCTTCCCAATTTTTTATTAAACCCCTGCATACCTGCTCTGCAGATTTTAGATACTCACTCACCCAGTGGATCCAGCGTTGTCCTAATGAAATCCCCTCCTCCTCTGGCAGCGCCCGGCCCTGTGCCGCCATGTTTTGTGTAATGTCATCGAGCGGCTCCCAGCTCTACCAGGTTCAGCCGGTAGGCCTCCCCCATGACATGACGCTAGGCCCTCCGCCTCCTCCTTTGAGAATGAAAGACTATGCCTCCTGGGATATGGGAGGTGCATATCCCAGGCGGCCTAGTGAGAACAGCGCACACCATGTGACGTGCATGGGAGGGGGCGTCCTGCAGAGTTATGAATAAACAAAAAAAGCCCTATCTTTTATAAAGGAAAAGAGGAGGGGTGGAAAGGAGGGATGATGATTTTGAGGGTGAACATCCATAGTTGCATAGTTAGTCAGGTTGAAAAAAGACACAAGTCCATCCAGTTCCACCATTAAAAAAAAAAAAATATCGTACAATCCAATATACCCAATTCTATACCCACAGTTGATCCAGAGGAAGGCAAAAAACCCCAGCAGAGCATGCTCCAATTTGCTACAGCAGGGGAAAAAATTCCTTCCTGATCCCCCAAGAGGCAATCGGATTTTACCTGGATCAACTTTACCTATAAAAGCTAGTACCCAGTTATATTATGTACATTTAGGAAAGTATCCAGGCCTTTCTTAAAGCAATCCACTGAGTTGACCAGAACCACCTCTGGCGGGAGTCTATTCCACATTTTTACAGCTCTTACTGTGAAGAGACCTTTCCGTATTTGGAGATGAAATCTCTTTTCCTCTAGGCTTAAAGAGTGCCCCCTTGTCCTCTGTGTTGACCGTAGAGTGAATAACTCAACACCAAGTTCACTATATGGACCCCTTATATATTTGAACATGTTGATCATATCCCCCCTTATTCTCCTCTTCTCAAGGGTGAATTAATTCAGTTCCTCTAATCTTTCCTCATAGCTGATCTCCTTCATGCCTCTTATCAGTTGGTTGCCCTTCTCTGCACTTTCTCCGGTTCCCCGATATCCTTTTTGAGAACTGGTGCCCAAAACTGAACTGCATATTCCAGATGAGGTCTTACTAATGATTTGAACAGGGGCAAAATGATATCTTTCGCTCTGGTGTCCATACCTCTCTTAATACAACAAAGGACTTTGCTCGCTTTGGAAACCGCATCTTGGCATTGCATGCTATTATTGAGCTTATGATCTACCAAAACCCCCAGATCCTTCTCCACTACGGATTCCCCCAGTTGTACTCCTCCTAGTATGTATGATACATGCATATTCTTAGCCCCCAAATGCATAACTTTACATTTCTCAACATTAAACCTCATCTGCCACATAGACGCCCAATTAGACAGAGCATTGAGGTCAACTTGTAAATTGGAGACATCCTGTAAGGACGTTATTCCACTGCATAGCTTGGTGTCATCTGCAAAGACAGAAATGTTACTTTTAATCTCAGACCCTATATCATTTATAAAGATATTAAAGAGTAAGGGTCCCAGCACTGAACCTTGGGGTACACCACTGATAACCTTAGACCATTCAGAGTAAGAATCATTAACCACTACTCTGTGAATTCTGTCTTTTAGCCAGTTTTCTATCCATTTACAAACTGATATTTCCAAGCCTGTAGACTTTACCTTACACATGTGCCGTGTGTGCGGAACTGTATCGAACGCTTTTGCATAATCCAGGTATACCACATCCACAGCCACCCCTCTGTCCAAGGTTTTACTTACCTCTTCATAAAAAGAAATCAGGTTTGTCTGACAACTTCTGTCTTTCATGAATCCATGCTGTCTGTTGCTTAAAATGTTTTTTTCCAGCAAGAACTCGTCTATGTGGTCTTTTATTAAATGCTTCAGTATCTTCCCGACTATACAAGTTAAACAGGTCTATAGTTACTTGGTAAAGACTTTAAACCCTTTTTAAATATAGGCACCACGTTCGCCCTGCGCCAATCCAGTGGTACTATTCCCGTCATTAATGAGTCCCTAAAAATTAGATACAATGGCTTTGAAATTACAGAGCTCAATTCTTTTAGGATCCGTGGGTGGATGCCATCGGGTCCAGGTGCTTTATCCACCTTTATTCTGTCTAAATATTTCTGGACCATATCACTTTTGAGCCATTGTGGATCATTTGGGGCTGTATCAATACCACCCCCATTATAAACATGAGCTCCCCCATGCTCCTTTGTATACACAGAGCTGAAGAAAGTATTTAATAAATTAGCCTTCTCCTTATCCCCAGTCGCCCACTCTAGATTATTTTGTGAAGGGCCTACATGCTCAGACTTGACCTTTTTACTATTTAATATATTTGAAGAATTTTTGGGGGTTTGTCCTACTATCTTTTGCAATCTGTCGTTCATTTTGAATTTTTGCATCCTTGATTTCCTTTTTACATATTCTGTTAAATTCTTTGTAACATTTAAACGACACTAGTGTTCCTTTATTTTTATATTTTTTAAAAGCTCTTTTCTAACTTTGAGCCACATATTCCTGTTCATAGTTTTTAAGTTCATGAAATGTGTAGTCCTATTTAATAAATAGACCTGAGCTGCTAAGATTATGATTTTTTATTATACTCAACCATTTGAATAAACACATTGATCCTACATACGTATTGAGTTAAAGGACTTTTTTTTAATATTTTTAAGAAAAAAATGTTCTAGTCTACCCTCCCCAGTCCACTAACCTAAACAAACCTAGAAACCTCCACAATCTGCTGATTTATAACAGTATGACAACCATATTCTCTCAACTGTTAGATAATTTTAAAATTGACCACCAGGTGGCATTGGAAACACAAGAGCAACATGAGGATCTAGTCAAGTTTTCTTCTTGTGCATTATTTACCTTCTTAAAGCATTTTTTACCCCAACACTTCATATTCCTGATATGTGTCTGCTGTACCATGTTCTTGTATGAGAAAGTATCCTGTTCTCTTTGTATTGCTTCCATTATGTGAAATCCCTGGTGTTCCTGCTAGTCTCTCTGCTTTTCTATTAAAAACTGACCACACTAAGCAGGAGAGCACAACCTATTCAGTTCTCTACCGTAGCTCTGCTGGGAACTCAGTGTGCTCTCCTCCATTGAACAGACTTGTCCTGACACGCCCCTGCTGCCTGCACAGCCATTCACTGGCAAGCTCAGTGTGCTGCTGCTTCTCCTCCCCCCAGCTCTTAAGCAGCTGAGAACAGAGGGAATGTGATCATTTATTAAAAGGGGAAAAAGGTATTTATAATGTTTTTGTTTTGTATATCTATACAAAAATGTTTTGCCTTTCATTCCTATTTTAAAATGAATGGGTTGTTTTACAAGATGATGGTTTACAATCACTTCACTTTAATGTAAACGTACTGTAGAACACAAGTGCTTCCAGTGTCACCAGATAGTGGGCCCTTCTTGCATTTGCAAGTAGGGTCTCCTTCCTTATTAAGAGACAGGGTCTTCTAAATGCCAACAAATACCATAATGCAAATTTTCCTACACAGGAGTGTGGCTCACCCATCGCTGCCCCCTAAGCCTCAATATTGTCTAGTGAGCCTGTCTGTTACAAGAAGGAGCCAATAGAATGACTTGGAAAGTGGGGCAGGGCCAGTCTCTCAACTAGCATTTACTCTGTACTGTGACAGTAAAAACAGTGTGAGCCTCCAGGCCTCAGATTCACTATTCAGGCAGTAGTGACCACTTCCCCCAATGAAGAGTGGCGTAGCCTCTGAGGAAACACTATTTAAACACTAGGCTTTTGTTCTCCTTGCCTGATCTCAGTCTTTTTTATTTTAATGAATTAAAATATGAGTTACTAACCCAGCAAGGGGCTGCAACGTTGGCTTTGAAAATTATATTAAAAGATTGCCTGTTCTTTTGGAGTTTCTAAGATGGTTTGCAATTTGCTTGGATAGCAAAATCTTAATTTGTACATATGGAGTATGTAAGACCGGTCAAGGTTATTCCTTGTGTACAAAGTGAAAGCATTGGTGTATTGACAGGCAATAGTGATTTTATGTGATCTAGAGCCAAACGTGTGCGTATTTGATGTAAATTCTAATATCTGTTTGGGTTTTTTTTTTCTTTGTAACTAGACCTTGTGTTTACACATTTGGATCTCCCATCAACAATAGGGCTCTTTTTCCATGTCAAGAGCCACCAGTAGCAATGTCAACATGGCATGCAACTGTCCGAGCTGACAGCACATTTATTGTGCTAATGAGCGGTGAAAACTTTGCTGCTCCAACCAACTGTGGTCAAGGTAAGTAGCCTTTGCTTTAATCAAAAAATATACGCTTGTATGTCTCTCTGTTTTGGTTTCACCGACTATCCTAGAATTAAAAAATATACCCACTTTTTTTATTTGTGGTATGAGTAAAGGCTCATAAATACCTTCTGTTTTGAGTATTGAGCAACTGCCTTTTTTATTTATCAGCTTTTTTTTTTTTACATAAAAAAGTCACCGTTTACATTTTTGCAGTACTTTATCGCATTTGCATTAATGCGAGTTACTGTATGTTGTACATTAACGTGTTTTTGCCAAGACAGCCTACTGAAATTAATGAGCTGCTAACATACCCTAATGTGCCATGAGTTGGAGGTGACCTATTTTTTTTCTAATGGTAATGAGTTGTGAGTGCTTTTGCATTGCGTTTGGATGTGATCCAAAATGAATGAAACTGCAATGCAATAATGCATGTAACACGCAAATGAACCAGGATGCACACATCTAAATGAACTCTAAGGCTCCATTTACACATTTACACATGATCGTGAGCGGAATCGCCACGATTCCACCCCACGATTTCAAATGGCTGCAAAACACAGGACAACGCGTGAAAAATCATGGCAAAATCGCGCAAACAAATTAGTGGGACCCGTGTTGCCCAAAAGAAGTGTGTGAATGGAGCCTAATGCCGTGTACACACGGCTGGACTTGCCAACGGGCTAAACTCCGTCGGCATTTCCGACGGAAAGATTTAGAACAAGTTCTATATCTGAGATATCTGAGTCAGTCGGAAATGCAGAAATAGTCCGATGGGGCATACACACGGTCGGAATGTCTGACCGAAAGCTCCCATCTGACTTTTTCTGTCGGGAAGGCCGGCCGTGTGTACGCGGCATTAGAGTGCATACTGGAAGACAAAGCTTTCTTTTGGCAATAGTGATTAAAAAAAGTCTTAATAAAATAAAAGAAATGTTATTTTCTGTGCATTATACTGGCAAACAGACAAAAAAACACATGATAAAACAAGCAAACAAAACATACAAATTGTTAGTTTAACCAGTGATAACTTTTTAACTAACAAGCAACTAACTCTGCACATAAAGTTCAAAGCTGTATAATATAAGCTGTTAATATTGTCAAATTTATAATCACACTAAGTAAATATAGTTCTGGTTTACAAATCAATTAAACATTTTGTTTTTTTCCCTGTTTGGTCTATTTATTTGTGAAACTAAAAATTTCAAACTAAAAGGTAATAAAAAAAAATAAAATTAGAAAAAAATGTGAATACAGTATTAAAGGAGTTGTAAAGTCTAAGGGTTTTTCACCTTCATGCATTTTATGCATTAAGTCGAAAAATCTTCTGTGCTGCAGCTGCCCCCCAGAGCCCTCCTTTTTCTTACCTGAACCCGATTGTTCCAGCGATGAGCACGAGCCCAGCAGCTCCAGCCACTGTCTCAGGCCCTCATTGGATAGATTGATAGCAGCAGGAGCCATTTTCTCCTGCTGCTCTCAAATAAAATTCAGTGACACGGGAGACGGGGGTGGGGCCGAGTCCTGCTGTCTGTGTCAATGGACGTAGCAGCAGGACTCGGGAGCGCACCCGCACGGATGCCCCCATGGACCAGAAGCACAGAAAAGGAAGATCGGGCCGCTCTGTGCAAAACCCTTGCACAGAGCAGGTAAGTATGACATGTTTGTTATTTAAAAAAACAAAAAAAGAACATTTACAATCACTTGAACTTTAGTTTTTGTACCATTATACCTTTTATGGACCGAAGCAATTTTACATTTCCACTATGAACCTGTCTTTTCAGCGAGAACTTTGTCACTAAGTAATACATTGTTTTTTTGGGGGGACAAAATAATGCACAACTAGACTTTCTATTGTTTAGCAAAAACTATTTTATTTTCCTTGTAAGCTATAGACAAAAGAACATAAATGATCCAATTTTGACCAGTGTTTAAAAAAAAATGTGTTTTAAAATCAATGTTTTAAAATGTATTATTTTATAGTTTGACCTACTAACACCCCTTTCACACTGAAGGCGCTTTTTCAGGCATTTAGCGCTAAAAATAGCACCTGAAAAGCGCCTCTCAAGCCTATCCAGTGTGAAAGCCCGAGTGCTTTCACACTGGGGCGGTGCGCTAGCAGGACTGAAAAAAAAAAAGTCCTGCGAGCAGCATCTTTGAGGCGGTGCGGAAGGATTGAAATCAATGGACAGCACTGCCGTATTGCCTGCAAATCGCTTCGGCAGCGGCGCTTTGCAGGTGGTTTTAACCCTTTCCTCGGCTGCTAGCGGGCTTAAAAGCACCCTACTAGTGGCCAAAAAGCACTGCTCTAACAGCGGTAAAGTGCCGCTAAAGCTAGGGGCGCTTAATGCTAACGTGGCCGCTCCCCATTGTGAAAGGGCTCTTAAATTAAGTTTCTGGTAGAAAGCTTGGCAAAGTTACTTGCACATGAAAAAGATGTTTTTTTTTAAATTTATCACATTTTCATTTTATCTGACACTAAAAAAACTAGCAAAAAAAATTAAATTGAAAAAAAAAAAAGTTTACATGAAGATAAAACAATAGCTAATGAAAATGGGAAGAAAGGAGTTAATTATGGTTGATTAGGCTTAACTAATTAAACAATATTGAAGTAGAACTTTTTTTTTTAAATTTTGGATAGATTAAGGGAGGGTTATAACCCCTATCAGATTTGTGTTGTCAAACATGGCCAATTGAGGAGATTTATTTTCACTTCCTGTCCCATAGCCAAGCATGAAGTGAGAGGAAATCCCTTCCAATAAGGGGAACTTGTTGGGGCCCCCCAGGTCTCTCCACTCTGTCCAAAACTGAAAAAAAAATAGTTTTTCCTTTTTAGTTATACTTTAAACCCTTGGTTATTTTAAGCACTTTTAGCAGATGATTTAATCACTTTGATTATGCAGCTTCTTTGTTTTTTAATCCTTGTGTATGTTACAGTTTAAGCTGGTGCCAGGTTTTCTGTTTCAGGGTGGCTCCTTTCTCTTGCAGTAGTTTATGGAGCTACTCTTGCATGCAGAGAATAGAGCTGTGTTTCCTTACACAGTGTATCAACAGAAACACACAGCCCTGTAGCCAAGGATGGCAAGGAACTCCCCTGCGCCCCCCCCCCCCCTTCCCTTCTCCAAGCTATCAGACTGGTTCAAGACTGCACTATCCACTGTTATTGCTTAACTATAAAGATTGAAAGGTCAGGGAAGAAGCACTGAGACAGCAGGGGCCAGCAGCATTGAAAGTTGAAAATTGCACATAGTGTTAAGCTAATAAAAACACTGAAGGGGGTTAATACTACAGGTTTAATACAGGTTGAATAGAAACTTTGATCCACCTTTGATCCCCATTTGAATAGAATCATAAACACAATGTAGCAATACATTGTTGTACTGTATTACTCAATGACACTTGCAGACTGATAGGGTAATTTCACTTAGAAGTGGCTGTATTTTGACAGCTGCTTCTGCTATGCAATTCCTGGTATGGTTGCTTTAACAGAGATTATGTGCAGATCAAAGGAAAGTTCTTTGATCAACATAAACAATGTAATTTCTCTCCAACAGTAATATTGTTAGGGTGAAGGTATGACATTTCATTGAATCCACTGCAGTCGATTCTGACATACAAAGTGAGATCCATTCTGGTGCTATAATCTACAAAATCTGGCTGTCATTTTGACAGTTGGGCGTTGCAGATTCTAGTGGCAGAAGAGCTATGGCAGTGGAGAAGAAACAGCATGTATGGTATATGTGAAGGGTACTTTGTTGAAATCTTTTTGGGAGTTTACCATAGAACAAGGATCCTTAACTGTTTAATGGGTAAAAATTCAACATTTTGCACAAGACCAAATGTGACTGGTTCCTTTTTAGTTATCAGCATTTAGTAAACCGGTATCCTTATATGCCAAGTCTTCCTTTTTAATGTTAGTTAACCACTTGACCTCCGGAAGATTTACCCCTCTTCCTAACCAAGCCATTTTTTGCAATACGGCCCTGCGTTACTTTAACTGACAATTGTGCAGTCAAGCAACGCTGTACCCAAATAAAATTTGTAATTTTTTTTCCCTCAAATAGAGCTTTCTTTTGGTGGTATTTGATCACCTCTGCATTTTTATTTTGAAGGAAAAAAAACAATATTTTTCTACTTTCTGCTATTAATCATATCCAATAAAATAATTAAAAAAATCAAATTTCTTCATAAATTTAGGCCAACATGTATTCTGCTATATGTTTTTGGTAAAAAAAAATCCAATAAGCGTATATTGATTGGTTAATGTAAATGTTATTGCATCTACAAATTATGGTATATATTTATGGATTTTTTTTTTTTTTTATACTAGTAATGGCTGTGACGGGACTGCGATATTGCAGCAGACAATCAGACACTAATTGACACTTTTGACACTTTGAACCAGTGACACTAATACAGTGATCAGTGCTAATAATATGCACTGTCATGATCAGTCTGTAATTTTGAAATGATCAGTCTATAATTTTAATGGTAGGTTTATTTTAACAGTGAGAGACAGAATAACAACAAAAATATCCAGAAAAACGCATTTCAAATAAGTTACAAAATTGATTTGCATTTTAATGAGTGAAATAAGTATTTGATCCCCTATCAATCGAAAGATTTATGGCTCCCAGGTGTCTTCTATACAGGTAATGAGCTGCGATTAAGAGCACTCTAAGGGAGTGCTCCTAATCGCAGCTTGTTACCTGTATAAAAGACACGTGTCCACAGAAGCAATCAATCAGATTCCAATTTCTCTAACATGGCCAACACCAAAGAGCTGTCCAAGGATGTCAGGGACAAGATTGTAGACCTACACAAGGCTACAAGGCCATCACCAAGCAGCTTGGTGAGAGGGTGACAACAATTGGTGCAATTAATCCCAAATGGAAGAAACACAAAATACCTGTCAATCTCTCTCGGTCTGGGGCTCCATGCAAGATCTCAACCCGTGGAGTTTCAATGATCATGAGAATGATGAGGAAGCAGCCTAGAAATAAACGGGGAGAATCTTGTCGGTGATCTCAAGGCAGCTGGGACCATAGTCACCAAGAAGACAATTGGTAACACACTATGCCGTAAAAGACTGAAATCCTACAGCTCCCACAAGGTCCCCCTGCACAAGAAAGCACATGTAAATGCCTGTCTGAAGTTAATGAACATCTGAATGATTCAGAGGAGAACTGGGTGAAAGTATTGTGGTCAGATGTGACCAAAATTTTAGCTCTTTGGCACCAACTCAACTCACCATGTTTGGAGGAGGAGGAATGCTGCCTATGACCTCAAGAACACCATCCCCACCATCAAACATGGTGGTGGAAACATTATGCTTTGGGGGTGTTTTTCTGCTAAGGTGACAGGACATTTTTACAGAATCCAAGGGACGATGGACAGGGCCATGTACTGTCAAATCTTGGGTGAGAACCTCCTTCCCTCAGGGCATTGAAAGTGGATCGTGGATGGGTATTCCAGCATGACAATGACCCAAAACGCACCGCCAAGGCAACAAAAGAGTGTCTCAAGAAGAAGCACATTAAGGTCCTGGAGTGGCCTAGCCAGTCTCCAGACCTTAATCCCATAGACAATATGTGGAGGGAGCTAAGTTCGGGTTACCAAACGTCAGCGTTGAAACCTCAATGACTTGGAGAGGATCTGCAAAGAGGAGTGGGACAAAATCCCTCCTGAGATGTGTGCAAACCTGGTGGCCAACTACAAGAAACGTTGGGCCTCTGTGCTTCCCAACAAGGGTTTTGCCACCAAGTACTAAGTCATGATTTGCGAAGGGGTCAAATACTTATTTCACTCATTAAAATGCAAATCAATTTATAACTTTTTTGAAATGCGTTTTTCTGGATATTTTTGTTGTTATTCTGTCTCTCACTGTTAAAATAAACCTACCATTAAAATTATAGACTGATCATTTCTTTGTCAGTGGACAAACGTGCAAAATCAGCAGGGGATCAAATACTTTTTTCCCCTCACTGTACATGATAATGCACAGGAGGGCCACCCTTGTAGCAGTAAATCTGCTATAGGACCGTCCGGAAGCGGTTAAATTCTGCTGTATGTGATTGTCACGGGAGATACCCAAATCATTCAGCCTCAGTAGCTTTCAGTTGTTAATCAGTTCTTTTTTTAACATATTTTATAGTTATATACAGGAAAACTAGAAACAAAAAAGAATGCGATATTGAGTTGTAACGTGATACGTCACAGATCATTATGACCACATCAAGCATAGGTAGATAAGACAGGGCTGTAAACAGCACTCATCAGGGAAAGCATGTACCTGTACCAAACAATTATGTATAATATGTTAACCAGACCATTGGTTCTCAACCTCAGTCCTCATATACCCCCAACAGGCTATGTTTTGGGAATTTCTGTTAGATAAAATAGCTGTCCAAAATACCAAGCCATTGACTCTGATTTAAAGCACATGTGAAAGATAAAGAAAAACCTGCAAACATGGCCTATTGGGGTACTTGAGGACTGAGGTTGAGAACCACTGCACTAGACAACCAAATAATAATGGGCGGCACAGTGGTGTAGTGGGTAGCACTTTCACCTAGCAGTAAAAAGGGTCACTGATTTGAATCCCAACCACAACACTACCTGCCTGGAGTTTGCATGTTCTCCCTGTGCCTGCGTGGGTTTCCTCCGAGTAGTCCGGATTCCTCCCACACTCTAAAGATATGCTGGTAGGTTAATTGGCTTCTGTCTAAATTGGCCCTAGTATATCAATGTGAGTTAGGGACCTTAGATTGTAAGCTCCTTGAGGGTAGGGACCGATGTGAATGTACAATGTATATGTAAAGCGCTGTGTAAATTGAGTACCTTAATTAAGTACCTTAAAATAAATAATACTTCAAAGAGTACAGCAATGAATAAGCCCCCTCTTCCAAAGTGAGTTGTTACAAAGTAACTGGTTGCTAGCTGGTAACTAGTATTTCTTATAGGTCTTTTGTTGCATACCACTAGGAAAGACAAAAAGAAGATATTATGGCCTGTATTTTGCCTTTCATAAAAGATTTTATAATAAAACTCTTCCTCTTTTTGAAAAATACTTTGTATGTGAATCTTTATTCGACTTTGTATCTAGTTTCTCAATATAGAATAGATGTCGGAGGTCTTGTTTAACCATAATTATTGTATGTGTGGGACAGAGGTCAGGATGTGACCAATATTTCATAAACCGTCTTCTAGTGGCTAATAGATACGGTATATCAAAATCCAATGTTTATCAATATTATACGAGATTTATATAGCGCCAACAGTTTACGCAGCGCTTTACAATGTATAAGGGGGACAACACAATTACAGTACAATTCAATACAAAAGGTACAGGAGGGCCCTGCTCGTAGAGCTTACATTCTAAAGGGAGGGGGTGGTGGTACAAAATGTAATGGCTGCAATATCTTTAGCTGAATCATTGGAAGGATTACTGTGTCCAAAAATCACCAGGGTCAGAGGGGCAGAACTTTTATTTACATTAGTTACATGCAAACTGAAGTCGGTCATCTTTTTCCAGAATTAAGAGGAAACACATACACACTATCGGTATAATGTTCAGTGCTAAACCATCTGATGAAAAAGATTAAAGTTTAAAATTTATACTTTTATACTCAATAAATTCCTAAGCTGTTTAAAGGATTGGCTTGGCACTTCTCTCTCCTCCTTTTGCTTTCCTTTTTTTCCAGAATTAAGAACGGCATTTCTGATCTGGGTAAAATCACATTACAGAAGGCAAATATTGCAGATCTAAAGGATGAAACTGGCATGTGTGATTGTTTAGAGGATTTTTACCCAAAGAAATGTCGAAGGAAATTTGACAATCTTTGACAGGAGGTCCAAGTGACAATGATGTTCCAAGTTGTTGGCAGCACCAAACTCTATGATTAGTCATTTGTACCTAATGGCAGAGGGCATTGATGTTCTATTCATAATTTCTGAATGACTCATTTTGTACTTTAGCAATTATAAGGTAATTTTAGATTTTCCACAGCCCTTTTCCACCTCTAACTGAGCAAAAAAAAAAAAAAAAATTGGAATGTATTTACTTAAAACGAATTAGCTCATTCCAGCTTCAGTTCACATGGACCCCACCCATCCTGTGTACACCTCTTTATTCGTTAACCACAGACGCACATTGTGTACAGTACTCTGCTAAAATAAATCAATAGAATGGTGTGTTTTTTGGTGTGTTGGAATTCTGGAGTCCAGTCTCACAGCTTGAACAAAGGGGATTTCTTAAGCAACAGAAAAAGTTTGTGGTTTCCACGGAAATTATCATAACTGGGAAATGCACGCTAAAATGACTAACACTGTGTCTACAATGGATGAATTGCACAAAAATATGTTGTTGACGTCTTTTATTCCTAAAATTCCGGACACTGACTTATGTAGTCAACTGACTTCTTTAAATGGGACATTCATACATGGCTCAGGCATATTGGCCTGAAAATAACAGTTATGTACTTTGGTGTGCAGCACAGTTGTAATTTTTATATAATTTAGAGGATGTAGAATAGATGGATCTCTTATTGTTATGACACCTGGTCTGCTGTAACAGTAGCTGTGTTCATTGGATACCTCTCTGGATGAAAGAAACTGTTTTCTATTGCAAGCTGTGGCAGCTGTTTTTTTTTTTTTTGTATGTTCAAAATAAGTGCACCACAAAACACTTTTTCAACGTAGAAAAAAAAACCAAAAAACAATTAACAACATAAACCAGATCAAAAGAATGTGGTGTGCGTTCAGAGCTTTGTCATTGGTAGTACAAAGCATGAAATTTAGCAAATCAGTCATAAAACGCCATATATGATTATAAATCATAAAGAGACACGAGCCACTTATTGTCTCTTATTTAAAGTCCTTTGGATGCCATTCATTTATTTGTGGATGTTATTGAAAAGGTTAAAAAGGTATCAACCAAAACTCATTTTTCTTTTAGTTTTGTTTGTGTTAAAACTTGCATCACCTTTTACTGCTCTTAGTTGCCACATTGGCAAGATTTTCAATAATTTCCTGTTCTGGTGATAACTGTTCCGGTGAGTAGGGGAAGACTAAACACAACGGTTCTTTGTTAGAGAGTTTTACTTCCTGTCTGGGTGGCAACATTTTAGTGGGATGGCAAAAATAAAGACAGAGTTTCTATGATTAAGCCCATAAGGGTGAAACATATCAGAGAGTCTAGGATGCTAGCCTAGTGCCGTATAGGCTAGCATCCTAGACAGTAAAGTTGCTTGTTCTGTAGTAAACATATGAGAGAGGGGGACGATCTGCTGGCGGGGATGTGTTGCTTTTATGGGTAAATAAAAATTTACAGAACCAGGTCGTGTCATCAGTGTGCAGCTTCCTCTTTTTTGTCAGTGCAGTTCATTAATTGGAATTGCAACCAAAATGTTTAAAACCAATAAACCAGTTATGATCTAGTATAGCATTTTAACCCATTCACGCCTAAGGGTAAAACAAATCTAAATGCCTAAGCACAATTTTGCATTTTTGACATGTGTTAGTAAAACCATACATATCATCACATCTACTTTGTGTATCCAGGTGGATTATTCCTTTTATTTTTTTTCTTTTCTCAGGGCGAATTGGGCTTTAACCACTTAAAGACCACCCACCACATATATACTGCGGCAGGGCGGCTCTATTGCGCATCGTACCTGTATGTCATTTTGTGAAATAGATACCGTGGGAGCGTGTGTCCGCTGCACAAAGGGGGAGCCAATCAGCGGGTCCAGCAGACTCCCGCAGTCGCTCCACAGAGAGGCAGGATGGGGATCTGCTTGGGTAAACAAAGCACATCCCCATTCTGACAGGGGAGGACACAAAGATCTTCTGTTCCTGCTGTTCCTGTTCATCCAGTGAGTCCCTCACATAGTTAGCAAGCACCCGCTAGGGACACACTTAACTCTTTGAGCGTCCCTGATGTGATGTTAACCCCTTCCCTGCCAGTGTCATTGGTACAGTAACTGCATATTTTTAGCACTGAAGACTGTAATAATGTCACTGGTTCCCAAATAAGTGTCAAAAGTGTCAGGTGTCCGATTTGTCCGCCGCAATGTCGCAGACATGCTAAAAATTGCTGATCGCCGCCATTACCAGTAAAAACAATTAAAAAAATTAAAAGTCCATAAATCTATCCCATAGTTTGTAGACGCTATAAAACTTTTGCGCAAACCAATCAGTTTACTCTTATTGGGATTTTTTTTTACCAAAAATATGTAGCAGAATACATATTGGCCTAAATTGATGAAGATATTTGACATTTGATATTTGACCACCATTAGAAAGCTCTATTTGTGGGAAAAAAAGGACATCGATTTTATTAGGCTACAGCGTCACACGACCGCACAATTGTCAGGTAAAATAATGCAGTGCCGTATCGCAAAAAATGACCTAGTCATTAAGGGAGTAAAACCTTCTGGGGCTGAAGTGGTTAAAGAGAAGTCCAGGTGGTGTCGTGCATTTTGTTGGACTTACCTCATTGTATGCCTGCACATTTATCTAAGTGGCTGAATTCCTGAAGTTCAGCTTCTGGGGCTGAAGTGGTTAATTTGGTAGTAAATGGTTATTGATATTTTCAGGTTTTTTTTTTTTTATCAAAGGAAAACTGGCCCAAAATAGTAAAAAAAAAAAAAAACTTTAAAAAAAAATGTAGCTGTATATTTCTGATTATTATTATCATAACCTTCCACCAAAGAACAACCCAAAATAAATTCCTCTGTTCCTGACGATCACAATGATACCATGTGTGTGTCAGCCCAGGTTCACACTGAGCTGCGGGAATGAACTTGCACCATTTCACTCCGGCATGTCAGTCCAGATTTCGGCTGCGATTTCACAGACATCTGTGCGGGTATCAATGGAAATCGCACCCCGAAATCGCAAAAAGCAGTACAGAAACTACTTCTTTTAAATCGGTGCGGCGTCGCACCGATTAGGACAGTGCCATTGCCAGCAATTGCCGCAGATTTGACATGTCAAATCGTACCAATGAGAACCAAGGCTCAGTTGTTGTTTGTATCCATACAGCCCAGAAGCAATAGTGTGCCTTTTTCTTTTTCTTTTTTTTTTTTTTTCTTTTTTGTCCTACCTAAAACACACTGACCCTAACTGAAAACCTGCCCAAAATATACTGACCCTGACCTTGACCCTTACTTGACTTGATCTAGGTATTTTTTCTTTATTTTTTATTTTGTTTTTTTGTTATTCATTTAATAATGTAATAATTTTTTATATTTTATCATTTTTATATTTTTATAAACACTTCCTAAAAACAGTGGTTCAAAAAAGACCTTTCATTTTGAATGGGGGTTTTGGTTTTAATAGAAGGTGTCCTAGTACTACTGTCACTGTACCTGAAAAAGCACATGTGAAATACTACAGAATTTATGCTGTAAGCCTATGAGTAAAGGTCCCATATCAAGTTCAGGTCCATTTTCTTGTCCTTGAAAGCACTAAGGTATGACTTGGCATTGTGCAGCACTTTTATTTAAAAAGACTGGCTTCATAGCATATGTTTATAGAAGGTGCTAAAATTAGCATGATTGCTTGTTTCTATTTTACTTTATATATTTGTTCTAAAATTTAATTTTGTGAAATTCTTTTTTAAGGTTATTTGAAATTATTTTGCATTGCTTTAAACAAATTCACTTTCAATTAATAAAAAGAGCAAATGTACTACAGCTTGGGTAAGATAACAGTTTGCATCAGCAGAGTAACACTAAGTACTGAAATATGCTTTGTTTCAAAATGCAAGCCAATAAACAGTAATATATTTAAAAAGGTAAAAAATGACTGTTAAGCTTAGATAGAAATTTTGTCTTTTTTTTTTTAGTTTTTTTTTTTCTTTTAATTTTATTTGTTATGGTAATACTGGAAAATTATGCATTGCCTGCTAGGATACCTTTTTTTTTCTTTGCATAATAATTTATTGTGTGTATATATAGAGCAAATCTGCTCTTGAGTGTATAAAACCACTAAAGCTACTGTGCACTATGCTAAGATACATGACATTACAAACCTGAATACAAACAGTGCAGCTTTATTTACAATAACTGAAAGAACTATACAAAAAAATCTTTGATAGTAGTGACTTATGCTCCAAAAGAAATGCATATATGCAAATGAAGTCCCAAAACTCCATAATCTGAATGGTAAAATAGAAGACTGACGGTTCCACAACCCGTGTTCAAGTGGTGGAGGTTAATAAGAGGAAAACCAGAGTGTCACCAAAGAGAGCTCCTATTGGACTTACCAGAACTTCTGTGACCCCTTAATTAAAAGTGGTCAGATCATGCTCAAAGTCAAGGGACATAAGTCCACCTTCCAGGTTGTAGAGAGCTTCTATCCTTCTCCTCCTCCAGGCAACCGAATGCTATGGGGGGCTTGGTATCAGCTTGCTGTCTCAGGTGTGCAGGTATGTTAGCAATCTGTATGTCATAAAAGAGAACACTCCGCATAGTGTATAATCGTTGGTAAAAAAGATTTAATGAAAAGATTAACACTCACATGAATAAGAACGATTCAAGCATAGTCGATGGAAATAGTGCTTCCTCCAGTAGCCAAAATGGGCGACAGTGATTCGCGCATATGTGGTTGCATGTGTATGTGGCACCACCCTACGCGTTTCATCATATATGACGTCATCAGGGGCACCTAATTTCTTATAGAGTTGGACAATACTTAAAACCTTTTTTCAGATTTTTATTACTATCTGTGTCTCCACTGGGAAGATTTCCCTTCACTTTCACCAGGGCATAAGGTAACCCAATAGCAACACAGACAGCAGTAAAATGTTTTAATATTACCTCACTCCGAGTAATTTAATTCCTGATATGTATGCATTCATGATAATTGTCCTTGGGTCAAAAAGAGAGGGTACAATGCCAATAAAGATTGATTTGTCTCAACACTCTAAATGTTACATTTGTAGAACAGCTTGTTGCATTGAAAAACAACAGACTTACTAGCAGAATCACCAGGTGAAAATAAAGGAAAGCCTGAAAAAATAAAAACTAGCCATCATATCTAAGAATTGGTAAGCTGCAATATAATAAATGTTGTTTTTTGGGTTTAATACTACTTTAAAAATTGACAGAGCTGGGTTGAAAATTATCTGCTGAATTATGACTGCATCCTATCAGATTTAGTTACCTTTCATGTATTCAGGCAGCCACAAGTGCTGCAACTACAGTATCTGAATACAATAGTCAGCAGGGAAGATTCTTCCATCCACGCTGTTTAGCGGGAATTGAGTAGCCTATTGATTTTCTCTCTTTCAGTTAATGGGCATGCATGTATGGCTAGCTATAAAATACCTTGCTATCTTCAAATGCTTGAACTTTTTGTCTGCCAAAACATGTACAATACAAAAGGTGAGAAGATAGGGAATTTCAATAGAAATTGTAAGCATAAACAAAAGAGCAAGGAGACCAATGTTGGAGATGTCAATCAAATAAGGGAACCCTTCTACACATTTTTTGGACATGTCCCAAACTAACACATTTCTGGCAAACAATTAGAGAGACGGTCCAAAGATTCACTGAACGTACAATAACAGACGACCCAGCTTTTTTCCTTCTACACGCGTCAAATATACCTGAACGAACATACAAAAAATCTGTGATCCGACACTTATTGGATGCAGCTAAAGCCTGCATTCCTCTAAACTGGAAATCCCCACACCCTCCCTCGACTGAACTTTGGTTCACAAAGGTTGAGGAAATCAGAAACATGGAGGATCTCATCCTCACAGCCCAAAATAGACAGGAGACATTCTCCAAAACATGGCAATTGTGGAACATTGTTCTTTTACTCAGCAGAAGGCCAATCACTGAGAGGCATTACTCCCTCACCTCAACCAAATACAACCACAGTCTGACTTAACAAATTGCCCACCTGATATTCAAACACAATCTAGACGGTAACTGATATCACTCCATACAAGTGGGGATCTTTTACCCCCCCTCCCCAACTCCCCCCCACATTCCACCCCCCTCTCCGTCTTATTTCTTCTTTCGCTTCTTCTAACACCTTGATATTCTTTATCTCTTTCAACTATCCAAAATAACAAAAAGAAGTGGAATTGGTCCGAAAACAAAAGAGCAAGCGGGCAGATTATATAGTCCCTTGTTACTACAAAGTCTTTGCTTTTATATAAATTCCATACAATTATTCCTCTTTATTACTTCAAACGCTAATCTTTTTATCGTGCCACAGAATTGGTGAAAAAAGGTGTCTTGGCTAAGCTTCAGTTTCCTGACACCTGCTGCCATCAGTTTTTGCTGAATGCATCATATTAGCTGGTAAGCATGACATTCAAGTAGACCCTTTCCTTTAGTAGCCTTACAGTATAAAATTATACATTTAAACAAGGCAGGCCATAGACTGTGAAAATTTCTTTCTTGGAACCACCGTTGCAGGAGAGAAATTCACATGTTACCCCCCCATCAACACAGACAGTGGGAATCCCTCCTGCCAAGCAAATGTCTTCTCCTGGGGGGGCGCCCCCCACCAGGCGAAGACTATAGCAGCCGATTGCGATAATCGCAAGAGAATCCGGCAGTCTGGTTGCACCTAAGTTGATTGATCAATCAACTTGGTACATTCAGCCTGCCAATTAACGGTCTGAATCCCGACTGGTTCATGCTGAACCGGCCGAGATTCAAACCGTGTATGGCCAGCTTTAGTTTACAAAAGTAAATAGGAAGAGGTGATAATGTTTGAGATTTTATTGCTGCATTATAAGCTTGCTACAGATAGATAGGAGCTTACTGAAATTTTGGCAAGTTTAACAAGTATTTTTGGCACTTATGGAACAAATATGACCACTACAGGTTCGAATCTTGGCCGGTTCCTGCTGAACCGGCTGAGATCCAAACCGTCTATGGACGGCCAAAGAGTTAATCTTTTATATCTGATACTAGGTGCATTTCAAATAATTGGAAGCAAATTAGAGGAGGAGTGTTAACCTTAAGAAAGAAAAGTGTATGAAAAAATCTTGTTTCTCAAAGAAACATTCTCTAAATATGCGATATTGTTGATGATTCTGTGGTTTGCTATATTTTTGTACAATCAGCCTATGGCATTTTTATGAGTTGTGAACTGAAAACGTAGACAAAGATTACATTTCACAGTAAGTTTATACTACTTAAAAATGTATGTTAATAATAGTTTCCTCTTAAAGTATACCTGAAGTAGGTTGTACTCCAATAAGAACCGAAAAAGTCTGTGGACAAATATTTGGAAACGTTATGAATGGCTTTTTTATTATAAAAAAAAGTGAATTTTAGACATAAAGGAGGTGGTGATTAAAAGACAGTGTGGTCTGTGTTACTGATTTATGTAGAAATATTTCAAACCAGTTGATTTATGTACAGCAAATGATGTTGCACAAGACTTAAGCACCATTAAAGAGCAAGTAATGCTACTTTTGGACATTAATAAATGTCAAAAGCTATGCATTACTAAGCTTTATGAGCATATCAGAATAACTGAAGTGTTTGTATTGTACATGACTTAAAACCCGTATGATATCTTTTCTAGACCCATGTTGGTCATTTTTTTTTATCAATCCATTAAGCTCTTGCATTACTCTGGCCATACATTAACTCATTCGACTGTTTGCTTAGCTAATTTGCCAAAGTGGGTTCCATTTTTCCTAGCTGAGTTAATGGTCCTTCTAAGGAGTGTGTTTGACATTTTTAGTCTGTAATAGGCTAAACCATTTTTGCATATTTACATATTTTGGCTTTTGCAAATATTAGTCAGGGAAAGGTTCCACAAATGCATTGCAATGAGTAATTAAGGGAGAGGTATATTCTACTGTGTTTGTAGACCTGAGCATATTACCTTGAAAGTTTGAGTGTCTGTGTGGTTCGAAAGTGATGTCAAAAGTGATGGAGATTCCCAGGTAATACCAGCCGATTTAGGAGTGTTTAATACACTGGTTTAAAATCTAATTATGCTATATAATTTCCTAAAATATGAAGAAAAAGATTTATTAACCACTTGCTGACTGCCCTATAGCAGTTTTAGTGCTACAGGTCAGCAGTTGTGCGCCGGATCACGTGTATATATACATGATCTGGGTAGCAGGCGCAAATGCGCGCTGCCGGCGGCTCATTCCCACTGTGATTATACACAGTGGGAGCCGATAAGCAGGTACCGAAGACTGGATATCCGCCAGTACCCACGATCATTCAGTACAGAGGCAGAATGGCAGTCTGCATATGTAAACAAGGCAGATTGCCGTTCTGTCAGTAGGGAAGGCATGGATCCTGTGTTCCTGCAAAGCAGGGACAAGGATCCATGTCTTCCCCTAGTAAAAGCATTCGCTAGAGACCCATCTATGAGCTGAGCAGAGACACGCCTTCGTCAGATAAAATACACATGTTCCATAGCCTCCATGTTTTAGAGTGCTTTTCCTGCTTGTTCTGCTCCGTAAGGATCAAGTCCTCCAATTTTATATCCTCTACCTTGCGCAACCAAGTGCCAATAGAGGGAGGTGCTTGCTTCTTCCAAAGTAGGGGGATGCACGATCTGGCAGCATTCAACAAATGTTGCACGATTGATTTTTGGGATTGGTTTGTTGGGATTGTGGTAACATGGAGTAAAAAGAAAGCAGGATCGTCAGGAATCCTATAGTCTGTGAATTTTTGGGTGATATTCCGGACAGTCGTCCAAAAATGTTTCAGCTTAGGGCAAGACCGAAATATATGGAGGAGCGTTCCCCTGTCCGTCTGGCATCTCCAACATCTAACCGTGGTGTTCAGATAGTATTTCTGCAATAACTGAGGTGTATAGTACCACCTGGTCAAGATTTTATAGTTGGACTCCTGTATTTTTTGTACAAATTGATGACTTTAATGAGAATTGAAGGATATTTTGTTGTTTGAGTACCGTAAAGGATCAGTTTAAGTCTACGTCCCATTTTTGTAAAAAAGGCAATTGTGGTTGTTCAGAGGGGGAATTAAGCAAGGTATAGGTTTTAGACAAAATGAAGCTTTACCTCATTCACTAAGGTCTGGGGAAATTGAGTGCAACTGTACTTTTTAAAGTGCATAATCTATTTGCCTTTAGTAAATCAACCCCACTGTGTTCCCTCCATGCTGTACTTACATAATTTTATACTTCTCTATAAACTCCTCTGTGAGCTCTGACCAGGTTTCTATATAGTAAAAGGGTAAATTACTGAGAGTGGTATAATTCATCTTCTCTAATTGTTCACTTTACTTAGGCTCCATGTACACTGCTGCTGCTAAACGGACGTTCAGAGGCAGTTGGACACAATGTTCAATGTTATCTTATGTGTACATGTTTGTTTACTGTCGTTTTTAGTTGCGTTTATAGGCCTTTTTTTGAAGGGAAAAAAATGAGTTCTGACACCGAAGTTTCTGACGTTTCAGACAACAAACGCGTCTAAACTCGGTAACCCACATTTAGCCACATTACGTTTATAGGCGTTTTTTCTTTTTTGGCCAATTTAAAAAAATTTTTTTTTTTTTTTTTAGAAACGCTTCTAAACGCAAACACGGCAAAACGCCACTAAACGCGGCGTGTAAACGTGGCAAAACGGACGTTTTAAACGTGGGTTACTATCTGTCAAGTTAGATTGTTTAGGAGAGGTTGTAAAAACGTCCCGTGTACATGAAGCCTGATGCCGCGTACACACAATCGCACATTCCAACAACAAAATTCATGTTTTTTTTCCGACAGATGTTGGCTCAAACTTGTCTTGCATACACACAGTTACACAAATCTTGTTGGAAATTCCGAATGTCAAGAACGCGGTGACGTACAACACGTACAACGAGCCAAGAAAAATGAAGTTCAATAGCCAATGCGGCTCTTCTGCTTGATTCCAAGCATGCGTGGAATTTTGTGCGTCGGAATTGTGCATACACGATCGGTATTTCCGACAACAGATTTTGTTGTCGGAAAATTGGAGATCCAGATCTCAAATTTTGTTTGTTGGAAATTCCGACGGAAAATGTCCGAATTTCCGACAACAAGCTCCCGTTGAACATTTCCCGTCGGAAAATCCAACCGTATGTACGCAGCATTAGAGTATGAACAAAACCACTTCTGATTTTTGAAACTGTAATGTCTGCAGGTGGCAACATGCCGCTGCCATGGTAAAATAGCCGCATATTTTAAAAAGCTTTCCACAAACCAACAGGCTTGTGTCTGAGCCTGTTGTAATATAAAAATTTGGAACTCTTGATTGCGTGATGAAAGATTTGAGGTTCTTAACGTTGTGTGACTCATTAAACTTTTCCTAAGTGGCGCAATGGAAAACACTACTAAACAATGTTCACTTCTGGATTCAAGATAATCATACCAAAGTATAATTGACTTCACAATAATTTAAAAAGTGTTGGCAAATGCATGCATATTGACTCATCAGGTAAGATATACAGATGGCCTCTGATCAGTAAGAGAAAATATATTGTGTAAGACCATAAAGGAAAAACATGTTTTTTACCTTAACCATAAAGTGTAATTTTAAGGGAAAATATATTCAGGACATTTTACTTCAGAATATTTGTATTTTTCCTCTTTAATCCAGCATGTCAGATGCCCGCTTAGTCTTAAAACTGAAGAAAGTTCTGTAGAAAAGCTACCAAAAGCATACCTGGTAGCTTTTTACAGATTTTTGTTAGTTTTTATACATGAGTTTCTTGTCTCATTTTCTTTTTACACATGAAAAGCTGGGAGATTTAGTATGTAAAGAATGTTATGGGTACCTAGTTCCTTAAAGCGGAAGTAAGCCCACCGGAAAAAACTGTTTCATTCCAGGCATGTGCCAAGAATATAACTGTCCCATTGGTTGTGCTCTCAACCACACTGTCAAACTATTCAATGGATTGTGTCATAACTGATCACATGTGCAGCATCATAGCAGTTGAAGATTAACCAATTGCAGACTGCCCACTGTACATATACTGTGGCAGGGTGGCCGTTCTGTGCCAGATCACGTACCTAGTATATGATCTGACACTTCTGGGTCTGGGGTACGCACACGTGCCATCGGCAGCTCGCTCCCACTGTGATCTCACATAGCGGGAGCCCAGCGATGGGTACCATGGACTCAATGTCCGTCAGCACCCTCCAATTAGACAGTATACAGGCAGAACGGTAATCTGCCTGTAAACAAGGCAGATTGTCGTTCTGTCAGAAGGGAAGGTATTGATCCTGTGTTCCAGCAAAGCAGGAACATGGATCAATCCCTTTCCCTAGTCAAATCACCTCCCCCACAGTGAGTAAGCACAGGCAAGGCACACAGTTAACCCTTTGATTGCCCCTGATGGCAACCCCTTCCCAACCAGTGTCATCAGTACAGTGACAGTGCATATTTTTAGCACTGATCACTGTATTAGTGTCACTGGTCCCCAAAAAGTGTCAGTTAGATGTCCGATTTGTGCGCTGCAATATCGCAGTCCCGATTTAAGTCGCTAATCACCAGCATTACTAATACAAAATAAAAAATATATAAATAAAAATATGCTATAGTTTGTAGACTCTATAACTTTTGGGCACACCAATCAATATATGCGTATTGGGATTTTTTTTTACTAAAAATAGGTAGCAGAATACAGTACATATTGGCCTAAATTGATGAAGAAATTAGATTTTTTTTTTTTAAATTGGGTATGTTTTATAGCAGAAAGTAAAAAATATTGGGTTTAAAAAAAAAAAAAAAAACTGTCTTTTTTTGTTTATTAAGCAAAAAATAAAAACCGAAGAGGTCATCAAATACCACCAAAAGAAATCTCCATTTGTGGGTAAAAAAAAAAAGTTATTTGAATGCAGTGTCGCACAAGCGCGAATTGTCAAAGTAACACAGTACCATATTGCACAAAAATGGCCTGGTCATGGAGGGGGGGTAAATCTTCCAAAGGTTAAGTGGTTAAATAGAGGCCAAGATGGCAGCTTCCTTGCCTTAAAACGATAGGAGGGTTTACTTTTTTTTTTTTGTTCAGACATTCCGATAACAAAATCCTAGGATTTTTTCCGACGGATGTTGGCTCAAACTTGTCTTGCATACACACGGTCACACAAAGTTGTCGGAAAATCCGATCATTCTGAACGCGGTGACGTAAAACACGTACGTCGGGACTATAAACGGGGCAGTGGCCAATAGCTTTCATCTCTTTATTTATTCTGAACATGCGTGGCACTTTGTCCGTCGGATTTGTGTACACACGATCGGAATTTCCGACAACGGATTTTGTTGTCGGAAAATTTTATATCCTGCTCTCAAACTTTGTGTGTCGGAAAATCCGATGGAAAATGTGTGATGGAGCCCACACACGGTCGGAATTTCCGACAACAAGGTCCTATCACACATTTTCCATCGGAAAATCCGACCGTGTGTACGAGGCATTAGTGTAAAGCAAGCAGTGCCGTTATTTCTGGTCACATGATCTGTTCTATGTGTACTACAGTTCCTATAGAGCTGAATATGTCTACAGGTAGATGTGTAGTTCATCTCAGGCGTGAGTAGAAAAGGGTGGCTATGTTCACATAGACATGGGGATATGGAGAACGAACATAGCCATTACAGAGAAGGAAGTCTGAGAATAGCCGTAAAAAGTTTGCATTTGAGAAATGAAATGAAGGAAGAGAGGGATAGAAGGTGCATTCTGATTATCTTTAAACATTTTATTTTATAAATATAAAAATGTTACCAGCAGCAGCAATTTCTCATCCCTTCATATAGAAAACTGGATCCATAAAATCTTTACCCCTTCATATTTCTCAAAACTACCCTTAAAAATGGAAAAGACTATAATTTGTATTTCTAAAATAACACAAACATTATTTGGCACTTGGATAAATGAGGCCCAAAACATTGACAAAGAGTAACGTACAAATAAATGTTAACGATGGCATTTCTGTTGCCTTTCAGGGTTAAACAGTTGGTTCTACTATGTAACTATGCCAATGCCAGCCTCTACCTTCACCATTGCAGTTGGAAGGTGGACAGAAGTTAAGGAAAACACCTCTGAAGAAAGATTTGATTTATCTAATTTTACACCTTTGAATGCCAATGACAGGTTTGTAATGTTACTTATACAGTGTTATGCTAAGTCACTGTGCATACTGTAGTACTAAATAATTATATAAAAATGCATGACTTTGGTTTCAGTTCTTTTTTTTATACCTTGTTGGCAAAATTCTCCATGGAAAAAAATAACCTAATAATGAAATGTGCACATGCCAAGAGAAAGTTAGCATTGCTAAATCTTGTAAGTTGTTCTCAGTTTTGTTACACAACACAAATGTATTTTATTCCTTAGGATTAGTAGGTGCCAAAAATATTTCTTTTTGCCAAAAATACATTTTACAAACGCAAATCCATTCGGAATGAAAACAAGCAGTGAACAGGAAGCACAGTATAACTGTCTTGGTCTTACTTTGCTCTGCTTCCAGGCAGTATTGTAGTGTGCCATGCCAGCTTGCTGCCCAAAATCACCATGTTGCTGGTAATTACATTTTCTGACATCAGGTTGTCTCCTTTTTAAATAGGCATTGGTGAATTCCTTGCATTGCTAACAGTTCTCTTGTCTGAGAAGGTTATGGAAGCAACATGGTCATGTGGACATATATGTCAACTCATAACACTCTGCTCATACAACCTTGGCTTTGCACAGCTTCTCCTGTACTCTCCACCCCCCCCCCCCCCTTCTTTAGCTTCTGCAATGTTCCCTGAATCCTGCACAGTAAAAGTATCAAAGCAGACTTGGCTTGTGGGTTCTCTGCTTCCAGGCGTCAACGTGATCCTTGCAAGAGCCCTACTTTGGTCAGGTCAGCATGCTCCTATGATGCAATAACACTGCAGCCTCATACAGAAGCCTCTCCAGGAATCTGGCTATTCTGCAGCCAGCAACTAGGGATTCAATCAGGATTAAGGTGCATTAAATGGATTTACTGACTTTTAGTGCCATTTCAGTGTTTTCTACATAGGATTAGAAGCTCACTGACTGAATTTACTTGTCTAAACATGCAGTAATTTCTGTCTGTTACACAAAATATATAATTATTATATTTTCTTTTGCAAAACTGATTTACACATTTCTGTACAGATTCTCTAGTTTTTTTTATTTCACTGCATATTGTAAACATATTTATATCTTCATTTAAAGGAACAAACAAAAGACATTTAAATAGCTTTGTCATAGCTGTCCATATCCTGTTACATAAGTACAGTGCATTTATAGCAGAGAAGGAGGTTATTTTACTTGTACACTACTTGACTGTAGCACTGAGGATGGGTTCACTTATTTGCGGCTGCGGTTTGCAGTCCAGTGCGTTTTGTTCATCGGTTCAGGTGCGATTCATGTGCAAATTTTTCCCTGAATTCGCACCTGAACCGGACCCAAAAACACACAGAACCCTTTTCAAAACCGCACTGCACATGTTTGAAGCAGCTCCATTGAAAGCCAGTCACATTCACATGGTATGCGAATTGGATATGGTTAAAAATGCATCCAATTCGCGTATATGTGGACCCAGCCTTAAAGCAGGCCTTGCAGTAAAATTCAAGGTCTTCTTTTACTGCCAGGGCCCTCTCCCCTTTTACAAATCACCTAATATTATATTTCCAAACTGTACTTAGCTTACCCCGTTTTCCGCATTGTTGGGTGTGACATGACCATCTTTCTAAGAAGAGTGGTGTGGGAAAACACCCGAGTCTATTGCATAAATGTCCTCTTACAAGATTTCGACTGTTATGTATTCCCCAGGATCTAGCAGAAAGGAGCATGACATCATACTCGCCTAGATGGTGCAAACAGGATGAGGATGTCATGCCCAGCGATGCGGAAGACGGGGTTAGGTAAGTAAGCGCTAAAAAAGTACACCCAAGGGAGTGGAAGACATGGACTTTGTAGGCACCAGTCATAAAATTAAATATGAATTTTTATTATACAAAAGATACAAAAAAGCACAAACACAAACATTTTTAAAATCGCAATACATTGCAAAAATGGTTATAGGTGCTCTCACATAGATGGGTTGAAATAGACCGGGGGGTATCCCTTACAAGAGAGGAAAAAGGGATCCAACCCCTCCATTTCAACTAAAAAACCTCAAACTGATCTAGCTCAGTATAGCTCTACATGTTTCGCAATTGAATGCTTCTTCAGGAGCCTGTTTGAGTTACCTGTAGTAATAGAAAATAGAAAAAGGACATACACCAAAATAGGACAAAATATTAATATTGTTTTTTAAAAACCTTGACAATACTGCGTCTCAATTAATATCAGTGAGCACCATGAGGAAGCAAGCCCAAGGACCCAACAATCAACACGCATATGGTGACAAACAATCACATGCGGGGACGTGTCTAGTAGGGAGATCATAGCACCAATAGATTCCGGGGGGGTAGTAAACTGAAAAGTCCCGGCTGTCAGAAAAAGGATAATCAAAAGCCATGTAGATCTGATGAAGACAAACCTGCACTCAGTGTGTGGGGGGAGGGGGGAGAAGAGGAAAAGAGGGGAAGGGGAAAAAAGAAGAATAGAGAAAGAGAATACAGAGGGGGGGGGGAGGGACAGAACAGATAAGAGGGACAAAAAGAAACAGAACATAATGATAATATACCAGCTAGTGCAATTGGGTCAGTCTCCAAGCCAAGTGGGGGCTGCGAGTGGCTGGAAAGTATACATTCCAAGATTGTGCCTCCAGTAGCCAAGCTGCATAAGATATTCTATAGTCTCTAATCTAAAGAGTATGGATAATATCAAGTCAGCCAGTATTTATACCAGCTCCATGTATATAATACCATAACACTTATAAGCCTAATAACAAGATAGATCTACTGATAGAAGGCTGTTCACAATCACCAATAGAGCAAGATAAATACATATAGAGCAACTCCTACCTTACACAGGGTAATGCAAGCTGAGCGGATCCTATAGACAGCATCAATAGCTGACTGAAGTCCATGTCTTCCACTCCCTTGGGTGTACTTTTTTAGCATTTGTAGTTAAGGACGTTGGCACTACCCTATATACGAAATCTCCACAGTCCATCCTGTGATGAGATTTGGCAATCCTCCTTTTTTTAGGTAAGTAAGCATCTAAAGCCTCGTACACATCATGAGAAAAGCGGGTGAAAAATTCTGCTTTCAGTGCGATCGGACTATATCTAATCTGATCATTAGTATACAGCTTTCGTCCAAAATTTTCTGAAGGGACAAACCCGAAACGTTTTCTCCTATGATACCAGATCGTACAATTTTCGTTTAATTCGTACAATTTCTGTCCGAAAATACAATACAAATACATAACTTCACTTCCGAATTTTTTTTCCTGGCGTACGAGAAGTTTCGTACTTTAGCAACCCATTTGCATTCGATATGGAGACTAGCATGCAAAAAAAAAGGGCGACCATTCATCCGATAATCTCATCCTGTGTTTTAGGCTTTACTTTTGTATTCACAGGTACATTTGGAACACTGAACCATTAGTATTTTAAAAGGCTTTGTAACAGAGTACCTTTTTCTGTTAAAAAATCTGTTTGTTTTACCATGTCCTTTCCAGACAGATTCTTAAATGGGAGGATATGTGTTCATTACAGTTTAATTTCTTTATGAGATCTATTTTTCTCTTCTACTTTACGAATTTTATTGAAAATATTATGAAATTCCAAGTTCATATGTTTTTTTTCTATTGTATTTTACTTAAAACTTGTATGGTGCTTTGACTATAAGATTGATTTGATTTGACCTGAGAGAGCAATCCTTTAGACAACATCCTAATCATCTTCAAAAGAATTTAGTTCATAAACATCCATGAGTAATTAAGATTAACAAAATATGTTGCATATATTTTCCTAAAAATGTTAATGCATGGGATGTTCTTATGCTGATTGTTGCATGATTTCATTATGAATAGCTGGATTTATTGTTGAAAAGACAAAGTCTTTCTGAAACTTAAAAGTGTCTTGAGACACTAACATCTTGTACATTTGTTTGTACACCACAGATGTCAAGTGTTCACAGCTATATACCCTGTATTATGCAAGAAACATATATCTATAGCAACCTAGGGTCTCATCATATACACTGGCTTGCCAGTTTAGTTTGCAGTCATTTTCTCAGAATATTAGATATTACAATTATTGTATAGTTTTCAGACTCTTGATATAAGATTTACTGATAATACATATCCCATAGACATGTATCACATATTCATTGTATCACTTACTGTACATCATTTTCTTCTCTCAGGTAGCCAGTGATGGATTATATCCATTTTGACAACCAAAAGTTTAAAACAATATTTCAGCTGCAGTATCACCTTAGTGTTTATTTCATTTTTCATGACTAGTCTCCCCCCTGTATGTAGAAGTGATTTGACAGCTCCCAAGCCATGTGTTCATTTATACACTGTAAAAAGTGCCTTCAATGCTCCAGATCCTGGCCCTCCAAATTTAATAACAACATAATACCATAAAACACCTACAGAGCTCTACCGCTTTGCTGCTTTGATACAAGTATGCCCAGGGTGCTCCCCATTCCTGATGAGTTGCAGGCATGGTGATGCCATGCATTTTTTGGCAAGTCAGAGCACTTAGTTCCGTGAACATGGAATTTGTACATGTAACACACATATCAATTTTAGGTTCAAGGAACAGGGATGACTTAAAAAAAATCCTCTGTAATTACTAAAATAGGAAGTCCTTGTCCCTGCATACTCCCAGGTACATATTCCCTGCTGGGTAATTAGGAGATCAGGGGCTGTGTCCTTAATCTCAATCTGCAATTAAGAGTCCTGATGTTTCAGTAAAAAGGTTTGTCACCACCTTTCAGGTAGGGGAGAGGGGGGGGCAGCTTGTGGGGAACACGCAATTCATCTATATTGCATAGTGAGGACCCACAGGCCTTCATAAAACTCCTGTAATGTTACATTGTAATATTGCATACAACCACTGTGTGCACAGTTATTAGGCAAGTGAGTATTTTGACTAAATCTTAATTTTTATGCATATGGTCCAACTCCAAGTTGTATATACATGAATGCTTATTGGACTGAGGCATATTAGGTGATGTGTATTTGTGTAATGATGGAGGGTGTTGCCTAAGGAGATCAAAACCCTATATCAATGTGTGCATAATTATTAGGCAGGATCTTTTCCTCAGGCAAAGTGGGCCAAAAAGAGATTTAACTGACTCTGAAATGTCAAAAATTTAAAAAAGTCTTTCAGAGAGATTCAGCACTCTTGAAATTTCTAAAATATAGGGGGGGAATTACAGAACCATCAAATGTTTTGTTGCAATTAGTCAACAGGGTCGCAAGAAACGTGTTGAGAAACAAGACGCAAATTAACTGCTAAATATTTGGGAAACATCAAACATGAAGCTACCAGGAACCCATTATCCACCAGTGTTGTCATATTCCAGAACTGCAACCTACCTGGAGTGCCCAGAAGTACCAGGTGTTCAGTGCTCAGTGACATGGCCAAGGTAAAGAAGGCTGAAACCTGACCACCACTGAACAAGACACATAAGTTGAAATGTCAAGATTGGGCCAAGAAATATCTGAAGACAGATTTTTCAAAGGTTTTATGGACTAATGAGATGAGAGTGACTCTTTACAGGCCAGGTGGAGGGGTCTGTAGCTGGATAAGTAACAAGCACAGAGCTCCACTTCAACTCAGATGCCAGAAAGGTGGAGGTGGGGTACTGGTATGGGCTGGTATTCTTAAAGGTGAGCTAGCTGGACCTTTTCGAGTTAAAGATGGACTCAAAATCAACTCAATCAATCACAAATGTATTGCCAGTTTTTAGAAGACGCTTTCTTCAAGCAGTGGTACAGGAAAAAGTCTGCATCTTTCAAGAAGGACAATGCAGGAGAGTGCTCCATCACATGCATAAAAGTACTCCACTGTGCGGCTAGCCAGTAAAGGCCTTAAAGATGAAAGGATATAATGACGCGGCCCCCTTTCTCACCTGATCTAAACCCATCTATTGATAACTCTTGGACCCTTCCTAAATGAGAGATTGTATGGTGAAGGAAAAGAGCATACCTCTCTGAACAGTGTCTGGGAGGCTGTGGTTGCTGCTGCACAAAAAGTCAATCATCAACAGATCAAGAAACTGACAGACCCCGTGAATGGAGAGCTTATGACTGTTATTGAAAAGAAGGGTGGCTATATTGGTCACTGTTTGTTTTTGTTTTTTTGAAATGTCAGAAATTCTTATTTTTAAATTTGAGGAGTTTATTATTCTCACTTTAACAGATGAAAATAAACAAGTGAGATGGGAAAAGTTTTGTTTTTCATTTAGCTGCATAATAATTCTGCACACTAAGGCCCCTTTCACACTGGGGCGATAGGGGGCGTCGGCGGTAAACCAGCGCTATTTTTAGCGCTGTTTTACCGCGGTATTCTACCGCTAGCGGTGCAGTTTTAACCCCCCGCTGGCGGCCGAAAAAGGGTTAAAAAGCCTCGTATAGCGCGGCTATAGCCACGGTATTACCGCGGTATAGCCGCGCTGTCCCATTGATTTCAATGGGCAGGAGCGGTGAATACACCGCTCCTTCACCGCTCCAAAGATGCGGCTTGCAGGAGATTTTTTCTTCTCCTGACAGCGCACCGCTTCAGTGTGAAAGCCCTCGGGCTTTCAAACTGAACAAACAGCGGAGGCTGTTTAGGGGCGGTTTGCAGGCGCTATTTTTAGCACAATAACGCCTGCAAACCGGCCCAGTGTAAAAGGGGCCTTATAGTTTCCCAATAATTGTGCACACATAGACATTCTCCTAAGAAAACCAGAACCTCACGTTTACTCTTTTAAATATTCAGGTTTGAGGTTTATTAACATTTTCGATTGACCGAGAGCACTGTAGTTCAAAAATGAAATGAATCCTCAAAAATACAACTTGCCTAATAATTGTACACACAGTGTACAATGCAAATTGAGAACTACTTAGAGGCATGCCAAAAGTTAAAGGGGATATCTACTTTTTACCTATTTGTTTACTCTATCCTATCAACCTATTGGGATCAATAAAAGATATTATGTAGTATTTTTTTGGTGTTGCTCAATGTAACTATAAAAGCCTGTAAATTGCCCCCCATCTACACAAATTTTACTGGTAAATTTTGCTTAGGTAAGGCCCATTCAGCAGCAAGTGGAAACAGGGGCAAGTAATTCTATTTGTGAAATAAAAACCAGAGGTCCATTACCTTTATTCAATGAACCCCACTTAAAATAAAATAAATTAGGGGCAGGTAAGTGAGGTAAGTTTAGTCTACAGCTCTTTGTTTTGATAATAAAATGAAAGCTAGATAAGTAACAAAGGGAGGCCCAGCTGTCTTTGGCAAGATTACTACTCACTCATTAACTGTGAATGGTGCACCATGAAACTTGTCATTCCTGTCACAGTGTTTGAACACAGCTGGAGTGAGCTCATTTCACGATTTCGGTGGAAGAATAGATCTGTCAAGAAAAACTGGAGGCAGTAAGAATAAGGACATAAACATATATTATTTCCAAGGATTAAATAAAGATGTTTCAAAGATCAGCTTGTGAAGGGCAGCACAGCTGGATGCTTCAGGGCTGGTTAAGGCACTAGAAATGTCATTTCTGCCTATCTGCCTATTAATTTTTACATCTCATACTTCACATCCTTTATGTATACAGTGTGTGTGTGTGTGTGTGTGTGTGTGTGTATATATGTATGTGCATGTGTGTGTGTATATATATATATATATATAGAGAGAGAGAGAGAGAGAGAGATATAGATATCTATCTATATATATAGATATATATATAGATATATATATCTCTCTATCTTCCAGAACAGGAAGTCGCAGGCCACATCAGAGGGCTCCGCGGGACACTGGTTGGGCACCCCTGCCTTAGAACCTATGTTAAGAGCTTCTGACTTGACCAGGCCCCTCTCCTCAATTTCTGCTCACCTTGTAACATACAGTATCTCACAAAAGTGAGTACACCCCTCACATTTTTGTAAATATTTTATTATACCTTTTCATGTGACAGCACTAAAAAAAAATGACAATTTGCTACAATGTGAAGTAGTGAGTGTACAGCTTATTTAACAGTGTAAATTTGCTGTCCCCTCAAAATAACAACACACAGCTATTAATGTCTAAACTGCTGGAAACCAAGGTGAGTACACCCTTAAGTGAAAATGTTCAAATTGGGCCCAATTAGCCATTTTCCCTCCCCAGTGTCATGTTACTCATTAGTGTTACAAGGTCTCAGGTGTGAATGGGGAGCAGGTGTGTTAAATTTGGTGTTATCGCTCTCACTCTCTCACACTGGTCTCTGGAAGTTCAACATGGCACCTCATGGCAAAGAACTCTGAGGATCTGAAAAAAAGAATTGTTGCTCTACATAAAGATGACCTAGGTCTGTGACGGTGAACCTTGGCACTCCAGGTGTTTTGGAACTACATTTCCCATGATGCTCATGCACTCAGTGTTATTGAGCATCATGGGAAATGTAGTTCCAAAACATCTGGGGTGCCAAGGTTCACCATCACTGGCTTAGGCTATAAGAAAATTGCCAAGACCCAGAATCTGAGCTGCAACACGGTGGCCAAGACCATACAGCGGTTTAACAGGACAGGTTCCACTCAGAACAGGCCTAGCCATGGTCGACCAAAGATGTTGAGTGCACGTGCTCAGCGTCATATCCAGAGGATGTCTTTGGGAAATGGACATATGAGTGCTGCCAGCATTGCTGCAGAGGTTGAAGGGGTAGGGGGTCAGCCTGTCAGTGCTCAGACCGTATGCCACACACTGCATCAAATTGGTCTGCATGGGTGTCGTTCCCAGATGGAAGCCTCTTCTAAAGATGATGCAAGACAGCCCGCAAACATTTTGCTGAAGACAAGCAGACTAAGGACATGGATTATTGGAACCATCTCCTGTGGTCTAAGGAGACCAAGATAAACTTATTTGGTTCATATGGTGTCCTGGTGTCCTGATCCTGTTCAGATGGTTTCCTGTTCCATAGATGGGTTCGCTTTCAGTTGCTATCATGACACACCGATTCATGACTCTGTCATGGCAAATCATTTCATTTGTTACATTTCACATACCCTTCACCTCGATTCGAATCCAGTCGCATCTGCGACGCATTGATTCGTGTCAGCTCGTTCTAATCATTCTGTCTCATACAGTTCCATGCTCCCCAGTCCGGTTGGTTGTCAGTCGCAACTGCGGCACACCGATTGTGTTTCTGTCATGGTAATCATTCCATTTGTCTCATATACCCGTCACTCCATGTAGAAACCAGTCGCATCTGCGACACACCAATTCGTATCGACTCGTTCTAGTCATTCCTTCTCATACATTCCACGCTCCACAGTCCGGTTCGTTATCAGTCGCAAATTGCGGCACGCCGATTTGGGCCTCTGTCATAGCAAATCATTTAATTTGTTACATTTCACATACCCTTCACTCCAATTCAAATCCAGTCGCATCTGCGACGCACCGATTCGTACCGGCTCGTTCTAGTCTCATTTCATCTCATTCCATGCTCCACAGTTCGCTTCGTTGTCAGTCGCAATCGCTGCACACCGATTTGTGCCACTATGATGGCAAACATTTAATTTGTTTATTTCCTATACCCTTCACTACGATTCAAATTCAGTCGCATCTGCGACGCACTAATTCACATCGACTCGTGTTAGCCATTGTTATTTCCTGTTCCACAGACAGGTTTGCTGACAGTTGCTATCACATCACACAGATTTGTGCCTCTGTGATAGCAATCATTTTGGTCATTTCATTTCTGAAAAAAAAAAAATTTTGCTCATTTTTATTTCACCCTCATTTCATCCCATATTCCACATTTCGGTTCACTGTCAAGTCACAGTTGCGACACACTGATTCGTGCCTCTGTCATGGCAATCATTTCAGTCATTTAATTTCATATACCCCACATGCTGATCCGAGTCCAGTCGCTTTAGAAGCACTCCGATTTGTGTCGGTTTAATTTCGCCCTCATTTCATCCTATGCTCCACAGTTCGGTTACTGTCAAGTCACAGTTACAGCACCCTGATTTCTTTTCACCATCACTTCAATCATTCAGTGGTCTTATTTCATATATTGTCTGTCATGTTCTCCTTAGGTCCGACAGTCGCTTTGTGTCGGGTCATTCGTGCATTTTTGTTTCTCTTAACTATTTTATTTATTTAATGTCGGTCGCCTCAGCGACGCAACGGTTTACTTTTAAATTCAGATCACTGTATGATTTGTCACGTCATTGTCATGTCACGGCTCACCCTACGGTCCAGTTCGAATCCAGTCGCAACAAGGCACATCGGCCCACATAGCTTCAGACCAACTGTTCTCGAAGTTGTTTTCTTTCAAATTCCATTCATGGTTTCAAATTTGTTTGTTTAACCATCGTTCACCTCCCGCGCATCTCAAAGTCGCACGACCCGGCCACTCATTCACCTTCTAATGGCATAAAGCCACTCTCCGTTGTCCGTCCATCATTTCTCCAGTAGGTCAGTCGAGTTCAGGTAGTTCCATCCTGCACCAGGTTGAACGTTATTCCCCCAGGTTTCGGTCGACTGAGCTTTTGACCTCAAAAACCAGGACTTCGCAACTAGGGCACAAGTCAGCCAGAGCCAAGTCACAGGCCGGCAGCGAAGACCTCACATCTGCCCCTCTGTCACCTCTACGGTTTCAGAGAGCGGCAGTGTGCAGTCCCTCAGGGGATGGACCATCCCCAAGTTAACAGCGGAACTAAGGTGCAGGGACGTGCCCTTCCTTGCTACAGCTAGGAAAGCCGAGCACTTCAGGCTCCTCTTCCCACCACCAGTGAAAAACAGGCCCAGCTACCAGCAGGCGTCTATTCAGTCCATGTCCTCTGCCATTTCTCAGCTTCACAAAAAATTTTGTTTGGCGTGCGACCTGCCTGCGCCTCATTCTTCCCACATCCCAAGTTTGAATTCCTTAATTCCTTCAGTGGAATTCTCCCTAAAATATGTTTCAGTCGACATGGCAATCCAGGCCATTATCAAATAGGCACAAGGCTGGCCTGGCTTTCTAAAGCCGACATATCAGACGCATTTAAGCTTCTACCCATCCAACCGACCCTCTGGTGCTGACACGGCATTAAATGGAAAGAGTCATATTACTTCACCACTAAACTGACCTTTTGGCTCTAAAAAACAGCCCATGGCTCTTTGACACCTTTGCACAGTCCCTCACTTGGATCCTGTCGCACCAAGCCCAGTGCCAGATGGTCATTCATTGTTTGGATGACTTCCTGCTAATCGAACAGCTCGGTGTGCCCCCAGTAGACCTAGATAGGTTAAGAGTGGTGTTTTGGGTATCTCAATGTGCCCATAGCAGAACACAAAGTGGAAGGCCCTGCACACTATATCACCTTCCTCGGGGACAAACTTGACACTCACCCCATACAGGCCAGCTTGCTCCCCGACAAACCGACGCGTATCAGGTTGGTTCTTCATGACTTTACCTGTGCACAGGGGTGTACTAAGAAATCACTCCAATCTCGCTTAGGGATGCTTAACTTCACAATGAGAATTATTCCCCAGGGACAATCTTACTTTGCGCCTCTTGGGCTTACTCTCTCAGACACAGGACCCCGATCAAATCCTTAGACTAGACACAGCAGCAGTAGCGGATGTGGGATGAGTTCCTTACTAGTTGGAATGACATATCCATGTTCATACTGTCAGTATCACCTTTGGCACCGCAGGTAGTAGCGTATGCCACAGCCTCCACAGGCTTCGCTGCAATTTTTGGCCATCTTTGGTTTGCACGACCGGGGCCTCCAGAGATACTCCTGATTTACCGGGTTCATCCAGTCTTCCTCATTTCAAGCTATACCCGATCGTGGCAGCCGCTCAACCCAGGGGCCATACCTGGACCGGACAAACGGTGCCCTTTGCCTACCGACAACCAGACAGCGCCCGATATCGTTAACAAGGGCAGGTCCAAGACGCTCCGTGTTATGTCCTTCCTACGCAGGCTGGTACAATTATTCCTGCAGCATCAGTTCAATGTGCACTGCACATACATTCCAGGCAAGTGCAGCGTCGCAACAGATGCACTGTCCCATTTTAACTTCATTTCATCTTTCAGCAGAAACTCTGAACCGACCCAACGTCATCTCTTATACCACCTTGGTCTCAGCTGACAATGGGTCAAAGCGGTACCCTCACAGCGCGACCCAGCTCACTAATCAATCCTTATGCCACAACACACTCAAGGCCTACCACACAGCTTGGAACGCCTTCTGCAAGTTTCTGGCACCCTGCCCCGCAGCAACGTTAACAGACAGTAAACACATACTAGCTTTCATTTCATATTGCCACACTCAATTGGCTCTATCACACAACACCATCAGACTATACTTAGCCGGCATCCAACACTTCCTGGCCTTACAGGATCTCCCAAAGTCATCCTCCTTCGCAACCCTTGCAATCCGAGTCATTTCCACGCAGCATTCAGAAGCAGCAGCCCATAGCCAACTCCAAACGCTTGCCCATCACTAGTACCATCTTCAGAGACATGTCATCCATCCTCTCTCTTTCCCCATTTGGCTTTCTTCCCAGCTTGGTCATTCAAGCGGCCATCTACCTGGCCTACTACAGTTTCTGCGGCCTAAGCGAGTTTACCAGTAATAGTCCTGCCGGCCAGGTACTGTGTAGATGTCACCTGGCTCGCTTCCTAGATGGCACGTTCATGTGGTTCACATCCATCCAAGTTGAAGGGCTTTGACCATAAATATATATAGTACACCCCTCACATTTTTGTAAATATGTTCTTATATATTTTCATGTGACAACGCTGAAGAAATGACACTTTGCTACAAAGTAGTGAGTGTACAGCTTGTATAACAGTGTAAATTTGCTGTCCCCTCAATATAACTCACACAGCCATTAATGTCTAAACCACTGGCAACAAAGGTGAGTACAACTCTAGTTCAAAATGTCCAAATTGGGCCCAGTTAACCATTTTCCCTCCTCTGTGTCATGTGACTCGTTAGTGTTACAAGGTCTCAGGTGTGAATGGGGAGCAGATGTGTTAAATTTGGTGTTATCGCTCTCACTCTCATTCTGGTCACTGGAAGTTCGCTGTCCCCTCTAAAATAAGTCAACACACAGCCATTAATGTCTAAACCGCTGGCAACAAAATTGAGTACACCTCTAAGTGAAAATGTCCAAATTGGGCCCAAAGTGTCAATATTTTGTGTGGCCACCATTATTTTCCAGCACTGCCTTAACCCTCTTGGGCATGGAGTTCACCAGAGCTTCACACAGAGTCCTCTTCCACTCCTCCATGACGACATCACGGAGCTGGTGGATGTTAGAGACCTTGCGCTCTTCCACCTTCCATTTTGAGGATGCCCCACAGATGCTCAATAGGGTTTAGGTCTGGAAACATGCTTGGTCAGTCCAACACCTTTACCCTCAGCTTTTTTAGCAAGGCAGTGGTCGTCTTGGAAGTGTGTTTGGGGTCATTATAATGTTGGAATACTGCCCTGCTGCCCAGTCTCCAAAGGGAGGGGATCATGCTCTGCTTCAGTATGTCACAGTATGTGTTGGCATTCATGGTTCCCTCAATAAACTGTAGCTCCCCAGTTGCCGGCAGTACTCATGCATCCCCAAACCATGACACTCCCACCACCATGCTTGACTGTAGGCAAGGCACACTTGTCTTTGTACTCCTCACCTGGTTGCCGCCACACATGCTTGACACCATCTGAACCAAATACGTTTATCTTGGTCTTATCAGACCACAGGACTGTCCTTAGTCTGCTTGTCTTCAGCAAACTGTTTGTGGGCTTACTTGTGCATCATCTTTAGAAGAGGCTTTCTTCTGGGACGACAGCCATGCAGACCAATTTGATTCAGTGTGTGGCGTATGGTCTAAGCACTGACAGGCTGACCCCCCACCCCTTCAACCTCTGCAGCAATGCTGGCAGCACTCATACATCTATTTCCCAAACACAACCTCTGGATATGACGCTGAGCACATGCAGTCAACTTCTTTGGCCGACCATGGCGAGGCCTGTTCTGAGTGGAACCTGTCCTGTTAAGCCCCTGTATGGTATTGGCCACCATGCTGCAGCTCAGTTTCAGGGTCTTGGCGATCTTCTTATAGCCTTGGCCATCTTTATGTAGAGCAACAATTCTTTTTTTTCAGATCCTCAGAGAGTTCTTTGCCATGTTGAACTTCCAGTGACTAGAATGAGAGAGTGAGAGTGATAAACCCCCAATTTAATACACCTGCTCCCCATTCACAACTGATACCTTGTAACACTAACGAGTCACATGACACCAGGGAGGGAAAATGGCTAATTGGGCCCAATTCGGACATATATATATATATATAAACATTATACAGTATAGTATGCATTTTATACACCAGATTCACTGAAGCGAGGGGGGAATAAGTCACTCCTCAGTCTTATTTGGTTATGTTTGTATATTTGATCATGAGCTATTCAGCATTGTAAACTAGCTTTTTTTCCTCCATTAATGTACACACAGCACCCCATATTGACAGAAAAACACAGAATTGTTGAAATTTTTGTAGATTTATTAAAAAAGAAAATCTGAAATATCACATTGTCCTAAGTATTCAGACCCTTTGCTATGACACTCATTTATTTAACTCAGGTGCTGTCCATTTCTTCTGATCATCCTTGAGGCTGGGTTCACACTTATCCGACAAACGCTCCGACATTGGGAGCTCATGTCGCATGACGTGTGAAATCCAATGTTTCCCTATGGGAGCCGTCCTAACTGGTCCGACACAAGTCGTTCCGACTTTAGAAATGCTCCCTGTACTACTTTGGTCCGACTTTGATCCTACTTCAGCCTATTGACTATCATTGAAGTCGGATCAAAGTCAGATCGCCGTCTCGCATGATCCGACTTCGGCACGCGACTTGTGCTCAGATGATCTTGAGGGGGAACTCCGCGCCAAATTTTAAATAAAAAACGGCATGGGTCCCCCACCAAGAGCATACCAGGCCCCTACGTCTGGTATGGACCTTAAGGGGAACCCCCTATGCCGAAAAAACGGCGTGGGGGTCCCCCCCAATCCATACCAGATCCATCCTTATCCGAGCACGCAGCCCGGCCAGACAGGAATGGGGGTGGGGACGAGTGAGCGCCCCCCCTCCTGAAACGTACCAGGCTGCATGCCCTCAACATGGGGGGTTGGTGCCTTGGGGAGACGGGGCGCGCTGCTGGCCCGCCCACCCCAAAGCACCTTGTCCCCATGTTGATGAGGACAAGGGCCTCTTCCCGACAACCCTGGCTGTTGGTTGTCGGGGTCTGCGGGCGGGGGGTTTATTGGAATCCGGGAGCTCCCTTTAATAAAGGGGGCCCCCAGATCCCGGCCCCCCCACCCTATGTGAATGAGTATGGGGTACATCGTACCCCTACCCATTCACCTAGGGAAAAAGTGTCAATTAAAAAAAAACACTACACAGATTTTTAAAGTAATTTATTAGACAGCTCCGGGGGTCTTCTTCCGGCTTCGGGGGTCTCTCCGGTTCTTCTCCGCACTCTCCAGGTCTTCTGCTGGGCTCCTCTGCTATCTTCTGCTCTTTTGCCGCTCTTTTGCTATAGCGGAGGAGCCCGGTCTGCTGCCTTCTTCTCTTCGGGGGTCTCTCCGGTTCTTCTCCGCGCTCTCCGGATCTTCTGCTGGGCTCCTCCGCTATTTTCTGCTCTTTTGCCGCTCTTTTGCTATAGCGGAGGAGCCCGGTCTTCGGTCTTCTGCCTTCTGCCCTCTTCTCCTGATGTTGACACGACGCTCTCTCGGGCTGGAATGCACTCTGGGCGCTCCGCTCTGACTTATATAGGCGGTGACCCCGCCCCCTTATGCCGTCACAGTCCCTGGGCATGCTGGGACTGTGACGTTTTAGGGGGCGTGGTCATCACCCGATGACCACGCCCCCTTATGCCGTCACAGTCCCAGCATGCCCAGGAACTGTGACGGCATAAGGGGGCGGGGTCACCGCCTATATAAGCCATAGCAGAGCGCACAGAGAGCATTCCAGCCGGAGAGAGCGTCGTGTCAACATCGGAAGAAGAGATGAAGAGAAGAAGCGGCGAGACAACAGCGGCAGCGGACCGGGGCCCCCTACTGGCAAACCAGCTGGAAGAAGATAGTGGTGGGGCCCGGGAGAAGAGGCGGAACACCGAGAGAAGTCGGAAGAAGATGCCACCCCAAGTCGGAAAAAGATCCCGGAGCTGCCTAATAAATTAATCTTGAAACCTGTGTACTGTGTTTTTTTTTTTTTTATTGACACTTTTCCCTAGGTGAAAGGGTAGGGGTACCATGTACCCCATACTCATTCACATAGGGTGGGGGGCCAGGATCTGGGGGCCCCCTTATTAAAGGGGGCTCCCGGATTCCGATAAGCCCCCCGCCCGTAGACCCCGACAACCAACGGCCAGGGTTGTCGGGAAGAGGCCCTTTTCCTCATCAACATGGGGACAAGGTGCTTTGGGGTGGGGAGGGCCCGCAGCGTGCCCCCTCTCCCCCAAGGCACCAACCCCCCAATGTTGAGGGCATGCGGCCTGGTAGGGTTCAGGAGGGGGGGCGCTCGCTCATCCCCACCCCCATTCCTGTCCGGCCGGGCTGCGTGCTCGGTTAAGGGCCTGGTATGCTCTTGGAGGGGGAACCCATGCCGGTTTTTTATTTAAAATTTGGCGCAGAGTTCCCCCTAAAGATTCATACCAAACACAGTGCCGGGCATTGGCGGGGATCCAAGTCGGATCCCCGTTCATTGAAAGTCGGACACATGCCGGCTTCATGTCGCAGGGCAAAGTCAGATCCAAAGTAGGACGGCTGTCGTGTCGCACCAGTGTGAACCCAGCCTGAGATGGTTCTACACCATCATTTGAGTCCAGCTGTGTTTGATTATACTGATTGGACTTGATTAGGAAAGCCACACACCTGTCTATATAAGACCTTACAGCTCACAGTGCATGTCAGAGGAAATGAGAATCATGAGGTTAAAAGGAACTGCCTGAGGAGCTCAGAGACAGAATTGTGGCAAGGCACAGATCTGGCCAAGGTTACAAAAAAATTTCTGCTGCACTCATCGGTGTCATTTTTCAGAGGGAAGTTCTGGCCCGTTTGGTCAGTTGGGATCAGGAATGGTCATTCTCCAACCTAATAGGGCTCTGACTCCTCAGTTTCCTGCATACCTATTCTTCCTCAGGGTGTTGACTTCAGTGTCTGTCTTTTTGCTTTCTCATTGCATCCCTATTATGGGGATGCCACAATCAAACAAGCTCCTGTGAAAGGAGCCATGGATCCTGGTGCATGTCATTTCTCTGGTGGTCTAATTGCTTGCAAGTGGTTTTGCAGGTATCGGTGCTGGACACTGCCTGTTACCTATAGGTGAAATTAACCAGCATGACTCTTTGATGGAGGGGTTTCAGAGCATGTCAGCCCTCTTATCCCTAGCCATCAGCCAAGGATTTACCCTTCTCTCAACTCTTGTCTTCCCTTCCTCTTCTCCCCTCTCTTTTCACTCTGCCCTGGCCCCTTTCTCTTCTGTTATAGGTTTTGTTCTTGAACAGACCAATGTGTTCACCACCAATTTTAGGTAGTTCCTGATCACTCAGTTTCCCAAACAGCTGATTAGGACTTCTCCCCCGATCTCTGGTGGTTTCCTTTCATTATAGAATCCTTGTCTCTTGAGCTTCTCTCTGGACCTCCAAAACAGTTGCTTCCTTCTGCATCGTGGGATCCTTCCTGGTTTGGACGCAGCTGGACACCATCTAGGTACTTGTATCTTCTTCTCCAATGTGGAACAAAAGTCCTTCCTGCATCAGTAGAGGTAGTTGGGATACTGTTGTGGATGGCGCTGTGAGTCTTGGTCGTGCCAGGGTTGATTCTCTTATGGTAAATCCTCTGGAGGCCATTATTTCCAGCTGGTACTTTCTGGACATGGAGGAGACGTTCAATCACTAAGGTGCATCACAGAACCTCAGTGTTGCAAGTGAAAAACATTGCAGCTGAGCTCCATATCACCCTGTGCTGTTTGCAGGCAGAACAAACCAGTCTCCTATTGTAAGTGGATGGCAGGTCCAGGTTGATGGTAGGTGCATATGAACAAGTCCAGGTGGACAGCAAATGGATGGCATTGCGGATCTTAGGCTTACCTGGGGATCACCTTTAAGGGTGATTCACTGGAGGCCAGTGTTTCCCAACCAGTACCTTATGGACATAAAGTAGAGGTTAACGTACCAAGGTGCAACAAAGGTGTCAAAGGAAGGCTCCATGTCACCCTGGTCCAGGTGGACAGCAGGTGCTGATGGACAGATCCAGGTGGATGGCATTGTGGGTCTTACCCGTGCTAATCCCCTTAAAGGTGATCATCTGGAGGACAGTGTTTCCCAACTGGTAGAAAGGCGTCAAAGGAGGGCTTTGTGTCACCCTGGGTTGTTTGTGGGCAGAACAAACTAGTCTCCTGCTGCAGGTATCCAGGGACAAAAACTGGGAATTGTTTACTAACTCCATGGGACCTGTCCACCTGAAATTTACCTCTTCTTCCTTAGCTGATTCACAGGCTCATGAAAAAGCCCATCTGGCATGTTTTTTTTTTCACAGTAAAAAAAACTTTCAGTTTTAAAGTTGCAAAGTATCAAAAAAACAAAAGTTTAACCACAAATCATAGTCAACATACAAAAAATAGTATGCAAAGATTTTCAACATCTATACTGACCTCACAGAAACCATAGCTCATGACATTTTGTTTGCCCGTATTAAAGGAGCAAGCATCCTCTAGACATTTTTAAACCCCGGAGAAATAGAAGAGGGAGGGAAGGAAGGGGGAGGGGCAAGAAGAAGGGAAGATGAGCGAGGGGTGGAGGTTCAAGTGGAATCTATCCATGCAGTTCAGATTTTGTCATCTTTGGCCAGACAGTCTCTGCTCGTATATGTCAACTGGTACATAGGAAGAGTGGATCTGACAGCCAGGCACCAGTCGTTATAGCATGAGGAGAGTTCCCATTTAACAAGAATTTTTCTTCTAGCGTAGTAAGATGAATATAGAAAAACAGTAATTTAGCATTTTTTTGAATTGAAAAATTGTCATAAATACCTAGCAATAGTGCAAGAGCATTTGGTATTAACAGTAGCTTAAGTAGTGTCAAAACACCTTGTGCGCGGCTAGAACCCTTTCCTGGGCAGGTCCCCTAACAGATCCAGCTTATGTTTCCATAGTGAAGAGTGATACTCCCAGGGAAAGATGAAAAATTGCCAATGGTGCAGTACTGTTAAAAACAATACTTCTTTATAAAAATTGTAAGTACTCACATGTAAAAACTAATGGACAGCATTGACTCTCAGCATAGATCAGGAAACCTGCAATTCATGGTATCTCTCACCGACTTCCGGTTTCGATCTGTACTGGAAGTGATGTCACCCAACTCCGCCTGATGTGTTTCATCATAGATTGCATGAATTCTTTAGAGATGATCATATTTTTTACTTTTGAGTGCATACAATTTTAATAAAGGAGTATATTGTTTTTAACAATATTGCACCATTGGCAATAATCCTTCTTTCCTTGGGAGTGTCATTCTTCATTTTGAAAACATGCCGGATCCCCCATTTGAAGGATCTTACCCTGGGAGGTAGAGAAGCTGCATCCGTTCATAATCCACAGTGAGGGATTGCAAGCCTGTGTGACCTATATGATATAAATTATATGGGTCTAATAACAAAGCTGAGCACATAAGGCACACTGAGGTGGAACACGGGTATTTCACCTTTATTTGGGATTACTTATATTAAGGGCGGAGAGGCCTGCATGATTGAAGTGGACTTTCCAGTACTTGGATTTATGAACCTGTATTTATGCACATATGTAATGTTTTATTGTATTCGGATTGGTAGCACTGCGAGGATTACTTTCACTTGTATTTTACTCACTGTGATTTCACTGTTATTTTTGTTTTTTTGGAAGTGTTATTAGCACCAGGGTGGTGTTATTGTTAATATTATTGTATTTTTTTCTGCTGAATTATAGTAGGTGCAACAGATTTGTGAATTTATTTATGTTCAACAAATTTTGCATTAATTCACATTTTGATCATTTATTTTTTGTAATATAATAGAAGAGTGGTATTGTAGAGCAGCGCTGCACCAAGTTATTAATATTAAAGGTAGCTTAAGTGCCTTTAACAATCTGATTGCAATTTGATTCAATAATCAAAAACCTGAGGGCCACACCATGTGATGGAAGGTGTCAGTTGCACCTTACATTTGTTGCAAAGTGGGGTAGAGGGCCGGGTTGATGTGATGTAGCCTGTGGCTTATGTAACACATTCTATGTACAAAAATTTCATTTGGACAAATTTGTCCTTAGCATAGATCATGAGTTTAGTGTATTGAGCGATCACTTCCTCCCACTTCTCCTCTGAAAGGTAAGGTATATCGTTCTTCCACTTCTGGAACAAAGTGACCATGTGCTGTATGTTACAAGGTGAGGAGAAATTGAGGTGAGGGGTTTAGTCAAGTCAGAAGCTCTCAACAAAGGTTCTAAGGCATGGGTGCCTATAATAAGGCTTACCTGTAAGTAAAAGTAATATATTCACCCTGCATGCAGCCAGTGACCTCACTGGCGTATGCGCTCTAAAAGTCCGGCATACCTTCCCGGAACTTCAGAGCTTTGTGCCGGAACCGAGGGCTACCACGTGCATGTGCGGGAGTGACATCATTGCGGCTCCGGGCAATCACATAGCCGGAGCTCAAGAACCTGGAAGAAAGACAGGAGGAACATGTCAGCCCTCTCAGCGGTGACTTTACAGCACTGGAGGACTTCGTTCCAAGGTGAGTATTTCATAATGTAATAGTATGCCATTGCCTTGCAGGTTTCTATTTTCTTTTTGAACATCCGTGGTTTACAACTGCTTTAAGCATGAGGTTGATTCTCTCTCCTCCTCCTGGTCATGTTGTCAGGCCCCCCCCTCCCCCCCCGGTGCCAGAACACACCGGTCAGAATCGGCCATACTGCCGACTGTCACCCAGTTTCTATTGAACTGGGCCGATACTGCCTGATATTTTGCTCGTGTGTTTGGCCCTTTAGTTGAACGGCTTTTGGACGTCCCATTAATTTATGACTTCCTCTGTCCCTCAGTCGGTGAGAAAATATCTTTTTGTTTGTCAATGGCCAATTCTCCTGTAGGTAGCAGTATAACCTGACAGTAGATGACTCCCCGTGTCCCATAATGAACTCCAAGAAAAGGCTTTTACAGTAAGAACTGAAAAAAATTAATTTCTAAGAACCCCTGGAACGTTTTGTAAAAACCTGTTGATCCTGCCAGTAGAATCATTGGATAGGCACTATATACGGTGACAACACTTTTCCTTCTACAGTGAAATCACCACAGCATTGTCACTCTTTCTGCTGCTATAGCTTCTTAGATGTTGATACTTTTGATCTGTGATTAGCCATGCAGCTCCACCCTCAGCCCTGTACAGCACATTGCTTTATTTGCAGGAGCTTTTGAGAAATGTATGTAAAAGCCATGTTCAGCCCCTTCTGTTGCTACCAGCCTTGTCTAACAGAATGCAGAAGAAATCCAGCTTCCCAGCTGAGTTTACCGTTCAGATCATGTCAGTTTTCATTGGATTGCACTGAAAATGCCTTTTTATCACTTTGAGAGGAAATAAATTAAAGGCTTTGGATGCACATTACAGCAGTCCCAAACCTGGATTATACATTTTGTACAGTAAGCAGCTTCACAAGGCTTTTCCCAAACGAGGAAATGTTTTAGCTAAAACAGAACTATAGATCAATATAACACTGCATAGTTTAAACCTGCACGCTTCCATCTTGCTGATTCTGATATGTCACATCTGTTTTTATACAGTTTTTGTACTTTGTTGTGTGCCATCACCATTAATAAATAAAGCATTAAAAAAAACAACAAGAAAATCATAGCTTTGGTCTTTGTGCCATGTCCTCATCACAGGGCCTAATAATTAAAAATAAAAACATGGTTTTCATTACTCGGGGGTGGGAAATTACCCTGAAAATATAGACACCAAAATCACAATAAGGATTTAAATCAGCATAAAATGTATTGTCTGAACTAGCTAATAAATGGCTTGTATAAAGTAATCACATAAGGAATTCTGCAGGGTAAAGACTTAATGTCAGGTGACACTCACTTATTGTCAAATGTGAAGAAAACAATAAGTCATTACACAAATTCCGCCAGATAAAGCAGGATAACTAAAATATTAGCCCACAGCAAAAACGAATAAAGGGATGAAGCCATGTAGACAATACATAATCTGTAAAAAGTGTCAGTGCTCAGACTAAAGAATTTTAAAAGGCCTCACCTTTAAATTATGAAAAAGTTAAGTGCCTGTTATTGTTCATGGTGATAATCTGGTAACATTCCTTCACATATATTGTAGTCAACAAGCATGCAGTTTTTTTTAGCTAGTTGAAAATGTTTTGTTCATTTAAAGTATATGTTGTTAGTACATAGCTCCATATCATATACGTAGTCCACATATTTTTGGGGAATTAAGTGATTGCATCACAATGGTAGTGCAGGACCCCTTTGCCAGGCATATGACATGCAAAGTGCAGGAAAACAATATTTAAAAAAAAAATCTACAAATCTACACCATGTCTCAAGCCAGGCAGATTTCACAACCAAGCAAATTTACACCATCAGAGCAGTTTCATTCAAATAAAGGCTATATGCATACAACTAAGCATGATGTTGTTTATGGTGTTTCCTGAAGGAGTCACACCAGTCCGAGCCTCTGTAAATTTTCTGCATTAAAACACTCAGAAACAATGACCGTATGCTAATTATAAGGAAAGTGTATGCATTATGTTTGCAGATACTACAATGTGAAACTGGACCGAGACCCACTGTACAATACAATAAAAAAATTAAATGCCATGGTTAACCTGGGCAGTTGTAATGATTACTTAACCAAATAGATGTTGATCATTTATGTCTTGCCTAAAATACTTACTTCACTGTCGACATTTAGGCTCATTGTATCTGCCACGGGATCTGTGACACAACCGCTAGCTCAGATATTAGACATTTACCATTATCCAAAAGGAAATTACCTGCATATAACCAGTACACAAATTACATTTGGAGAGGCTTAGACCATACTCTGCATTCAAAGAAAACTGGAAGTTGATGACTATAGACATCAAATTTCTGTATACCTGCTTACCTAATGAAACAGATTTACAGGCAGTAAAACACTTTGTCTGTATCTACAATTGGGGACTTGTCAACAATTCTTGTTTGAATGTCTGAGTATTGTGCTTGAGAACAACTATTATGTATTTCAGGGGGAAATATATGCAGTTCAGCTGCCTCTGATCTGCTAACTTATTAGTTGGTTAACTTGAAGAACATGATATTTACATCTCTACCATATTCACTGAGAGTGTTTTTGAGCCAGAATTTTTCCCAAGCTGTATTATTTTTTGATGTTAATATCACCAAAAGTACACTTACCATGTCTATCTATTCCAATCTGACTGATGGGAACAAAGTATTACATTAGCACAGTGCACACCCACAACACCTTTTGAAAAGCCTAGCTAACCCACAATTTGCTAGGGTTATACATCTCTGATGAGACTGACAGAATCCAAAAGTTGGACAGTTTGTGCAAAGTATTTTTAGAGCATTAATATCCAACCATGATCCTTGGTCAAGCCCTGTTTAGGGATTTAGCTGAAAACAAGGGACTTCCCCTAAGATTAGGGACAGAAACATGGTTTTACAAAAGTTCAATTTGTTGATTTGAGCGTATCAAATGTGCAGCACTGTGTAATCTTAATATACTATATTATACACATTTGAAAGTACCATCTGTTTAGGTCTATAAACCCATCAAAACACTACAGTTTTTGAAGAACCCTATCCCAGTCTCAAGTACAGTATGTGAGAACCCCCTTCCGATTCTTATGAAAAACGGTGTTACAAATGACACACCTGCAATGTATGTCATTCCTTGGTATGTGGTGATTACTTTACACACCTACACAAGAGAAACAGATATCCCATTAGGAAATATCTGAATTGCAACACCGAATACTGTGTTTACAGGCTAAAATATCCATGTACATTGACATATGTAGGAAAGACAATAGGCCCTTCTAAGCAACACTTGCAGCGACACAGAAGTCATATTAGAACAGTACTGGACATATTTGACAAGGGTCAACAGAGTGCTCTGAATATACTAGTAGGAGCCTATTTTGTTGTGCACAAACATCAGTTCTCTTTTTTTTTTTTTTGCCTTGTTGCTCATTGCCAATATTATAGCCCTGCAGTCTAGCTCAATTTTTGAGACATTACCTTGGACCATATTTTTGTTTTGATTGTTTAGACAGTGATGCCCTGCTTGGATCATTGTTGCTTTTAGTCTTTTTGCCATCTTGATGTACTTCCTTGTTGGATTGGGCATTGCCAGGTGACGACATATGGGCCAATTTCTTTTCTATATCCCAGGATAATTTTCCTGATCCCAATTTTCCCCCTTTTTTCTGATGTTTTCTTTTTTCCTTTTTCTCCTTTAACATGTGTCCATTTATTTGATATCTTTCCTTTTGATTTTTCTTTCATATGTACTTTTTCACACAATTTTGTGTTCCATCCATTTTCTTCTCCAGAGCATTTGCCTTTTTTTTTTTTTTTACATGCTCCTTCCACTCCCTTCTAGGATAGTGTAGCATGTATGCCTTTAGTCCGTTTCTCTGTCTGAGTTACTGCCCTGCGTTAGTGACGGTTGGATCTGGCACTTGACTGCCCAGCATAATTGTTTACCCTAGTGTGCCCAGCCAACAGTTCTTGTCTGCACCTGGAGCCTCCAGAGCCACTGATCCCCACTGCTTTTTTTTAGTTAACAGTGCTGGGACAAATGGCCATTGTCCCTGTGACATTTTAAAATGGCACCTTGGACTCCAGTGATTAAAGTAGACCTGTTGCTAAACCTACAATTTAACATAAATTTGTGATATCACAGCATCACACTTTTTACTTTTGAAAAGCAGTCCTTGAGCTCTAGTCAAATGACTGAACCTATACAGATTCTCTTTCCCATAGCGATTACTCACTAGACTTTACATAGTGAGATAAAGCAGCAGCTGGCTGAGCTGTGTAATAATCTATACACTCACAACCAAAAACATTAAGATTACTGAATGGGCACCAGGATTTATCTGACCTCATCATTTATGGGTCAGCATCATAGTTTAAAGTAGATGCTGCCCCCAGATGATGCTTGAACAAAGATAAGGCTGGCCTTCTGGGGACAATGGCATTGTCAGGGAATACATTGTATTCTCTTTGCAAATTAATAAATACCTGCAAGTAATAAACCTTTCTATTACTAAGCGAGCATTGACCTAACCTAAAAAACAACACGTCTAGATTGTGCTAGATTATTTTTAAAATGCTTGCACAAAAGATTATTTACATTAACATATTTCACATGTATATCTAAAATACGGTAATTAGAATAAAGTTCCTCTTCAAGCAACTATGGCAATAGGATATAAAATATAGATCTCATTTCTGAAATATTCTTGCCATATAATAACAATTCTATTTTTCCATTGTTTTTCCAGATCATCGAGACCAGAGTGCAAGCACATGGAATACCCATGTCGTTCTAGTAGTCCTGAAGCTCATACCCAGATGTGTATACCTTACCGTGTTTTTGCCCCAGATGCACTTTTGAATAGGTGTAAAGAGTTGCTGCTTCCTTTACTATGTCATTGCCTAGAAGCTGCTTATTCTGTGGTGGGTGTTCATCCATTCCCAAGGCTTGATGTTCTCATAGTGCCACCTAATTTCTCTAGTTTAGGAATGGCAAGGTAAGCCTGTTTACATCTTTTTACTTACATAATTGTATTAATTGGAATGTAAGGAACTATGTGTTTTTTAACTCGTAACATAGTATCTTCATAGTGGCTTTCTTCAGAACTGGGTGTAATATTTAATATGAATTCTCTAAAACCTTTGCCAAAAGGTAAAACGGGATAGGTAAAATATTTGTCTGCAAAGAAACATATTAAGGAATCATACTTTTTATTTTTCTTAAAGTGTAAATTAATTTACTAAAATCTCATATGAGCTTTAACATGTTAATGTCATTTAAGGTCATTTTAAATGCTTTTAAATCTAAAGCTTTCATTCAAATAACACCTGGTCATCATGCCATCATGTTCTTAGTTCCTCTTTCAGGGTGACAATTTTCTGCCTGTCTTCAAATTGTTCTGTGTTGTCACCCTGACACACCCTCCTAGTGTAGCCTGCAAACTACTGCACCATAGCACATTGCATAGGCATATTCTGCTGTTGTTACCTTTTAGGTAATGTACCTTGAGAAAAACAGTGTAGTTCTTCTGGATTTCATGTATATAGATTAGAAGTGGCTGCAGAGGATAAAAAAGGTGAAATTTGTATATCATTATAAAAAACAAAACAAAAGACAAAAGAAACACAATGTTTACAATCAACAGTTTTTTAGACAATGTTATTCAATTAGGATTTAAATCTTTAAGTAGCTTTTATTGAAGGCTTGGAAAGGTATTTACAATATTTAATAAATTACTTTATGTTATAAAGAGTTCAGATTCTTATTACTCTGTGAAATATTTGGCACTGATCCCTAGGAATCATACTGCTTTGCAGATATGAAAATTAGATTGTCTAATTTTGTCTGGTTGTTACTGAACAGAGACGAAAGGACATAGAAGGGCTTATTTAGTAGAATGTGTAATTTCGTGATTTAAGTCTGTGGCTGATTCAGAATCCAGCTCTAACTACTGCCATTATGTAGATTTGGAGAAATCATTTTATCTGCACATGTTCAACTCGCCCATCTGTAATTGAGTTTTGTAACAATGTCCCTTCTCTTGGACGTAGCAAGGTTAAGCCTATGAACCCTTCTGCACCCCAAAAAGAACAGTAGTAATCTTTCTCTAGCTCCATATGCTCAAGTTACACTTAATCCTAGCTATTTGCTATATAACCATGTTCCCATATGCTTGCAATCAGACATGTCAGCTGGAAAATCTGTTTTCCTGATTAAAGAAGAAAATGGCAGGAGTGTTGTTTATTTACTCCATGTCATGTCCTGAATTCTGACGAGTAACTGTTTTAATGCTATAAATGTCACTGAAATCTTAACAGTAGACATACTACCAGTTAGGCTTTTGATCATTTATTTGTGATTTGCAGTCTAGCAGCTTAAATTTCCTTGCCATCTCTTGTGTCTAGGTCTGTGAAACCCCATTTTGTAGTTCTTTTCATGCCCTCTTCCTGCAGCTTTATTCTATACTTCACATATTTCAGTCTTTTCACTTACAAATTACATTTAACTTGAAACTTTAGAGCATAGTATAGGGACACATTTACTGTATACAAAATAGAAAAAGAGGGTGGGAATAGGATCCAAGGTGTCCTTACCTTCACTGAAGCAAAAGGAACACACAGCGGTTTAACCTGATTAATCTTTATTAGAACAACATATGTAGAAAAGTGTATCATTGAAGGGAAAGCATATACAATAGGGAATTACACACAGTAAAACTGACAGCGTTGTCAATTAAAAAAGGCATGCCCATGAGCTCAGCCATGCCAACATCTGCTTGTGTCAGTCACCCCAAGTCACTTATTAGTGTAACTTATCACAAAACGCATATACACATCGCGCGAGGTGAGTTCTGGGAAACCTTGGTGGCACAGACTGGTACACAGTATTATGCTTAACCGTGGACCTCCAGACTTCTTATATGCCCTTAAAAATGTTGCAATAGGTATCTACAGTGACAGTAAATGCATTGATCATCACAGATAAGTAAATACAGCTTTTAGGCTGGTAAGTATTCCTGCTAATTAGTAGTATCTGTCTGTGCCACCAAAGTTTTCTAGAACTCACCTCGCCTGATGTGTATATGCGTTTTGTGATAAGTTACACCAATAAGTGACTTGGGGTGATTGACACAAGCGGATGATGTTGGCATGGCTGAGCTCATGGGCATAGGTTTTTAATTGACAATGTTGTAAGTTTTACTTTGTTTAATTCCCTATTGTATATGCTTCCCCTTCAATGATACACTGTTCTACATATTTGTTCCAATAAAGATTAATCAGGTTAAACAACTGTTAGTTCCTTTTCCTTCATTGAAGACAAGGACACCTTGGGTCCTATTCCCACTCTCTTTTTCTATTGTGGCTGCCTCTCCTGTTCTTACAAGGAACTCCACCTGATTAGGTGAGTCGGTAACCTGCTACCTGAATTGAACAAAAAATTACTGGTCATCAGGACGCCGCCAATGTTGTTATATCCTTTTTCACATTTACTGTATAGTTAATATATAATTATAGGTACAGGTATAATACTTATATCATAATTCAGTCACCAGTAACCTTGTCTTTTTCATGATGGCAGTCAGGTGAGTCTCTGAAAGCGGAATTAAATCCTTGTAGCCTTTACAGCAAAGTAAGCTGCCATCTTAGCTTCTGTATGATCTACAGTTGCCATGGTGCTGCACATGTGATCAGTTATGACACCAGCCATTTGATGGTTTTACAGCTTGGTTCAGTGCATAAGCAACTGTTACAGTTATCATTTATGGCATGCCTTAAATGTAACTCTTTTGGGAAACCGTTAATTCGGTTTAGTTCCATATTATGGTTTTCATTGGCACATAAATATCCGCCTTGACATCTGGTTCATCTAAAATTAATTATATGTGAGAATTTACGGACACACAACATTCATTGGCAGTTTAAGATGAAAAAAATGATCTGTGATTGGTTGTTACAGGTTAATATCACCATTCATTATTCACTAAAAAGGGACTCCAGCTGGCAGCCTATCCGATCTCAAATTTAGAAACTTCTTTCAAAAGGGCTAGATATTTTAAATTTAAGAATATCCCCCCCCCCAAGAAAACAAAACAAAAAGAAACAGTGGTTCTTGTTTGTTTACATTGACAGGCAGGTTTAGTTGGCCATAGAAAGGCATTTGGTTCCCTAAGGAAAACAGGTGTAGGTAAATGTGTTCATACACAAGCAAGCTGTTGGAGTGCTAGGATCTGCTATAATTCTAACCTGTTGATGACAGTGGTATATTGGCTGTTTATGCTGTACTGCTAATCCTATACTCTTGTACATGGAACAGAATTTGACAATACAGATTGGAGAGTCTCCCTGTTACAAATGGCCTGATAATCACAAACGATGCTCAGAATTGAGAGCATTGCTTGCAATAACTATTAATGCCCAATATTTTACCATATATATGTGTGTCTGTGTACTACTGGCCTGATTGTCAATGCTGTGTTAAGTTAGTTATAAGAAGAACATATCATAATGCCGTGGATCTTGAAAACAATGTCTACATCAATTTAAACTTCTTCTAGGTAACCAATTCTGGGAAGTAATCTTTTACACCACCACAAATTATTTAGTCTAATTTTAACCCCTTCAATACCTTAGGGCATCATATGACGTCCTTGACTTTGTGAGGGGATCATTCAGATATCATTATTTGCAGGCAGCGATTCTGTGCACAATGAGAATGATCATAGCGGCAATTCCACCACTTGATCGATCTTATAGGTGACGAGAGGGGACGTCCTCCCCCTCCCGCCGCCATCTGGTGCTTCTCCGGGCCCCCGATGGCCAGGGAGAGCCCGGAGAAGCATCGGCCAGGGCCGGATGACGACGATAGAGAATTCCGGTGACCAGATGGTCACCAGTCATCTCTATGACCGTCGGAGGCCCGGGTTCCCGGAAGTAAACAAAGCCGCAATCGCGGCTGTCAGCATGGGATCGGTGAATTTTTTTTTCACAATCTCCTGCTTTCCAGCCTGGAGGAGAGATGTGGGGTCTTATTGACCCCGCATCTCTCCATAAAGAGGACCTGTCACAATAGACTCCTATTACAAGGGATGTTTACATTCCTTGTAATAGGAATAAAAGTGATCAAAAAAAAAATGTAAAAAAAGTGTAAAAATAAAAAAAATTAAGTAAAAAAAAAAAAAAAAAAATAATTAAAATGCCCCTGTCCCCGGTAGCTCGCGTTCAGAAGCGAATGCACATGTAAGTCCCGCCCACATATGTAAACGCCGTTCAAACCACACATGTGAGGTATCACCGCGTGCGTTAGAGCGTGCGTTAGAGCGTGTGCAAAACCCAAATAAAAAGTGTCCTTTTTTTCTACAAATAGAGCTTTCTTTTGGTGCTATTTAATCACCATTGTGGTTTTTATTTTTTGCGCTATAAACAAAAAAAGAGCGACAATTTTGAAAAAAAAAAAAACAATATATTTTACTTTCTGCTATAAAACATGTTCAATAAAAAAATGTAAAAAATAAAATTTCTTCATAAGTTTAGGCCAATATGTACTCTGCTACATATTTTTGGTAAAAAAATCCCAATAAGCATATATTGATTGGATATTTTTATTTATTTATTTAGTGCTAGTAATGGCGGTGATCAGCGACTTATAGAAGGAATGCAATATTGCGTCAGACACTAACTGACATTTTTAACACTTTCTTGTTAACCTGTAACACTAATTCAATGATCAGTGCTAAAAATATACACTGTCACTGTACTGACACTGGTTGGGAAGGGATTAAACATCAGGGGCGATCACAGGGTTTTTTTACTGTGGGGGAGGTTGCTTGTACTAGGGGAAGACATGGATCCATGACCCTGCTTTGCAGGAACACAAGTTCCATGTCTTCCCTCCTGAAAGAATGGCAATCTGCCTTGTGTACCGAGTGATCTGCGGGTGCATCAAGTCCGCGGTGCCCACCCATCGGCGCGCACTCGGAAGTGCAGGATCACGTGTATATATATGTGATCCTGCACACAGCGGCCGCCCTGTAGCAGTAGAACTGCTATAGGGCAGTTGCTAAGAAGTTAACCAGTGAATATTCCCTTTCAAAGTGAAAATCCTCTTGGAAAGTGAACATTATTAAATCACATCCTGCTAGCATTTTTTCTAATTGTACCAGATCAAAGTAATTTTTATGTGCATGTGTAGGATTTATATAATCCGAGCCCAGCCAATAAAGACAGACATAAGGCAGGCCATAGATTACTCAATTCTTTTTCCTAGCAAATTCAGCATTGATGGGGAAATGCCTCCCACAGAGCTATTGTTTTCTGCAAGTGGGAACCTTCCCGGCCAGCAGAATACGATGGTTACTGCTAGTGGCTATAGCCAGTGACAGTAATCGTATGTAGAAAAATCCAACAGTCTGGTTGTATCAGCCTGCCCACGGAAGGATCAAAATTAGTCCTGTCCCTGTTGAATCATCCGAATTTCGGACCATGTATGGCCGGCTTAAGCTCCAAACCTGTAAGAAGCCCAGTAGAAGATGTAAGTTCCAGCGACAAGGGAGAATACAGAGATCGCTGGAAAAGAAAACTTTGCTAGGGAACTTTACCCTAATGTGCAAATATGCTGAACATACTTGCTTGATATGGCTTGAGCTCCTGGGGGCCCCAAAACTTTTAGTTCCGCTTTAAAGCCGAACATTTAGTTAAAATGCGTGTACAGCACCAGTGTTAGGATATCGAGTGCAGATATCTGGCAACAGCAGGGGTGACCAGATCTGTGTGCTGAGGTTAAGAAAGCTGGATTCCATATTGTGTATGAATAAAGTAAGATATTACAAATGAAGCAAACAAGGGGAGCAGATATGAGGTAGCAGGCTATAGGATGAAGGTACTAGAACAAAAATGGGAACAGAATCCTGGTTGAAATCAGGATCAAGGTTAAGAGCAGTAACACAGCATCAGTAACCAGGTATACAGTATGGCAAACGGGCAAAAACACTGAGGCGCTAAGGGAAGCTAAAGAAAGGGTTGTATACCTTTCCAGCAGCCAACATTAGGTGGAGGCTAAATACTGGGATCTGCTGGCTACTCGGAAACACACGTTGGTGGACACTGGAGCTACACCCTTTAGCTCTGGAAACCACAATGCCACCAGTAGGTGATCCAGGTCCTGATAACCAGGGACATAACCTACTTTTAAAAAAACTGTGTCCCATCATCTGCTGGCCATTGCTTACTGTAGAAATCTTCCCCCCCACTGGCATTGAATTCTCCCCACAGTGGTGATCTTTCAGTGCTGCATAAGTTAAGATTAGCGACTGTGAAGCATTAGGGCTGCTTGTCTTCCTCCTCTCTAGCTATTTCAGGAAAATTATAGTATTCTTTTCAGAATGCAAAGCACTTTGTGATTGGAGGAGGTGGATCCTATCATTCACCCTCCCCTGTTGCATTTACAGAAAGCAGAAAGGGAGTGAATGTGGCGCCGATGCTACACAGCAGCTGATCCTAACCCCTTGCAGCTCCAGAATATTTCTACAGTAGTTAAACCTATCTTCCATTAAAATGTACTTGTACTGTGACCATTGCACTGTGAATTTAACGGAACATTACACTGTGTTTCCCCATCCATTGTTGGGATTAGTTCCTGACACATTGTTCCTCTGGCTACATTTTATACTCTAACTATACTGAACAGTGAAGATAACGTTTAGTGAAAAATAAAAAAAAATAGTATCAGGGACCATACCTACCATCCTATATGCTGGCAGCTACTGTGTTCCTTTGAAATTCAAAGTCCTTTGCCCCCAGAAACCCCTGCAGTGGTGTTCTTCCTATTACCATGCTGCGGGGATTAATATAAGCAGCTGCTCATGTTCCACAATGAAAAGCACTCTATGAATGGAGAATGGGCGGATGCACGAAAAGTCCTCCTTCTCCATTCACAAAGTGTATTTCATTGTGGGAACTAATATTGTACAACTTCTATGAATGGAGCATGGGAGTGGAAAGGGCAGACAGAGTTGACATCTGACGAGTGCCTGTCACAGGCAGAGACACTCATATTAAACCCCCAGCACCAGAGGGTCACCAGTGCATGGTTATCCGGGGGCAGAGGACTTCATATTTAAATGTATCATAGCAGTTGCCATTACACAGGACATTACACGGGACACTCTTCGTTCATGGTAAGTACCATGACTGGTGCTGTTTTTAAAATCATGTCAGTATCTGATCTATCTGTCTTTTCACCCTCATTTTCCACTGTTCTATTTTACTTGTATACTTTCTTCATACTGGATGTCTGCACCATGTACATTTTCTCAATAATGCTGTTTTCTGATTAACCACTTCCCGCGCGCCACATAGCAGAGTGACGGCCACAAAGTAGTTCAGTTATCCTTACTGGGCATCCTATGACGTCCAGCAGGATTAGCCGCTCGCACGTGCCCGCAGGGGCGCACAACGCGGCGATCGGTGGTGCGGTGTGTCGCTCTGACACACTGCATCTCCGATCTTGGAAAAGAGCCTATGACGTAGGCTCTTTACCATGTGATCAGCTGTGTCCAATCATAGCTGGTCACGTCTTAATCAGGAAGTGCCGTTTATCGCCTTTTCCTCTATTCGCACTGACAAGGCGCTGTTAAAAGAGAGTCGATCAGTGGCTCTCCTGACGTGGGGTCTGCGCTGATAATCAGCACATTGATTATCGGTGCAGACCCACCAGAGATGCCCACCTGTGCCCACCAGGGATGCAAATCAGTGCATCAAGGATGCCACTTAGAGATGCCAATCAGAGCCCATCAATAATGCCTCCTTATCAGTGATGCCCTAATTCCTAACAAAATTTTATAACAGAAATTCAGAAAAAACGTTTTATTTATTTTTTTTCTAAATTTTCAGTATTTTTTAATTTGTTTAGCAAAAAGTAAAAAACCAAGTGGTGAACAAATACCACCAAAAGAAAGCTCTATTTGTGGGGAAAAAAATTACAAAAATATCATTTGGATACAGTGTTGCATGACCGCGCAATTGTCATTCAAAATGCGACAGTGCTGAAAGCTGAATATTGACCTGGGCATGAAGGGGGGGGGGTAGTGCCTTGCATTAAAGTGGTTAAAAAAAGAAAAGCATGTCGTCAACCTTCAGCTTTAAGACCACAATGAAATGGTAAAACTTTGCATATGCAAACCTATAATTTGTATAAATTATTACCTAGCATGTGTCCTTTGAAATGTACATAATATTTTAACTGGAAAATGCTTACCTGTGGGCTAAAACTAATTAGAGGCAAAGCAAGGCACATTTTAATTTGCTTGTTTCTACTAGTTATTAGTAGGTGCCAGGCTTTTCCTGTATCTTTTTGCTTTATGTGGGAATTGTTGTTTTGTAGATGACTGGAAAAGACCGAATTGCTGGAATGAAGAGTGTATATTATTTTTCTAAGCATATAAGCTCTTCACTTGAAACCAAGAACATAACTTATTCATAAAGCAACAACATACTCTATCTCATCGTCTGTTACTGGTAGTCAGATCAGAAAAGCCAAAATCTTTCTTTTTCATTGTCTAAGTAGTTCTCAACCTTTTAGTGTTTCCCTCTCCTAATTAGTTCTAACAATATCATTACCGTATGTGGGTATCCAGCTTGCTATTAAAGCAGGCAAATGTTCAGTATAATTTCCTAGCTCCTACCCTTCTGTTTATAATTAACAATTCATCCAGGAGTAAAACTATAAATTCTGATTGCTCGACTTTTGCTCAGCTTTACTTAATGTAATCCCTCAGGGAGGATTGTTTGAAAGAACAAAAAAAAAAAAGGTTGCCTTTAATATACAAATTTGAACACTAGATTGGTCTCATTTTGGAGGGAATAAAGCAACCACATGAAATGTACATTCAAAGCCTTGCCGAATTTAGAATGATAAAACTTGCTCTGATTCATTTGACTGGTTGCAGAGTAGTCATTCTCAAGTTCGAGTCTCCACAAGAAACGTTTATTTGTCATTGGCTGTATAACGAAATCTCCGAAGGCTTTATCCAAGAATGTGTTTATATTAAAAAGCATTAATAGAAACATTTCATCATAATATAACATATTTATTTAACTTCTGCATACCTTTTAATGCTGGTTTTACTATTGGCCATGCATAAAAAAAAGCAATACAAAGAACCATTAGACTGATAAAAGACTAGCTGTTGTTATTGTGGCTCCTCTAGGTTTGTGCTTAACATGTCACTGAATTGTGCACTGAAACAGATGTTACAGTTTATACTCGTTTATATGCAGTGAGCCAGTGAGTTTTCTGCCATAGAGATGGTGATTATGGCAAAATCCTGAATATCATTTTTTATTGTAAAAATTATGTTCAGATTGTAGCACAGTATCAATTTTAATTTTTAAATATTAAAACACGTACACGTGTTTATACTGTTTTTGGTTTCTCAAATTTAGGAGACACATGTAGGGTTAATTTACTAAAGGCAAATAGACTTGGCGCTTTGCAAGTGCAGTTGCTCCAGAGCTTAGTATATGAGGGGAAGCTCTGCTGACTTCCATCATCCAATCACATGCAAGCAAAAATTCAATTTTTTTTTCTTGCATGCAATTTCCACGTGTCTATTTGGCAGACAAGTGCTAACAGGACAAGGCAAATCAACAGAGATCATGAACCCATCACTGATAACCCTGCACTCATAGAACAGTTGCAGTTGATGCCTTCAGCCTTATGCCCCGTACACACGGTCGGACTTTGTTCGGACATTCCGACAACAAAATCCTCGGATTTTTTCCGACGGATGTTGGCTCAAACTTGTTTTGCCTACACACGGTCGGACAAAGTTGTCGGAATTTCCGATCGCCAAGAACGCGGTGACGTCAAGCACGTACGACGAGACTAGAAAAGGCCAGTTCAGAACCAAGCGCGGCACCCTTTGGGCTCCTTTTGCTAATCTCGTGTTAGTAAAAGTTTGGTGAGAGACGATTCGCGCTTTTTCAGACTCGTGGCTTTCAGATCGTTTTCTGCCGTTCAGTTTGTGCTTGTGGGTTTGTATTTGCTCTTCAGTGCATGCAGTCAGTTCGTATCGGAGTTTTCTGTGCGATCTTGTCCGCTCGTTGCTGTTTTTCAGGTCGCTCTTCACAGGCCTTGCTGTTCTTCAGTGTGTTCTGTTACTCCGTTCTGAGCAGCCGACCGTTTTCTAGCCATGTTTCGTATGCGTACTCCTCGTAGAGTTCGTGCTGTGCGGGGGCTTGGTGTTGGGGTCCTGACCTTGACACAAGTCCAGTCCATGAACAGGGTGGGGAGGAGTTCATGGACCAAGAATTGGTTGCTTCAGCGTGACCAGTTCTCTCATATGCCTTTGCTCCGTGAGATCCAGGAGAATAATCCTGATGATTTCAGGAACTTTCTCCGGTTGACGGACCCCGTATTTCACCGTTTGTTGGCTTCGCTGACCCCCTATATCAGCAGGCAGGATACCTGCATGAGGCAAGCCATCACTCCGGAGCAGAGGTTGGTCGCTACCTTGCGGTATTTGGCGACAGGGAGAAGCCTGCAGGACCTCAAGTTCTCGACAGGCATCTCCCCCCAGGCTCTTCTGTGTGGACATTTACTGCTTGTGTTTGTTTGAGCTGACCCTGACAGAAATGTGTGGAGTTCAGAAAATGTCGTGATTGTGTAACCTTATACAAAGCACTGTTGGCTGTTATTTACTAAATGCAAAGACACTTTTCACTACAAGTGCACTTGCAACTGCACTGAAACTGCACTTGTAGTGCAAAGTGGATTTGCCCTTAGGAAATTACCCCCATTTTCTCATCAAACAACAATTACATCACCCCAAAAGTGTTGTAGCGTGAGACAATAATCCACACATTCTTGATGAGCAATCTTTTTAATACCAGCACAATCACATGTGCATTTACCAAAGGTTTTTCTGACAAACCGACATGTTTGTTGTATAACAATTTTTGTGGTGTCATTATCCAAAATCAAAATGTGCATTTTATAGAAAACAGGCCTGTGTAAAACCCACAAGAAAGACACAAATCTTGATCTTACAAAATTCACATTTGGTAGAACTTGAAGGCAATATCAGACATGAGTATTTAGGAACTGTGTTTGATATTGCGTTCAGATGGGGGGAAATCACCCCTGGAAAAGCCAAATTTGGAAGATGCACACAAATTTCCCAATGTCAACATGTGCTATCTGCCATCATGGGGGATCAAGGGACGTGTTTTGGGGGAGAAAGCCCTTCCTCACCGCTACTTTATTATTGAGGAAGGGGTTGCACCCCCAAAACGCGTCCATTGATCTCCCGTGATGGCAGATAGCACATGTTGGCACACTGTGTGCATCCTCCAAATTTGGCTTTGGGAAAAATCACAAAAACATTTCGCACATTGTAGCAGACAAAAGAAGAAAGTGATTTTGAGGGGCTTTAAACTCTCCCCAAAACATCAATGATGTTTTTATATTTTGGAATAACATCATTGATGTTTTGCTTGATGTTTTCCAATTGTACATTACACCCCATGATCTCCCCGATCAGGATCTGGACACTTTCGGATGTGAAAGGATCTTCATCCACAACCTCACGATCACCTAAAAAGAAAGGAAACCCAAAATAAATTAGGTCTAAAAAAAATGCCGCCATCCATCTCTTATCTGAGCCTGTGGTCGCAGACACTCACCTGTTGTGGTGACTAGTTCCACCACGTCTTCTTCCTCCTGCTCAGCTTGTGTTGGTATTTCCCCTTCTTCCAGAGGGGGGGCTCTGGTCTCCTCGGATGAGGGGTGTCCTCCGAGTCTTTTCTCCCCTATGTAAAACAAAAATGGTATAATTAGCACACAGATATTTGATGGCAGAACTCTAAAGATGAAACATTGCTTGGAAGTGGGGTACAATTGTCTATTTTAGCAGAGTTCCAAGATGTAGCTTTTTTAGTGTCCTTTGTCAAGCTGCAATACTTTACCTGTTTTGTACAAGCTTCACAGATGGAGACCCCCCTATAGTATACACTGGAGCACCTGTGTGGCCCCCCTAATAAAAAGGGTGTTCTGGGGTCCCACACTACTGCTCCAATGTCCAGATGTGAAAACAGCTGCTCAGTGTCCTCTCCTTACAAACAATCTAGTTTGCATTTCATTCTAGTAACAAAGCCATCTACACAACCCAATTCTTTGAAGACAAGTATAGGGCCTCAAAATGGTGGCCAAATGCATATGGGCTAAACAATGGTATTTTATAGTCCGAAAAAAAATGTGTGATCCAAACGAATAATGTGCCCATGAAAATGAAAGTTGCCATTTTAAACTGTACAACAGTTCCTAAAAGCACATGGAGCAGCACGAACGTAATAAACACAAGAACAATAGGAACACAGCACAACTACTTACTTTTTTGCAGCACTCTCCGGATCTTTCTGTACTGCTCATGTTCTCGTAATTTCAGGTCCGACCACCGCTTCCTGAGCTGATCTTTCGATCGTCGTACCCCGAATTTCCGGTGCAGACTCCTGACCACTTTCGCCATGATCTTGGCCTTTCGGACATTGGGGTTGGGGTAAGGCCCATACTTTCCATCATAGTCGGCCTTCTTCAGGATGTTCACCATTTCCAACATCTCCCCAAAGGACATATTTGAGTCCTTTAATCTCCTTCTGGATCGGGACGTTTCAGGCTCCGGCCTTTCCTCCTGCTCCTCCTCCTCCTCGTTGCTGTAATTCGCACGATCCTGCTGTCTATCCGCCATGTGCTCTTCCTCCACTGCGCCGAACAAAAAGGGGCGGGGAATAGAATAGAAAGAACGTCAGGGGCGGGCGGAGTTATACGCATGCGCAGTGTGTATAAATCGTAACGCGCGCGTCTTACGTACGATCTGTGAGCGGAGGAAGGAGCATCGGAGATACCGATCGTGCTAACGAAGGTAGGATCTAAACTTGGGCCTATACTGCTTCGAAATTGAAGCCTATATTGTAACAAGATTAGGGGAGTTTGGCCTGACATTAGGGTTTGTCTTGCGTTGTGTCTTGCAGAGAAAATGGATGGGTTCAACGACCACAATTTCCTGCCCCTGTTTATTGACAAGTACAGGGAGCTGCCCTGTCTGTGGCAGGTCAGACACCCCCACTATAACCACAAACAGAAGAGGCAGGCAGCGCTGGAGAAACTGCTGGAGTTGGTGAAGCCGGTGGTCCCCACAGCAACCATCCCTTATTTAAAAGCTAAAATTGGTGGCCTGAGGAGCACTTATCTTAGGGAGCGCAAGAAGGTCACGGATTCCCAGAGGTCCGGAGCTGCAGCAGATGACGTTTATGTCCCCAGGCTGTGGTACTATGAGAGACTGCGATTTCTGTCAGACCACGCTGAAGTCAGGGAATCCCTCTCTACCCTTCCTTCCACTCTTCCTTCCACACCAGCTGAGGCTTCCGATGTCCAACCTGGGCCTTCCAGCCAGGAAGAAGTGGAGGAGCCCAGCTGGAGTCAGGTATAGCATTCCTCTACAGATTTCTGGGCAATAAATAAATGATGTTTACTAGATGTTATTATTGATCACTAATTGCTGCTTGAAAGTGTTTTACATATCAATAGACAGTAGTGGGCACCCAAAATTGGGACAAGAATGCAAAATGCTGGGCTCAGAAGGATAATCTGTTATATTTGTTAACATTGAATTTGCAGCAGTCAGGAGGTGAAAATTGTGTGTGATTGATGAAAACAATACTAAAACTATGTCCCTTTTTCATACACAGGAAGACCTCAGCCAGGAGGAGGCTGTGGAATGTGGCAGTCAGGAGGAGGCGGGGATTAGTGGCAGCCAGGAGGAGGCGGGGCTAAGTGTCAGCCAAGAGAAGCCTGGGACAAGTCGCAGCCTGACTGAGTCTCAGGTCCCTCCCCTCCGCCTGCCATATAAAAGGGCCAGGAAGGCCACTCCCAGTCCTGTGCAGGATTCAGCGTACAGGCTGATCCAGGAGGCTTCGGCGTCCCTCAGAGCCTTCCCCAGTCCTGAAGAGGCCTTTGCCTGCATGGCTGCCACCAAATTGCAGGGCATGCAGGAGGGCCAACGCAAGATTTCTGAGGACCTGATTTATAAAGTCCTTCGTAAGGGGGAGAGTGGGGAACTGACACCCAAGACGGATGTCATTGAGATGGACGATCCTCCTCCTCCTCCTCCTCCTGCTGCCACAACTCCACCACCACAGCCAAAGCCTGTAAGGAAGCGTGGAAAGAAGACCTGAGAGTGATGGCCCTGGGTTCAGTCTGGTCTGACAGAAGATGCAGTCTCTCGTATGACCACAGCCTGGGGACACAGATGTCATCTGCTGCTTTCCGGATCTCTGGGACTTCTGGACCAGACTGCCCTCCCTTAGATATGGACTCCTCAGGCCACCAATTTTGCTTTTAAATAATTGATGTCTGCCCTGGGAGTCCAAGGCTTCGCCCACTTCTGCAGTTTCTCCAGCGTTGCCTCCCTCTTTGTTTATAGTTGTGACCCCTTAATAAAATATTTTTAGGTAAATTCTACTCTCCTGTGTGTGTTTTCATCAAAAAAGGACAGTTTGTTGGTGAGTATTCAGGTACATTTCTAAAGTACAATGTGAAATTAACAAGGGACAACAACACCAAACAATCTCCTCCTACAGATTAAATAGAACAACATATCAATGGTGTTGTGGGAACTTGTCACAAAAAACACACAAACATTTTCGGGAGTACAAATCAAAATCACCCAAAAAAATAAAAATAAAAAGAGAAACACAAAAAAAGATTCTACATTAAAGTAAAAAAAAAAATAAAATAAAAAATATGTTGTCAGATGTGAGAAATCAAAATATATTGAGGGAATCCCGATAAATAGTAACGAAAAAAGTTTGTGAGAAGTGTGTGTGAATATGAGCATCAAAACGACTTAATTCTTGTCACATTATAAAGAAGAAGAGAGTGCGCTGTATTAAACCATTTTGAACATTGCAGCGTGACGAAAGTGCTTTATCCATTACGAACGCTAAGTTTACCAGAACGAGCTGTCCCGTGTCGGAATTTCTTCTGAGCATGCGTGGCACTTTGTGCGTCGGAACAGGCCACACACGGTCGGAATTGACGCGATCAGATTTTGTTGTCGGAAAATTTTATCTCCTGCTGTCCAACTTTGTGTGTCGGAAAATCCGATGGAAAATGTCCGATGGCGCCCACACACGGTCGGAATTTCCGACAACACGCTCCGATCGGACATTGTCCATCGGAAAATCCGACCGTGTGTACGGGGCATTATTGTTTTGTGTTGATGCTCTGGAGAATGTAATTTACCAAGTCTATAGAATGACCCTTATCTCTGTGCACATATGGATTTTTCGGCTACAAGTTTGGCTGCTGAACCTGCTTGTAAGAAACGTAGTCTACACCTGCCTTTTGAAGGTGAATCCCTCGATAAATACATAAAAGAAGTCATGGAGAGAAAGGTGCCTCTACCTTCCAAGAAAAAGCCTAAGCTTATGGCTACTTTTTTTTTTCTCAGCAAAAGGGACCTTTTCACTCTCCCCAGGCATCAGCCTCAAAACCAAAGCTTAACACTTCCTTTTGTTGCAAGCCCTGGATTCCTATGTCCACCAAGCTTGCCCAGAATCCCTCCTCTTAATGAAAAGACAACTCCACTACTCGCAGTGGGAAGCTGTCTGTTGGTATTTGCGCCAGTATGGATGGGTGATGTCTCGGGACCTCTGGGTCCAATCTGTCATTTAAAAGGGGTAAAAAATAGAGTTTCTATGTCTGCCCCCTCCTGGTTTTATATATGTCAGTCTACTAGTATCAGATGCAAAGAAAGCAGACTTAATGGCCCCCTTCCAATGTCAGGCACAAGGAGTGGTTGTACCAGTTCCTTCAGAATAACAGTTTCAAGGTGTATATTTAAACCTAATTGCAGTCATAGAAGCTAATGAGGGCACCCACACAATACTAGACTTAATATCTCTATGATGAAATCAACAAAATCTGTCATTGCTTCTCTGACAAGGGGAATTTCTAGTATAAGTAGACATACAGTACATGGTTCCTTTCTACACATCCCTGTCTTCCCTTCACAGCAATGCTTTCTGCTCTTTGCTGTGAGAGTCCAACACTTTCAACGTATAGCACTACCAATCTGGCTCTCCTCTGCACCGCAAGTGTTCACAAAATGCTTGACCCACTTCTGGCTCTTCCACTGACCCAGAGCAGTCATTCATGTCACAGGTTAACTGGGCGACCTCTATTTCCTCAGCCTTGTCTGCAAATGTCCAAAGGATGATTTAGTTCCTTCAAACTTGTGGCTGCATAATCAAATTTCCAAGGTCTTCTCTACACCCCCCACACTGTCTGGAGTACCTGGATCTAATATTGGACACAGCCCAAGCCAGAATCTTCAAATAGAAAGGAAACAAAATAAGTGTAGCGCTAAAAAAAGTTTAAGATGTCCAATGTGAAGACAAAAATGAACCAACAGTTCTGGGTGTAAAATGAGAGGAAGATCCTCCATATATGTATTGATCCTAGTAATAGGCAATCCTCGGAAGTTGTGTGACTTCATGCAAGGAGCACATCAATAGGTGTATAACATCTGGAGTGAAGACAGACACACCACCACCAACAATGAAGAGGCTTACCGGATCTAATGGACCAAAAGGGGCATACGCCGAGTTGGGTCAAATCAAGCTTAGGTGGTAAGTGGCTGTAGGTGATACAGAGGGATGGTGATCTTGGGATGAACCATGGGCTGATATGTTCCTCAGAGTGGTGTTAGGAACCAAGTGGCGGTGGTGATAAATGGGGAGGAAGAAGGAAAGGCCACATAGTGTAAATCCATAAAACAAATATAAAATGTATTAAAAAATAAGAAATACACTCACATGTAAATCTTTTAAAACCAGCGCTGTGAAAATATGGTGGCAGTGGGGTCCTACCCAACGCGTTTCGTTCTCTTAGACGTCATCTGGGGGGTTCCCCCACTGCAGCCAACAAAGTATATACAGGGGATATGCCATATCCCCTATATATATACTTTGTTGGCTGCAGTGGGGGAACCCCCCAGACGACGATATGCCATATCCCCTATATATACTTTGTTGGCTGCAGTGGGGGAACCCCCCAGACGACGTCTAAGAGGACGAAACACATCAGGTTTTAGTTATGTCCCGTAATCGCAGGATTCCGTCATCTAGTCATGTAAAGTAACCTTTTCAAGAGGATCGCATTAGGCGGAAGTACATTCAAGATAACCCTGATTAGCACATATAACTTACATAGAGTAAAATGAGACCAGGAGTAAGAAAAGTGGGAAATCTAGAGAAAGAAAAGATGAGGGAGGAGATGGTGTAGGGGGGGTGGGGTCGTCTGCCTCAGTCAAATCCCTGTACATAACAGGATAGCAAACAATATATTACTTTGATTGAGACATGATTTCCGCGCAGGCAAATGTGTATTTGAAAGCAAACCAGCAGGACCATATTTTCTTTGACAGATCCGCTTTATTTCTTAGGGAGTGTGTGAGATCCTCCATGTAATATATGTGATCAACCTCCATGAGCCATTGGCATAATGTGGGTATGGTATCAATAGGCTTATTATGGGACATCCATTGTCCTACCCCTTAAAGCCAATGCTGGGAGTCGATCATGTGACAAGACCAGAACATCTTTATATTAGGTAAGTATACACATCTTTCCTTTACAGGCTAGTTAGTATAGGGCTTAGAATGGATGTGGGAGCCTGTTTAAGCTTAGGTTTAGACTGGTCTTCTACTTTAAGCTGGCCATACACCAGTAGAATTAAGTTTGAAGGTTTCAGTCAACACATTTATTTGGAAAACCTTTGAAGAAGTAGGGCCAATGCTCTTTTGGCCCTACTTCTCTTGGGGATCACAGACGTGCACTTCGTTCTGCAGTCCTGTGACCCATATTCAGCTGACAGGGGGGCTAAAGCTTGTTGTCGGCTAATGTCCAGACTCTGGAGAGATCCCGATATTAAAGTGCCTGATTGGCAGTTGACAAAGGTTCTCAGCATGCTACTGAGAGACTGAGCCAGCCACTGCCGCTCCCTCCACAGACCAGTACTCCAGTGCTGGAGGGGCAAAGCAGAGAATTTGTGATGGACAGTCAAACGCTTTCTGCTCACTGAAAAACTAAGAACTGGTCTTTAACCACTCGGTTCTCGGTCTTAGAGGCGATGGCGGGAGGTGAGATGCTGTATCCACCTAGGTGAGTATGTGTGTTCGTTTTTTTCATATCCCGCACGTCTATTTTAAAAGTCATTCTTACTTGCTACTTGAATGGAATCCTGGGTTTATTAAACAGGATTGTTTTGTTAATTTGAGAAAAAAATCCCATCATTCTCTGTTGAATTTTCTAATTTCTAAAATGAACATTTTTAAACAAAATTCTATTGGCTTATATACAGCTTTAGTTTAAGTTCCAATACACATAGCCAGCTTTACAGATGAGTTACAGATGAATGTGGTAAAGTAAGAACCTTTGTCAGGTTTTTACTCTTGCCTTTTCCCCTGTTGGGGAATTTCCAATGACTGGTACAGTGATGCTGCTCCATGACAAATCACAGGAAACCTTTGGGACACTGTCACTTTGTTAGGCTTTAGAAGTTTCCTTGTTTGCTTGTGAATGATCTTTTACAAGCACCTTTCTGCTGGCATGTTCTGCAAACTTGTAAGTTGCACTAATAAAGAGGGGTGGGTGTAAAGTGCATGGGGCTCAATAACTGGAGGAATTGAGAAGGGCTGTTGAAGAGTTTATAAACCAATATACTGTAGTTTATGTCATTGTTCTGTAGCTTTCTGTTGCTTCTAGCTTAAATATATTGTGGTATGTAGTTCTAATTTAAAATTATGATGGTGCATCTTTTTTGTTTTACCATTGATAGCCATAAAACGAAATTACATGGGAGTGTCTGGTTTTGTTTGTTTGACCTGTTTTCTAAAATCACAGATTGTAGTGGATAACCTGTTTTTCTTTTCTGTCTGTTTGAAGTGAATTCCAGGTATTTTTACAGGATTTCCTGCACAAAGCACTTGACACTTCAAAAACACCTTGTATAATAGAAAGAAAAATGCAGTGGGTCAATGTAGCATATATGTGTGACTGAAATTTTATTTTGTTAAATATATGCCATCGTTTAATATCCCACTTTGTCAACACTGACACTCATGGCCCGGTAGCAAGTGTGATTTTTAAGATTTTTGTTTGTTTTGCTTGCTACATACTTCATACGGTTTATATTATTACTATGTTTTTGTCAGTTAATGTGGGTGTTGAATCTTTATAGGTTGTATTTTATGTTATGCACACACGGTCGGACTTTGTTCGGACATTCCAACAACAAAATCCTAGGATTTTTTCCGACGGATGTTGGCTCAAACTTGTCTTGCATACACACGGTCACACAAAGTTGTCGGAAAATCCGATCATTCTGAACGCGGTGACGTAAAACACGTACGTCGGGACTATAAACGGGGCAGTGGCCAATAGCTTTCATCTCTTTATTTATTCTGAGCATGCGTGGCACTCCGTCGGATTTGTGTACACACGATCGGAATTTCTGACAACGGATTTTGTTGTCGGAAAATTTTATATCCTGCTCACAAACTTTGTGTGTCGGAAAATCCGATGGAAAATGTGTGATGGAGCCTACACACGGTCGGAATTTCCGACAAGGTCCTATCACACATTTTCCGTCGGAAAATCCGACCGTGTGTACGGGGCATTAGGGTTTATTAGAACAAAAGGCACACCGTAGTTATAAATTATTACAATGCTATATGTACAGTATGTAGGTGATTCCACCACTGTTTGGCCAAATAATGTACTGCAATAAAATAGCATTGTTTCTACCATGAAGTTGGCCGCCAACTAGAAATTAAAAACTTTTTAGTCGGCATGAGTTTGGGGTGGTGGCACAAAATATCGGTATATATGCTACCTCAGAAACCAGTCAAAAAGTCCTAACAAGACTTTCTAGAACGTGGCTTAGCAGATGTAGTATATGTTATGAGCTACAAAATGTGCATAATTTAAATGCTGTATATACAATTGCACTTTAGGTAAGTGCTGTTCTGTGATGGATGTAGGATTTAAAGGGATCCTGTGCAGAAAAACTCTCTTGAATGCCTATCTTTGTTGCTTGACACGTGTACACACTTTTTGGCCACGATGCAGCGTATCGAGTGTTCTATAGATCTTTGTTGAGGGTCTGTAAGTTCTCACTGGGAGCAGCTTCTCTAGTCTGCAGGAGCCACTGACACTTGCTACTCTTGTTCCATTTGTACCAGCTGCATTCCCGCTAGCAATATCAGTGGCTACTACATCTTTCAAAAACTTCATAATGGATGCTGCTTTGAATGTTGTGGTTTCTCACCAGGTTTGCACAATAATTGCTTACAGCCTGTGCATCCATATGGCTTTTTTTATCTACTGTATTCCTCCAAAGGCAATGCAGGTTGGACCTGTGGCCCATTTAACCCCTGTGCAGCAATGCAGTACATGCAGTCTTATTGCTTACATTGCTATTTTAATAGCTGCTAAAACTAAGCTCCAGAGAGGTGTCTCATTGCCTGCTGACACTTTTATTTTTTTAGTTGCAATTAAATATGCTTGAGAATCGAAATGCCCATTCAGACATGTTCTGTGCTCAAAAGTTTGCATACACTGGCAGAAATTGTGAAATTTTGTCATTAATATTGAAAATATCACTCATCATGTGAACAAATTGTCTTTTGTTTAAGGATAGCAATCACATGAAGCCATTTATTATCACATAGTTTTTTGGATCCTTTTGAAATCATAATGATAACAGAAATCACCCAAATGGCCCTGATAAAACGTTTACGTACCCTGGAATGTTTGGCCTTGGTACAGACACAGAAGGTGGCACACACTTTAACCTTTAATTGCCATTTTAATCACCCACATATGTGTCTTTTTAAATCACGATTAGTGTCTGTGTATGAATAGTCAATTAATTTGTTTTCTCTCACATGGATGCACTAAGCAGGCTAGATACTGAGCCATGAGGAGGTAGAAAAGAACTGTCAATAGACCTGTGTAACAAGTTAATGAAACTTTACAAAGATGGAAAAGGATATAGAAAAATATCTAAAGCCTTGAATATGCCAGTCAGTATTGTTCAATCACTTAATAAAAAGTGAAAAATTTGGGGATCTCTTGATACCAAGCCAAGGTCAGGTAGATCAAGAAAGATTTCAGCCACAGCTGCCACAGGAACTATTTGGCATACAAAGAAAAACCCACAGGTAATCTCAGGTGAAATACAGGCTGCTCTGGAAAAAGATTGTGTGGTTGTATTAAGGAGCACAATATGATGATACTTGAACAAAAAGAGCTGCATGGTCAAGTTGTCAGAAAGAAGCCTTTACTGTACAAGTTCAACAAAAAGGCCTGGTTACAATATGCCCAACAACATCTTGACATGCCTCGTTGGATTTTTTTTTTGTGGCATTGGCACAGTAAAGGCTTCTTTCTGGCACCTCAGCCAAGCAGATCTTTTTTGTTCAAGTATCGTTGAATTGTGCTACATAAAAACAACCACACTGTCCTTTTGGAGAGCAGCCTACATTTCTCCTGTAGTTACCTGTGGGTTTTTCTTTGTATCCTGAGCAATTCTTCCACTAGTTGTGGCTGCAATCTTTCTTGGTCTACCTGACCTTGGCTTGGTATCAAAAGAGCCCCTAATTTTCCACTTCTTAATAAGTGATTAAACAGTACTGACTGGCATATCCAAGGCTTTGGATATCTTTTTATATCCTTTTCCATCTTTGTAAAGTTTCATTACCTTGTTACGCAGGTCTTTTGACTGTTCTTTTCTACCTCCTCATGGCTCAGTGTCTAGCCTGCTTAGTGCATCCATGTGAGAGCTAACAAACTCATTGGCTATTTATACACAGATGCTAATTGTGATTTAAAAAGCCACAAATGTGGGAAATTAACCTTTAATTGCCATTTTAATCTGTGTGTGCCACCTTCTGTGTCTGTACCAAGGTCAAACATTCCAGGGTATGTAAACTTTTTATCAGGGCCATTTGCGTGCCAGGGTATGCAACTTTTGAGCAAAACTGTAGTTACGGTGTTGCTTCTAAGGCATGCTGTTTACTTCAGTTAATAAATTAACTATACTTTGCTCTTCCTGCATTCTAACCATGAATAATTTCTTTTGTTTATCAGTCTAAATATATTTTCTTTTGCTCCAAGAAAGAAAAATGAAATGAGTAGGATGGTAAATCAATTTATGTATTCATATTCTGTTTCTATATGTCTGGAAAATGTTCCTAGCAGTTCACTTCCATCGTGATGTAAAGTGGGGAAACAGCTGGCGAATTAAAGAACTACTCGGGAGGGATTGAGCCTTAAATCATTCTTTATGTTTTTACAGCAAATCACTTGCAAATGAGGTTACATACTATTTTTGAAGATTAGATCTTACTCTGTTTTTCATTCACTTGTTTGAATCCATAGATGTCAACTTCCAAGGATCCAAATAAGTAGAGTTTCAACATTTTCAATAAAAAAACAAAATTACATTCTATGGTTAAAGCTCTAAGTTGAAAGTGAGCGGCATTACTGTGATCTATGAAAGGAGTGATATTGAAGTCAGACTGCCTTCACACAGTGGAAGTAGAGGTGTCTGGAAATGAAAGTGATTGAAGGTATTCTAGTCTAACTAAAAGAAAATGAATGGTTACTAGTATGATGCTTGAGCTGACCATGCTAGTTGAAGCCACTGTCAGGGAAAGAATGGGGTTTCCAGATGCACAGCTGAGACTTGAAAAACACCATTGAACATATTGTGGTATGCTATAGTCTAATAAAGAGTAACTCCAAATTTGATTTAAAAAAAAAACATTCCCATCTTGATGATCAATGTACATTGCAAAGATTTAAACAATGTTGTAATTTAATAACGTTAAATTAGAATATGACTTCTGTGCAACTGTATACGCTATATATATATATTTTTTTTTGTTTGGTATATTTATTTACACAAAGTGGAGTTACTCTTTAAGCACTGTAAACACAGGATAAAAAATATTCCATTATGAGGGTGAGAATTAGTAGACAACACCATACACCTAACAAATCAAACACAGGATTAAATAGGTGGGCAGCATTCTCAATTCTAGATTTCTGCACCCTCCACTTGTCTCACCATAAGAAAACATCCCCATTGTTCCAGCTACATTCAGAGAACACTGATGTAATATCATATTCCAACAAGTTGATTATGGTTAGGGTGGTCGATACACCATACCACTTGTAGCAGCACCTATCAGAAGTGCAATAGTTGCAACTTTGTTACAACACCTCCTGCAGTGTACCCGAAACTCTATTCCTGACAAAAGGCACACTCCAACCTGATGCTGCTGTCCTTGAATGCTCCATCCAGTGTCTATACCTATGAACCCCCCACCCTGAGTAGTTTCATCCTGTGGTTCACCTTCTAGAAATTTTAAGTGAGATATCCTATGTCCACAGTTGAACCCGCTGGTCTTTCTCTCCTTGAAACTCAAAGCTATCCCCCTCAGATTGCCATTCCTACAGACTAATCCCGATTTCATCTTACGGCACTGAGCTAACTTGGACTGCCAGGTACTGGAACCTCCTTCCCTTTCACTCCAGTGTGGAGTCTATTTTTTGTATATTATAGTATTATTGGGTCTGTCAGACACTGTGTGGCAACTTGGCCTAAGTATTGTTCAAAACCATTTTACTGCTTTCTTTATAACTTTTTGTTGTTTTGATATGTTTTCTTTTTGTTGTCTATAGAGCTCTGCAGATAGCAATAATAACCTTAGAGAGGTTCTGTCTTTTTTCCACTTTTAAGGTTCCTGTAGACAAGACCAGATAATCTTTTCTTCTGGTCCATTACATTAAGATCAGAACACTATTGTATCTTTGTGGACACTCACCTACTTTCCTTTGTTGATGTTCTTCAGGGAAAAAATTGAATAATCAGCACTGGAGTTATTTGGCAGTGCTCCCCTTGCCTCCTTCATAGACATAAATTTACATACCTTGCAATCCAGGAATGCAAATTTATGATAAAATTGAAGTCTTCAGGTAGTTTGAGAAGCAGATTATTATACGTTTGCAAATAAGTTTCCAAGTTGTGCTTCAAAGCTGTCTACCCAGACAGAGCCTGTAAATTGACAAAAGATGATGCCCTATATACAGGCTAGTGCGTTTGAAGGATAACATGCGGCAAATACATTTTATTCAGCCTTACTGACCCCCAACCATGCTTTCCTATGGATATACAGTAGGGCTGCATGATTAATCGTAAGGAATCAAGATCACGATTCAACCACCCTCACAATCTTTAAACAGCATTTCCTGGATTCAGTGAAGAGAGTTTTCTGCTCACAGCTGACAGCTGTCAAAAAAACAAAACAAAAAAACAGGCAGCCTGCCAAGTTTATTACAACATCGCTTAGATAAAGAGAAACATTGTAACATTGAGTTCTTTTAGATCAAAGGGATGAACTTCAGTCCTTAAATGAGGTCAGTTTAACCACTTAAAGATTTATGCCTCGTACACACGAGCGGACTTTCCAGCCGGCGGAAAGTCAGCTGTCTGTCCGGCGGACTACCTGAACGGACGGACTTGCCTACACACGACCGGACTTTCCATCAGGCTACGTCCACCCGTCTTTCCGACGGACTTTCACACACGGACAAGTCTGTTCATTTTGAACGTGACTCGGGTACGATGGGACTAGAAAAGGAAGTCAATCTCGCCGCTTTTATCGGCGAGATTGACACCTTGCGAGCCCCGTCACGGGGCATACCAGGCCCTTAGGTCTGGTATGGGTTTTAAGGGGAACCCCCTACGTCCCCCTACGTCCCCCCTAAAGTCCATACCAGACCCCGATCCGAGCACGCAGCCTGGCCGGTCAGGAAAGGGGGTGGGGATGAGCGAGCGCCCACCCTCCTGAACCATACCAGGCCGCATGCCCTCAACATGGGGGGTGGGTGCTTTGGGGAGGGGGGCGCCCTGCGGGGCCCCCCCACCCCAAAGCACCTTGTCCCCATGTTGATGAGGACAAGGGCCTCTTCCCGACAACCCTGGCCATTGGTTGTCGGGGTCTGCGGGCAGGGGGCTTATCAGAATTTGGGAGCCCCTTTAATTAGAGGGCCCCCAGATCCTGGCCCCCCACCCTATGTGAATGAATATGGGGTACATGGTACCCCTACCCATTCACCTAGGGAAAAAGTGTCAATAATAAAACACACTACACAGGTTTTTAAAATAATTTATTAGACAGCACCGGGGGGGTCTTCCCCCGGCTTCGGGGGTCTTCTTCCGACTTTGGGGGTCCCTCCGGTTCCTCTTCTCCCGGCGTCCGGTTGGTTCTTCTCCGCTCTCTCTGGCCTCTTCTCCCGGTGTTCCAGTTCTTCTGCCGGCTCCTCCGCTGTCTTCATGGCGCTCTTTTGCCAGCAGACTTCTGGGCTTCTTGGCTTCTTGGCTTCTTCCCTCGTCTCTTCTCCAGATGTTGACACGACGGTCTTTCCAGCTGGACTGCTGTCTGTGTAGTGTGTTTTATTATTGACACTTTTTCCCTAGGTAAATGGGTAGGGGTACCATGTACCCCATACTCATTCACATAGGATGGGGGGCCGGGATCTGGGGGCCCTCTTATTAAAGGGGGCTCCCGGATTCCAATAAGCCCCCGCCTGTAGACCCCGACAACCAACGGCCAGGGTTGTCGGGAAGAGGCCCTTGTCCTCATCAACATGGGGACAATGCGCTTTGGGGTGGGGGGCCCCGCAGGGCGCCCCCCTCATCAAAGCACCCACCCCCCCATGTTGAGGGCATGCGGCCTGGTATGGTTCAGGAGGGGGGGCGCACGCTCGTCCCCACCCCCTCTCCTGACTGGCCAGGCTGCGTGCTCGGATTGGGGTCTGGTATGGACTTTAGGGGGGACCCCACGCCGTTTTTACGGCGTAGGGAGTTCCCTTTAAAATCCATACCAGACCTAAGGGCCTGGTATGCCCCACGCTCGCCGCAATAGTAAAATGTGTTTTTCCTATTTCAGCGAGCGCGAGATGCAATACCCTGCCCTTGCGTCGTACCTGGTCCGTCGGAGCAGCATACAGACGAACAGGCTTTCCGTCGGACCAGCATACAGACGAACAGGCTTTCCGTCAGGAACTGAGTCCGACGGAAAGATTTAAAACATGTTTCAAATCTAGGGACCAAGTATGCCGGAAAGTCCGCTCGTGTGTACGCGGCATAAGCCTTTTTCTAACATTTGTTGCTTCCAAGTTAAAATCAGTATTTTTTGCTATAAAATTACTTAGAACCCCCAAATATTATATATATATATATATATATATATATATATATATATATATATATATATATATATATATATATATATATATATATATATATGTATATTTTTTTTTTTTAGCAGAGACCGTAGAGAATAAAATGGCGGTTGTTGCAATATTTTATGTCACACTGTATTTGCACGGTGGTCTTTCAAACGCAATTTTGTGAGAAAAAATACACTTTAATGAAATGAAAAAAAACTAAACAGTAAAGTTAGCCCATTTTATTTTGTATAATGTGCAAGATGATGTTATGCCGTGAGAATCATGATCTTTATTCTAAGCAAAAATTTGTGATTTTCATTTAAGCCAGAATCATGCAGCTCTAATAGAGTAGATCTTAGAACTTAGAAAATGCTTTGTTTAAATGCAGAATAGGAGAATAAAGTTTCAGCAATTGCACTGATTATTAGAAAAGATTATTTGTCTGATTTTACTTTTCATATAAGGTCTTTTTGTGATTTTTTTTTTCCTGTTGGTGAGATATGGGGAGAGTGGGAGATTTCGATGAAAGACCTCAAAATCCTCAATGTGTGCCCTGTAGTCTTTTGAGATGTGCAACTGTGTTACAGATGACAACTTCTGCTTATCGTAACCCAGAGCTTACGGTAATAAAGTCCCTTAGACTGAAAATCTAGCTCACATAGGCAGGGTGCTCATTCCTTTTCAGCTGTCATTATTGTTCCAAAGACTATAATAATGCATTTTTGTTTGCTGATGCATAACCCGTGGGATGTCTTAAACTTGCCTCAAATTAGAGGTCTACTATAATGTGAAGTGAGGTGCTGTCTCTAAATGTGACTTTTGTTGTGTATTTAACACATTAGTATGTTGACATTTGTCACTGATGGGTTTCATTATTTGCTGAAAGGGTATTAGAGGGCTTGACAGCATGAATGGTTTGTCCTACAGACTTTGAGAATTGATAATGGCATCTTTGTTCTGGAAGCAAAAGAATAACAGACATCTTATTGATGGACACACACAAATAGTGCAGTGCTCTGTCTCATACATACACATGCTTCACAAGATTATGCAAACCTCGTCTATTACATCAGATCTTTTGCATTTATCATCTTTTATTTTATTTTATTTTTATTTTAACATGCTATGCAATAGGCATAGGATTTAATGCATGGTGTTTTTCAAATTAAAAAAAAAATTATATTCTGTTTACATAAATATAAACAAAGGCTTTCCAAAAATCTGTTTAGGTAATAAGTGCTATTAATATACGATATGCAATACTTTACTGCATGCTGCAACTAGTAGTTTGCCTGCAGTGAGTGAAGTTACTATTATTGTTGGCATCAAGTAGGAAGGTTTCAATAAAACAAGTGCATATAGGGTCAGTAGTGAGGAGTCATTGTTATTTAGGAGGTTACCAGTGAGGAAATAATAACTGTTGCTTATAAACAGCCTTTTGCTAGAATTGTGCTTTATTAACCTCTTGCTTACAGGGCACTTAAACCCCCCTCCTGCCCAGACCAATTTTTAGCTTTCAGTGCTGTCACACTTTGAATGACAATTCTGCGGTCATGCTACTCTGTACTCAAATTAAATTTTTAGAATTTTTTTCACACAAATGGAGCTTTCTTTTGGTGGTCACCACCACCAATCACCACTTGGATTTTTATTTTTTGCTAAACAAACAAAAAAAGACAGACATTTTTGAAAAAAAAAAAAAAACATGTTTCATAGTTTGTTATAAAATTTTGCAAACTGGTAATTTTTCTCCTTCATTGATACTCGCTGATGAGGCTGCACTGATAGGCACAGATAAGGCGACACTGATAGGCAGTGATAAGACGGCACTGATGGACATTGGTGGCTTGCACTAATAGATGTCACTGATGGGCATTGATAGGTGGCACTGATGGGCACTGGTAGGTGGCACTGATGGGCACTGGTAGGTGGTATTGATAGGCAGCACTGGTGATGAGGCACTGATTGGTGACATTTATAGGTGGTACTGTGGGCACTGATGGGTGGTACTGTGGCCACTGGTAGGTGGCACAGGAGCCTCTGCAGAGGCTCTCCGTGATTGATGTCCCTCTCACAGCCGCCGGTGATCTTTTTTTTACCGGCTCTGTTTACATCACAAGATCAGCTGTCATTGGCTGACAGCTGATCAGGTGGTAAGGGGTCGGGATCGACCCATTACTCCGATCTGTGATCAGCCGAGTTTCATAGACTGGCTGACCACACAGCGCACCTGCAGGGGGCGCGCAGGCTGCTTGAGCACGGGAAGATGTCCATGGATGCCCTCCCGGCAAATTAGGTCCGCGCTGTAGCCGTCTTTCGGCTATAGCGCGGATCGGAGGTGCTTAAATCCACACTATTTGACAATTTGTTTTCTATCAAACTTTCATTGGCATGGTATTTACCAGACAAAGAAATAAGATCTAGCTTTTTTTTTATAGCTTAAAGTTGTTAAAAGGAACTTGCTCCAAAAGGATTATGAAAATTGCAATTACTGGTCTCTCCTAAAAATACTAGTTGCCAGGCTTTCATGTTGATTTAGTTATTTCCATTTATCCTGCAGGACAAGTATGCAAATAAGTTCTTCTGACTTTGACTTTAGTGCAGGAGCGGACTGACAACTCTTGGGGGCCCCCGGACAAGCGGAGATCCTTGGGCCCCCTGTGTCCCTGCCACACTCAAGCCACACCCATGTAAAGCCCCACCTACATACATATTGCACTGCCCACATTACAAACGTTTGTCACAGAATTTTGCTACGCTATGTTCAAAATACATTTTTAAAAAGTTAGGAGAATAAAGAAAAATGTGACCGAACTTTCTATTAGAAGCTAAAAGAATTGATATTTAACCCTTTCGCTGCCAGGTCCATAAGTCGAACAGACCTGGCAGCACACAATCTGGTGGCTGCAACCAGGCCTGGATTCTTTCCTAAATGTACACAATATAACTGGGTACTAACATTTATAGGTAAAGTTGATCTAGGGAAAATCCGATTGCCTCTTGGGGGATCAGGAAGGAATTTTTTTCCCTGCTGTAGCAAATTGGAGCATGCTTTGCTGGGGTTTTTTGCCTTCCTCTGGATCAACTGTGGGTGTAGGTTTGTGTATATAGGATTGTATTTTTTTTTTTAACTTTATGGACTTGTGTCCTTTTTCAACCTGAATAACTATGTAACTATTTAACTATATGTAACTATGAAACTGACAGGCAGACTGCCCCAGTACCGACGCACCCCCCCACGCCGCTGGATGGAGGAGAAGGAGAAAAGTGGACACACGTCCACTCCCCCCTCCTTCTTGTTGTGACCTGTGACGTCACTTCTGGGTCAGCCTCTCCATGGCCCTGGCTCACTTAGCCGGGAAGTAATGTTTTGCAATGCGATCTGCATTGCAAAACATTCAGTGGAACCCAAAGGAGACATGCAGGGTCTTGCACGACGAGCTTGTGTGCAGAAGCGAACGCATATGTGAGTAGCGCCTGCATATGAAAACGGTGTTCAAACCACACATGTGAGGTATCACTGCGATTGTTAGAGTGAGAGCAATAATTCTAGCCCTAGACCTCCTCTGAAACTCAAAAGGTGCAACCTGTAGAATTTTTAAAATGTCTCATATGGAGAGTTTTAAGGGTAAAAGTTTGTCGCCATTCCACGAGCGGGCGCAACTTTGAAGCGTGACATGTTGGGTATCAATTTACTCGGCATCATCTTTCACAATATAAAAAAAATTGGGCTAACTTTACTGTTGTCTTATTTTTTAATTAAAAAAAGTGCGCTTGTAAGACCACTGCGCAAATACGGTGTGAAAAAAAGTATTGCAATGACCGCCATTTTATTCTCTAGGGTGTTAGAAAAAATATATATAATGTTTGGGGGTTCTAAGTAATTTTCTAGCAAAAAAATTATTTTAACTTGTAAACAACAAGTTTGAAAAATAGGCCTGGTTCTTAAGTGGCTAGGGTGTCTGCTGTCAGAAAATATATAATGTTTGGATGTTTTGTGTAATATTCAGGCCTAAAAACATGTGCAAAAAATGCAAAAACTGCACTGGAAGTGAAAACTTTAAGCATTTAAATATTAACAATGGCAGTAACAAATAATCTGCTTGGCTTTACAATGAAAAATCAAGAGTGAGACAAAATGTGAGCATGTCTAGGACCTGGGAAAACCTGGGATGGAGCTGTAAAAAGTCCTGTGGCATACATAGCATGTTGTGGTAAACAAAAGTGATAGTTTGTGGGTAACAGTGGGACTGGCTTAAAAGAGAAATATGGGATTTTTTTTTTTTTTAAATAATACTTATCTAGGTGTCCCCCGCTGGTTCTAAGGCTGTGAACTGAGCAATCAAACATTGCTGATTGCTCAGTTCTCCCTGCCACTCTGAGCAGGGAGCTGTGACTGTCAGTAAATGTCTCTGTGCTCTGCCCCCCCATGCTCACTGGAGCACAGGGCTGTGGAGGGGGGGGGTGGGAGGAGCTAGCTCAAGCTCTCAGTGGCTCGCTGGGAGGCTAAGCCAGGTGCTGGTCCAGGCTTCTGGAGGTTCTGAACTTTAAAGTTGGGATCTTTCCCGAGCCTGGACCGGCTCTTTGATGTCAGCCGGCAGTGGGCTATAGCCCTCTGCCAGCTGAAAACAGGTCACAGAAGTGCAGAATGAACTCCACTCCTGTGATCCACAGGAGAAGTATAGACAAACCATCTTTCCACGTACTTATCCTTTAAGAAGTTAAAGCAGGCAGTGAGGCTAAGCATCCACTTCCTCTCTGCCTGTCAAATGCCTCTGAAAAGTGACCTGAGCATAGATCACTTTTTAGTGGAGTGGCAGTGCCTGCTGCAAGTGTGAAGAAGCCTTTGGGTTCGCACTGGTGTGCTGGAGTTTGTCGCAGTGCTGGTGTATACACAGTTTTCCTGCATTTTATCCCCATTTTTAGCCGCAGTCCCATACACTTCTATTAGGTTATGTAATTTTACTGTGTTTTCTGAAAGCGCACTAAAGATGCAGCATACAGGACATTTGGTGCACTTTCAGAAAACGTGGAAAAAATGTGTACACTAATTGAAGTGTATGGGACTGCCGCTAAAAATGGGGGTAAAATGCAGGAAAACTGTATATACACTGAACCACAGTGCATTGGTGTGAACCCACTTAAAGGAACATGATGGGGCCAACTACTAGCATAGGCTTGTGAAAATAAAATGCTTTGACTGCTGGAGGACAACAGAGGAAAGAGAGGGAGTGAGAGAGATTTGGGAGAGAGGGGGCAGGAAGAGGGAGAGTCCAGTCACATTAACAGTACTAACCAGGAGGCTCACTGGCTCAGTCGGCTGGCTTCTGTAGCTCTAGGCTGCTTGATTAAACTTCCCTCCCACATCCTCTTCAGATGCAGAACACGGGCTGCACGGAGTGTGGACAAGGGGAAGGAGGGAGGAGGCAGAACTGATCGGATCCAGCCTCTACCATTTGTGTGAAGGGTGGCTGTGCTCGCTGGGCTCTGTTAGAATGTAACAGAGACACACGGCAGTGTTATAAGTACAGCCGACATCCCAATATTTATGGATGGCTGGCAACACAGATGGGGCCTCCTACTGGCCCCAGGCCCTCAGGTAGTGTCCGAGTGCCCGATGGGTCAGTCCGCCCCTGCTTCAGTGCCAACATCTATGTTCCAGGTCAGTGACTCAAAAGTACTAAAGTCAGAGGGCAAATACCAACAGTCATGTAGGTGCTCTTAATATCCTGCGGCTATAACATCAGTGTCCAGAATAGGGCAGCTGAAGCCTCATTCACATCATTCAAAAAAGAAAGTCGACTCCAAGTTACATCTGCAAAACATGGGCTTTATTCAATGAACATGCACGGTACCAGCCACAAATGTCAATGCGTTCCAGCCAATAATAACTAACAGGGGGGCTGGGGGAAGGAAACAAGAGGGGGGAAAGGAGAGTTAATAGGGAAATGAGTAAAAAAAAAAGTGTTGGAAAAGCAGAAAAAAATTTGCCCCCCGGTGGAGCTGAAGGGCACAGAGTGCAAGATTTCCAGTTCCCAATATATCCTGTGGTCATGGGCTAAATGTGTAGGACATAAAAATAAAAATCGTAGAACTTGTGAACCAGGCTTTTCAAGAACTGCGTGTAGATGCATTTGTCTGGGAGAGGAGAGAGGTGTACCATCCCAGCTAAGACGCACTAGTCCCTTCAGACAGAACCTCATTTCTAGGCAGGGGGCCCACAAGGTGTGCTGTGAAGTAGCTATTTAGAACAAAACCAGGGTGGTCAAGAGAGTGGCCTTTGGGTAAGTCTTCAGAAGTCTTAAGGCTACTGTCATCAGAACTTCTAGTGTTAGTGGCATATGGCTTGAGGAGTCTCACTGATGGGAGGCTGCAGATGCATCCGAGCTCCTACATTCCCTTCAACAGCATTTCTGAGATGAGGCAGGTTTCCATGGTTCAGAAGGGGTCAGCGGTGTCTGTGGCGAAAAGACCAGATCAGGCCACGGTTTTGGTTCTACTGCTGGGATGTCTAGGGCAAGAAGAGAGTCCTTGAGATCTTTAGGATTGTGCAGGACATATTCCTGACCATTCTAGCAGGCTAGAAGATGGATTGGGAATATCCACTGATAAGCGATGTTAGCAGCTTGGAGGGCCTGAGTTAGGGATGAAGAGAGCAGGGAGTGTCTGGTGTGAGAGGCTTAGGTAAAGGGTCAGCTCAGCTTCATCAAAGTCCAGGGCTCCTTTTTCATGGGCCTTAGAGAGAATGTCTTCTCTCTGAATAAAGTGAACCTGACAGAGAACATCCCGGGGTTGGGGATTGTTCTGGTTGCGAAAGGCAAGTGTCTTGTGGACCCTGATGATCATCATGCTACGAATGGTCAATGTCGCTGCCGAGCAGTGGGGCTGGCTGGTAGGAAGACTCCGGGTGCACGATCACCCCCCCCTTCACCTCGTGGCCCTGTCATTTTTGATTCCCGCTTCTTGATTCTGCACAAGAACAAGGTAGTTTCTTATTTTTACCTTAACAAGGATCTTGTGCTCCCATCTCTCTGTACAACTCCTTCTCACCCTAAGGAAATCCTGTTACATAAATTGAATGTTGTTCAGGCTTTCAGGGTTACTTTCAGGCTACTTCATCCTTTTGTCTCATCTTTCCCTGTTTGTTGAGGTTGATGTTCCCCATAAGGGACTTCCTGCTTCTTCTGTAATCATCTCTGGGTGAATCCAACAAACTTATTGTCTCAGCCTTATTACCATTAGACATAATAAACCTCCTTTTTCTATAACTGCTCGTTCTACTCGGTCAGTCAGCACTTCTGGTGATTAGGCCTGAGTTTTAAAAATCTTTAAGGCTGCAACCTGGTCTTTTGTTTATACCTTTATTATGTTTTATAAGGTAGATGTGGTTGGTTTGGTCAATGCTAGCTTTGGCTGCAAATTTTGGAGCATCACTTATCCTTGTAGGGTAGTGGCTGACCATGTTTTTTTTTTGTTGTTAGTGTATTGCCCGCTCCTCTTGTGTACAGCATGTTGATGTCCCACCATTTCTGACTGATCTTCCATTCCAAAATATTTTTTTCTTTGAGAGACACTGCTCCCACCTCTCTTGTTGGGTTGCTGGACCTGTTGCCTGATTGGTATTTAGGCCAAGGTTGTTTATCTGTTTTTTTTTATACTGCCTGCTACAGTACTTACTGATGTTTTCTGACAATTGTTGGGCTAAGCCACCCAGAAGAGCTGCCCTCCTGTTTTTTTTGTTCAGGCAGCATCCTACTCCTGGAAATGGACAGCATAACTTATTTGTTCTGATGGGTCTTAAATCAAGGCTGTGTCTCTCAATTAACTCAGATAAAAGAATTTGTTGGTGAGTACAAATTCTGTTTTCTAGCAGGATCAACAGGTAATCCAAATCATGTGTTACTGGGCCAATTTTAAAAACACATTAGGGATTTTAATATTAAAAATAGTCCCTGTCAAACATACAATAATACAATATGTCCATAGGTACACTTTTACAGAGGTTACGGCTCAAAACAATTAGGCTTCACATATACTGTGTTAAAAGCTGCACATTTTTTTTATGCATACAGATATTTATTCAGCGATATCTATCGGAGGAATTGCTGAGTTGAATGAACAACAGAAGCACATTACAGAGAAGTGTGTTGTTGTTGTTGTTGTTATAATAATAATAATAATATCAGAACCGCTTTGGGGCTGAAGCTAGGATTTTCAGTGTCAGTTGGAACAGGAACTGAGGTTTTTTAAGGCCCCAGAACAAGGCTAGAGTGCAACTACTGGAGCTATGATGGAACTGGCAAACATGGTGTACTACCAAGCCTAGTGCATTCAACCAAATGTAGATTGTGAATAAGGGAAACTCCAAAACGTGTGTATGTTAGACTGCTTTTTTTGGATTTTACTTCTACCTTCAATATTATTATTCCACAAACCGTGATCAATAAACTGACACTACTTGGAATGAGCTTAGTTTTGCGCTACTGGATTGGACACGATTTTCCATTCTCTTTCATCATCCTCCATACCGGTTCCCCCAAGGATACATTTTGAGCCCCTTACTGTACACTCTACTGACCTACTATTACTCAGCTAAATATTTAACAATCATACTGTGAAGTTTGCAGATGCTATGGCAGTAGTGGGACTCACCACTCTTTGTTATGAGTCAAGGTACAGTCCTGAAGTGGAGAACCTAGAAAACTGGTGCAAAGTTAAATATATCTCTATTGAAATAAAGGAGACAAAGTAACTGATTATAGACCGGCACTATCCCCCTTCCTCTCTTCATCAGGTGTGAAGCTATTGAGATGGTCTCTTGATCTAAACATTTGGGATTGTACATCTCTGATTATCTCACCTAGAGCACCAATACGGCCAGCATATTGAAGAAGGCCTAACAATTCCTTTAATTTTTAAAAAGATTAAAATGTGCTAGCCTTTGTACTTCATTCCTCATCTCATTTTATAGGTGTGTGGTGGAGAGCATCACTCTTGCACCACTTGGTATGGTAGTTGCTCTAATGTGGATAAAAAGGCACTGTAGCAGGTAGTAAACACTGCCCAGAGGATAATTGGCAGCAGTAAGCAGTATGCACTACCATCATTAATATATACTATATAACAGTAGGTGTAGGAAGATGGCCCTTAATATAATGAAAGAAGGTTTCTGTAATAGTGAGCCCTTGAAGAATGCCCACTCAGAGTTCCCTAGGGCCCAGCATCTAAGCCCAAGTCGTCTTCTTCACAACAGAAGCCAAAAAGTACATGTGAATAGAAATAACAGGTCTAACAGAACCACTGCTGCAAGGAGGTAAATATTTTACAGACAGGAAACTGCACGCTGAAAGGTGATAGACTGTTCCTACCTTGGTTATAGACTGTTTGTCCCCCTCCCTTTAGATCAAAGGCTACACAGCATCAGAGATAGACCCACCAGGCTAAGGAACAGCTTCCCTGATGCTGTAAGAATGCCAAACTCTGCATTACCCTGAATAATTGCTGCTACAAATTATTTTCTTTTCTGGGCATTGCTGCAAATTGAGTTTGGTATTATTGCACTTTGTAATTGTTATTAATTGCAATATTATTTTATGTATTTATATTTATGTTTGCACATTTATACATTATTTGTTTGTCTTGATTTTATTATTCATCACCAGGACCTGAGTGCCTTATTATGTTCCTTTCATGTATAGCATATTTTTGGAATGGCAATAAAAATGATCCTTATGTTATAAAGAGCTAGCTAATACTACTTACTGTTGTACTGTAATAGACACTTGATTCATGACACAATACTATAGTGTAGATCGATGTACAGGATCATACAAGTTTATTATTAGCCACTCCCACTGTGCAGAAAACTTTTTTTTGGAGTCTGTCCCGACTCCTCAAGTACGAATGATGTTCTAGTTTTGTTAAAACTTGCATTATGCAGGGTGTGAAAGCTTTTCTGATTTTCTGGTAATTAAAGAAATGGTTTTATTTGAACTCCATTACATCTCACCTGAATATTAAATCACTATAAACCTTCCTTGATTAATTATGGTTAACTATACATATACATACACTTAAAGCACCCGAGGCTAAATTCAGAACATACTAGGATAAGGATCCTGATTTTAAAGAAAGTGACCGTTATTTTTAGCAAGATTTGAAAATTACATTTAAATGGCTGAAGAAAAGAACCTTATCCTTGTGTTAAAGCTTCAGAAATTAAGCCTATGATCACATTCTCTTGTAATGACCTCTTTTGAATTATGTAACATTTAGGAGAAAAAAAATAAACCGATATCTACAGAATGACAAATTTTCTTTAAAACTTCTAAACCCAAGAGAAGAAAAATAGTACACATTGCAGCTTACCAGTCCTTAGATGTTGTGGCTGCATTAGCTTACTTTTTTGTAATATTGTGATCCCGCTAGTAATAAATTTCTTGTTCTGAGAGGGCAATGCTTACTCACTGTATTGTATCAGTGAAGACACAGCATTGACACACTAGACTGCGTTCATAATGTGGACTGCAAACCCCTACCCTCTCCTGATCTCAATTACATGGGAGGAAGGTGTTCTGCAATTCACAGAAGATAGCTGGGAAAGTTAAGAAAATTGTTTGAGATTCAGTGCACAGATCAAGAGGTATCTTTCTGTATTTCTAGAAAATGCACTTTGCCTAAAAATAAAACAATGACCACATCTAGGGATTGGTAAGCTGCAATCTTTAACAATTTTGTTCTTGGATTTAGATATAAAGTATTATATTAAAGTGATTGTAAAGTCTCGTGTTTTTTTTTCAGTAAAAATAACAAACATGTTATTCTTGCCTGCTCTGTTGCAGTGGATTTGCACAGAGTAGCCCAGATCCTCCTCTTCTTGGGTCCATCTTCGCTGCTCCCGGCCCCTCCCTCCTGTCGAGTGCCCCCACAGAACGCAGCTTGCTATGGGGGCACCCGAGCCAAGTCACAGCTCCCTGTGTCCATTCAGACATGGAGCTGCAATCTGGCCCCTCCCCCTCTCTCCTGATTGGCTGTCTGGCTGACTGACTTTGACAGCAGCGGAAGCCAGTGGCGCCGCTGCTGTGTTTCAGCCAATCGGGAGGGAGAGTCTCGGACGGCCGAGACACTAGTGGATATCGCTGGACAGAGATGGGGCTTAGGTTAGTATGAGGGGGGCTGAGGGCAGCTGCTGCACACAGAAGGCTTTTTATCTTAATGCATAGAATGCATTAAGATAAAAAAACCTTCTCACTTTACAACTCCTTTAAGGTGAACATCTAGATAAAAATATTTACCTCTTTTATAAGTGGGGAGTTTTCTTCTCACCCCCTGTCCCAGTGATAGCTTACCCTAGAGCAAGAAATGAGGGAACATCTCCTAATAGAGAGACCTGTTCTGTGACAACTGTTGAAGGCGTGTCTCTCCTGAGTTTTGGGGAGATCTCTCACATCCTGTCATGTATCTAGAACAGGAAGTGAAGAAACACAGACAACACTTTCCCTCTGCATCCAAAAATATATAAAATGTTTCACTCAAAAGTAGTGGTTTACATGAATGACAATGATAAATTGTTATTTTACTGTTTGAACTTTGTTAACTATGCATGTGATTTTTAAAGTATATAGCTATTTAATAAGGAAAAAAGCAAATTGTAAATTATAGTAATCTCTAAATATTTTTCATTAAACTAATCCCAGTAAGGGACGTGACCGGATGTGATCAAGGCAGGACTTCTTGGAGCTCTGGCTATCCTCCTGAACATTACCCAGATTTCAGCCAGTTTGACCGACTTTTACCCAGATTTATACCATTACCGCACTAGTGGAGATCCCCCGGAGCAAAAGGATGCCATCTTCGGCATCCAAAAAGCTGAAGGAACAATGCCCGCAGCCGCCGTTGGATCAGAGGCAGCTTCGTTCCCAAAGCTGCATGGCTGCTAGCTCCGCCCACGCCATCTTGGTTCCTGTGTCCACCTCACAGTGCGCCAGACTGCAGACCATGAGGATGGAGCAACAGGCGCACAACATGTCCCAGAAACCAGAGATCTCCCCACAGTTGTCACCGGAGATTGAGGTGGATGCAGCAGCCATTACCGGACTGATCCTGGAAGCCATAGTGGCTCATGGGCCGTATTGATTATCTGGCCTCAGAGTGCAATCTCATTAGGCATGATTTGGACAAAATCATAGGCAGACTCACCATGGCAGAGTGTCGCATTTCTGAGGTGGAGGATGTTTCCTGTACCCACGGGAACAAGACCCTCAGGCTCTCCACCACGGCTGTTCCTAGTCAGGTTTCTTATTTATAGAGACCATGATATGCTGCTGGCTGAAGCAAGAAAGCATCAAGATTTAAAATTTGAAAATGCGCGCATCATGCTGTTCCCTGATTTCTCTGCGGAGACACAAAGAAGACATCGCTCCTTTACAGATATCAGGAGGAGGCTCAGAGAGAGGGAATTGAAATCTAGTATGCTTTACTCTAACCACCTCCGGGTGCAGTATAAGGGCACAGTGAAATTCTTTGATACCCCGCAAGATGCCTGCGACTGGCTGGATCAAAACCCATGATGCCACCTTTCCCCCTTTTTGTTTTTTTGACTTCTCCTTGCTCTTTGTGTTTGACCATGTTCTCTTCATGACTCTGTGACTCCTATGGATTTCAAACTCTGTTTTTTTGTTTTCTCTTCCAAATAATAGCGCAAGTCTGAGGCGGTACATGAGCGCTGTTGCTGGGGAAGTTTTGCTGAGTGCAGTGCATCACAGATCGCACATTCCGAGAACAAAATCCATGTTTTTTTTCTGACGGATGTTGGCTCAAACTTGTCTTGCATACACCAAGGTGTATATAGGTAAATCCGCGCACAGGATGCAAGTACAGAAAAGGATAGGTTAAAAATATGATGGGGTACACTGAAAGTGAATTGCTGCCCCTACAAATACACTACCACCGAGGTGGGGTGTACTGAAGTTGAATATAAATAGAATGTAGGTATGGCGCTGTTGTATTAAGGTAATTTTTATGATGAACCTGTGTTACACCCTCTGCAGTTAATCAACACTTGAATTTGGTGTACAGGAATATGATCAGTACAATGCAAAAAAAAAAAAGGAGTATATATATGAAATTTCAGCAGAAAACATTTATACCTATATGTGCGTGTTACACCCTCTGTGGAATGTGATGAGAACTCTTATATAACTAGTGTACGAGTCTGAATAAGAAAAGGTAAAGTGGGTGAAAAGAGACAGCGTTGTTGCTCTTATAGGGCGTACACACGGTCGGACTTTGTTCGGACATTCCGACAACAAAATCCTAGGATTTTTTCCGACGGATGTTGGCTCAAACTTGTTTTGTCTACACACGGTCGCACAAAGTTGTCGGAAAATCTGATCGTTCTAAACGCGGTGACGTAAAACATGTACGTCGGGACTATAAACGGGGCAGTGGCCAATAGCTTTCATCTCTTTATTTATTCTGAGCATGCGTGGCACTTTGTCCGTCGGATTTGTGTACACACGATCGGAATTTCCGACAACGGATTTTGTTGTCGGAAAATTTTATCTCCTGCTCTCCAACTTTGTGTGTCGGAAAATCCGATGGAAAATGTCCGATGGAGCTCACACACGGTCGGAATTTCCGACAACACGCTCCGATCGGACATTTTCCATCGGAAAATCCGACCGTGTGTACGGGGCATTAGTGTTTATTGGTGCTACACCCTCTGCATATGCTCAGTGTGGGTACTGTAATAAAACACAATAATACACTGAAAGCTTGCCTGTACCAAAAAAAAATTCAAAATGTGTTTCATCCTCTGTAAACCGCTGTCCAAAAAAGTGTTGCCAAGCTAGTGTGTGAAGTAAAACAAAGGTATGTGAATAAATTATATTACCTAAATAATGTAATGAGACCAAATGAGAAATGGTGCAATACGATGTGATTAAATCTTTAAAAAAAAGGAATGAAATGTTGCACCCTCTGGTACGTTTAAACAAAAAATATTGATATGCAATAAATGATAAATCACATATTATAATAGATAATACATATCCTAATGGATCAATATGCACAATAAAGTGACTAGTGCTCAAAAAGTGTCCAGTGCTTTTTAAAAACAAGGTGACTTGTGCTTATAAAATGTCAAGTGCTTATAAAAGTTATTGTTTTTAAGAAATTTCTTGTGTAGGTGACAGCTGGTGATCCTTATTCGTGCTATTATTGTGAATGCACTCACCAGAAAAACTCACCCCCACAGGGGTACTGCACAGTCACAGCAATCCTTGGTAGCCCTGGTCTTTACTTTAAAAGTTGTTGGAGACTTTTATCATGTATAGGAGAGAAGGGATGCCCATAGCGTAATTCCGTATTTATAGTATATTTATTTAATCAATAAGAAATATACTCACATTTTACACAGTTTGTTAAAAGCATGTAAACATAGATAAATGGGTGCCGTCAGAATCCTATTGTCGTTTGACCAGAAGTGACGCAAAGACGTTCGTAACCTCGTCCTAAGCATTTCGTCAACAGGAGCCTGAAGAATTTTGGGGTTTTTTGGATTCTGCCTAAAACATCTATGATGTTTTTGAGTCTTTTTTCACACATCATTGATGTCTTCCTTGATCTTCTGTAAATCACGATTGCACACCATGATCTCCTCGATGAGGACGTGTGCACTTGTGAAATGCAAATCTTCTTCCACAACATCCACATCCCCTAAGTGGAGGAGCCCAGCTTGAGCCAGGTAAAGCATTGTTCAACATATTTCTAGTCAAATAATTATTGATGTTATTATTGATCAGTAATTTCTGATTTTACAAAGTATTTTTACATATCAATAGACAGTAGCGGCCACAAATGATTGGGACAAGAATGAAAAATGCTGGGGTCAGAATGATAGTCTTTTCTATTTATTAACATTCAATTTGCAACAGTCATGAGCTGAAAATGTTGTGTGATTGATGAACCAAAAACTAAAACAATGTCCCTTTTTCATACACAGGAAAGTCTCAGCCAGGAGGAGGCTGTGGAAAGTGGCAGCCAGGAGGTGGCGGGGGTAAGTGGCAGCCAGGAGGTGGCGGGGGTAAGTGGCAGCCAGGAGGTGGCCGGGCCCAGTAGTCTGCCCGAATCGCAGGTACCTCCCCTCTGCCTTCCAAAAAAAAGTCCCAGGAAGAGGAGTAACCTGGAGGAGGCAGCACTTGGCCTATTTTGGAAGCCTACTGCTGCCCTCAGAACCCCCCCAATAATCAAGATGACTATGCCTACGTGGCAGCCTGCAAAATGCAGGAAATGGAGGAGGGCCAACGCCTCTTATGTAGGGAACTTATCTTACAAGCCCTAAATAAGGGGTTGAGAGGCAAACTCACAAGCCAAAGCCACATTTGTGAGTTCAACCATGGTCCTCCTTCTCCTCCTTCACCTCCTGCCACAACTACAACACCAGAGCCACAGCCTGGAAGTAAGCGTGGAAGGAAGCATGGAAGGAAGACAAGAAAATGATGGCCTGGGTTCAGTCTGGTCTGACAAAAGACGCAGGCTGTTGTAAGACCACATTCTAGGGACAGATATGTCATCTGCTGCTGTTCCTGATTTCTTTTAGTCCTGGACTGGATTGTGCTCCCTATTATAAGGACTCCTCAGGCCACCAATTTTGACTGTAAAATAATTGTCTGCTCTGGGGTACAAAAGCTTTGCAAATTCAGTTTCAGTTTATGCAACATTGCCTTCCTCTTTATTTTGTTATGACCCATATTAAATGGCTATTTATTTTTCACAAATACTTGCTTATGTGTTTTACTTAAAAAAGGACAGTTTGTAAATAGGCAGGTACATTTCAAAAATACAATGTCAAATTAACAAGGGACACCAACCAACCTCCTTGAGATAAAAAAATACAAGATAATAATGGTGTTGTGGTAACTTGACAAAAAATGAAATAAAAAAATTATGTAGATCACTATAAAAAAAAAAATAGAAGATCTACATAAAAAAATATATAAACAAAATTCTAAACATTATTATGGAGATATGATGAAAAAAAAAATTATTCATGAGATCACGAAAAATAATGAAGAAGTCAGTTTGTCAGAACTCTATGTGAATATCAGCAGCAAAATAACTTCATTATTCTAGCATTTTAACCACTTGCCGACCGCCTCACGCCTATATACGTGAGCAGAGTGGCACGGGCAGGCAAAATCACGTACCTGAAACGTGATTGCCTTCCCGCGGGTGGGGGGTCCGATCGGACCCCCCCCCGGTGCCAGCTGCGGTCGGCATTTGGTTGGGAGCGATGACAGACGAGGGGGAGGCCATCCGATCGTGGCCCCCCCCTCGCGATCGCTCCCAGCCAATGACAAACATCCCCTGCCTCTGTATAGTACACAGAGGCAGAGGATGTGATGTCATCTCTCCTCGGTCTGGCAGTTTCCGTTCCAGCGCCGAGGAGAGATGACATGTAAGTGCACCAAACACACACACACACACAGTAGAACATGCCAGGCATACATTACACCCCCGATCCCCCCCCGATCGCCCCCCGATCCCCCCCCCAATCACCCCCCCCCTGTCACAAACTGACACCAAGCAGGTTTTTTTTTTTTTTTTTTTTTTTTTCCTGATTACTGCATAGTGTCAGTTTGTGACAGTTAGCAGTGGTGGGACAGTTAGTATTACCCCCCTGTAGGTCTAGGGTACCCCCCTTACCCCCCCTAATAAAGTTTTAACCCCTTGATCACCCCTCCTCACCAGTGTCGCTAAGCGATCATTTTTCTGATCGCTGTATTAGTGTCGCTGGTGACGGTAGTTAGGGACGTAAATATTTAGGTTCGCCGTCAGTGTTTTATAGCGACAGGGACCCCCATATACTACCTAATAAATGTTTTAACCGCTTGATGGCCCCCTAGTTAACCCTTTCACCACTGATCACCGTATAACCGTTACGGGTGACGCTGGTTAGTTCGTTTATTTTTTATAGTGTCAGGGCACCCGCCGTTTATTACCGAATAAAGGTTTAGCCCCCTGTAGGTCTAGGGTACCCCCTTACCCCCCTAATAAAGTTTTAACCCCTTGATCACCCCCTGTCGCCAGTGTCGCTAAGCGATCATTTTTCTGATCGCTGTATTAGTGTCGCTGGTGACGCTAGTTAGGGACGTAAATATTTAGGTTCGCCGTCAGCGTTTTATAGCGACAGGGACCCCCATATACTATCTAATAAATGTTTTAACCCCTTGATGGCCCCCTAGTTAACCCTTTCACCACTGATCACCGTATAACCGTTACGGGTGACGCTGGTTAGTTCGTTTATTTTTTATAGTGTCAGGGCACCCGCCGTTTATTACCGAATAAAGGTTTAGCCCCCTGTAGGTCTAGGGTACCCCCTTACCCCCCTAATAAAGTTTTAACCCCTTGATCACCCCCTGTCGCCAGTGTCGCTAAGCGATCATTTTTCTGATCGCTGTATTAGTGTCGCTGGTGACGCTAGTTAGGGACGTAAATATTTAGGTTCGCCGTCAGCGTTTTATAGCGACAGGGACCCCCATATACTATCTAATAAATGTTTTAACCCCTTGATGGCCCCCTAGTTAACCCTTTCACCACTGATCACCGTATAACCGTTACGGGTGACGCTGGTTAGTTCGTTTATTTTTTATAGTGTCAGGGCACCCGCCGTTTATTACCGAATAAAGGTTTAGCCCCCTGATCGCCCGGCGGTGATATGCGTCGCCCTAGGCAGCGTCAGATTAGCGCCAGTACCGCGAACACCCACGCACGCACCGTACACGCACCGTACACCTCCCTTAGTGGTATAGTATCTGAACGCATCAATATCTGATCCGATCAGATCTATACTAGCGTCCCCAGCAGTTTAGGGTTCCCAAAAACGCAGTGTTAGCGGGATCAGCCCAGATACCTGCTAGCACCTGCGTTTTGCCCCTCCGCCCGGCCCAGCCCAGTCCAGCCCACCCAAGTGCAGTATCGATCGATCACTGACACTTTTCTTTGTAGCGTTTTGGTGAACTGGCAAGCACCAGCGGCGTAGTACACCCCGGTCGTAGTCAAACCAGCACTGCAGTAACACTTGGTGAATGTTTTGAACGCTACCATGCACTAGTTGAGTATTAGCGTAGGGTACAGCATTGCACAGACTAGGCACACTTTCACAGGGTCTCCCAAGATGCCACCGCATTTTGAGAGACTCGAACCTGGAACCGGTTACAGTTATAAAAGTTACAGTTACAAAAAAAAAGTGTAAAAAAAAAAAAAAAACACAAACAAAAATTAAAAAAAATAGTTGTCGTTTTATTGTTCTCCCTCTCTCTATTCTCTCTCTATTGTTCTGCTCTTTTTTACTGTATTCTATTCTGCAATGTTTTATTGTTATTGTTATTGTTATTGTTATTATGTTTTATCATGTTTGTTTTTCAGGTATGTAATTATTTATACTTTACCGTTTACTGTGCTTTATTGTTAACCATTTTTTTGTCTTCAGGTACGCCATTCACGACTTTGAGTGGTTATACCAGAATGATGCCTGCAGGTTTAGGTATCATCTTGGTATCATTCTTTTTAGCCAGCGGTCGGCTTTCATGTAAAAGCAATCCTAGCGGCTAATTAGCCTCTAGACTGCTTTTACAAGCAGTGGGAGGAAATGCCCCCCCCCCCCCACCGTCTTCCGTGTTTTTCTCTGGCTCTCCTGTCTCAACAGGGAACCTGAGAATGCAGCCGGTGATTCAGCCAGCTGACCATAGAGCTGATCAGAGACCAGAGTGGCTCCAAACATCTCTATGGCCTAAGAAACCGGAAGCTACGAGCATTTTATGACTTAGATTTCGCCGGATGTAAATAGCGCCATTGGGAAATTGGGGAAGCATTTTATCACACCGATCTTGGTGTGGTCAGATGCTTTGAGGGCAGAGGAGAGATCTAGGGTCTAATAGACCCCAATTTTTTCAAAAAAGAGTACCTGTCACTACCTATTGCTATCATAGGGGATATTTACATTCCCTGAGATAACAATAAAAATGATTTAAAAAAAAAAAAAAATGAAAGGAACAGTTTAAAAATAAGATAAAAAAGCAAAAAAAAATAAAGAAAAAAAATAAATAAAAAAAGCACCCCTGTCGCCCCCTGCTCTCGCGCTAAGGCGAACGCAAGCGGCGGTCTGGCGTCAAACGTAAACAGCAATTGCACCATGCATGTGAGGTATCACCGCGAAGGTCAGATCGAGGGCAGTAATTTTAGCAGTAGACCTCCTCTGTAAATCTAAAGTGGTAACCTGTAAAGGCTTTTAAAGGCTTTTAAAAATGTAGTAATTTTGTTGCCACTGCACGTTTGTGCGCAATTTTAAAGCATGTCATGTTTGGTATCCATGTACTCGGCCTAAGATCATCTTTTTTATTTCATCAAACATTTGGGCAATATAGTGTGTTTTAGTGCATTAAAATTTAAAAAAGTGTGTTTTTTCCCCAAAAAATGCGTTTGAAAATCGCTGCGCAAATACTGTGTGAAAAAAAAAAATGAAACACCCACCATTTTAATCTGTAGGGCAATTGCTTTAAAATAATATATAATGTTTGGGGGTTTAAAGTAATTTTCTTGCAAAAAAAAATAATTTTTTCATGTAATCAAAAAGTGTCAGAAAGGGCTTTGTCTTCAAGTGGTTAGAAGAGTGGGTGATGTGTGACATAAGCTTCTAAATGTTGTGCATAAAATGCCAGGACAGTTCAAACCCCCCCCCAAATGACCCCATTTTGGAAATTAGACACCCCAAGCTATTTGCTGAGAGGCATGTCGAGTCCATGGAATATTTTATATTGTGACACAAGTTGCGGGAAAGAGACAATTTTTTTTTTTTTTTTTTTTTTTTGCACAAAGTTGTCACTAAATGTTATATTGCTCAAACATGCCATGGGAATATGTGAAATTACACCCCAAAATAAATTCTGTTGCTTCTCCTGAGTACGGGGATACCACATGTGTGGGACTTTTTGGGAGCCTAGCCGCGCACGGGACCCCGAAAACCAAGCACCGCCTTCAGGCTTTCTAAGGCCGTAAATTTTTGATTTCACTCCTCACTACCTATCACAGTTTCGGAGGCCATGGAATGCCCAGGTGGCACAAACCCCCCCCCCAAATGACCCCATTTTGGAAAGTAGACACCCCAAGCTATTTGCTGAGAGGTATAGTGAGTATTTTGCAGACCTCACTTTTTGTCACAAAGTTTTGAAAATTGAAAAAAGAAAAAAAAAAATTTTTTTTCTGGTCTTCCTTCATTTTCAAAAACAAATGACAGCTGCAAAATACTCACCATGCCTCTCAGCAAATAGCTTGGGGTGTCTACTTTCCAAAATGGGGTCATTTGGGGGGGTTTTGTGCCATCTTGGCATTTTATGGCCTTCAAAACTGTGATAGGTAGTGAGGAGTAAAATCAAAAATGTATGCCCTTAGAAATCCTGAAGGTGGTGCTGGGTTTTCGGGGCCCCGTACGCGGCTAGGCTCCCAAAAAGTGCCACACATGTGGTATCCCCGTACTCAGGAGAAGCAGCTGAATGTATTTTGGGGTGCAATTCCACATATGCCCATGGCCTGTGTGAGCAATATATCATTTAGTGACAACTTTTTGTAATTTTTTTTTTTTTTCTTTTTTTTGTCATTATTCAATCACTTTGGACAAAAAAAATAAATATTCAATGGGCTCAACATGCCTCTCAGCAATTTCCTTGGGGTGTCTACTTTCCAAAATGGGGTCATTTGGGGGGGTTTTGTACTGCCCTGCCATTTTAGCACCTCAAGAAATGACATAGGCAGTCAGAAACTAAAAGCTGTGTATATTCCAGAAAATGTACCCTAGTTTGTAGACGCTATAACTTTTGCGCAAACCAATAAATATACGCTTATTGACATTTTTTTTACCAAAGACATGTGGCCGAATACATTTTGGCCTAAATGTATGACTAAAATTTAGTTTATTGGATTTTTTTTATAATAAAAAGTAGAAAATATCATTTTTTTTCAAAATTTTCAGTCTTTTTCCGTTTATAGCGCAAAAAATAAAAACGGCAGAGGTGATCAAATATCATCAAAAGAAAGCTCTATTTGTGGGAAGAAAAGGACGCAAATTTCGTTTGGGTAGAGCATTGCATGACCGCGCAATTAGCAGTTAAAGCGACGCAGTGCCGAATTGTAAAAAGTGCTCTGGTCAGGAAGGGGGTAAATCCTTCCGGGGCTGAAGTGGATAAAGAAGAAAAGAATGTGCTGCATTAAAAGATTTTAAAATTTTGCAGCGTGACGAATGTGCTATCTCCATTACAAACGTTAGTTTTACCAGAGGGAGCGCTTCCATCTCGTACTTGATTCAGAGTATGCGTTGAACTTTGTGCGTCCGATTTGTGTACACACAATCGTAATTTATGAGAACGGATTTTGTTGTCAGAAAATTTGAGATGCAGATCTCAAATTTTGTTTCTTGGAAATTCCGACGGAAAATGTCCAATGGAGCCTACACACGGTCGGAATTTCCGACAACAAGCTCCCATCGAACATTTGTTGTCGGAAAATCCGATCGTGTGTACGTGGCATAAGTCTCTGGTCACTAATGTTATATTGAGCACATATATGCCCTGAGGTCGATTGCTTGCACAAGTTCACCCACTGATTGAGCAAGGAGTCTCGTGCTGAGGATGCAAAATTTCATCTAACAATGCCGAACTATCGACACTTATGGTTGGATTCTACCAGGTTTTTTAGTCCCTGGGATCAAGCGGCATACCAGTCAATTTTTGGTTATTTTTTTAGTTTAGTAGTTTCTGGTATAACAGCGGGGGGGATTGGGGGGGGGTTTAACTGACCAACACTATACTTTTCTATGTTAATATTTCACCAATTGTACCAAGGAATTGCATGTCCCCATGTGAGTTTTACCAACTTATTTCCTGTCCACTAGCTGAGTTTCTCTGGTTTTCGTGCACTTTTAATTGTTTAAATGGATAGTACGATTAAGGTAGCACCATGGAATGTGAGGGGTTTAAACAACAAATTTAAAAGGGGCGGGGCAGTATTCCAATATATTAAACAGGTAAAGCCACATATTGTCCTCCTGCAAGAGACTCACCTGGAGGGGAGTAAAATGTCCCTACGCAGGCCCTGGATTCAAGAGGCACTCCAATCTACGTATTCCACATATGCCACGGGGTCTACATTCTGGTCAGCAAGGCTGTTCCATGTACAATCCACCAGGTGTTTACAGATCAGGGGGGTCGATATGTGGCAGTGATACTGGAAGTCTGTTATTATAAAATTTTGCTGGTAAACATATACTTACCCCCTCCTTTTCAAGCAACATTACTGTATGACTTGATGGTTACACTAGCACCCTATATCCACCTCCCTATGCTATTCGTGGGGGATTTCAATGCCATCTTAGACCCTGTATTTGGACTCATCCGATCCACTAGGCCAGCCACGGTGGACCTTTGCTCCTGGGTAGCTATGGCAGGCCTGACTGAACTGTGGCGCTGGAAGCACCCAAACGTCACATCTTATTCTCATGTATCCTCTAAATCCTATCCTATAAATCATCAGCTAGAATTGATTTGACATTTTGCAATGCTCCCATGTTGATGTGAATACATGTGGGTAGTAGTAAAAACCACAATCTACTGAGAGCAAGTAAATGAGTCCATGAGTCCATGAGAAAATCTGAAAATCAAACAAACTCAGTCCATGGGTTCAAATATAAAAAGTTCATCAGTGAAAAAAACCTTCCATCCACTATACAGCTCAGCAGCAACTAATCCCCCTATGAGTGGATTGACAAAGGAGAGAGATGTGCAGGATGGTGCAAATCCACTGGCGGTGACTCCAATAAGTGAGAAAGTGATAAAGGTGGACTCTTACCCTCCGTGTTGGACCCCCTCCTTGGCAGGGTCTATCAGGCTTGCAGATTTTTGCCCTCTGCAGGGACCATGTAATGAGAAGATCTCCCCAGCAGCTGTTAGGAATGTTGTCTCCGATCCGGGCTGGTCCAAGTGAAACGCCCTCCGTGTTGGACCCCCTCCTTGGCAGGGTCTATCAGGCTTGCAGATTTTTGCCCTCTGCAGGGACCATGTAATCTCTCTCCTTTGTCAATCCACTCATAGGGGGATTAGTTGCTGCTGAGCTGTATAGTGGATGGAAGCTTTTTTTCACTGATGAACTTTTTATATTTGAACCCATGGACTGAGTTTGTTTGATTTTCAGATTTTCACGCTATTAATATCATTGTATTTCACATGTACACATTTTTTGTTTCTTCTTTTTATTTGAGTTTTTATGTTTTGCACTTATATAGTTTTACCACTCATGGAGTCATTTACTTGCTCTCAGTAGATTGTGGTTTTTACTACTACCCACATGTATTCACATCTATGTGTGTATTTTTATATAATTAGTGCACTTTATTTATTTTTTATTTTTCATGGTATACACAGATATTGGTGTATTTTGTGTGCAGCTTTTACCTTTGACCTTTTTTGCTCTGCAGCGCAGTTTTTCTTTTTATTTTTGTCCCATGTTGATGTACTTATAGGATTCAGAATATTTGGCTGGGGGAACCTCAGACCACAGCCCACTCTGTCACCCTAACTTTTCCATCCGGGGGATCCTCCATTGAAAAACATACTGGGTAACCAATGTGGACTCGGCTAAGCCACCAGTAGTGTGGAATGCATTCAAGGCAGTGGCAAGGGGAGAGTGTATCTCTGCAATAAAGGCAGCCAGCAAAGACCACAACCAGGTGGGTGAGCTCCTTCTGGCCAAAGAGAGGGAGAGTGTGAAGATACATGCAGACTCTCAATCGGAGGCTAGTTATGTGTCACAGCTGGAGATGCGGCGCTCTGTGTCACTGCACTTTACAAATCTGGCTCATACCGAGTCTAGGCAGAGGGCGGAGTATATGTTTGCTGAAGGAGACAAAAATGGTAAATTATTGGCCAACTTGGTTGCTGAACAAAAAACGCCGGTTAGCATTCCTGTCATAAAAACGCAGGTGGGACTCTGGTTACTAATCCGGCTGGTATCTTGGAGGAATTTGTACATTACTACTCATCCCTGTACTTTCCTATTTCCCCCTATGACCCACACAAATTAGATGAGTTGCTACAGGGGCTCTCCCTTCCTATCGGATTCTGATGTCGCTCTCCTAAATGAAAGTATCTCAGTGTTGGAAATCGAAGCAGCCATACTTGCGTTTCTACCACAGAAGGCTCCGGGTCCAGATGGATTTCCTGCACACTTCTATAGAGCATACATGACACAGCACCAAGATTGAACATGCTTTTCGCTCATTGCTGGGATTAGGGGCCTTACCGGCTTCAGTGATGGCGACCTATATGGTACTACTTTTGAAACCAGGCAAGGACCCATAGGAGTGTTCTTCCTATCGTCCTATAGCTTACTTAACATGGATCTGAAGATCCTTACTAAAGTTTTGGCATCCCGGTTGGCTAAGGTCATCTCGACATTGGTGGACATTGACCAGACAGGGTTTATGCCCGGAATGTCGACAGACACAAATCTGAGGAGGTTATTCACACATCTGCAGCTGGATACCTCAGATTTCCCCGCCAAAGTCATTGTCTCAATAGACATCGAAAAAGCATTTGACTCTGTTGATTGGCAATAAATGCACAAAGTATTGGAAAATATGGGCTTCAGTCCTGGGTTCCGCCGTTGGATCACTCTGCTGTACAGTGACCCACAGACGGCAATTCGGCTAGGGTTCTCCGTCTCGGGTTTCTTTACCATAGGCAGGGGTACGAGGCAGGGCTGCCCTCTCTCCCTATTTCTTTTCGCCTTATTGATGGAACCCAAGGCAATGGCACTTAGGCATTCCACAGAGGTAGGAGCAATTCAGGTAGGGAATATTAAGGAATGTCTGGTACGCTGATGACTTGCTCCTATTCCTCAGGGACTCCTGGCCACCTCTTCAAGTGGCCCTACTAATACTCAACACGTTTTCCTCCTTTTCGGGCTTCTGAGTGAATTAGGGCAAGTCATCCATTCTGCCAGTGTGTCCTGAAGCACAAAACCTACTGGATGGTAACCTTCCGCTGCGGTGGGTTTCCTCTATCACCTATATTGATAAGATAACTGCCAACATTTAAGATTACACGCCACTAAACCTTCTCCCGCTAGTAAATCAACTCAAATAACCCAGGTCTGGAAGCAGTTATCCTTATCTTGGATGGGGCGTATCAGCCTCATCAAAATGAAGATTTTTCCAGTAATTTTATACTTCTTACGCCATTCTCCTCTGTGGATTCCCAGAGCATTCTTTCAGACATTGAATAGTATCATAGGGTCATTTTTGTGGTCCCCACAGTCACCTCATATAAACATTAAGGTACTCCAAGAACCATGGGGACAGGGAGGGTTAATACTTCCGGACTGGCAAAAATATTATCTGGCCGGCCAGATGTGTTTGCTAGGCATTGGCTGTTGGCAGATGACGGGGATTCTGCCACAGTCCTGGAAGTGGCACAGTTGGGGTCATACGAGAGCCTACGACTGGCCCTGTACAGGGGCCCAAAATCCAACCTGCCTCTAACGGAGTCAGTGAAAGCGACCATTAGGGCATGGGAAACTACTACCAACCTGGTGTCTCCTAGCTGTGTGGGAGTTACACCATCAACCCCCTATAGATGAATCCAAATCTCCCTCATTTTTGCTCACTTCTGGATCCCATGATTTGGGCCTGTGGGGGTGTTAAAGTGTTGGGAGACATCACCAGGGAGGGGGATCTCATAACCTTTGGCCAACTGAAGGCAAGACACAATTTACCCAACTCCTTCTTCTTTCGCTATCCATGCATTTCAGGCGCTGTTCAGTAGCCAAAGAGTTGAATGTCTCCCTTCGGCACTAGAGGACCTCCTGTCCAACGAGGATTTGACAAAACCATTGTCAGCAACGTACAAATCTCTATTCAAAAAAATACCTCTGGGGGTATCCAGATGCAGGGAGCAGTGGGAGAGGAAAATCACAGATCTACAGGGAGAAGACTGGGGTGGTATGTGGGATCGCCCTTTCAAGCATTTGGTGTTTGCCAAGGACCGTCTGATTCAATTTAAGTTCTTACATTGAATTTACTATACACCAGCCAGGTTGTCCCGCCTTTATTCCTCCTCTAATGGTGAATGTTGGAGATGCTCGTACTCCCCAGCAGATGCGGAACATGTCTTTTAGAGTTGCTCGCAGATCCAGAGTTTCTGGTCTGAGATAACCTCCTGCCTAGCTGAGGTACTCAGTGTCCCAATCCCTACAACACCAAGAGTATGCCTTCTTGGTCTGGTAGAGGAAGTGGTTCCCTCTCTGGCCCACCGCACCTTGCAAAATATAGGGTTGTTTACGGTAGGAAGGCTATCCTACTAAACTGGAAGAAGCCAAATGCTCCTACGATGTCATATTGGAAGGGACTGGTAAACTCTGTGATGCATCTCTATAGAGCAACGTACAGGTCAAGGGGCTGTGGGAAAAAGTTCCAAAACGTATGGCAGGCATGGCTTAACTCTTCATCTACTGTGGGTTAAATGATTAAGTAGGAGCAGGTGAATTGTTCCCAACCTAGATTACGTGGAATAGATTATCCTGTGGACGAATAGTGATTGCCTCAAATTGTACTTACCTATCTATCCCCTCGGCTAGTATTGAACATCCAGTTAAAGGAAGGGTATGGTAAAACTCTGTAGTACTACTGGGTGCTGTTAACTGGGTTTCCTGGACCCAGCTGGTGGTCAGAGTTGGGGGGAGGGAGGGGGGGGGTGGGGAACATTGACTTTTGGTAAGTTGAACTATGTTAGTTCCCAGTTACTGGCCCTGCATGGTCGCTTTCCAGAGCAGGTATGTTGCCTGCTCTGGTTTTGTGGTCTATGTTTGTACTGTACTGTATGAAAATTTTATAAAAAGAATAAAAACAAAAAAAACCAATCCCAGTAAATAAAAATCTTTGGGAGTTATGGAACTTTGGACTATAAGTATTCCTTGCTTTGCTTTTTCTGTTTGCATGTTAGTCGTGATTATTTTAAAAAAAATAGGGATCTAACTTCCTATTGACCCATAAAGGGAGTAGCACATCTCTTTAAGTCAGTTTCTTTGCCTTCTTTGTTTAAAGATAGTATAAAACTGTTTTCTATTTTGCTGTTAAGGACAGAGTATTTCAAGGGTACCCCTAAAATGCAGTGATGGAGAATTGCATACCACAAGCTCATTAAATTGAACTTGGACTCATAGGGGTTGCTATACTAAAAGCAAATAGGCTGTTCACTTTGCTAGGGAATTTCCTCTTAGTTTAGTAAATGTGGAATGAATCATGTGCAGGGAAAAAAAAAAAAAATGTATGCACTTGATTGAATGATGGTAATCAGAAAAGCTTTATCTCAGCCTAGGACACACAGGCCGAAAGTCAGGCAGCATCGGCTGGTTCAGTAGAAACCCCCTGACATTCGGCCCGTGTGTACTGCAGTTGGAAGGGGAATGACGTAAGGAAAATAAGGGGTTTGCGCTATACTAATAAAGCATAATAAATAATTCACAGTGAAGCAAAATACATATAGTGATCATAAATGAAAGTAAGTCCATGTGCAAAAAACGTATGATGATAGTGAAAAAAACCCATTAGATGAAATATCAATTAAGTGTCATAAAAAAGTCCACATCACCAACAGTATACAAAAAAACATCCAAGTGAAATTGATGAAATTCTGTGACAGCAGCGAAGGGTCCACCACCAAAAATGGAAGGGGTTACTCCTTACCAGAAGGCCATGACCCCCCACCACATGGCCTTCTGGTAAGGAGTAACCCCTTCCATTTTTGGTGGTGGACCCTTCGCTGCTGTCACAGAATTTCATCAATTTCACTTGGATGTTTTTTTGTATACTGTTGGTGATGTGGACTTTTTTATGACACTTAATTGATATTTCATCTAATGGGTTTTTTTCACTATCATCATACGTTTTTTGCACATGGACTTACTTTCATTTATGATCACTATATGTATTTTGCTTCACTGTGAATTATTTATTATGCTTTATTAGTATAGCGCAAACCCCTTATTTTCCTTACGCTTTTCCACAATTGATGTTTTTGTGGGAATTGCTGCTTTACATATTGTTTGATTTCTATTTTGTTTTTAGCGCAGTTTTTTTCACTATTTTTCATAGTTGGAAGGGGAATGACCGAAAAAGGTCCGCCTGGTGTGTCGGAACACAATAGAACAGTGGGGGAGATCGCTGTAGTAGCATTGCATAGTTAAAACAGCGGCTCTGACCTGACCTATCGGTTTTCTTTCCTGTTAGGCCGCTGGGGTAAACGAAAAAAAAAAATATTAGTGTGTACCAGGCTTTAGGTTAAGCGAAAATAATTAACAGCCTATTCACCTTTTGTAAATCAACCCCTATGAGTCCAAATTCAATGTAATGAGCTTGTGCTATGCATTAGCCTTTAATTGTATTCACCCCCTGTAGCCTAGTGCACTAATGCAACTAAGTTTCTGCACAATGACCAAGTTAAAGTATTTCAAAATGTTTATAACTAGTTTTGCAATAGAGTAGGACTGAGAGTAGATCTGTCTGCATAATTTAAAATCCTCTCTTTGTCACAAAAATAAGTCCCATTGGAAGTCTTTCCCTCCATTCCTGTTTTAGTGACAACCCAAAATTTTGGATTTCCCATCACTTCCAGTCCCTGTGACAGTGGCCAACAGGTTGAGTAGAGAGATTGAATCTCCCTAGCAAGGTCACAGACAGCAGCAAAAACATTGCAGGAGTTTTAACCTCTCACGACCAAAAATAGTTTCACCTTCTGACATACTTTAATTTAAAAAAAATGACTTATTTAAATTTTTTACTGTGACAAACAGATGCGGGTAGAGTAGATTTAGGCGGTCTTTGTTTGTCATAAAAAAGGAAGCCAAAAACAAGGCTCACTCTGGACAAGTCTGTATGTTAATGTTTGCACACATGAGCTTTATGAATCTCACGGGAAAGAGGACGTGAAAAGAAGAAGTCCATCTGTAAATAGGAAAATTCCATAAATGTTACTGATGCATTGCCCACTGTGTATGCGAGGATTAACTTGTCTGTTGGTTTGTTTGTGTGAGCACGCACATGTGTGTATGTACTATAGACCAGAATTTTCCAAAAACAGCATCCCATAAAAATACCATAAGCTAGAAATAAGCCATGAATCAATATGGCAACGGCTTATGGAGTCTGTTAGTAATTCTCATTATGCTCTTTTCATAATTTTGATGACTGGATCTTATTATGTGAAATACAGAAACTTTCAAACATTACAATTTTTTTCATCCTGAAAGAGCACAAAGCTGTCGGGCATGCACATTTATTGGCAAACAGGCAGGAAATGGGATGGACAAAAGTGCAAGACAATGCCAGTACTCAGGTGGAAGGGATAACCTCAGGGATGTTTCCTGCTGATTAATTGACTCTAAAGTACAGGAGAGAAGACCACAAACACCCAGGACTGCTATAATTATCACTCTTGTAAAGATTACACATAAATTCCTTCTTGCATTCAGAAACCATTATGGGAAAGTCAGTTTAGAAAACCTAGCCAGATTCTTAGTGTAACAAACGAAATATAAACAAAGTTAGATGGAGCATCATATTTCTGTTTCAGTAGAGAAGGGGACCTGTTGTCTTCAGTACTCAGGGAAAAATTTTGATTGGATGATTTACTGCTTACTGGCCAAACACTAAGTTTTTCAGAAGCGATACAAGGGACTCATGTGTCGTTAAAGATCTATACAGATAGGAACACAGAGTAAATTATTTCTTTGCGTTTAAAAACTAAAGTTGGGGCGGCACAGTGGTATAGTGGATAGTACTTTCGCCTAACAGTAAGAAGGGTCGCTGGTTCGAATCCCAACCCCGACACTACCTGCCTGGAGTTTGCATGTTCTCCCTGTGCCTGCGAGGGTTTCCTCCGGGTATTCCGGTTTCCTCCCACCTTCCAAAAACATGCTGGTAGGTTAATTGGATCCTGTCTAAATTGTCCCTAGTATGTATGAATGTGAGTTAGGGACCTTAGATTGTAAGCTTCTTGAGGGTAGGGACTGATGTGAATGTTTAGTTTAAGAATTGAACATTTTGTGGCTGCGAAAGTGGGGAAAGAGGATCTCTAAGGCTGTCCATAGGGGCATGTAAAATAAGTTTGGAATGCATACAAGTACAGTAATCTGCCACTCCCACGTTTCTAATCTATGAAAGAAAATGCATAGGCTTTTTTTGGTTACGACAGTTATTAGAAAATCTGGGCTTTGTATAGCTAAAATGCCATACATAGTACTGTTAATGTTAACAATTAGTGATTTGTGCTATATACTCAAACACCCTCTGCAAGCAACAGTAAAAATTGTTGTTGGATTTCTCTAAACTGCAGTAGCCATTCAACAACATCTGAATATTTATTGGAAATGGGAAAGCCCCAATTTTAATAAGGGCAAAGTAGGCTTGCTTAGAAGAGCTTTACCTTAACTTATTATCAAATTATAAAGTGAAAAGTTAAAAAAAATTATATTTCCCCTTCATCTTCCAGGACAGCTACTTGAGAGATGATTGGCTCCGCCCTCTATAGGAAATACAAATCAGCCACAATTTTAAAGGCCCCGCCCTTGCCTCTGACCCTCAGTTGTTTTGTGTTTCCAGACCCTCCAGGAGTGCACACCGAAACAATTGTTTTTTTCCATTGGTCTGGTAACTGTGGTTGACGGACCCACTCATTTTGGTATATGGCTAGACTAAGTTGTGGCTATGTCTGCTATATTTTTTCTTTTACCAAAAGGGTTCCCTTTTTTCTGTTTATTGTGGGTTACTTGCCGTTTTTACTTTAAACCGGTGACTCACACTCCCCAGCGTCCTTGGATCTGGAGTACGTCCTGCCAGGGTGGAATTTGTTGAAGCGAAAATTGATTTCCTGGTATCCATTCTCCTTCCCGGGTGTACCAAAATGGCGAAGAATTACGCACTTCTGGTGACATGGCAAATGGCGTCGGAAGTGGCGGCATGCATTTCCGGACGCCAAGTAGCCATGCGAGGACGAGCTGTCTGGGGGATCGCTGCTAGAGGCACAGTGGGCTTTGCTGGCACACAGGCAAGCTCTTAACCTAGAAGCGTGGCACGAGGGATCGGCACTCCTTGTTTACATCATCCTTCCCTGTCTGCTAAGGGTTTTCCCTCGTGGCTGCTGAGGACATCCCTGCAGATTGAGCACCCACTCAGACTGATCCAGTGGCTGCATCCAATTCCAATGCTACTCCTAAGGTATGTTTCTCTCCTGTTTACCATATATGGGAGCTAACAGAGCAGGGGATATTTGGTTGTTTTATCACATTCAGTGAAAAAGTTTTTCCCTTATATGCTTTTCCCTTAGTTTTTTCCTAGGCTGACAATCCTCCTAAGAAAGTGTGGGAACTGTAGAGCTAGGCTTCCTGATAGCTGTAAGAAACTTTTATGTGCAAACTGTTGCCTCTTTAAAGGAATTGATGGCTTCTTTTCAGTCCTTTAATATGTTAGCAGGCCTAGATCCTTCTACTTCAAAGTCTGTTACTGTAATTCAGAAGCCTTCAGTCTCGGCTTGGTCTCTACCCCCCCTTAGTATTGGGAACCTTTAGTTCACAGGCTGTTTCTGACCTGGAAGAGGGAGAGAATTCAGTATCAGCATTTGACGAGGAGTTTGCGTCGGAGGTAGAAGAGACTGTTAGCTCAGCTAGATATCTTTTTTCTTTTGAAGATATTTATGATCTGTTAGAAGCAGTTTATACTTCTGATCAGATTGAGATGCCCCAACAGACTGCGTCTGTTCAGGGTAAAATGTACAGGGTCGGCAAGGACGTAAAACCTAGGTCTTTTCCAGTACATCATTTCTCTCAAAGAACGTAAAGCCTGGGATGCCTTGGCCTTTTCTCTTGGTTCAGCCCTAGCGTCCACTTGTGTTGCTAGGAATCTGGAGGTGTGGGTTTTAAAGGCTGGATGGACTTCTTTTCTCCGAGACTCCTGTGGAGGAGGTTAGGGAGTCTCTCCCTCTTATTGCCAGTCGGTCACATTTCTGGCTGACGCGGAACCAGATGCAGTTAGAGCAGTGGCGAGAACGTCAGCACTCATTGATTGCACAAGACAAGCCATCTGGTTGTAATCCTGGGAGGGGGATCTAACCTCCAAGGATATAAAAGACAAAAGAGCAGCGCCAATCTGAGTGTAGTAGTTTAAAAGTACATTTTATTCACAAATAATTGCACTCATTAGATAGCAGTTGTTTGTGGGCACATCATAGGGTAGCAACCAGAGAGTGTCACAGGAGTCCATGGAGTCGTTTGGCAGCGCGGTCCTGTCAAGCTCGGCGGCGCCGGTGGTTCCCAGTGTCCCAGGCTTGATGTGGAGGGCGCAGAGGAAAATCGTCAGCCGGACATCACTGTGTCAGGTGGTTTGCTGGTGGCAGATTACAAAGTGATGCACGCGTTCAGAGCATGCATGCTCCTTCCTCAGGCATTACCGTCGGCCACTTTTAATGTGGTTATATAGGGCCGACGCAATGGGGCATGTCAGTGACATCACTGAGCCCGCCAATCGACTGCAAATAGCCACAACAAAAAGTGTTGAGATACGAGGCGGGACAGGGGAATATCCCTGGATAGTGGCTGGTTTAAGAGGAGCATGTATTGGACACTATATATTGGTCTATATAAACTGAATTTTGAAAGAAACACACAAACTATTGACATTAAAAGAGAATTACCATTTAAAGTAAAGGCTAAATCTAAATTTTTAAATTTAAATAAAGCGGATGAACAATGGTATGTACAATTATGGGAATTGCTGTTTAGTTGATCAGTTAATCAATTACCTGGTGTACCCATCAACCAATCAATCAAATCATCTACAAAAAAACTGTAATAATGAAGAAAAATAATAACAATAATAGTAAAAAATAATAAATAATAATGATAAGAAGAAAAAATGAAAAATGAATGAAATGATTTATTTAAATAATGAAAAAATTAGAAATTGACAAATGAAAATTATTACTATTATTATAATATAGATGCGTATACATGCATACACATAGGTGCATACATATACACACATACGCATGTGCGCGCGCATGCTCACACATGCAACTACACATACGTGCACACATATGGACACAAAATGGGATATATCACTATATCTATGTACTGTTAGTATGCGTGTATCTATAGGGAGACATTGAAAAAAACAGGTCTATATGATCAGATAATCAGGACAATAAAACTATACTATATGTATTGTTACTTATGGATGATTCTGTTTGTGGATTATTTTCTTTTCTTTAGGACTGTAGGGATACTGTGTAGGAATATATAATAAAAAGAAAGGTTATTTGGAGGAACCAAAAGGAACACATATTTCTATACATACAAAGCTGTATACGTGTATGTATGTGTGCATACAAAAATATATACACACAAATCTACTTTGTCCATGTTTTATTATATACTATGGGAAAATTATTAAGAGGATTACTATATTAAGTTATACATTTACACATACTCAAAAGACAGGTGCACACACTAGATGCGCAGTACTTTTGCATGCGCACTAGTGTTAGAATACGCACATAATGGTTACTTGTTTGGAGGTTTGTAGTGGTTGACAATGTATATGTAGTTATTAGTTTACTGAAATATTAGGTTAAACTTGGTTATAAAAGAGAATTGATCTCTATGCAGAATACCTGCCAAACACAATCCCTCTGCACGTGTTGTGAATGGACCCTAAAGGGTGAGCAGTAAACTACGGCTCAACCAGATGGTTTTACCAACCCCAACCACAAATGTGAAAGAGTCCTGAATAACATAAAAGCACAGCCTGAGAGTCCTATGGAAGGAGTAACCACAGCATAGATACAACTTGAAGTGACCTCTGTATATCACTGTGCTCATTCTCACTCAACCACCTTCTCATTCTCTCTCTCGCCAACCCTTCTCTCTCCCTCTTCCCCTTCCCCCCTCCCTCTTCCCCCTTTCTCTTCCCCCTTTCTCTGTGACCCTCTTTCCCTCCTCCCTCTGACCCCCTCTCTCCCTTCTATCTTTTTCCATTGTTCAAGAATGACCTCTTTTAGAGCCTGGATGCTGGATGGAAAGTGATGCTCAGCTTATCTTTTCAGAATTCCCCATAGGTGTTCGATTGGGTTCAGATCAGGAGGCATGCTTGGCCACTGAATCACTTTCAATTTCACTTTTCCTGTTCTTCTTCAGAAATGCAACAGTGGCCGTAGATGTGTGCTTTGGATCATTGTCATGTTGGAAAAGTGCACAACGACCAAGGGCATGGAGTGATGGTAACATCTTCTCTTTCAATATAGAGCAGTATATCTGTGAATTCATGATACCATCAATAAAAAGCAGCATCCCAACACCAACAGCACTCATGCAGCCCCACAGAAGGACACTGCCACCACCATGTTTCACTATAGGGACCAGGGGTGTATGATGCAGGTAGCAGTGTATACCTGCGTATATCCATTCACTACTATGAGCGACTGTACGCAGCAGCTGCATATGCCAGGTTCAGAAATAAGTTCATATTTTAGGTTGCATGCTCAAAAGTGCCCTTTCTTTTTTTCTTTTTACTCCTCACTTTTGCAACGCCATACAGTTTTAAAGCCATTGGTTCCAAAAAACATTTATCTTGGTCTCATCACTCCAGAGTACAGAGTCACAGTAGTCTTCTTTTTTTTTAAGCATGGGCCCTGGCAAATTCTAGATGGGCTTTTTTGTGCATGGGCTTTAGGAGAGGCTTCCTTTGTGGACGACACCCATGCATGCCATTCCTCTGCAGTGTACGCCATATTGTGTCACGAGAAATAATCACCCCAGTTTGGCTTTCTACTTCTTTAGCTGACTGCTAGAACTTGCAGGGTGATTTTCTTCAACTTTTGTATCACTTTTGCTACTGTATTCTGACAGATAAGTGAAGCTTTGTTGATTTTCTTGTAGCCTTCACCTTTCTTGTGTAAAGAAATTATTTTCTTTCTCAGGCCTTGTGACATTTCTCTTCCATGCGATGCCATTGCTGACAACATGAAATGGAAAGGGGATTTCTTTGTTAAGTAATACCCTTTTATAATCAACTGTCTGCTCAACACGGGTTTAATGAATAATTAGACTCACCTGTAGTTGAATTTTTGTTACTTAGAATTTTGTTGTCAAAAATTTAGCTTTGCTCCTAAGACTTTCATTGAGGTGTATTCATTTTTCCAACATGGCCTTGAATGAATTTGTTAGAAAAAATACTTTTTTGTGTGTGCAAATGAACAAATCTTGGTTGCAATTAAGGATGAGCTCAGGCATGTTCACAAGTCCACATGCCCACGCCCTCCAGGAAGCTGACACTCCTCAGTGCTAATCACAGGTAGTGAGATATTTCCCGATCTGTGCAGCCGTGAATCCTGAAATGTCTCACTACCTGTGATTAGCGCTGCAAAGTGTCAGCTTCCTGGTGGGCGTGGGCATGTGGACTTGCAAACACGCCTGAGCCTATCCTTAGCTGCAATCAATGGCCTGCATTTGTGGGTGTATTTTGTAGTATAGTGTCCCATAGAAAATGTTGATTCTGGAAGGAAAGTAAAGATTTTCTGACAAATCTGTTAGGGTGTATACATTTATGCTGAGCACTGTGTGTGTGTATATACAGTATCTCACAAAAGTGAGTACACCCCTCACATTTTTGTAAATATTTTATTATATCTTTTCATGTGACAACACAGAAGAAATGACACTTTGCTACAATGTAAAGTAGTGATTGTACAGCTTGTATAACAGTGTAAATTTGCTGTCCCCTCAACACACAACCATTAATGTCTAAACCGCTGGCAACAAAAGTGAGTACACCCCTAAGTAAACATTTCCAAATTGGGCCCAATTAGCGATTTCCCCTCCCCGGTGTCATGTGACTCGTTAGTGTTACAAGGTCTCAGGTGTGAATGGGAAGCAGGAGTGTTAAATTTGGTATTATCGCTCTCCAGGGCTTTTTTTCAGGGGAAACTTGGTGGAACTCAGTTCCACTACCTCTGGCTCAGACCCTTTGGTGCCTGCTCACCACAATCACTTGTAAACACAGAAGTCTGGTTTCTGTGTTTACAAGTGACAGCTCTGCACTCTGTGTGTAACCCCATGAACTCTGCACTTGGGAAAATCCCAAGTGTGTTCTATCAGGTTGAGGTCAGGACTCTGTGCAGGCCAGTCAAGTTCCTCCACCTCAAACTCACTCATCCATGTCTTTACGGACCTTGCTTTGTGCACTGGTCCAAATCATTTGGTGGAGGGGGGATTGTGGTGTTCGGTTGTTTTTCAGGGGTTGGGCTTGGCCCCTTAGTTCCAGTGAAGGGAACTCTTAAAGTGTCAGCATACCAAGACATTTTAGACAATTTCATCCTCCCAACTTTGAGGGAACAGTTTGGGGTTGCCCCTTCCTGTTCCAACATGACTGCTCACCAGTGCACAAAGCAATGTCCATGAAGACATGGATAAGCGAACTAGTGGTGGAGGAACTTGACTGGCCTGCACAGAGTCCTGGCCTCAACCCAATAGAACACCTTTGGAATGAATTGGAGCGGAGACTGCAAGGCAGGCCTTCTCGTTCAACATCAGAGCCTGACCTCACAAATGTGCTTCTGGAAGAATGGTCAAACGTTCTCATAGACACACTCCTAAGCCTTGTGGACAGCCTTCCCAGAAGAGTTAAAGCGGAGTTCCACCCATAAAAATAAATTTACATAATTGTGCAGCAAATAACATAACATGACATTTGGAGAAACATTTTTGACTCCCCTTTTAACCACTTAAGGACCGAGCCTCTTTCTGAGATTTGTTGTTTACACGTTAAAACCTGTTTTTTTGCTAGAAAATAGCTTAGAACCCCCAAACATTATATATATATTTTTTCTAACACCCTAGAGAATAAAATGGCGGTCGTTACAATACTTTCTGTCACACCATAGAAGCTCACTTTTTTTGGAAAAAATACATTTTTTAGATTAAAAAATAAGACAACAGTAAAGTTAGCCAAATTTTTTTTTATATTGTGAAAGATAATGTTACACTGAGTAAATTGATACCCAACATGTCACGCTTCAAAATTGCATCTGCTCGTGGAATGGCGACAAACTTTTACCCTTAATCTCCATAGGTGATATTTAAAAAAATTCTACAGGTTGCATGTTTTGAGTTACAGAGGAGGTCTAGGGCTAGAATTGTTGCTCTTGCTCTACCAATCACGGCGATATCTCACATGTGTGGTTTGAACACCGTTTTCGTATGCGTTCACTTCTGTACGCAAGCTCGGTGGGACGGGTCCATCTTCCCCTCACTTATCTCCATACCAAGCAGGAGAGCGGACCCGATCACCTCCACCGTTACCAACGGATCCAGTAAGTGGCGGAGAGCACTGGTGCGCGGTGGGAAGGGGGCCCTCTCCTGCCTTTGATAAAAGTGATCTTGCGGCGAATCCGCCGCAGAGACCACTTTTATTTTGAAGCGGACCTCCCGCTGAATAAGAGGATACGAGGGTTATGGCAGCTAGCTGCTGCCATAGCAACGATATTCCTCTTCAAAGTAGTGACTTAAAACTGCGGCGGGCGTTCCGCAATTGGTTAATCCCTGTTGCTATGTGGTCCCTTCTAATCTTCCCCTTCCTCACCGCGGCTCCTGATGTCACTTCCTGACGTCTCTTCTGCTCGCTACTGCTCCTGGGAGATGTGTGTGATCATTTCCCTGGAGTCAGTGGGCAGCGCCGAGGGCTTTGTTGCTATCACAACGGGGCGGCCACTTCCGTCGACGACGCCCATTGTGATGGCAACCTGTCTAGTTTCCAGCGCCGCTAGGTGCTATTACTGCGCATGCGCAAGAACAGGTAGTGCATGCTGGAAATACAGCAGTGCCTTATCCCAGAAGAATATGCTTGTGGGCTTCTCCTGCCCACAAGTAAGATGGGAATCCCCAAGAATGAAAAATCCAAGGTATTTTCTACAATAATTATCTTCTAAAGGCAGCGCTAATAACAGGAATTATATTTTATTGATATGCATTATGCAAGAGTACTAGTTATTTAAAAAAAAATCAAAGATGTGGACGGAACTCTGCTTTAAAGCTGTTATAGCTCCAAAGGGAGGGCCGACTCAATATTGAACCCCAGACTAATGCTCCGTACACACGGTCGGATTTTCCAACAGGAAATGTGTGATAGGACCTTGTCGGAAATTCCGACTGTAGGCTTCATCACACATTTTCCATCGGATTTTCCGACACACAAAGTTTGAGAGCAGGCTATAAAAATTTTCCGACAACAAAATCTGTTGTCGGAATTTCCGATCGTGTGTACACAAATCCGACGCACAAAGTGCCACGCATGCTCAGAATAAATAAAGAGATAAAAGCTATTGGCTACTGCCCCGTTTATAGTCCCAACGTACGTGTTTTACGTCACCGCGTTCAGAACGATCGGATTTTCTGACAACTTTGTGTGACCGTGTGTATGCAAGACAAGTTTCAGCCAACATCCGTCGGAAAAAATCCTAGGATTTTGTTGTCGGAATGTCCGATTTATATCCGACCGTGTGTACGAGGCATAAGACTGGGATGCCATTGAAATTCATGTGCGTGTAAAGCCAGGCGCCACAATACTTTTGACAAAATAGTGTAAATATATACATTTAAGGTTGACGCAGGCAAAACTATCTTTTTGTGTGCAGAAAAGCATAGAAAGCTTTTACTTTTTTAAAACAATCCCTTTTCCTGAGGTTTATACGCGTCTGTGGGACTGTCACTTGTGGTACAGTAATTAGGAGTATTTTGTGGGTTCAGTGACTATGACATGTGTAGTGTACACAGGGATTAGGCTCAGGTTCTGTTTATTCATCCCCCTTTAAGCCATTCCCACTATTGGGAACAACCTGATCATGATAACCTTTTGCCATGGCGTGCTACATGCACCAATGGGCTTATTTTCTGCTCAGTCCTAGGGTTACTCGGGTCTTTCATAATCCTGTATAATAATAATAATAATAATAATGAGCATTGTTAATGTTTACATATTACTTGGTAATATTTATACCACACCCGCACTATGGACATGTGAAAAAGAATGTGCTGTAACTATTCATTAATAGGGCTGCTGCTATGGTGTAGGGTTAAAAAACCTTTCAAACTTTACAATAATGACCATGCACTGCTCTCATATGATGTGCTCATATATAAATCAAACTATACATTGCTTCATAAAACAAAGTGAATAGTGCTATTAAGGTACTGGTGCGTAATCAAAGCCCATAAATTAATTCAAAAGTGCTTGTGCAGATAAGTCTCTTAAGGTGCAGATTCCACATTCCTATGTGCACTCCACCTGTATTCCCTGCTCACCGACTCCTATAATTGAGAAAGCGTCTCAGTGGTAATACTCTGGCGTGCTGAATGGCATTTCCTCTCTCATGTTTCCACCAGTAATGCTCAATGGTTATTTCAGTTTACGCTCTATTGTTAATCAGAAGCTTCTGAAGACGTGCAGTGGGAGGCATAAAACGCGTCAAGCGAGGAGTGACGTACCTCTGTTGACAGGAGCGCACACCGCGGCTGGGCACAGATTTGTTTGCATACATGTGAGTATTCAAGTCAGTTTATGTGAGTGTAATTGCTTTTATCTACAACTTTATTAAAGCTTAAACGGTATTATACTATGGAGATCTCTTTATAATCTTTCATGATGCACTGAAGTAACCATCAAGCATTATTGGTGGAAACAGGAGAGAGGAGATGCCATTCAGCACGCCAGAGTGCTATCACTGAGACGCTTTCTTAACTATAATGCCCTGTACACACGGTCGGATTTTCTGATGGAAAAAGTGCGATTGGATTGTGTTGTCAGAAATTCCGATCGTGTGTAAGCTCCATCTGACTTTTTCCGTCGGAATTTTCGAGACACAAAGTTTGAGAGCAGGATATAAAATTTTCCGACAACAAAATCCGATCATTTAAATTCCGATCGTGTGTACACAAATCCGACGTACAAAGTGCCACGCATGCTCAGAATAAATTAGGAGACGAAAGCTATTGGCTACTGCCCCGTTTATAGTCCCGACATACGTGTTTTACATCACCGCGTTCAGAACGATCGGATTTTCCGACAACTTTGTGCGGCCATATGTATGCAAGACAAGTTTGACCCAAAATCCGTCCGAAAAAATCCGATGGATTTTGTTGTCGGAATGTCCGATCAATGTCCGATCGTGTGTACAGGGCATAAGAGTCAATAAGTGGAGAGTGCAGGCAGGGAGCACGGAGGAGTGGAATTTGCACTCTAAGAGACTTATCTGCACGTGCACTTTTGAATTAATTTATGGACTTTGATTATGCACCAGCACCTTATTAGCACTATTCAGTTTGTTTTATGAATCAATGTATACTTTGGTTTATATATGAGCACGTCTTATGAGAGCAGCACATGGTTATTATTGTAAATGTTTACATATTGCTTATATTTTTTAAATATCAATTCTTAGTTTCTAATAGGAGTTTCCGTCAAATTTCAGGTTCCCAGTAAGAAATGTGCTCTGTCAGTAAATTTTCCATATTTTGTCAGTAAAAAAAAAAAGGTTGTGGGGGGAGTGCAACCTTGTCTGGAAGGTGCCCAGCGGGAGCAGGTAACCCCACAACTGCCAGGCATCTTTATTTTACTACAGTATGTAAGCAGCAAGGGCTAGCTAATGCCACTGAAAAGCAAACCCCACTTTTGCCACAGCGCACGCTGCACTTTCTTTCTTCTGGCAGGAAGGCCCAAGTTATGATCTGGCCCATTGCTTTCATAAAAACGCCCTTGAAAATGATAACTTTTGTACCAAATTGGATATGCAATATTTGTAGGAATGCATTTTTCTTTTTCAAAACAAAAATTGATGTTAGCTTAGGATGTTTTTCGACAATCGCATCATTCCTGTATAGGTCACTATAGAAAGAGGCACAAATGAACAAAACTATACTGTTTACCTTTCCTGCTACAGAAATATCCAGTCCACACAGGACATACTCTGCAGATGCAATGGCAACAAGACCCTGCTAAACAAGAAATCGAGACATCGATTTTGGATCCCCCTTAATATTTTATGGACTTTTTTTCACATTATTTTTTGTTTTGTTGACTTATCACTTGTCACAGGGTGGTAATTGTTATCACTTGTATATTGTTTTATTACCTCAATTTTTAGTGTATATTATGTTTACTCATATCTTTTCATTTTAAAAAAAACTTTTTTCACATGTCACTTTTAGGTGATTTAACACTCTTATGTACTAACACTCAGCGCCGCTATTTTGACTCTGTGTCACTTACGTTCACTGACCAGTAGTCAAAATTCAGCTCTTAAACAAGAAATGTGCCCCCTGGGAATAGATACTTACCAGAATATTTTTTATAGTGAATTTTGTGTTTTTTAAAGCTTGTGATTCACTGTGTAGTGTAGGGTTTTATTTTATTCAATTAATCATCTTTTTAACCACTTGCAGGCCACCCACCGTAGATATACTGTGGCAGGGCAGCCGCTTTGCTCCAGATCATGGTACCTAGTACGTGATCTGACACTTCCAGGTCTGGGGCATGCACTCGCGCTCCACAGGTGTTCCGCTATTGCTGTAATCACACACAGCGGAAGCCCAGCGTCGGGTACCGCGGACTTCATGCACGCTGGCACCCACTGATTACACAGGCAGAACGACAACAAGGGCAGATTGTTGTTCTGTCCAGAAGGGAAGGTATTGATCCTGTGTTTCTGTAGGAACACAGATCTTTGCCTTCCAATCAAAGCACCTCGCCCACAGTGAGTAAGCACAACCTAGGCAAACAGTTAACCCTTTGATCGCTCCTGATGTGAACCCCTTCCCAGCCAATGCATATTTTTTTAGCACCGATCACTGTATTAGTGTCCCTGGTCCCCAAAAAGTTTCAGTTCGGTGTTTGATTTGTCCACCACAATATTGCAGTCCCACTAAAAGGTCGCTAATCGCTGCCATTACTAGTAAGAAACAAAAAATCCCATAGTTTTTAGACACTATAACTTTTGCGCAAACCAATCAATATACGCCTATTGGGATTTTTCCTACCAAAAATATGAAGCAGAATCTATATTGGCCTAAATCGAAGAAATGTTATATTTTATTGGGTGTGTTTTATAGCAGAAAGTAAAAAATATTGATTTTCAAAATTGTCGGCCTTTTTTTGTGCAAAAAAATAAAAACCGCAGAGGTGATCAAATACCACCAAAAGAAAGTTCTATTTTTGGGAAAAAAGGACAAAAATTTGGGTACAGTATCGCATGACCGCACAATTGATAGCTAAAGTACCGCAGTGCTGTATTGCAAAAAAGGGCCTGGACGGTAAGGGGCTAAAACCTTCCGTAGCTCAAGTGGTTAAATAACCTAAAAACAAAAAGGGGAGCCTACTAAATGCAATATGTTTAATAAAACGGTTTATTAATAGTATAGTTAGCCAAATGGCTACTCGCGTGACAGTTGTGAGAAACAAGCATAGGTATATCTCAGTATGGGGTGTGCAGTCACTCTGTGGTCCAGGGATGCGTCCTCAGTTCGCTGAGCTGGTCCTGGATAAGGAGAGAGAGACCTAAGGAAAAAGTGGAAGCTTTGAAACGCATCATCTGACACGTCCCGTCCGGTTCCGGATTGCATCGTGTGCTTTTAAGGCTGACATGCACGCCGCCACCGAGCAACACACAGGCCGGCAGGGATACACACAAGCCGGCTCACACGCTCGTTCCTGCCCAGCTACACGCAGGCTGGCTGGCTCCATTCTGCATCCCCCCTTCCTTATCCAGGATCAGCACAGCGAACTGGTACCACACATAGGACGCATCCCCAGACCACAGAGTGACTGCACACCCCATACTGAGATGCTGAGATAAAACACCTATGCTTGTTTCTCACAACTGTCATGTGAGTAGCAATTTGGCTAATTATACTATTAATAAACCGTTTTATTAAACTTATTGCACTTAGTAGGCACCCTTTTTGTTCTTTTGTCTTGCCTTCTAGAGTCTGCTTCACTCTCAAGGGAGCTGCCATCAGTGTTATTGTTTTATTGTTTTAAGGACTTCTTGTTTTATACCGGGACTTTGCCCCTTTGAGGTTAATTGACCTTATTATAGATTACATTATATCTTGTACACAGCCTCTTGCTTAATACCTGTTCTTTTATGCATGGTTTTTTTCAATAACACAGTGCTTGTACCTGTCTTTGCGCCATTTTTTCTCTTTTAAAATAACCTTAAGAAAGTGAAAAATACAGCGCTGTCACTTTAAACATAAAACAGCAGCCAGCACAGCAAGAGACAATTGCAAGTGAGAAATAACAGATAAATGTGCGGCGCTAATAGGAACAGTCACTGGATGGTGAGACAGTGATGTGAAAACTGAAAATATGAATTATTTACATACACTTATAGTGACACATATGTAAACACATAAATAATAAACTCAATGAAGTCCACAACGTGATAAAGTAGAAACACAAAATCCACAGAACACGAAGCTGACTCTTGGAAAGGCTTGGGTTAAAGTCAGACGGCATGTACAGAAATAGGGCGAATTCGTGAACTGAGTTTAGATGGTGACCATGGACTATACATGTTTATAGGTGTGTTTTGGAAAATACCCGGAGGACGTGGTAGTGAGCACAGGTTGCATCTTCTGAGCTTATGGGAAAGATTCGACCAACCTCCCTCTGAGATTTTTTATTTACTGAGAACCATCCGAAGGACAGTTGGATCACCATTCATTCGTGCCAGTGGCTGCAGACGTGGATGTTCCTACTGGTGTGTTTTCACCACAAGCCTTGACGACTCATCAGGCCTATGTCCTTTTAAATGTGATAGTTCTGGTAAGCCTTCTTAATGTTGGTAGTGCTTATCTCCCATTATCATTATCATATTCACACTTGTCCTCCTACTGATGTCCTAAGGAGATCATCCAATCACCTGGATTTATACCAATATCCCAGTTCATCTGTGGACTTTGTGTTTCTACTTTTTTTTTATCACGTTGCGGACTTCATTGAGTTTATTATTTATGTGTTTACACGTGTCACTATAAGTGTACGTAAATAATGCATATTTCTTATCGTACATCATGGGACACACAGCCATAGTAGTTACTATGTAGTTTTAGGCCACCTTCAGGTGATGGACACTGGCACGCCCTAAGACAAAAAGTCCACTCCCTATATAACCCCTCCCACTACTGGGAGTACCTCATTTTTTTCACCAGTGTCTAAGGTGTTGGTCACGAGTAAAGATGTGCTGTGCTGGGGGCGTGGCCTGGCAAGCGATGGAGTGAGACGTGGGTAGCGGGAGCTCCTCTTGCCAATTCTCCTGTGAACCAGCCTGAATGTGAATCCGTGTAACCCTGTTACTCACAAGGCTGCCTGTGGACCCCGGGAACGGGATACGATATGTCGCCGCCCAAAAAGACACCAGCAACGGCAGATAAACTGGCTAAATTCCGACATGATGGGGGACGACGGACAGGCCAAAGATGGCGCTGCCGCACGTTCAGGGGAAGATCGTCATGCCGCGGATACAGCGAAAGTGCTGGATGCAATAGCCGCTCTTCAAAGTACCCTCACGTCCACAATAGATGAGGTAAAGATTGATATTTCACTCTTGAGACAGCACCTCTCAAATGTAAAGGACAGGGTCACTGAATCGGAAACCCGTATTGGAAATGCTGAGGACATTTTGCACCCATTACAGAATTCCACTGAGGACATGCAATGGCTGATCCAACAGCTTCATTCCCATCAAGATGATATGGAAAATAGAATTTGCCGCTGCAAACTCAGATTTATTGGATTGCCTGAACGGACTGAAGGTAAAGACCCGGCAGAGTATCTAGAGAACCTCCTTATTACCACGTATGGCAGGGAGGCCTTCTCAGTCATGTTTGCGGTGGAGAGGGCGCACCGTATACCAGCTAAGCCCCCACCTGCAGGAGCGTCCCTTCAAACTTTTATTGCTAAATTTCTGAATTTCAGGGGCCGGGACAAGATCATGCGGCTTACTAGAGAGAAGGGAAACATACAAGTGGATAATGTTTGTGTAGCAGTATTCCCTGACTTCTCTAGTGAAGTGCAACGGAAGAGGTCTCAGTTCCAAGATGTCAAGCGTCGCCTCAGGGTACTGCACCTCAAGTATGCTATGCTCTTTCCAGCCAGACTTAGAGTGGAGGAAGATGGCCGGGTGCAATTTTTTGAGACCCCCGCCGCGGCGGTGGCATGGATGGACCGACATGGGAGACCAGACTAACTGATATATATTGATTAATCCCCCCGCTACAATGGTGCCCGTGCTTGTTTCCCCCCTTGCCCCGTACTCAACCCACGGTGCTTCTTTTTTCCCTGTTGCTTGATAAATCATGATTTCACTACAGTTCCAGATTTGTGGGATGGGGGGGGGGGGAACGCAAGCAGGGCCCTGTTTGTGTTGTATCCCGTGATGAGGTGCCCAGGGGACATATATAATATAGCTGGAATTTTCCCCCTGGATTGTTGGACTTCCTAAGTATCATTGGCATATATATGACTTTCCATACTCTGTTTCCTTCTCCCGGATCCAGATATCCTACAGGACTATTTATATAGTCTGACCAATATGCTGGAAGGCAGGAGAAGCACAGTACAAGAATACCAAGGAGTATTGCTCGTTCCCCACTTTTTACCACGCATTGTTCAGTGAATAATTGCCCCCCTAGGAATGACGTTTACTGTTGCAACATACCTAATACCGGAAATAAGGCATACACCTACAGCCAGATTTTACTGCTGGATGACTGTTGCTTTGGTTGCTTATGGGTGTTTGATGCTCTCACCATGTTGGGAAGGTGTAGAGCTGGGAGAGATATTGCCCGTTTAAAGGGCCTAAGTTCTAGTCTTAGTTGTTCAAATGAATGTTTGACTTGGTTTTGGGATGCATATTTACTTATGTATAGAAGCTATAGATGTGTTGCAGGACATGGTATACAGATAATGCTATTAATGTTCTTTTGTATGGTGACCCGGTTGGTCCACTCCATTATTTCCCACCTCTTGTTTAAATGACCACGATGGAATGTGCGGGGAGTGAGAGACAAAGCCAAGCGCACTGCGGCCCTTGCATATTTAAAATTGCAGAAAGCGAATGTGATGGCACTAACTGATACGCATGTTACAGGCCATTTACTGTCTACCCTGAAGCGTCCCTGGATTGGATGGGCATATCACAGCACACATACCAATTTCTCTAGGGGGGTCACATTACTAGTAACTAAAACCACCCCAATTGAGCTCATATCTATGGAATCGGATCAACAGGGCAGATACTTGTTTTTACATGCCACTATAGGAGGACTGCCTATACTGCTGATTGCATGTTATATTCCCCCCATACAGCTCGGAAGTCATTCTGGCGGGTCTATCATTTATGACCCAGCATTCGACGGTCCCTGCTGTGTGGATGGGGGATTTCAATGACTATGAATCCTTACTTGGACCGCCCTGTTTAGTATAATGTTACGGTAAATGAGACTAGACAGACCAGACTGAGTCGCATATTGGTGGAGTTTGCCTTGATTGATATATGGTGACATAGGAACCCCACTACCAGGGCATATACTTGCTACTCCACTAGTCCTGCCTCTATGTCTAGAATAGATTACATATTAGTTTCTAAAACGCTGCTTCCCAGGGTTACCGCAGCGGGATTTGCACCTAGGGCTCTGTCAGACCACTCCCCGTGTTGGCTACAGTTGTCCCTTTTGGGTACGGCCCCTATCCACGTGTGAAGGCTTAATCCGTGCTGGTTATCACCGTTGACAGACCATAGCACTATGGCTGCCCTCTGTCACCTCTACTATATGCCCTTGTAGCAGAACCCTTGGCCATAGCCATTAGAACAAGCCCAGATGTTATAGGCCTCAGGCTCGGAGACTCATGGGAAAAGATGGGCCTTTACGCAGATGATACAGTACTATATCTAGCTGATCAGGGACCCTCGCTCCAAGCAGCATTGACCATCATAGAGACAATGGGTAAATACTCTGGCCTGTAAATTAACTGGGACAAATCTCAAATTCTTCCTCTGGATCATTTTCCCCCACCAGTTGTATTTCTGGAACTCCCCTTACAGAGAGTGGCGGAGATTAAATATATAGGGGTGAAGGTCACCAGAAACCTTGGGGATTATGTCTCTCTTAATGTGGCACCCTTGTTTGCGGTTCTTAAAACCAAAACCCAGACCTGGTCGAGATTACCACTAGGAGTAATGGGTAGAATTAATTTAGTGAAAATGATTTTGTTGCCCAAAATCTTGTATATTGTCTGACATGCTCCTTCATATATTCCGCTCAAAGTCTTTAAACAGATGGAAGCCATTTTAAATTCCTTTGTATGGGGCCAAGGAAGGCATAAATTAGCAAGACATATTCTTAAAAACCCTGCTCTTGAAGGAGGTCGCTCCCTCCCTTATGTCCAAGACTACTATGTGGCTTCACAGCTCTCACACCTGTATTATTTTAACACCTCTGAATCCCAGCAATATAGGTCTTTAGTGTGTAACAAACCAGAGAGCCCGCTACACACCCCTTTTCAGGCAATTATCAGAAAGGGGCACTACGGCCGCAATTCCCTCCGCTTTAACATAGGGATGCTGTCGCACCACCAGAGGATATGGGATATAGCAATTAAGAAGCAAAACCGGTCACATATACATTCACATACCCCACTATTGTTCAATGGCCACCTGCCTGAGTTGAGTGCTGTACCTGATCCACAGCTTTGGGCGGCATATGGTATACTTTACCTGTCTCAAGTCCTGACGGAGACTGGACCTAAAAACTTTCGATCACTCAAGGAAGATCACCTATTATTTCGGTATCTACAACTCAGGCATGCGGTTAGAGCACAGGCTGCTTCCACCACTATTGCTTGTGAAACTCCACCGATTCTTGACATCATATTTGGAGCAGACTCGACCAAGCTTATATTTAATTTATACTATATTCTCCGACTTCAGAAGACACATACGGTTTCCCAGACAGCTAAAATAGCATGGGAACAAGATGTGGGCCCTATTGATAATTCAGGCTGGGAAGAAATTTTGGAGGGTGTTAAGACAGCATCCCCTAAACTCTGAGACAGGCTGACACAATTGTATATTGTACATCGCACATATCTCACACCCGTGAAACTGGCAAAGTTTCAACCCACAAGAAACCCTCTGTGTCCCATGTGCTTACTGGCTCCTGGCACATTCTACCATTTGATATGGAGTTGCCCGAACATACAGACTTACTGGTTACAGGTGATTCAGTTTTTACATGATAATATGTTATCTCCAGTGGGTCTTGACCCGAAACTGTGTCTCCTGGGTTTATTACCTGATATTGTTGTAGATAAATTAAAAAGCTAAATTTATATATGAAACCCTATTTTTAGCGAGAAAAGTTGTCGCCAAGGTTTGGATGCAGGCAATACCCCCGACACTACAGAGATAGAAAAAGGAAATAAATGACACCCTTCCGTACAGAAAAATGATATACACCCACATATATGGAATAGATGGCTGGAGGAAGGTGAGACGTGCACTATGTGACTCTGCTCCCAGGAGTAGAGGTCAAAAAGGAAAGTACCCCAATTGTATGTGTATAGTATACTTTCCTGCATCCAAATGTATGGCTTTTTATGCTTACTAATGTTGGTATTTTTCTTATTGAAATACTCTCCTTTGATCTATTTTGATTCAGTTGAAAGTATGTATGTATATCTTGCTTACATCTCAATAAACTTGATTTTTTTTTGGTTAAAAAAAAGATGTGCTGTGTTGAGCTCAACTGGAGCAATCCTTACTGGGGCTAGCCATGCAGCCGGATCCATTCAAAGTGTCTTTTCGGCCAAATTGAATGGTACCCGGGCCTCGTGTCCGAAGAAACAAGGTTTTGCCTGTAAACGCTTCTCTTTTTAGAGAGCTGGACCCCGAGATCTAGTACTTTTGGAATTAAGGCCATAAAGTTTTACTGGCGCTGGTGCTGTTACAGGCCCAGGATTGAGGGTTCCCTGTGGGTCCTCAGCTCCTGAAGTAAGTTAACGGAACCCACCGTGAAGGGTGAAGATTGGGTCTGTTGGTTTTACCACAGAAAACCCTGCGGCGGGAAAGGTAAGTGGAGTTTTCTAAGAAAGTTTGGAATATTCTTATGAACGTCTCCTTTAAATTAGTGAATGTTGTCATGCCTATGTGTCACCACTGGGGGCTGTATGGAGCACATACCTTCTCATGCTTCCTCAAAGAGATCACGCTGTGTCTGGAACAGCAGCTTTCTTTCATCCAGCCAGCAGCAGACCTCTGGTAAGACACCAGACACCCCCCACCTGTGCTGTTTTCTCCTCCTCTTCACAAGTAAGAGCGTCAGGAAGAAAATAAAAAAAAAAGAGACGTTCGGCGCACCGCCCTGCTCGGCTTCCAGGCTCTCTCCTCGCCATTTTTCCCTCTCTCAGTGATCCCATAGGATCAGATGCCCGCGCTCGCGGAAAACACTTTTCCTGTGGCGTTGGCGTCCTCCAACGTCCAGAGCAGGATTATGTGTTTTAAAAGTACCATGTTTACTTGCAAGCTGTGGAGGGACACAAGAGCAAGAGAGGCATGAAACAGGTTTGGTGACACAGGCATTCCTTTTGACACATTTACTGTTGCATCAGGCTGAGCATTAATAGCAGCGGCAGGGCTGGACTATTGCTCAAGCAGTGGATGCGTTCCTTCTGGTAGTACCTCTGCTTTGTGCATCGGGCTATGGTCGGAAGGGGGGGTAAAAACACTTCAAAAAGGGCTCTAGAAAGACTTCTACAGCCACTAGGAAGCCTAAAATCATCTAAAAAAAAGATGGCTTCCTCCCCTGAGAGTGATATGGCTGGTCAGAGTGAGCCATCGGGGACGTTTGGTGTTGCAGCTGCTTTTAGCACTGCAGCCCCTGTATATAGTACTGAAGAGGTTTTTTCCTCAACCATTTTAGGCTTAGAACAAAAAATTGATGCCTTAATCGCATCCCAGAGTGGGACTAAGCGTGTTAGGTCCCCGTCCATTACCCAGGACCCTCAAACTGAGGATCAGGGGGCGAGAGATGATGCTTTTCTCTCAGGGGTCCAGGAAGAGGCTGATGACTCCTCTTCTGAAGAGTCTAATACGGGTGGATCAGGTTCACAAGAAAGGTTGTTAGTACAATCTCTCACTGAATTGGTCCGCTCTACATTTTTGCTGCCAGTAGCGGAGTCAGTCGATGAGCCCGCTTCTTGCTTGGGTTCGCTAAAGCCTCCCCAACCTATTCCTGCTTTTCCTATTCATTCATTACTGAAAAAGCTTATGTATTCTGAGTGGGAGCACCCAGATAAACAGTTTTTTCCTCCAAAAAAGTTTTCAACACTTTATCCTATGGAGGAAGAGTTTAATAAAAAATGGGGGGTTCCAGCAATTGACGCTGCTATATCCTCTGTGAACAAGAACTTGACTTGTCCTATAGACAATGCTCAAATACTGAAGGATCCAACAGACAAGAAGTTTGAATTCCTGTTTAAAAACAATATTTCTCTGGCAGGTTCAGTGTTTCAACCTGCGCTGGCAGTAATCGGGGTATGTCAGTCCTTAAAAGACCAGTTTAACCACTTGCCGACCGCCTCACGCCTATATACGTGAGCAGAGCGGCACGGGCAGCAAAATCACGTACCTGAAACGTGATTGCCTTCCCGCGGGTGGGGGGTCCGATCGGACCCCCCCCGGTGCCAGCTGCGGTCGGCATTTGGTTGGGAGCGATGAGAGACGAGGGGGAGACCATCCGATCGTGGCCCCCCCCTCGCGATCGCTCCAAGCCAATGAGACACATCCCCTGCCTCTGTATAGTACACAGAGGCAGAGGATGTGATGTCATCTCTCCTCGGCTGTCAGTTTCCGTTCCAGCGCCGAGGAGAGATGACATGTAAGTAAGTGCACAACACAAACACACACAGTAGAACATGCCAGGCATACATTACACCCCCGATCCCCCCCCGATCGCCCCCCGATCGCCCCCCAATCACCCCCCCCCCCCTGTCACAAACTGACACCAGCAAGTTTTTTTTTTTTTTTTCCTGATTACTGCATAGTGTCAGTTTGTGACAGTTAGCAGTGTTAGGACAGTTACTGTAACCCCCCTGTAGGTCTAGGGTACCCCCCTTACCCCCCCTAATAAAGTTTTAACCCCTTGATCACCCCCCCTCACCAGTGTCGCTAAGCGATCATTTTTCTGATCGCTGTATTAGTGTCGCTGGTGACGGTAGTTAGGGACGTAAATATTTAGGTTCGCCGTCAGTGTTTTATAGCGACAGGGACCCCCATATACTATCTAATAAATGTTTTAACCCCTTGATTGCCCCCTAGTTAACCCTTTCACCACTGATCACCGTATAACCGTTACGGGTGACGCTGGTTAGTTCGTTTATTTTTTATAGTGTCAGGGCACCCGCCGTTTATTACCGAATAAAGGTTTAGCCCCCCGATCGCCCGGCGGTGATATGCGTCGCCCCAGGCAGCGTCAGATTAGCGCCAGTACCCCCCCTAATAAAGTTTTAACCCCTTGATCACCCCCTGTCGCCAGTGTCGCTAAGCGATCATTTTTCTGATCGCTGTATTAGTGTCACTGGTGACGCTAGTTAGGGACGTAAATATTTAGGTTCGCCGTCAGTGTTTTATAGCGACAGGGACCCCCATATACTATCTAATAAATGTTTTAACCCCTTGATTGCCCCCTAGTTAACCCTTTCACCACTGATCACCGTATAACTGTTACGGGTGACGCTGGTTAGTTAGTTTATTTTTTATAGTGTCAGGGCACCCGCCGTTTATTACTGAATAAAGGTTTAGCCCCCCGATCGCCCGGCGGTGATATGCGTTGCCCCAGGCAGCGTCAGATTAGCGCCAGTACCGCGAACACCCACGCACGCACCGTACACGCACCATACACCTCCCTTAGTGGTATAGTATCTGATCGGATCAATATCTGATCCGATCAGATCTATACTAGCGTCCCCAGCAGTTTAGGGTTCCCAAAAACGCAGTGTTAGCGGGATCAGCCCAGATACCTGCTAGCACCTGCGTTTTGCCCCTCCGCCCAGGCGAGCCCAGCCCACCCAAGTGCAGTATCGATCGATCACTGTCACTTACAAAACACTAAACGCATAACTGCAGCGTTCAGAGTCAGGCCTGATCCCTGCGATCGCTAACAGTTTTTTTGGTAGCATTTTGGTGAACTGGCAAGCACCAGCCCCAGGCAGCGTCAGGTTAGCGCCAGTACCGCTAACACCCACGCACGCACCGTACACCTCCCTTAGTGGTATAGTATCTGAACAGATCAATATCTGATCCGATCAGATCTATACTAGCGTCCCCAGCAGTTTAGGGTTCCCAAAAACGCAGTGTTAGCGGGATCAGCCCAGATACCTGCTAGCACCTGCGTTTTGCCCCTCCGCCCGGCCCGGCCCAGCCCACCCAAGTGCAGTATCGATCGATCACTGTCACTTACAAAACTCTAAACGCATAACTGCAGCGTTCGCAGAGTCAGGCCTGATCCCTGCGATCGCTAACAGTTTTTTTTGTAGCGTCTTGGTGAACTGGCAAGCACCAGAGGCCTAGTACACCCCGGTCGTAGTCAAACCAGCACTGCAGTAACACTTGGTGACGTGGCGAGTCCCATAAGTGCAGTTCAAGCTGGTGAGGTGGCCAGCACAAGTAGTGTCCCGCTGCCACCAAAAAGACAAACACAGGCCCGTCATGCCCATAGTGCCCTTCCTGCTGCATTCGCCAATCCTAATTGGGAACCCACCGCTTCTGCAGCGCCCGTACTTCCCCCATTCACATCCCCAACCAAATGCAGTCGGCTGCATGAGAGGCATTTTCTTTATGTCCTCCCGAGTACCCCTACCCAGCGAACCCCCCAAAAAATATGTTGTGTCTGCAGCAAGCGCGGATATAGGCGTGACACCCGCTATTATTGTCCCTCCTGTCCTGACAATCCTGGTCTTTGCATTGGTGAATGTTTTGAACGCTACCATGCACTAGTTGAGTATTAGCGTAGGGTACAGCATTGCACAGACTAGGCACACTTTCACAGGGTCTCCCGAGATGCCATCGCATTTTGAGAGACCCGAACCTGGAACCGGTTACAGTTATTATAGTTAGTTACAAAAAAAAGTGTAAAAAAAAAAAAAACACAAACAAAAATATAAAATAAAAATAGTTGTCGTTTTATTGTTCTCTCTCTCTCTATTCTCTCTCTATTGTTCTGCTCTTTTTTACTGTATTCTATTCTGCAATGTTTTATTGTTATTATGTTTTATCATGTTTGCTTTTCAGGTATGCAATTTTTTATACCTTACCGTTTACTGTGCTTTATTGTTAACCATTTTTTTGTCTTCAGGTATGCCATTCACGACTTTGAGTGGTTATACCAGAATGATGCCTGCAGGTTTAGGTATCATCTTGGTATCATTCTTTTCAGCCAGCGGTCGGCTTTCATGTAAAAGCAATCCTAGTGGCTAATTAGCCTCTAGACTGCTTTTACAAGCAGTGGGAGGGAATGCCCCCCTCCCCCCCCAACATCTTCCGTGTTTTTCTCTGGCTCTCCTGTCTCAACAGGGAACCTGAAAATGCAGCCGGTGATTCAGCCAGCTGACCATAGAGCTGATCAGAGACCAGAGTGGCTCCAAACATCTCTATGACCTAAGAAACCGGAAGCTACGAGCATTTTATGACGTAGATTTCGCCGGATGTAAACAGCGCCATTGGGAAATTGGGAAAGCATTTTATCACACCGATCTTGGTTTGATCAGATGCTTTGAGGGCAGAGGAGAAATCTAGGGTCTAATAGACCCCAATTTTTGCAAAAAAGAGTACCTGTCACTACCTATTGCTATCATAGGGGATATTTACATTCCCTGAGATAACAATAAAAATGATTTAAAAAAAAAAAAAATGAAAGGAACAGTTTAAAAATAAGATAAAAAAATAATAATAATAAAGAAAAAAAAAAAAAAAAAAAAAAAAAAGCACCCCTGTCCCCCCTGCTCTCGCGCTAAGGTGAACGCAAGCGTTGGTCTGGCGTCAAATGTAAACAGCAATTGCACCATGCATGTGAGGTATCGCCGCGAAGGTCAGATCGAGGGCAGTAATTTTAGCAGTAGACCTCCTCTGTAAATCTAAAGTGGTAACCTGTAAAGGCTTTTAAAGGCTTTTAAAAATGTATTTAGTTTGTCGCCACTGCACGTTTGTGCGCAATTTTAAAGCATGTCATGTTTGGTATCTATGTACTCGGCCTAAGATCATCTTTTTTATCTCATCAAACATTTGGGCAATATAGTGTGTTTTAGTGCATTAAAATGTAAAAAAGTGTGTTTTTTCCCCAAAAAATGCGTTTGAAAAATCGCTGCGCAAATACTGTGTGAAAAAAAAAAATGAAACACCCACCATTTTAATCTGTAGGGCATTTGCTTTAAAAAAAATATATAATGTTTGGGGGTTCAAAGTAATTTTCTTGCAAAAAAAAATTATTTTTTTATGTAAACAATAAGTGTCAGAAAGGGCTTTGTCTTCAAGTGGTTAGAAGAGTGGGTGATGTGTGACATAAGCTTCTAGATGTTGTGCATAAAATGCCAGGACAGTTCAAACCCCCCCCAAATGACCCCATTTTGGAAAGTAGACACCCCAAGCTATTTGCTGAGAGTCATGTTGAGTCCATGGAATAATTTATATTGTGACACAAGTTGCGGGAAAGAGACAATTTTTTATTTTTTTTATTTTTTTTTGCGCAAAGTTGTCACTAAATGATATATTGCTCAAACATGCCATGGGAATATGTGAAATTACACCCCAAAATACATTCTGCTGCTTCTCCTGAGTACGGGGATACCACATGTGTGAGACTTTTTGGGAGCCTAGCCGCGTACGGGACCCCGAAAACCAAGCACCGCCTTCAGGCTTTCTAAGGCCGTAAATTTTTGATTTCACTCTTCACCGCCTATCACAGTTTCGGGGGCCATGGAATGCCCAGGTGGCAAAAAAACCCCCCAAATGACCCCATTTTGGAAAGTAGACACCCCAAGCTATTTGATGAGAGGTATAGTGAGTATTTTGCAGACCTCACTTTTTGTCACAAAGTTTTGAAAATTGAAAAAAGAAAAAAAAAATTTTTTTTTCTCGTCTTTCTTTATTTTCAAAAACAAATGAGAGCTGCAAAATACTCACCATGCCTCTCAGCAAATAGCTTGGGGTGTCTACTTTCCAAAATGGGGTCATTTGGGGGGGGTTTGTGCCACCTGGGCATTCCATGGCCTCCGAAACTGTGATAGGCAGTGAGGAGTAAAATCAAAAATGTACGCCCTTAGAAATCCTGAAGGCGGTGCTTGGTTTTCGGGGTCCCGTACGCGGCTAGGCTCCTAAAAAGTCCCACACATGTGGTATCCCCGTACTCAGGAGAAGCAGCTAAATGTATTTTGGGGTGCAATTCCACATATGCCCATGGCCTGTGTGAGCAATATATCATTTAGTGACAACTTTGTGCAAAAAAAAAAAAAAAAAAAAAAAAATTGTCACTTTCCCGCAACTTGTGTCAAAATATAAAACATTCCATGGACTCAACATGCCTCAAAGCAAATAGCTTGGGGTGTCTACTTTCCAAAATGGGGTCATTTGGGGGGGGTTTATGTCATCTGGGCATTTTATAGCCTTCAAAACCGTGATAGGTAGTGAGGAGTAAAATCAAAAATGTACGCCCTTAGAAATCCTGAAGGTGGTGCTTGGTTTTCGGGGCCCCGTACGCGGCTAGGCTCCCAAAAAGTCCCACACATGTGGTATCCCCGTACTCAGGAGAAGCAGCTAAATGTATTTTGGGGTGCAATTCCACATATGCCCATGGCCTGTGTGAGCAATATATCATTTAGTGACAACTTTTTGTAATTTTTTTTTTTTTTCTTTTTTTTGTCATTATTCAATCACTTGGGACAAAAAAAATGAATATTCAATGGGCTCAACATGCCTCTCAGCAAATTCCTTGGGGTGTCTACTTTCCAAAATGGGGTCATTTGTGGGGGTTTTGTACTGCCCTGCCATTTTAGCACCTCAAGAATCGACATAGGCAGTCATAAATTAAAGGCTGTGTAAATTCCAGAAAATGTACCCTAGTTTGTAGACGCTATAACTTTTGCGCAAACCAATAAATATACACTTATTGACATTTTTTTTACCAAAGACATGTGGCCGAATACATTTTGGCCTAAATGTATGACTAAAATTGAGTTTATTGGATTTTTTTTAGAACAAAAAGTAGAAAATATCATTTTTTTTTCAAAATTTTCGGTCTTTTTCCGTGTATAGCGCAAAAAATAAAAACGGCAGAGGTGATCAAATACCATCAAAAGAAAGCTCTATTTGTGGGAAGAAAAGGACGCAAATTTCGTTTGGGTACAGCATTGCATGACCGCGCAATTAGCAGTTAAAGCGACGCAGTGCCGAATTGTAAAAAGTGCTCTGGTCAGGAAGGGGGTAAATCCTTCCGGGGCTGAAGTGGTTAAAGAAGTGCTCAATATTATTCCTGATCAGCACTGCCCAAGATTTGGCCGGGATATCAGAGGCGTTATGTTATATATGACACTATGAAAGATTCTATTCTCCAAGCCTCACGGCTAATGCTCGGGCTGGTACATGTGCGTAGAATTGTATGGTAGAAAAATTGGTCAGCCGAAGCGCCATGCAAAAAACTCTTGGCTAGTTTTCCATTTCATGGTGAACGGTTGTTTGGAGACGATCTGGATAAATACATCCAAAGAATTTCTTATGAAAAAAGTTCCCTTTTACCAGTTGAAAAGAAGTTTAAGCGTCTTTCTTTTAAACAAGCTTCTTCAGTGCCAGGAGCATCTGCCTCCAGGCAGTCGCGAAGGCCTCCTCCGTCAAATTCAAGAGGTAAACCTCAGGGTCAACCCCAGGGTTAAAAGAGGCCCTGGGGGAGGAAACCCGCTAAACAAAATACTAAAACCTCCTTATGAGGGGGCGCCCCCCGCTCGCTCAATGGGGGGGAGACTTCTGCAGTTCTCAAGGGTCTGGCAGGAACAGTGTCGAGACAAATGGGTGGCTTCCTCAATATCTCTAGGTTACAGACTAGAGTTCTCTCTTTCTGGCTTTGGTCATCTCTTGTCTCCAAAAAGTGATATCGGTGGTCCCTATGGAAGAGCGAGGGTTAGGGTTTTATTCAAACCTTTTTACCAAAACCAAACGGGGATGTCAGACCCATTTTATATCTCAAAGATCTAAATCGGTTTTTGAATATCCGCTCTTTTCGCATGGAGTCAATCCGATCAGTAGTCTCTATTCTACAAGGTGGAGAACTGCTAGCGTCAATCGACATCAAGGATGCATATCTACATGCACCTATTTTCCCCACTCACCAGAAATATCTACGCTTCAAGATAGAAAATCTTCATTTTCAGTTTGTACCTCTGCCCTCAGTCTAGCTACTGCACCGCTAGATTAAGGGCTCAGGGTATAACGATTCTGGCTTATTTAGACAATCTACCAGTCTGACCAATCTAAACCAGAGTTTGGTCACCACAATCAGCTACCTGGAATACTTAGGTTGGATTCCCAACCTAGAGAAATCCTCCTTAAAACCGTCAAGGAGATTGCAGTACTTGGGCCTGATCATAGATACAGCTCAGAAGAGGGTGTTCTTGCCCCAGGCAAAGATCAGCTCCATGAGAGAACTGATTCCGTTGGTCAAAGCAAAGAAGAATCCTTCTATTTGACTTTGCATGAGATTGTTGGGAAAGATGGTAGCTTCATTCGAGGCTGTTCCTTATGCGCAGTTTCATTCAACACTGCTGCAAAACAGTATCCTGTCAACTTGGAACAAAAAGGTTCAAGCTCTAGACTCCCCAAAGTGCATCAAAGCCTCAGTTGGTGGTTGATATCCAAGAATATTCAGAAAGGAAAGTCCTTCCTACCAGTTACCTGGAAAGTGGTGACAACAGATGCCAGCCTTCTGGGCTGGGGAGCAGTCCTGGAAGAAGCATCTGTCTAAGGAAAATGATCCAAAATGCAAATGACCTTGCCCATCAATACTCTAGAGATTCGGGCAGCACGCCTGGCCCTGAAGGCCTGGACGCTCAGATTACGGGATTGTCCTGTCAAGATCCAATCCAAAAATGCCACAACAGTGGTCTATATCAATCACCAAGGGGGTATGAAAAGTCGTGCGGTTCAGAGAGAGGTGAATTATATCCTATTCTGGGCAGAAGACAACATTCCTTGCCTATCGGCAGTCTTCATTCCGGGAATAGAGAATTGGCAGGCGGGCTACTTGAGTCGCCAACAGTTGTTCCCGGGAGAATGGTCTCACCCCGACATCTTTCTGTCAATATGTCAAAGATGGGGAATTCCGGACGTAGATCTGTTTGCGTCCAGGTTCAACAGAAAGATCGACAACTTTGTGTCAAGGACAAAGGATCCGCTGGTATGCGTAACAGATGCCTTGGTTTGTCCGTGGGATCAGTTTTCAATGATCTATGTGTTCCCTCCTGTTCTGCTGCTTCCGCACCTTCTTCGCAGGATCAAGCAGAAAGGGAAGGAGGTGATTCTTGTGGCCCAGGAGATCTTGGTATGCAGAGATCGTAAAGATGGCAGTAGGGGACCCATGGATCCTACCACCGCGGCCAGACCTTCTCTCGCAAGGTCCGGTATTCCATCCTACCTTACAAACGCTAAATTTAATGGTTTGGCTATTGAGACCCACATTCTGAAAGACCGTGGGCTGTCAGGTTCAGTAGTTTCTACTTTGGTTAATGCTAGGAAGCCGGCCTCCAGAGTCATATATTATAGAGTCTGGAAGGCAAATGTCTCCTGGTGTGAACCAGGAGACATATGCCTTAGGTAGGAAATATGTTATAGGTAGGATCCTTGAATTTCTACAGATGGGTTTATGGGTTTAGAAATGAAGCTCATCTTGAGTACTATCAAAGGCCAGGTGTCGACCTTATCTGTGTTTTTTCAACGACCACTTGCGTCGCACTCTCTGGTTCGTAGCTTTATTCAGGGGGTACTATCAAAGGCCAGGTGTCGGCCTTATCTGTGTTTTTTCAACGACCTCTTGCGTCACACTCTCTGGTTCGTAGCTTTATTCAGGGGGTAACGCAAATTAATCCTCCGGTTAGGTCACCCCTGAACCCTTGGGAATTGAATTTAGTCCTGTTGGCATTACAGAAACAGTCTTTTGAGCCGTTACAAGATATTGGTCCTTTTGACAAGGAAATTAGTTTTTTTGTTGCCATATCCTCTGCAAGAAGAGTATCAGAGTTGGCTGCTCTTTCTTGTAAAGAGCCATATTTAATTATTCATAAGGATAAGGTTGTATTGTGTCCTCATCCTAATTTCCTACCGAAGGTAGTGTCAGGTTTTCATTTAAACCAGGATATTGTTCTGCCTTCATTTTTTCCTGAACCTCGTTCTGCGGAAGAAAGGTCACTACATTCTCTCGATGTGGTGAGAGCAGTCAAGGTCAATTTGAAGGTGACCGCTCAGATTCTTAAAAACTGATGTTTTGTTTGTGTTGCCAGAAGGTCCTAAGTGAGGACAGGCAGTGTTGAAATCTTCTATTACTAAATGGATTTGTCAAGTGATTGTTCAAGCTTATGGTTTAAAGAGGAAAATTCCACCTTTTCATATTAAAGTGCACTCCACCAGGGCTGTTAGTGCTTCCTGGGCAGTGTATCACCAAGCTTCCATGGCTCAAATCTGCAAGGCCGCAACTTGGTCTTTAGTCCATACATTTACCAGGTTCTATCAAATAGATGTAAAAGGTCATGAGGATATCGCCTTTGGGCTCCGTGTACTGCAGGCTGCAGTATAAGTCCTCTAGTCTCTTAGTGCCTTACTTTTATTGTGTCTCTCTCCCTTCAGTTGGCATTGCTATGGGACATCCCACATAGTAACTACTATGGCTCTGTGTCCTGTGATGTACGATAAGAAAATAGGATTTTTAAACAGCTTACCTGTAAAATCATTTTTTTTTAAGTACATCACGGGACATTTCTTTTTGGTATACACATGTATTGCTTTGATACCGAACTGAGGTACTCCCAGTAGTGGGAGGGGTTATATAGGGAGTGGACTTTTTGTCTTAGGGCGTGCCAGTGTCCATCACCTGAAGGTGGCCTAAAACCACATAGTAACTACTATGGCTCTGTGTCCCGTGATGTACTTCAAAGAAAAGGATTTTACAGGTAAGCTGTTTTAAAAATCCTATTTTTCAGTTATAAAATAACCTTAGACATTTTGTAGGGATGAATATATATGTCATTCTCCGTGAAGTGTACTTTGAAATTACCTGTTCTACAAATTATTACCTCTTCTGCAGATTTCTGCCTTTAGTGATGGAGGAACATCAAGGGTAATAGACTTGTCTTGGTGGCCCCTTCAATTTTTTTTTTTTTCTGTAAGTGATGTTTCTTTGTTATAGTTGAGTATTGCAAATCTCATTACTACTGCTTAATTATACTGTCTTTACAGGATGATACAGTATGCAGTATGGACTTTATGTCTTTCAATGATTATACTTCATAAATCAGTTCTTTAAAGTAAAATTTTGATTCACATTAGATGTAAGCAAAAAATAAAATCTAGGGTTTTTTCACAATAAAAAAAAAAGTTGGGTCTATATATCGACCCTTACTAGACCTTTCGCCTACAAAAAATATCTCTTGCTTTAGCCACTAGAGAGCTTGTGTGTTTAGATCCTGGCTACAACACAGGAACATAATGTCTAAATATTGGACAGAAAAGCAAAATATAATCCGAGGAGGTAAATAAAAGGAATGTAAAGGACAGAAAGCCCACTGATTGCCAGTGCAAACACAGTGGTTGTATACAGATACCATCAATACACACCCTGAGCCTTTAGCCAAGTATTAGTCACCACACCACTGAAATAGTAGAACATAATAGTGTTTGTCTTGGAAATCTGTGACAATTTACCTGTACCCTTATGTGTTTTTGTAGTACTCTTTTGTAGGTGTTGGTTTACTAGGTATCAAGTGTCTTATTAATATTTTACAAAGAGGTGACAACTGAGCCAGTGGTATGCTTGGAATGTTCTTTACAAGGTGCATGTCTGCGGTTGTCTTTCTAGGTGTACTTATGGTCCTGTCAGATCTGTTGCGAGACAAAATCACACACCTAGGGTGTTATTTTTCACATCAGACACTCTGTAATGAAAGAGACATTTCCACATACCTTCTATTCACAGTTGTTTTTCTTTCTTGCCAAACAAAAAAAATTATTTTCCTTCCCAGGTGTCATGAAGTATGTTACTATAGCTAGGCTAAGCAATTTCTCAAATTATTTGAGAACAAGAAATATATATAAAACATTACTGTACACTAGTAGCCCTTATTCCTGTGTTGGGATTCTGCAAGCTGCTGATGAGTAGCAAAATTTTCTGTGCTGGCTCAATTCTTTAGTGGTCCCCAACCTTTTTGGCTCCAGGGACTGGTTTCATGGCAGCCAATGTTCCTAGGGACGTGGGCTGGAGGAGGATAGTGGTTGTGGTGGACGGGTTGGGGAATGGGATATTCACAAAGTCTGTCCTCAACCCCCTTCACGCCACACCCCACTTTTACTGCACAGTCCCCCTTTTTATATTAGTGTCCACCGTCCCCCTTTACATCCCTTTACAGTGTAGTCTTCTTTAGATTACAGTGCCCTCTTTACATCACAGCCCCCCTTTACATTACAGTGCCCCTGCAGTCTGCCCCCTCCCCTCTAACATCGACCTCTGCCTCCCCTGCTCAGGACTCCTACCTGCAGGGCAGAGGCTGTTAACAGTCCATGTGTCCTCTCCCAGCTCCTCCGCCCGACCGACGATGACATCCTATCAGCAGGGCAGGGGGTAGGAGGAGCTATCCATTTAGATCTGAAGCTCCTTCCGCCCCCTGCCACCGCCCCCTGCTGATAGGATGATATTGTGACCTTGTCGGCCGGGGGAGCAGAGGGGCCTGGAGAGGACACACAGGCATGGCTGCACATTTTTTGTGTTGTCCCCAGAACTGAAATACAAGGGAAACCGTCCAATGGGGACATTAGTTCTAGTGACCCTGGTGACAGCCTGATTTTCCCTCACTTTGGAGGGATTTTCTCTCAGTTCCTGATGTGGCTATGGGACAGAAAGTGAAGGGAAATCTCCTAACTGAGAGAGCGTTCCAGTGCCCTGCTGCCACTCTGCTGCCTAACTGGTGCCCAACAGCACAAGTTAGCTGTAAAGGTTTCACTGTAATCGATAACTATGCCCAGATGTTTCAATAAAGTCCCATTTGAAGGAGAACATTTTTAGTCTTAACAAATCTCAAGGGTGAAACCATTTCTAAGATTGAGTTCTAAGATGGGGTTCGGGACAGTAGTCTCCAGTTGCATGATAAAAGAAGAACAAATCATCTGCATAGTCGGCTACTTTTTATGTGTTTTTATGTATAGTACCTTGGCCCTCAATGGCGTTGTTGTTTGGGTTAGCTCAAAGGTGACACAAAAAAGGTTCCAGGGTGAGTTTAAAAATTAAAAGGTGAGAGGGGCACCCCTGCCCAGTGCCATTGTGCAACTCAAAGTAGTCAAATGTAACCCCAATAATTTTGACTGCTGCTGATGGTTGAGCGTATGACATTGATCTATTTACACATTGTTCCACCCAGACTAATCCACTTAGATGTGCTTCAGAGAAAGAGAGCCAATTGACTCTAACAAAAGCCTTTTTGGCATCTGTTGAGAGGAGTAAATTTGGCATGTTTTGAGATGTGTGCAAGATGGATGGCCTCTCTACCCGGGACAAAATACGCTTGGTTTAGGTGAACAGTATTTAGAATTAGTGTGATCTACAGTATTTGCCAATTTCTTTGAGAAGAGCTTTCAATGAATACTCAGGGGAGATATGTGGTAACTCTCCCACTGGGAAAGGTTATTACCATCTTTGGCCAAAATGTATGTGGGTACCCAAAGAGTCCATATGGAGATTCTGTTTTTTCAGTAGGGTGTTAAAGGCAGATAGACAGGGACCCCTTAATTTGATTATGAAATGCCCTTACATCAGAGAGAATCCAACAGGGCCTGGTACCTTGTTAGGTTTCATTTATTTTAATACTTTATTAAATTTGATCTCAGAAATTGGAGATTCTATATATTTACATACTTCTTCAGAAAGTTTTGGCATACCCGAGGTGACAAGGTATTGGTCAATTATATCTAATTGGGCAGACTGAAGGGGAGCTTCTCCCCTTTTTGAGAACCCATTTTGAGATTAAAAGCTTTTGATAGAATTTCCTAAAGCAGGCTGCAGTGTCAGACAATTTTTGTAGACTTTCTGATCTCTGCCTGTGTCTGTACTAGAGATATATGTTTTTAGTTTGGTATCTTTCAAGACTTTAGCTTAGTTGGCTGAACCCTTGTATATTGAACTTTTACTTTATAACTGTGATTATCTTTCATTGGGTTTTGCAGGATCTTCAATTCTAGTGTCACAGAGCTAAAGATTTATCTATCTATTTGGATATCACAAATAACACATTTTTGAGGATCTCATAAAATCAGTGTGGAGACCCCTGGAGTGTTATTCTATTTCAGGAATCACACAAGCCCGAATGAATGATAGTGCTAACAGATTCATCTTGCAGGAAGGAATCATCAAATCTGTGCTGTGACTCTTTGGGTAGAGTTGTCTCTTTGGACTATCTCCAGACTAATTGGGGTATGATCTAAGGTAGTAAGGACCTCAGTGGTGAAGGCAGTGGAAAAGGCAGACACCCTTTCATGTAAGAATGGCAGATCAGGTGACCTTGGAAAGCATGTAGCACAGCTCAAAGCCCAAGGCACATGGTGTTACCCCACCAGAAATCAGAAGGCAGCCAGTTTCACTGATCCAGAAGTGCAGACATGAAAAGAATGGGATGCCGGTCTATGGACCCAATGTTTGAAAGTAAGTATATGTCCCCAGCCAGCGCTACTCAACTGTTCACGCCCCCGAATGTGGGTGGGTGAAACATGCCAGAGTGAGTGGCCAGTGGAGTAGCACTGGCTGAGGCCATGTACTCACTTACAAACATTGGGTCAGTAGAGCAGCATCCCATTCTTTTCATAATGGCAGATCAGGTAGCACAGTTCTCCTGGTCACAGGAGGGGAACCTAGAGAACAGGAAGACACGAAGACCTGTTCTTTGAAATGTGTTGCCAAGGGCATACCACTAGATAATGTCTGGAGAACCCTTCATTGTCTTGTTCAAAATGTGGAGGTCATAATTTGCAAAGGTGGGGGGGGGGGGGTGATAAGGCTAAAAGGGTAAACATAAACTAGGCTAGACTTGGTTCAGGACACCTGAGCCGTTTTCAAGCACCTGTTTTCTATTAAGTCACTTGTTCATGTTACCCTGAGCTCATAGGAACTGGGTTAACTGGACAGTAAATTTTGATTGGTGGTACTTTAGCATTAGTGTTCTTTCTATTGAATAAAGCATTTTATAAATAATTGTTTAAACATTTACAGGTATTTAGTAGCTTGTGCAGATAAAAGCAAAATGTTTACGATATAGGTAAAAAAAAAAGAAAAGAAAAAGAGCTTTTAAAAATGGGATTTGTTTCTGATTTCGCTTTTAGATGTAGCTGTATGCTCAGTGGACTGACAAGTTTTTCTCCAAGAAATTCACACTTTCAGTATAAAGGTCCTAATATAAAGGTCCTGAAAGAGCAGTCTGTTGGTGATATTGGATATGTTTCAAGTATTTATTGAGTAGTCTCCATACAATGCTTTTACAGTAAAACAAATGGCAGGAGCTTTTGTTTTTTTTATTTTGTTTTCAGGAATAAAAAATGCTTTTTTTTAAAAACACATTTTTAACTATGTAAAACAATTTTGATTTTGAAGTTTACCAGAACAGACATATGGTATTTATTTTTCTTTCATTCATTGGAGAGCACAGCTTTGGTTTAAACAATTACCACTGGGTATAGTGCTACTTGCAGGAGTAGGACACTAGTTAAAAGGTAAAAAAACAAGACATTCCAGGGGCCACAACCCCCTACACTGTGAAACAAGCTTAGTTATTAGCTTAACATCTAGAAGTTATAATTTAAAAATGTCCTCCTTGAAATCCTGGTTCCTTTAGTTTTACTTCAAGCAAGTTGCTGGTTGGGTGACAGGCTGGATGATACAGACCTTGGTAGTCTCCCCAGTTTCAGTCTTCAAATGCATGCAGTTCCCTTTGCATGAGCAGGTTTGGATGTGAAAGTCCTTTTTTTATAACGGAACAGCCTGCCAGAATTAGCATGCCGCTGTGCACCTTTAAGGCATGTAGTGTTGCAGCCTTGGCTGAAGGTGACCTGCTTCTCACTGAGGAGGACCACTTCTGATTGCCTATCAGCTACTGGGCTTGTGGAGTGTAATTTTGGAGGTCTCGATTTTTCTTCAATTTTACCTACCTTAAGCTTGCTGAGAAGTTTTTCTCTTGTGGGGTAAAGGCAATATTGGTGAGCAGGTGTGCTGTGCCCCACATTGGGGAGTCTGGACCACAGTTTTCCAGGCTGCAGCCACAGTGCATAACATGACCCTACCTGGAGGTCTGTTTCATGCTGCTTGGGTGATTTCTGCATCCCTACCTCGGAGCAAGTAGACCAACAGGCCCTGGCAGGCAGTCCGAGGCTCTCTTTTTGGCGGCACTGGTCAGATGCTACTCTTGTCCCGAGCCATGGTTAATGGTAGGCTCAAGGCAAGAAATGCTTAAGCCAATATTTATTTAGGGCTCCCTGGCCCTATTTACATGAGACTTCTCTGCAATGACTGTTGGGTAATAAGGGTGGTCTTTCCTTTGCTGCTTGATCTTCTCAAAGGGAAAGCACCTTCCTCCAAGAGGAATTACAAGTGCCGACTGCTGGACTGAAATGTTTCCCAGGAAGGATCTGTAATTACACTCTTACTGGTCAGCTGCATGCTGTTGCAGACTCTGGCAGCCCTGATGTTGGGAGCGGCATGTCAGAGATGGGCAGTTGGTGCTCTATGGAGGTTCTGCAGAACAGGGATTCTTTCCTGTACCCCACTTGTGGTACAGTGATCCGAGGGCTGCAGGAGATCTATTTTGTAATGCTTGCAAAACTTCATCAGCGGCATCACTCTTGCATTCTGGTTTCCCACTTCCAGCCTTGTTGTTTCTAAGCCATCCTCATCCCTGGACTCCTTGGAGTCAGTTTTGAAGGGTTTTGTATCGCAGGTAGAACATGGTTTTTATCAGCCGCAGAGTGAAAGAGGAGACCTCCCAGCTGGCAGACACAGTCTCGGCACCTATTGATGATTCAGATGCAGAATAAGTCTCATTGGGGATTAACGACAAAGTACCCACCTCAAATTTGCTCTAGGCGATGAGGTTGCTGTTGGTACTGAATAAATTGGTAAGGGATGAACTTTCCATGCTGCAACATATGACAAACCAGTACATTTTAGGATGCATAAGCCAAAGTGCTCAACTAAGATTTTTTCGTACCACTAATTTTTCACTGATTTTATCCTCAAGGAACCGGAGTGACTGACCTGGCTGTTTTTTAGGGTGCTTTTTGATGCATTGCTGCTTTGAAGAAGAATTTGCTAAAAAAAAATGGATGTCTTCATCTTGGGTGGACCCCCACCCCCTCAGTTTTTCAATAAAACTAAGCCATGGTTTTATCAGTGAAGAATTCCCCTTTGCATTTTACTGAACAAATGTTAAAATCTGAAAAGTGTGGCATGCATTTGTATTCAACCCCCTTTACTCTGATACCCCTAACTAAAATCTAGTGGAACCAATTGCCTTTAGAAGTCACCTAATTAGTAAATAAAGTCCACCTGTGTGTGTTTTAATCTCAGTATAAATGCAGCTGTTCTGTGAAGCCCTCAGTGGTTTGTTAGAGAGCCTTAGTTAACTAACAGCATCATGAAGGCCAAAGAACACACCAGACAGGTCAGGGATAAAGTTGTGGAGAAGTTTAAAGCAGGGCTAGGTTATAAAAAAAAATATCCCAAGCTTTAAACATCTGACGGAGCACTGTTCAAGCTATCATCTGAAAATGGAAAGAGTATAGCACAACTACAAACATACCAAGACATGGCCGTCCACCTAAACTGACAGGCCGGGCAAGGAGAGCATTAATCAGAGAAGCAGCCAAGAGGCCCATGGTAACACTGGAGGAGTTGCAGAGATCCACAGCTCAGGTGGGAGAATCTGTCCACAGGACAACTATTAGTCGTGCACTCCACAAATCTGGCCTTTATGGAAGAGTGGCAAGAATAAAGCCATTGTTGATTGAAAGCTATGAGATTTCCCGTTTGCAAGAAGCCATGTGGGGACACAGCAAATATGTGGAAGAAGGTGCTCTGGTCAGATGAGACCTAAATTGAACTTTGTGGCCTAAAAGCAAAACACTGTGTGTGATGGAAAAATAACACTCCACATCACCATGAACACTCCATCCCCACAGTGAAACATGCTGATGGCAGCATCATGTTGTGAGGATGCTTTTCTTCAGCAGGGACAGGGAAGCTGGTCAGAGTTGATGGTAAGCTAGATGGAGCCAAATACAGGGCATTCTTAGAAGAAAACTTGTTATTCCCTGTACACACGGTCGGACATTGATTGGACATTCCGACAAAATCCATGGATTTTTTCCGACGGATGTTGGCTCAAACTTGTCTTGCATACACACGGTCACACAAAGTTGTCGGAAAATCCAATTGTTCTAAATGCAGTGACATAAAACACGTACGTCGGGACTATAAACTGGGCAGTAGCCAATAGCTTTCGTCTCTTTATTTATTCTGAGCATGCGTGGCACTTTGTGCGTCGGATTTGTGTACACACGATCGGAAATTCCGACAACGGATTTTGTTGTCGGAAAATTTTATAGCAAGCACTCAAACTTTGTGTGTCGGAAATTCCGATGGAAAATGTGTGATGGAGCTCACACACGGTCGGAATTTCCGACAACAAGGTCCTGTCACACATTTTCCGTCTGAAAATCCAACCGTGTGTACAGGGCATTAGAGTTTTCAAAAGACTTAAGACTGGGGCGGAGGTTCACCTTCCAGCAGGACAATGACCCTAAACATACAGCCAGAGTTACAATGGAATGTTTTAGATCAAAGCATATTCATGTGTAAGAATGGCCCAGTCAAAGTCCAGACCTAAATCCAATTAAGAATCTGTGGCAAGTCCCACTAGGGACCTATGAACACTTAATCCCTGGTTTGTCAATCCAAACCTGGAGGAAACAAGGGGAACACTTCTCCATGGCTGACTTACCTGAATAGGACACGATGGATAAATACAAAATACTCCAAATAAAGCACTACTCAATAACTAACAATAATGGTCTAATAGAGCTACCACAAATACTTTGTAATTACCTGGTAAATAAAAACCCAACCAAACACAAGGGGATATCTCTATTCTACAAATTCTCTACCCCCTTAATATGCACATTAAAATACCCAACATGGTAAAATTGAATAAATAACTACAAAAAGAATTCTCCCTATACCAATGGCACCTAGCTATAAAATATAATAGCAGATCATCGGCGTGTGTGGATCATTGGGAAAACGCACAAAAGATACTTCATAGATGGTACCTCACACCCTTACGTCTAAATAAAATGAACCAAGAAATGCCTCCATTATGCTGGCGAGATTGCCAATCTACTGGTAGCCTACTACACATATTTTGGAGCTGCAACGTAATCCGTTCCTTCTGGTCGGATGTCTCATCACTTATGAAGGCAACTACAGGTATTAATCACAAACTAACACCAGCTTTCACTCTCCTTAGCATAGGTATTGAAAACTTTCCCCCGCTGACAAGGAAAGTAGTCATACATAACTCCAAAAATTGCAGAAGTAATTTCTAGAAAGAACGCACAATACCACATGGAAAAAATGCTCGCCTATAAAGCAAACAGATCCCCAACACCTCATAAACACTGGGAAATATGGAGGACATCTAAAAAGGCCTCCTCACATCTATGACACATATTTAGGACTAACACATATAACTTTATTTTATGACACGTACATTAGAACTTATGATCATTTAGTGGTAATAACCAACGGTAGCTACCAACCAGCTAGTTACCAACGGTAACTTCCGCCGATCCAAAATCCACAGTGTGAGTGGACGTCCACAGAGCTAACAGTATGTGTGTACTAATTTGCACCAGAGGAGAAGTCCGTACTGTTATCGGAATTGTTAATGTAGCACCTTAGAACTTACTATGCATCCTATATCCAAAGACCCTCATTAAGGTCCAAGGCGGGCTCCCTCTTACTTAGACTAATAGTGAGCCTGATAACAGTACCCATATGGGGTGACAGGCCATACCTCCAGTTGAGGTCTTATTCTGCATCTTTTTACGAAGCCCGAGCAAAAGTTACAATGTCTTTACAGTAAGTTTGATTTTTTTGTACCCACTTTGTATCCTTATTATATTGTAAGACATGTTTTCTATTTCACATGTACACTGTGGAAATTAATAAATATCTATGGTCAAAAAAAAGAATCAGTGGCAAGACTTGAAAATTGCTGTTCAGAGACGCTCTCTCTCCAATCTGACAGAGCTTGAGCTATTTTGCAAAGAAGATTGGGCAAAAATTTCTCTCTAGATGTGCAAAGCTGGTAGAGACATACACAAAAAAACTTGCAGCTGTAATTGCAGCAAAAGTTGTGTAGCGCTGGTAGATTTATGATCTACCATCTGATAGGTAAATTTTGTGAATTGCTCGTTATAGGAAGTTATATTTGTCTCTGCTCCAGCTTGGCTGATGTTGCGTGTGGTTCCACATTGTGCCGGTGGGTGTCGTTGTCGCCATCGGCGGGTGTTCGAAAAGCAACGTGTTAAAGCGGATGAGTGCTCCTCTGTCCCAGAGACAACTCGGTGGAGGTGGTCCTCCGAGTTGCATTCTGGGAGAGGGTATTTATGGGACAGATGCCATGTTTAGGGGTTCGTTTTCAGCCACCTGCTGGCCCTCCTGGCCGACAGGTATGTGTTAGAGTACCACCTCATGGTCCTCCGTTCCCGAGGCCCGCGTCGCTGCGGCGCGTGGGTGGGCCCTGAAGCCTGTCTGTGGCCTACCACAGCAGCCGAGGAATGGTCCTGAGCTGTCTATCCAGAGTGAAGAAGCTGGACAACCGAGAAGATCCCAGGGGAGGACCCGTCATGGAAGGATCATGCAGAGTGCTGGTCTGGAGAGGGGCCTGGTGACTCGGTTGGAGGACGTATCCTGAAGTAGTCTTATTGCATGGTACTGCCGGGTTGGCTTAGAGGTCCAAGTACTGTGTCTGACACTCATTGCGAACCAATACATCCTGTGGCAGAGGATCGTACGGGTTTATTTCAAGCAAGTCTGTGGCAGAGACTTTTGTTCGTGCTACGTACTGGCTGCTAGGCAAGTGAGAGAGGCCTATCCAGGAGAGCAAAGATCGTGTCCCAAAAAAGGGGATTGCACTCAATTACAGTATTCAACTTTAAAGGATGTTCTAAAGAAACCTAAAGAAAGGTATTTGAGCTTCCCTGCAGTTTTCCTCCTGCCTCTTTCCTGCTACTTCCTTCGTTACTTGGTTCAATAAAGCATTGAAAACGTACTGAAGTGTTGGTGCTTATATCGTCTAGAGGTAAACTCAATGGAACCCTAGACCCAGTTCCGGTGAAACAGAGGTATTGAGAGTGAAGGTAACAGCCTGCTTAAACCAGCAGCTCCACCGAGAGTTATTGCTACAGTTGGTTCTACAAAGTATTGACTCAGGGGAGCTGAATACAAATGCAATCCACACTTTTCAGATATTTATTTGTAAAAAATTTGGAAAACCATTTATCATTTTCCTTCCACTTCACAATTATGTGCCACTTTGTGTTGGTCTATCACATAAAATTCCAATAAAATACATTTACATTCTTGGTTGTAACATGACGAAATGTGGAAAATTCCATGGGGTGTGAATACTTTTTAAAGTCATTGTATGAGTAGCAGAACCACTATGTTTTGTACAGTACATAACCACGCGCAACGTATTATTCTAGGTTTGTTGACTGTACTTTTTAAGGCTTTTTTTATACTTTATTGCAATTACATAGGGGGTTGACAAGCCCCCCCTGTGTGATAGCATTTATGAAGTGACAAGTTAATGAGACACCTAATGTATCCACTGTACTCCACTGTAGCTAGTCAAGCTTCTAGTCCTCTGCTGCTGGTCACATGTTAAAAAAAAAAAAAAAAAAAAACCTTTTGAATACAAAGTAAAAATATATAATATCAATAAAGTGTTTTAAATTGTCATACAAATATATATTATATATAATATATAAATCAAATCTTTATTCTTATATTTTGAGAATAACATGGTGTGACCAGATTCCTGTTAGGCACAGGCTGTGTCACGCCCCTCCAGCCTGTGCCTGCAGGAATCTGGTCACACCATGGTCTACATGTAATATCCGGCCCCCATTGTGTTTAGCTAGTTAGTGGGCATAGAGGAGGAAGGAGGGAGTGTTCTGTCATTTACCACTGTATATATGCCCACATGTGTGACTATAGTCACATGGGCTGCTCAGATGTGATAGGGTGGAAATGCTCAGCATAGAAACTCACAGAAAACTGAGCATGTGCAGAGCTGCCAACATTGCTCTAAAATCCCTAGCTGCATTGGGCACTTGGACAAAAAGTGGAGATAGAAAACAGCAGGATCACCAGATTTTTTGCAGAATACAGAAAACAAATCTCAGTGACAGAGTGAGTATGAACAGCATGTAATAAAGCATGTACTGATAATTTTTTACAATGCGGGTTTAGTGACACTTTAACGCTCACAAGGCCATGTCTTGCTAGATCTATTAGTCCCTAGGGATATGCTGTCGCTTTTTTCAACTTTGTGTGTTCCCTAGCTTTTCTGTAGCAAAGGGTGCAGGGCCAACTTAATTAAAGGTCAAGTATCAGCGTTGAGGGTTTTATTTCAGTATCCTCTGGCATTGATGCCGCTTGTGTACATATGCAGGGTGTTCTGCCTGTTGCCCTGCCAGTTAGTCCACCATTATTTGGGAGTTTTGGCCCTCAGCAGGGGCTGTCCCTGGGCTGGCTTTGTTTTTTAGTCTAACTTAACTTCCTACACCTGCAAATGGTGGGAGTAATGGTCTAAAGCAGAGTTATGTGTTCCAGTGAAGGCATCCAAAAGAACTTTACAGTGAGTGCATAAAAAAAAAAACATTTTTTTCTGTGTAGTCGTATGATTAGGAAGAGTACACTTAAAAGTGAAATAATTATTTATTTTTTAACATAATCTGCTACTTTGGTGTGAGTACCACTGCTCCCAAACCCATGCATATCAATGTTAGTTTGAATTGTGCAAAAAAAGTATGCTATTAATCTCTCTTCTGTTTGCATGGGTATTTTGGCGTGTAATTGTGTGTCTATTTACAGTTTTTTACTTTTAATTTAGGTTATATACAGTATGTGTGGTTGTGAAATAGCAAATCAAGCCAAAGTGTCAATGCCAAATCATAACAAAATGTCTTTTAAAGTTGAAAATAAAGTCGTATAACATGCACTCCATGTCAAAGCATAAGTACTGTTTTGCAGTTCATTGCCAAAGCAAAAGAACTGTTTTGCAAAGTGTTTCCATGCCAGTTTGAAATTGTTGCCACATCCAAAATGTGCACAACAATGAGTCAATTAGAATAACATAGCAGGCGATATAAGGGGACTAGAACATTTGCATGCTTATTCATTGTGCTGATAATTGCTTGCTGTTTTGGAGCTGATGTAGGTTGACTTCTCGTTTGCCAGAAGATTGTGGGAAGGGATTTTTTTTTAACTCTAACAATGTAATTTTCTTAGGCTATTTTAATTAATTTTTTTTTTTATATGTTGTATCACTTCTTTTCTCTAAGTCCAGTTCACATAAGTTGGCATGTGTTTTCAGCATCTGCCAAGTGCCCCCCAATCACCAGGTATGAAAAAGCTGCACTTTCCTATTAATTACCTGGACGGTTTTGACTCTAGGGACTGAAAGGAGCCTGCAAAACATTGGTGCTGTATGTTCTTTTGAATCCAGTGCTGCTATGAATTTAGCTTTAGTGTATTTTTAAAGCAATAAGTCTTGTCCAATAAGTTTTTAGAAATCTTTTTTTTGTAAAAAAAAAAGTAAATAATACCCACATCAAAGTTGATTTACTAAAACTGGAAAGTGCAAAATCGGTTGCAGGTTGGAATAGAAACCAATCCAATTCCGTTTTTTTTTTTTTAATTATTTTTTTGAACAAGCTGAAGTTAGAAGCTGATTGGCTACCATGCACAGCTGTAACAGATTTTGCACTCTCAAATTTTAATAAATAACCTGTTCTTGTTGGTAAAATAAAGCAACCCATATATGGTTAAAATAGGCCAACTGACATGGTGCCAATATGTATGAAATGTTGCTATCCGTTGTCTTTCTCAGATGATAGTATGCTCATGTGCAGACATCATATGGTATGATATATTGCCTGTCTAGGCTGTAGAGGTAATAAGCCTACAGTGCAAGCTCAGGCCCTGACCAAGAAAGTAGGCAAAAACTGTTGCACAATTACACTGTAGCATACAGTGAGGGTTTATTTTTCTTAAGAATGAGCGCAGTCAATGGATTAGTAGCTGATAAGTTCCTACCTCTTTTATTAGGAACTTCCTTTTAAATAAATTACGTCTTTAGAAGCTGTGAAATTTTTTTGAAATGTATAAGGCCTGAGAGCTGCAGTGGCAAGGCGGTGTAACGAGTGGGATTAACATTTAGGGCAATAGTTACTCGGGAACAACTGCCCAGAATGCAAGCAGTATGTTTTGTGGGCTTTCATCCCTAGGTGAATACTGACCTAAATGTTAGTACCACTCGGTGCACTTCCCACCCTGTCTCATAGAGCTTTACAGGCTGCCAGCAGTGGTTCTGGATGGTGCTACTTTGCTTTTTGCCCACCCCAAAACACTGGGATTTCATGCATCGGCACTAAATGCCCAGTGATCATGAGGCCCAATAGGTAACCTTAAGATGAAATAGTCAGGTTTTTCCCCATTAATACCCCAACGTTGTAAAAATAAGGACAAAAACTGTTGTGTCCACAACTTTTCTAGTCATACAGTAGGTCCTATACAGCACATATATCTGATCGGATGTTTTTAAACAGTTGTGTAGCAAGCAGTAAAGTACTCGAGGCATGGGATGTGATTTGATATTGTGCATCTATTCTGCAGTTGCAACTGGTTTTGGGAAAGTAAAAAGACTTAATGGACAATGGGAAACAGTGGTTATGAGTTTATCACTGCAATGTGCTTACAAATGATGTGATGTACAAACCATGTGGAGTGGTAAAAAGACACAAATTGACATGTGTTATGTACATATATATATAAATCAGCATTGAATGTTTTAAAACTAAACAGATTAACTCAGGATATGTATTTTAGGAGATAAGGTAAAACAGACAAAATAGTCTGGGGGGTTATAATGCCTCTTTCCTGCCATGTTATATTTAGCATAGATTGTTTGGTCTTAACAGAAACAATGCAATACATTTTAATATTCTCAGAGTTCTGAGGACCTACTTCAAACATGAGCTGGCAAAGTAGGTTTTGAGATTGTGTACTGTCTGTAGGATTAAACAATACAAAATCAGTTGAAACCATAAGCAATTACCAAACTTTTGCTAAACCAGTCCATGTATGGCCTGATATTCACAAGTAAGGATGAGCTCTGGTGTGTTCGCATGCTGCACGTGCAGAGCCCGCCAGGAAGTCGGCACGGCGCTGCGCTAATCACAAGCAGTGAGACATTTCCCGATCTCTGCAGCCGCACATCGGCAAATATCTCACTGCCTTTGATTAGCGCTGTGCCGTGCCGACTTCCTGGCGGGCTCTGCACGTGCAGCATGCGAACACACCAGAGCTCATCCTTATTCACAAGTAACCAGGTTAGTCTGAGAACTGCTTGTAGATTGTTTATGAGCTAACAAGCAAATGGCAGCTTGTGGAATTGTTGAAATCTAAAATCTTGTCATTACTGTTACATAAATTCCATTTTGCTTGAGGTGGTTGTAGCCGCATAAGTGCACTTGCGACAGTACTCAGTAAACTTGATTTAAATGGAATACTTTTAAATGTAGGGGTAATGTATAGTGTATTGCACATTTTTTCTTTGACTAAATATATATATATATTTTTACATTTGGAGTTCATATTTACTAATTTAAGCCAGCAGGTTGTACAATCAAGGCTGATCTCTTTCACTTTTGATGAGTAATTAGATTACTCACAGTGGGTGCCGATGGGCGGGTACCGCAGACTCCATGTCCGCCAGCACCTGCCAATCACTCGGTACACAGGCAGAACGGCAGTCTGGCAGATTTCCGTTCTGTCAGGAGGGAAGACATGGATCCTGTGTCTCTACAAAATGGACATGGATCCATGTCTTCCCCTAGTACAGACACCTCCCCCACAGTAAGAAAATGCCAGCTAGGCACATATTTAACCCTTTGATCACCCCTGATGTTTAACCCCTTCCCTGCCAGTGTCATTAGTATGGTGACAGTGCATATTTTTAGCACTGATCATTGTATTAGTGTCACTGGTCCCTAAAAAAGTGTCAGTTAGTGTCTGAGTGTCCGCCGCAATATCGCAGTCCCACTATAGGACGCTGATCACCGCCATTACTAGTAAAAATAAATAAATAAAAATATCCCATAGTTTGTAGACACTATAACTTGTGCGCAAACCAATCAATATATGCGTATTGAGATATTTTTTTTACCAAAAATCTGTGGCAGAATACATATTGGCTAAATTTATAAAGAAATTTGATTTTATTTTTTTTAAATTTTTTTTTATTTGATATGTTTTATAGCAGAAAGTAAAAACTTTTGGTGTTTTTTTCAAAATTGTCGGCCTTTTTTTTTTTATATATATAGTGCAAAAAAGAAAACGTAGCAGTGATCAAATATCACCAAAAGAAAGCTCTATTGGGGGTGTCAAACGCGGTGTCAAATTCAAGTATGCTACATCCACAGCCACTCCTTTGTCTAAGGTTGTACTTACCTCCTCATAAAAAGAAATCAAATTTGTCTGACAACTTTTGTCTTTCATGAATACATGCTGGTATACAGTAGTGTATAAATATAAATATACATGGAGTGGCCCTAATAGCTCATTGCATTTGCAGGCTTTACTTTCTCCTGTATAATACAGTACCTTTTTTAATATTATTCTCTCTTTCTCTATCTATGTAGATCTGTAGCTCTCAATGGAAGTCTACCAGTGTATATGAAAACAATAGACTTTCTGTGTGGCTAATTCATGTTATTTCAGCATTTGTGCAACTACACTGAGCAAAATTTTAAACGCAACACCTTTGTGTTTGCCCCTATTTATCATGAGCTGAACTTAAAGATCTACAACTTTTTCTATGTACACAAAAGGCCTATGTCTTTCAAATATTGTTCACAAATCTGTCTAAAACTGTGTTAGTGAGCGCTTCTCCTTTGCCGAGATAATCCATGCACCTTACAGGTGTGGCATATCCAGACGCTGATTAGACAGCATGATTATTGCACAGGTGTGCCTTAGGCTGGCCACAATAAAAGGCCACTCTAAAATGCACAGTTTTACTGTATTGGGGGGTCGGGGGTCCAAAAACCAGTCAGTATCTGGTGTGACCACCATTTTCCTCACGCAGTGCAGCACATCTCCTTCGCATAGAGTTGATCAGGTTGTTGATTGTGGCCTGTGAAATGTTGGTCCATTCCTCTTCAATGACTGTGCGAAGTTGCTGGATATTGGCAGGAACTGGAACACGCTGCTGACGTATACGCCGATCCAGAGTATCCCAAACATGCTCAATGGGTGATATGTCTGGTGAGTATGCTGGCCATGCAAGAACTGGGATGTTTTCAGCTTCCAGGAATTGTGTACAGATCCTTGCAACATGGGGCCGTGCATTATCATGCTGCAACATGAGGTGATGGTCGTGGATGAATGGCACAACAATGGGCCTCAGGATCTTGTCACGGTATCTCTGTGTATTCAAAATGTCATCAGTAAAATGCACCCGTGTGCATAGCATACGCCTGCCCCTACCATAACCCCACCACCACCATGGGCCACTCGATCCACAACGTTGACATCAGCAAACCACTTACCCACACGACCCCATACACGCTGTCTGCCATCTGACCTGTACAGTGAAAACTAGGATTCATCAGTGAAGAGAACACCGCTCAAGTGCCAGACGCCATAGAATGTGGGCATTTGCCCACTCAAGTCGGTTACGACTACGAACTGCAGTCAGGTCGAGACCCCGATGAGGACGACGAGCATGCAGATGAGCTTCCCTGAGACTGTTTCTGACAGTTTGTGCAGAAATTCTTTGGTTATGCAAACAGATTGTTGCAGTGGATGGCTGGTCTCAGACGATCTTATAGGTGAAGATGCTGGATGTGGAGGTCCTGGGCTGGTGTGGTTACACGTGGTCTGTGGTTGTGAGGCCTGTTGGAAATTCTCTGAAACGCCTTTGGAGACGGCTTATGGTAGAGAAATGAACATTCAATTCAAGGGCAACAGCTCTGGTGGACATTCCTGCAGTCAGCATGCCAATTGCACGCTTCCTTTAAAACTTGCGACATCTGTGGCATTGTGCTGTGTGATAAAACTGCACATTTTAGAGTGGCCTTTTATTGTGGCCAGCCTGAGGCACACCTGTGCAATGATCATGCTGTCTTATCAGCATCTATGCCACACCTGTGAGGTAGATGGATTATCTCGGCAAAGGAGAAGTGCTCACTAACACAGATTTAGACAGATTTGTGAATAATATTTGAAAGAAATGGACCTTTTGTGTACATAGAAAAAGTCGTAGATCTTTTAAGTTCAGCTCATGATAAATAGGGGCAAGCACAAAAGTGTTGCGTTTATAATTTTGCTCAGTGTATGCTAAGTGGTATTTTTGACATTCAGATACAGCACATCTGTACCTGCATGACTAGCCAAATTAAAAGGATTTTGAATTGCAGAAGATGAACTGATGCAGCAGTTTTCATAGTGACTAAAACTATTTAGTGTTAACTACAGTTCAGTTCGTTTTCATGCATACTGTATGTATATAGATGTTTTTAGCATGTTACAAATTCTGAAGTCTAGTTGTTATTCCTTGCACTATACTTCACTGTGCAGCACAATTGTATTAAAAATTATGCAAGCAATTAGTACATCCAGACAGATAACACTTTGAATATGTGTTAAAAAGCTCTTTATTTGCCAGGAAGTGAAATCACATATAGGCAACCGCCAATGTGTTTCCACTGCTACACAGTCTTAAATACCGCAGCTCTGTAAGCACTTACCATCACTAAATTTTGATTTTGGAAAACCCAATACTTATGAGTAAAATTATATGGAAACTGTATAAACTAAAATGATTTTTCCTTTTAACCAGACATTTTTTTTAAACTTCATTTTCAGGGTTTAATTGATGCTTTGTATATCTTTAGAGGGACACATTTTTCTAATTTTGTGAATACAAAGTATTAACATTTTTAATTGTCAATTTTAGCCTTAAAGGGGTTGTAAACCTTCGTGTTTTTTCAAAAACACCTGGCAGTGACTGGCCCCCCAGCCCCCCCATTTTACTTACCTGAGCCCTGGAACTTGACCCAGCGGGGACGCGCTGTCTCTCTGCCCGGGTCCTGGGCTTTTTATTGGATAGATTGATAGCGGCGCAGCCATTGACTCCCGCTGCTGTCAATCAAATCCAGTGACCCGGGGGGTGGGGTCGAGGGATACATTTGGTGGCTATGGAAGCCGAATGCTGGACTCGGGAGTGCGCCCGCAAGGTAACCCCCCTAGGGAGAGCGCTTTTCCTAGGGGGTTATCTGATTTGTCGAGGAGCCGTTAGAGCCACCGAGGGACCCCAGAAGACGAGGTTCAGGGCCACTCTGTGCAAAATGAGCTGCACAGTGGAGGTAAGTATTATATGTTTGTTATTTAAAAAAAAAAAAACCCTTACAATCACTTTAAATTGTGCTCGAATGACAGTGAGCTTTTGTTTTTGCTGCTTTTTTTTTTTTTTACCTTGTTAAGGATGTCTGTGCTGCGAAAGGCTTGTCAGAACCTGGCACCACATACTAACAATAATAAATCGACATAACGAAAAAGGAACACCTAATAGCAGAGATGTTCATGCTGCAACAAGACTGCCACCTAATATGTAATTTGCTCTTTATTTTTATGATCCAGCCCACACATTATCTACCTGTCTCAGAGTGTTCTGTCTGGAAGAAAGCAGCTTTGCTTGACACGTGTCAGCCATGAAATTGCACATGCTTGGTTTGGGTTGGCCATTGGTGCACGTGATTGGACAGAAGAATGGATAAGTGAAGGCTTTGCTACACACCTAGAGGATGTATTCTCAGCAGAAGTTCAAAAGGTATGCTGTTCTTTGAAAACTTTTCAAAGTATTTATATGAATTTCCTTTACCAGCTCACCTCTGATTTAAAGTAACTCTGTCCCTTTTTTAAATTTCCACTATGCTGACTTCAGACATCTTCAGCATCCATAACATTTCTGGGAGTGTCAGATATCTGACCCCCCGCTGAATGCTATGGTTCCTTTCTCTGATTGCTATGTCACTGCAATGTCCTCTCACTATAGTGATCTAGGTGTTGGGGAAAGGGATATCGGACTATAGATATAAAGATTTTTCAGCCAATTTATCCATCCAAGGCTACTAACATCAGTGGCGCTGTTGGTGAGAGGTATTGGCTCACATAAACAACTTCTTTATTGGCTCATGTTATAGAATCCAATGCAAATAATGGCACTGTCGTGCTAGGAGTAAGGCTTTATACAATTATAAATAATATGGGGCTATCATGTCAGCTGAGGGGTACTTAATTAGTAGCTCAAGCAGTCTTATACCGGAAGGGCACCAACCCAAAAATTGCAAAAACAAAAGAAGAGAAAGGGTGTTCTAGGGTGACCCACCGGTATATTAAAGCGGAGGTCCATTGACGTTCTTTTCCAAACATTAACACCATCACATATCGACAATGGCACACTCACAGTTTTGGTGAATTATCTCCCCCGATGTCCGGTTTCGTTGTAAAGAAGAAGTTCTAAAAAAATGTGGACGGCCGTTTTCACCTTGCTTGTGGGCATTTGAAGCCCACAAGCATTAACTTCCTGGTTCTAGTGATGCTGAGCTATCAGCATTCCTTGCTCGTTTCTGCGCATGCTCAGTTGTAACAGTGCGGGGCGCCGTAAACTTTCTGGTTGCCATCACAACAGGCGGCATTGTAGGAAATTCATCTTTCCAAATCCTGCGAGAACTCGCAGCGTGCCTCCGCATTGACTCCTGGGAACAATGACACGAGCTCCCAGGAGACAGTGTGGTGCACAGGACATGACGTATATACCCGCAAAATACCCGCCCATAGCTGCAGGGGTGATATACCGGAAACTAAGATGAAAAGCAGGAATACACAGGTACACTCAATAAAAATAAAAAATAAAAATTTCAGTTTAAGAATTAATACGTTTATGCAATTTGATTGAGCAAAACTTATAATATTGGGTGGACCTCCGCTATATCAGAGACAATTGAATATGTAAAACCATCAACATACAAAATTGTATTGTAAATATTAAAAAAGTGCAAAAGTCACATAGTTTACACACACATCGGGATTGCTGTCATAAATATCGAATCATTTGACACGTTTTGCGGTTGTCGCCGCTTCTTACTCATACAAGACAGATATCCACTATAAAACATCCTATATCTATAGCTGAAAGAACGAAAAAAATTATACAATAATTATAGATGCATGGATATACATCTACAATACACATATGAAAAGAATTTTGTTTTTCCCAGAAAGCTCTCCATATCCATAAGGGAAAAGAGGAAAGGAAGAGGGGAAAAGAAGGGGCAAAAACAACGTGAATCTGTGGAGGACCAGTCACATCTTCCCAGGCTGTGGGGAGTTATAGGAGGGGACCAGTAAAGGAAGGGGGGGGGGAGCAAGTGAACCCACGCCACAATCCTATATATCTAGAGTCAAATTGTCAAATTGTTCCAAATAGATAAATGAGTGAGAGAAGAAACCTACCAAACTGGTTGTGTTCCAATAGATATCACATATCATGGAGGCTCACTGAGAATACCGTTTAAATAGTCCCTGGGGGGGCGTGACCGGAAGCCGACCTTAATGGATGCTTGATCTCCCTGCTCTCCAAGCCCTCAGCATACTAGGCGATATAGGGGACGATCCACTGCATATATATGGGCAAATCGAGGACCACCCGATCCTCCAAACACAGGGGCACATCGCAACCCCCTCCGGGTGCCTCCACGGACCTCCGTTCCTTCTTTATCCAGGCGGACATCCCACAGAACGGAGAAGACAATATGGCACCGGACACCTCCGTGCCCGGATGCCGGAGCTCCACACAGACCCTGCCGCCTCATACTACTCAACACCAGCGCTCCACAGACTCTCCGCTGGCGGTCCCCATGGAGCCAGATACACAAGCTGGAGCGGTGAGTCCTTCCAACTACCCAGACCCCCAGGCCTCCCAGCCAAGTAGGCCGCAGCCTGCCATGCTGCCCGCTCCCACACAGCACTACACACAGTGCTCTGCAGGGTTCCCGAGGCTGCTGAGAACGGCCTCAGACCCCTACATACAGGGATCAGATCCAGCATCCCCAACGCCCTCGGACTTTTCACAGGACTATCCGGCCTTGCCAGACCCTGCATGCCCGCCTGAGGGGGTCCATCGTGAACCTGGGGAAGAACATGGCAGCTCATGGGCCATAGCTGTCGCCTCTCCCCCTCCCAAGGCACAGAGGCTGTCCAGATCCAGAGATCCCAGTGTCCCCAGGCACCAATTAGCCCCTACACCTTCATACGCACAGAAGGCTGGCACCCCAGTCCACCTCTCAGCAGAAACCTCCACAGCAAGATCTCCTCAACAACCACAGGCCTTGATGTGGTCTGAACCCTGGGAGCCCCCGACGACCGCATCACATCTACTATCTGAAGCGGGGTCACTCAGCCCTTGCTCTCCGCCGCCTGGCCCATCCTCACCCCGTCAGCAATATGGTTTGATACAGGCTCCCTCTTTGCCCCCTCAATGGCATGCATATTTTCAAACCATGCCCACTAAAGAGGACTTTAGACAGTTAATAGAAGATGTGAAATCCACCTGCCGCACAGAAATTCAAGTACTCCAGACAGGTTTCAAACACCTGGCAGACAGAGTGGAAATGGCTGAAGAAGAAATCCAAGAAACCAAATTGGCCGTTCATAGAACACAACTCCAGGGGGCAGATCACTGGTCTCTCCTTAGAGACATGCAAAGTCACGTGGAAGACCTCGACAATAGGGGGCGCCGAGACAACATTCGGGTGAGAGGTATCCCGGAATCAGAGGGCACCGAGGACCTGCAATCAACTCTACAAACCATCTTCAATCATTTACTTGGTGAACCGCTCACGAAACACATAGAAATGGACAGAGCCCACCAAGCTTTGCGACCCAAGGGAACTGCCTCAAAACCGAGAGATGTTATCTGTAGAATTACCTCCTACCCCCTTAAAGAAGAAATTATGAGGCAGGCCCGCCTGGCACGCAAAGTTCTTTTCGATGGAAATATTGAAGACCGACGCAATCCCCTACCACTGGGGATTCCCTTTTACCCTCACTGCGAAACATCAAGGCAAGTCTGCTACACTAAGATACCCGGAGGACCTCCGCACTTTCTGCGACATCTTGGAAATCCAATCCCCACAACTGCTGGACTGGGACATAGTGGCCACATCACCAACACCACCCACGATCTGGCAAAAAGTCCCCACATCTAACCTGCCCCGGAGCCCACATGCATTTCGCAAGCCTGTCAAACACAAGACCCGTTGAGCCCTTTTTTTTTTCTATCATCAGCACACTACCACAGGACTTGAACATTTAAGTTTAATTTTTCTATCTGTCCCGGCCTTTTTTGCCTATTAAACGTTTAGCTTAGAGTCCTCCAAATAGCCCTTAAGCCAAATTCTAGTTAACCACAAAGGGCATCTTTTGGATGAGCTCCAGAAATGTTAGCATTCATCCAGTCACCTATCACCCCCCCCCCCCCTGGTTTATAGCATAGAGATTTTCACAGTTTGCTTGTTTTATCCCACCAATTGCGGGCTCCCTGGTGCCTTCTCTTGGCCGGTCCATTTGAGTTGGCGGTGGAGTCTCAAGGTTTGACAATAATGTACACTTTTTATTATCACCTTATGCTAACTACTTTTTTCTCTCCCTCCCAACCTCTCTCTTCTTCTTTCCCTTTAGTCATCTCCAGGTTTGCACAGTAATATGCACAGAATGTCCTGGTCTCCTCCCGGGGAGGGCCAGCTCCTGGTCCTTGGCCTCAAACTCTGGTACATCTCCATTAGGTAAGCACGTACTCCCACACCTATATTCAACACGATGGCCAAGATCCTATCCTAAAATGTACATGGCCTAAACTCCAATAAAAAAAGACATCTGGCATTAAGGGAATTCAGACAGTCGGGAGCTGATATACTAGTTCAAGAGACTCACTTCGATAAAGGGGGCTCGTTCGCATTTGCTTCCAAGTATTTTCCCCAGATTTACCTCTCATCAAGTACCCATAAAAAAGCGGGAGTGGCAATACTCATTAAGAAGGGTTCTCCTTTCACTTGTGTAACTCAGTATTGCGACCCTCATGGCCATTTTATTATACTTCAGGGACTCTGGCATACACAAGACATTACACTTTGCGCCCTATATGCACCAAATGTTAAACAACACAACTCTCTGTCCAAGGTTTGTGTTCAAATTTTTAAATCAATCCCTGGAGTTTTAGTGGGGGGGGAATTCAATCTCACCCAATCAGCGACTGTGGATCGTCATGTGGTGGGCTCCCGAGGGTCTCCTCCTCGGGTCCTTAGGGACTCTAGATTATTCCGACAAATCTCTAGGCGATATGCGCTCCTTGATGCCTGGAGGGCCCTCCACCCAGGCGATCGGCAGTATACATTTTATTCCGCCCCCCATCGTACACACTCCCCTATCGACTACTTTTTTGTTAACAAGCATACACTTAAAATAATGCGCACAGCTCAAATACTCCCTATCTCTTGGTCAGACCACGCCCCTATCTTACTTACGCTGGATTTGGGCATCCCTAACCGTAAGCCCTATAATTGGAGACTTAATACATTTCTTCTCCAACCTCAACCTGCCCAAGTAGAATTAAACGCCACTCTTCAACGTTACTTCATAGAAAACGACACTCCAGACATCTCTTTACCTACACTCTGGGAAGCCCATAAGGCAGTCCTCCGAGGTAAATTTATAGCACTGTCTTCTGCAATGAAGAAAGATGCACAAGCCGCAAAAATAAAAGCGGAACAGGAACTTGGAGCGCTTGAACGCAAGCTCCAAGTCACCCCCACAACACCCCTCCTCAGGAAAATAATCAATCTACGTTCAACCCTCAAGGATCTCGCCCTAGGTTACATAGAAAAGGCACTGACAAGACTGAAACAAATGTTCTATGACAAAGGAAATAAAGCACACTCCCTTCTAGCTAACAAATTACACGAAAAGTCCCACATGCAAACTCCACACCAGATTAAAAACAAGTCGGGACAATTGATATCCCACCCTACAGAGATTGCCCATACCTTTGCAGATTTCTACAAAGATCTCTACAACAACCCGGACATACCTAGTAACCCCCCCTCCCCGGAATTATCCCAAACTATGCGAGAATAATTAGAATGAAGCGGAATCCCTCATCTATCATCCTCTGCCCTGTTGCTGAATGCGCAGGTCACTGACTAAGAAATAAAACTGACTATTAAGTCCTTACCATCTCACAAGGCCCCAGGCCCAGACGGATTCCCTTATGAGTATTATAAGACGTTTCTTCCCATACTGCTTCCATACATACGCAAACTATTTAATGCCTTCCTTCAAAACACCCACCATACCTCCAGACATGCAGCCTTCCTTTATCATTCTAATTCCTAAACCGGACAAAGACCCTTCCCTATGCGCTAATTATAGACCCATCGCCCTACTGAACTCCGACCTTAAAATTTTCACCAAATTACTTTCCAACCGCCTTAGTATGATTCTTCCTTCACTGGACCATAAAGACCAAGTAGGATTTGTCCCACTTCGGCAAGCAGGCGACAATACCAGAAAGGTTATAGATTTAGTGGAGGTGGGGAACAGGGAAAACCTGGCGTCCTTGCTATTAAGCTTGGATGCAGAGAAAGCTTTTGACTGCTTGGGATGGTCTTTCCTGTTCGCCACGCTACCATACATGGGATTCCGGGACCCCTTTTTACAAGCCATCAGACACCTCTACTCTAACCCCTCCTCTCAAGTTAGGACTGCCTTTGCACTTTCTACCTCTTTTAGTGTGGCAAATGGTACCGGACAGGGGTGTCCACTCTCACCCCTGCTATTTGCGCTCTGCGTCGAACCCCTAGCCGCATCTATCCGGAATAACCCAGATATACGGGGCATATTGTGAGGGGTAAGGAGTTTAAAATCTCCCTCTTTGCTGACGACGTTATTCTCACAATGACCCAGCCCCATATTACCCTCCTGATCTTGCACGCAGAATTAGATCGCTTCCGTATTATTTCGGAGTATAAAATTAACGCCTCAAAGTCTGAAGCATTGCCTATTAATATCCCCGAAGCAGAGGTCACACTTTTAAAAACCAACTTTCCTTACACATGGAAATCGACTGCTCTGAAGTATCTGGGAACCCACATCACCTCACAATATAACACCTTGTACCAGGAAAACTTCCCCCCCTCTTCCGCTCCTTTAGATCCTCACTACTTCAATGGAAAAAACACCATTTCCCTACTAGGACGAATCGCTTCAATTAAAATGACCATCCTCCCGAAGCTTCTCTATTTCTTCCAAACGCTGCCCATTCCAGTTCCATACAAACATCTGAAAAAACTCCAGTCTGACCTAATCCATTATGTCTGGGATTACAAAAGGCACAGGATACCAAGCTCGGTACTGATGGCGTCGCGTAGAGAGGGGGGCTTAGCGTTCCCCAACATTTTCAAATATTTTCAAGCAGCTCAGCTGCGAGCAGTGGCCTCATGGTTTACCCACAAATCTTATAATAAGTGAAAAACTGTGTCTGGCCCCCATACACCCGAATAATTTACTGTGGAGTGCAAATGCGGATGTAGCCCCTGATCGTCTGCTAGGTCCCATGTCCCAATTGAGACAGACATGACGTACACTGGCTCACTCTCACGGACTGTCATCAGATAAATCGCTTCTGACCTCTTTTATCTGTAATCCCAAGATCCCAAATTGCCTCACCTACCAGATGTCACACCCTTGGACATCCCGGAACTTATTCCATTTTGGGAACCTGGTGGATCCCAGAACACGCAAGCCATTATCATTTTCTGACCTGCAGACCAAATATGAACTTCCCAGACAGGTAGTTTATGGGTACTTGCAAATCCGACACTATGCACTCACTATAGCTCCTAATCTGCAGTTTCCCCCCCCCCCATCCCCATTTGAAACTATAATTTTGGCAGGCGCTGCACAGAAAGGCCTCATATCGGGTATCTATAAGATTTTGAATGCATTTTCCCTGGAAGAACACGGCAAACATTCATATATGATTAAATGGGAGAAGATCCTCAATGAGGAAATTCCTATAACACAATGGCAGACGATATGGTCCCAAGCTGCAAAGAGCTCAATATGCACGGTATACAAAGAAAATTCCTATAAAATTCTCCTACTCATGTACATGACCCCAGAGGTGCTCCACGCTATCTTCCCCACTAGTTCTGATATATGCTGGCGATGCCGGGGAGCAAGGCACCTTTTTACACATATATTGGAGTTGTCCATTACTAACCCCATACTGGACCATGGTCCAGCAGTTACTAGCTCACCTTCTAAAAAACACATGTCCAGACGTCCCCAAAATTCTTTCAGCTAGGCTTATCGCCACTAAAGCTCCCTACGCCACACAAGAAATTAGTACGTCATGTACTCACAGCAGCACGCTGCCTCGTAGCTCTACGCTGGAAAAGCTGTACTCCACCCTCTGCTGAGGATCTCTATTCCAGAATAAAGGATGTAGAACTGATGGAGAAAATGACGGCCAGAACACAGGACAGATTGGAGGCACATAACAGCCTGGGAGCTATGGCATCTCCGGGAGGACCCACAATGATCAGGTATTATCTTAACTTGGATGACTTCTATATTCCCTCTATCCCTTTCTTTTTCTGTTACCCCCCTCTATTTTTCTATACTGCATACTCCTGTGACTTGTATAGTCACAGACAACAAGATACAGTTTAACTAAAGTATCAGCGATACATACATGCCAATAGAATCGCTAAAAGTTAGATACTAAACTATCATTGGCACAAAGCAATGTCTCAGTATTGGTGCGTAAATGCTTGTCATCAGAAATGTATTTGGTAATTTACACTTGTGTTTTGCCCTTACGCTTCTTTATAATGTACCGCAGATACGAATGATATTAATATTAATAAAATGTTATTTGAGAAAAAATAGTCCCTGGGCCTCCCGAGGACCCACCTACCAGTGCCCATCCACAAAATATAACTCAATAAACTATTGGAATGACACCCAGAGTGACACCCTGGAGGGCTGGAGGAGGTCCTCTCCCTATGATAGACAATGTATATCAGGGCTACCATTTTCTCTATGATGAGAACAAATAGTTCTAAAAAAGGAAAATGCCATTCTCAATGCATGTTCTGCATTGTGATAATGTCCAATCATGTAGATTCTTTCAACAGGCAAAAGAAAATAGACCAAACAAAATGGCCACCAAGTTGGAAATTACATCAAAACGTACAATCTGGAAGTGACACGCAACCCGACAACTCAACAACAGGAAGTATCAGAGAGAAAAATGCATCAAAATGAGCAAAACCAAATAAATGCCATATGGGACAGATATGGTGGTGCAAAGCATCCACCACACAGGAACAAACCTAAGGGCTCTTGCACACTGCAGCTCAAATAAAGCTGCTTTTACAGGCATTTGAGTTTTTTTTTTCTGGCTAAAAGCTTGAACAGGCTTGTGCTTTTTTGTGCTCTTTTGCGTGTTTTTATTAAGCTTCTTTGGGCTTTGTTGAGCATAATCGCTTTTCTTGACAAACCCTCCCCTCTGCTCATTTTATCTGTATCTTTTTTTTTTGTGTATTCTCGAGCCACTTTTTTTGAGCTTTCTCGTATGTTTTCGGGCACTTGGGAATCTCCTCTGCTTGAAAGCTCCTCTTAAAAATGTGAGTTTGGTGGGGGGTTTTTCTGCCTGTAAGAGCATATTTCTGTAAACTCCTGAAAAAGCCATAATGTGCATTGACACATTGGTCTAACACAGAGGGGAGTTTCCAGGCAGAAGAAAATGAGAGCTCAAAAAAGCTCAAAGCCTGTAAGAGCAGCTTTTTTGAGCTTCTTTGTGCTTAGCCCTAAAACCCAGAAAGCAGGAACAAAAAAACAAACTAAAAATGAGACATAATAAAAACAGAAACAACAAAATCCAATTATAAATAAATTGGTATTAGTCCACCACTTAATTCCCCCCATCATCTCTTCCATGCTCCCATTCCTCAAGTATAGTTCAAAACATAAGGTGGAGAGAAACTCCATCGAATATTGTGACATGTCTGTTACAGGGACAAACAGAAACACAAAGAGAAAAGAAGAAAGAGAGAAAAGAAAGATGGCTAAATATATTATTCTATTTCTGTCACAAATGGGCAAAACTGATGGAATCGTTAAGTCTGGGGGGGATAGTAGCATGCAGTTTATGAATCCACCTAGCCTCAACTTGTAATTTATGCTGGTCAAAATAGCCTTCACGTACTCTTTCCAGAGCAAAGAATTGTAACGAGTACAAACTATACGCATGTTTGTCAGCAAAATTCTCCCAATTTGGCTTTCTAAGTTAGCACCTTTAATGTCAGCGACATGTTCTTTAATACGTTGCCAAAACATTCTGCATGTTTTGACCACATAAAAGGCATCACGGCCACAAGTGAGCAAATATACAACGTCAATAGCTTTGCAATTTACAAAATGTTTGGGAAAGAATTTTATTGATCTCACCTTTACTGTACTGCTTGTTAAAGTATGAATCTACAAAAAGAACCGTTATTACACTTAAAAGTCCATTTGGGACGTGTTCCACATGGGTCCTGTCCCTTTGTTCTTTCAAAGTGACTTTGTACCCGAGTATGCTTCAATAGTCATCCATGTCTGAATGTCGGGCTTGGGCAGTCATCCACGAACGTCTGATGATATTGTCATCGATCAATAGTTGCCAATGTTTTTGAATAATTTCCCCGAAGTCGTCACTTTGCCAGTAAGATGCCAGTCACTTTGTACTGTAAGATAGGTCTCACATTTTGATATTTGTTCCTGTGTCTGTTCACCTTGAAACAGAGTTTACGAGGACTGGATTTTGGTAAGCATGTTTCATGGATTTTCTAGTATAGCCTCGTCTAAGGAAGCTGTTTCTCAGGAGGCCAGCCTGTGTTTCAAAGTCTTTGTCATTGGAACAGTTTCTGAATAGTTGCAGATACTGTTCCACAGGGATTCCTTTTATTACATGTATGGAATGAGCACTACCCGTGTGTCGTAGTGAATTTCCCACAGTGGGTTTTCTGAAAAGATTAACGAAAATGACACCATCTTGATCTTAAAGCATACTTCCCAACCGTCCCGCGATTTGAGGTAAGTCCCGGGGTCCTGTGGTCCTGGGCTGAATTCCAGGAACCAGTGGCTCCGTGCCCCCCCCCAATTAAAAGAAAGCTAAGCCACTGGCTCTGGCTCCGCCTCCATCTGTCCTGATTCTACTCCTGGTCACTGGTTGCTAGAGCCGCCTGGCGTCAAACAACCAGTGACGTCACAGCTACGAATCCCTCACTGCCCATTATCGAAAGCAGAGGAGGATTTATCTTCCTCCTTCAAGCAGCTGCCCTTTGAGTTGAGTCCTGCCACCGCTCCCCTGTCATGGTCCCACTGGTCCAGTGGTGGCGGGGTGCAGGGCAGCGCAGCGATATCCAGCGTGGCGGCAGTCTTCAAACGGAAGGTGGCCCGGTGAGCAGCACGAGGCTCAGTCACAGAGGCTGGCTAGTAACAACAGGGAGTGGGAGAGGACCTCACCGGCCGCCACCCTGACCCGAGCAGCAGTGGGCTCAGCATCTCCCGGCACCTGCCAGGCACCTCCCACTCCTCCAATGTCCGCTCCCAGCTGTAACTCTCATCAGCAAGAAGACAGGCTGACCAAGGGCCCAGAGGATGGGCAGGAGGTAGGTGCATCACACACACACACACACACCTACCCACAGACAGGGGGGCACAGCAAGGACTGCAGGCAGGGCTAGGGATCTCACCCACCCCCTCTCTCTCACCCACCCCCATCTCTTACCCATCCCCTCTCTTACCAACCTCCTCTTATCTCTCACCCACCCCCCTCTCTCTCACCCACCCCCCTCATCTCTCACCCACCCCCTCTCATCTCACACCCCCCCATCTCTCACCCACCCTCTCTCTCACCCACCCCCTCTCTCTCACCTACCCCCTTTATTACCCACCCCCTCTATCTCATAAATGCATAGAATGCATGAAGATAAAAAAAAAACCTTCTGCCTTTACAACTCCTTTAATAGTAAGATCCAGAAAAGGTAGAGATGTGTCATCCAAATTGAGGGTACATTTCAATTTCCAGTCATTAACATTCAAGCTCTTTACAAATTGCACCAAAAGATCTTGTGATCCAGTCCATAAAATGATAATGTCGTCTATGTACTTTTGCCACCAAGAGACATAGCGAAGGCATTCATATCCAATAATGATGGAGTCTAATTTATTTTTATTTTTTTGGAATCTACATGTAAACATATACTTAGCTTTTGTCCTTATCTTTATATTACTTTATATATACAGGATTGTGTGTGTGGGCTCACTTGCCCCCCCTCTCCCCCTCTCCCCCTCTCCCCTGCTCCCCTGCTATACCTCCCCGCAGCCTGGGAAGATGGGGATGGGCCCTCCGCACATTCATGCACATTGTTCTGTGTGTTTTTTTTGTCACCTCTTTTCCCCTCGCCCTTTCTTCTTTTGCCTTATGATGATAGCTTTCTTATCGGAAAATAAACCAAAACATTTCTATATGTCTGTTGTATATGTATTTACCCATGTATCTATATTTATTGTTTATATATTTTTTCTTCTTTCAAATATAGATATAGGATGTTTTACAGTGGATATCTGTCTTGTTCAAATAAATGTTCTGAAGAAGCGACAGCAATCCTGTTTTGTGTGTAAAAAAAAAGTGACTTTTGCGCGTCTGTTTTTTAATATTTACAATAATATTTTGTATGTTGATGGTTTTAAATATTCAATTGTCTCTGATTTAGTATGATTATACTGGTGGGTCACCCTAAAACACCCTTTCTCTTTCTTCTTCATTTATGAGTAAGGCATAACTGCTCAAATGCGCAAGCTCATTATTTGCACGTGAGCTGAAAGTTGTTTATTTTCTGTGTTGCCAGCTACTCCTTTACTGAAGGCTGCATGGTTTAAAAGTAGCCCCAGCCTGAGCACTAGTGTCTCGTTCTACACAGCCTGGAGGTAGAGCGCAGCCCCTCTGTGCTGCAAGTCCTTTGTCCTACTTACATGCACATTCTGCTTGCTGTCGTAACCTGCACAACCCTCTTCTGCACATATTGCCCACTCAGACACTTCTTTAGCATTGTTTGTTATATTCCCAGCCTTTCCTCTTCTGGAATAGGCACACTTCTGCTACTTTCCATAATGACACCTCTGTAGGACAGTATGGTCCTGGCGGAGCTTAAAGATGCTGCAAATCGTTTTTCAGTTCAGTGTGAAAGTGCAACCTAAACCTGAAGAAGAGCTTATTAAATGCTCTGAAATAGATGTCATATTTTTCACATTAAAATTAACCTGGCACTGACTATTGCATTATTTGTAAAAGTCACAAATTAACCTTGTACTAACTATTGCAGTATTTGCAAAAGTCACAAATTAACCTTGCACTGACTATTGCATTATTTGCCAAAGTCACAAATGAACCTTGCACTGACTATTGCATTATTTGCCAAAGTCACAAATGAACCTTGCACTGACTATTGCATTATTTGCAAAAGTCACAAATTCACAAAATGTTATACTTAAATAAATCATTGCCTCGGCATGTCCCACCCCAGAATTTTCTATATTGCACACCTTCCTCTCCAACGTGCTGTGTCCTCTCTAGCTAGATGACTAAAGCCTGTTTGAATACATTGCTATTGCAGCAGTAAAAACCAGGGTTTTTCCCCTCTATAATAACATTATAATTCAGCCATGGTCTGCTGGAGGTCATAATGCAAGTGTAGGAGTGAGAACTGTAGTATGGATGCCATTTCTTGGCAGGGCTAGATATTACTAAATAGCTATATTTTACATTCCTTTGGGAGACCTGTTACGGTAAAGTTTTATTTTTATACAGTAAATACATATTTGGAAAAGAATCGCCCCCTTTAAAATAATCACATTCTGACATGTTGGTGTTGTATCTTTCACTTGGATGTTATAAGTTGCAGTTTGTAAATGCAGCTAGATAAAACAAAAACTGTCTCTGTCTTCAGTTCAGGCTGCAAAGCAACAACATGTAATTATTTTAAAGAGGGGGGGATTCTTTTCTATACCCACTGTAGATGCTTTAAGGGGCAAGTCCTATTGACCTGATTATTTTGTGTTTGCATACAAATTCTTATTTTCAAATAAGTGCAAAACAGGATTTTTACATGCACTGAGCTGCTAAGGTAATATAATATTGTGCTTAATTGCTTTTATCACCATAAACACAAAATGCAGTATTTTTATACAATGCTTGTGACACTTAGATCATAGTTTATATCTTTTATGACAAAGAGAACTGCAGTGTATGCTGATACACAAACCTCTTTCCTTATCTTAATAGTGCAGGATAGATTCAACAGTCATTATTGGTAACAAGAACACTTGGTGCAGGGAAATAACAGACGGAGTGATGATCTATTTATTTATGACTCAGTTGGACTATTTTTATGTTATGATTTTCTTGCCAAAAATAAGCTAATACTGTGGCTTTGCCATAGAATTTCAGATTTCTCTGGGAGTATTAAATCACAAATATATTATTTAAAGGAAGTTATTTTGATGCCGTTAGGTTTTTATTACCCAGAAGGTGTTCCTATATTTTTCTATATTATACTTCTCTTGTCTTCTGTTTTTTCTGTTTTGAGAAAAATATGTTTGCTCTTGCTCTTGCTTACCACCTCTTTTGAAAAGGCTTGTTGCCTGGCAGCCTCACTAGGCTTCAGGATTTTTGTCACTGAACTAAAATGAGTATATGGATAAAGTAATTTAATATTTCTCCAACTTTCACTTGCTGCTTGTTTGTTGCATTACCTTCTTTCCTGACCTGTGAGCTGAAATAATGCCTGCAAATCAGTTTTGCCACAAAAGCAGGCTTCTGGCTACAGGGCTAAATCTGTGTGCACCATTATTTTTGCTTCTAAACAATCACAACAAAGCAAACATTGGTAATTTACTATTTTAACTGTAGAGTACAGAACACAGGCAGCATATCCACACACCATGAGTTATAGGTGTGTACCTTTAGGTGATAGGACACTGGCAAAGCTTTAGAAAACATGTTCCCTGGGTTCCTCCCCTGTAACCCCACCCCGCTCTGTGACTAATCACCCTTAGCTTAACTAGTTTAATATATTTCTTGATTATTTTATATTATGATTATGGATGACCAGTCACATCACTAGTTGCATACTTTAGTGCGGTAAGGTTCTTAGGTGCTCCTCCAACCCTTTCACCACGAGTATTTGTTACAGGATGGACTACACCAGTTGAAGAACCTCAGTTGTAGTGATGGTGGAGACCAGATGAAAATGATTCAATGCAAAATCACAGATGACCATTCACTGCCAAAGGTCCACACAACACCCAGCCTCAGAGTGCATCCCGTGCACAGGGACAAGAACAGGGCTCTAACATCAGGCTGAGCATCTGATGCTAGGTCTATTTCAGGCATGTAACAAGCAGCCTATGTGACTAAAGCAAAATTCTGTGCATCTATGTCACATTTCTTCGGGCAGATTACGGGTTTAATGCAGCCATCTCTGTACTGTGCCCAAAAATGCCATGCTTCTTCTTCTACTCCCATCCCTTCACCGCAGTTGGATCTTGAAATGCCAGTCCTAGAAGACGCAGACACAGAAGAAATGAAAAAGGACATTGAGGCAGTATTGGAGGAAACTGGAGAAGATTCTTCTGCCCCAGATTGTCACTATATTGAAGAGGAATCTTCACGCAGCATGCTTACTAAAGTTGAAAAGCTAATTTCCTCTATCCACAAAAACCTTGTTCATTGTGTCTCCTGTGTTTCACCATGTCGCTTTGGGTATAGAGGCCTACAAAATTCTGCAAAACATTCCCTGTTCTTGAACAGTGCAGTCTGTTCATGTGCATTCTGCGACAACTGGGAGATGCTTGAAAAAAATTTCACTTCCACAAAATCTTTACTGAACTCTATCCAGTGGGCAAAGAGTTCACAAAGAAGAGGGCTGTTACTGTAGTTGATCCTGCCATCTCTGTCCTAAACATTTCAGTGTTGCTATTGAAGCTGTTCCTTCTTTCAAAGATTCTGCAGATAGAAAGTTTGGGATTCTTCTAAATGCTCTCTAACCTTGCAAGCCCATTCCTGCAACCAGCTTTTGCTGCAATTTCACTATGTCTGTCTGTAGCTAACTGGACCAAGGACAATGTACAACTGCCTTCTGCTCTGCTTTTCTGTGACGGTGCCCTGGAACATGGCATGAGACCATTTTTCAAAATGTCCCTAATCTCAAGTCACATGCACAGAATCTTATGGTTAAAAGCTTGGAGCTGCCATAGGTGCCTCATGAATCCCAGATAGCAAGGATATCTTGCCACAAATTTGTGGCAGTGTTGATTTGCAAGTCTGTTAACTTGCTGCAGATTTTGACTGGCAAGTTGTACACTTGCAGAGCACTTGAAGCACAAGTTCTAGTTGACACTTTTCCAATTTGTAAAAAATTTGCTTGGCAAGTCTCTAGCAAGAACAAAGTTGCAGTGGTGAGTCTACAGCAAGAACCAGAACTTGCAGCAGACTTGCAGACTGTTTGCAAAGAAAGTTGATCTGGAGTCATGTAATGCGGAGTTGCTGCAATTGTGCAACAAACTTGTGAAGTCTGGCAAGTCTAGCAATAGCTTAGCAAGTAATTTTAAAACTTGCAGCACAATTGCTTGCTATCTGGGATATGCCTTTCCAAGGAAGCATTTACTTGGTAGCACCTCTAGTTGCCTTGCTCAGAACTTAGGGCATCCAGTCAGACTATATAGGCAACCCTCTTTTGAAGGACCCATCTCCCTTCCGGGTATCAGAAAATGTCCACAAGACAATTCAGATGCTCCAGGCCATTGGCTGGTGATCAATTTTAACAAATCTACTCTCCAGCCTTCCCTACGCCTAGAATGCTTGGGTCTGGTTCTGGACACATCTGCAAGCAAAAGTCATTCTACCATAAAACGGCTGTCTCTAAGAGCACATACTCGAGGATGAAGTTCCAAGACAAATCCCACCTTGAAATTCTTCATCAGAGTTCTAGCCCTAATGATGGCGTCTTCTGAAGCAGTACCATACACCGAATTCCATTTAAGAACTCTCAAAAAAAATATCTTGTCAATCTGATTAAAACAGGCTCCTTCTCTCGATTTGCCCATGCTCCTGTCCAGCCAAGCAAGGAATTCCTTTTTTGGTGAATCACCACCCCAGGCTATGGAAGTCTTTCCTTCCCTATTGCTGAAAAGCTATCACAACAGACGCAAGTATTTCAGGCTGGTGCAGGTGTGTTCCACTCCCAGTACAAGGAACATTCTCATTGAGGGAAGCCAAGTTCTTTACCAACAACTTGGAGCTCAGAGCAGTCAGGTTGACCCTGCAGCAATTAACCTAATCCAATTAGGGTGTCACCAGACAATCTCACAGTGGCAGCCTAAATGAGCCATTAAGGGGGCACCAGGAGTCTGGCTGCGAAGAAGGAAGCTAACCAGACCATCTCTTGAACAAAAATTCACTGTCCAGCGATCTTTGCAGACCATGTCCCAGAAGTGGACAGCTGGAAAGTGGATTAACTTAGCTGCCATCGCCTGGATCAGGGGGATCGGACTTTTCATCCAGATGTCTTCAATCCCATATGCAAAATATCAAGAATTCAGGATGTGAACATCCTAGCCTCCAGATTCAACAACAAACTACATCTGTTTGTTGCCAGTACCAGGGATCCTCTAGCTCTAGACACAAATGCCTCTATATCCCAGATTTTCAAGGATACCTGGTCCTCAAGGTTTTGCCAGGAGGATGTTCAGGCTTTGGCTGCTGCAAGCTTCGGCCTTAAGTTGCTTCAAGCTGTCATCTTAGTGGGGTTTTTTTGTACAGGTCTCTTAACCCTTGTTTTTGTGGGCCTGGTGGCAGTTCTCTTTGCTTTATTGTTGCCCAGTCTTCAGTTTATTGCTTTGGTGTGTCCAATGGAATACAAGCCCTGTGTCCTGTACTGTATGATTAAGATAATGTAAATTTTGACCTACTTGTACATTTCTTATCTTGGAGTACAGGACACAGGACCCTGCCCTCTGTGTCCTGTGGTCACTCCTTATTACTTGCAAACTACCTCTGTGCCACGCTGATTAGAATAACTCTGTAAGGGGCCTCATTAGTGCTACTGAGGCCTGTAGGTCGTAAATGTTGTAATATTTTGGAGTCTCATAGAGTGGGTGGGGTTATATGTTCACTAAGGGTGGCCATATGATCTATGAATACAAGCCCTGTGTCCTGTACTCCAATATAAAATTCCAATTTTCTTACACCCAGTATTGCACTGTGAAAGCTGTTGCCTGACAGTTTTAACACTATGGCCACAGCCTCAGTGACAGCTGCAGCCAACAGATTTGTTTGTATTCAGACCTCACTATATGTAATCACTATGGTTGGCTGATCATTACAACCATGCTATGTGGTTGCTGATAACTGTTGAAACCAGCAGCTGTCAGTGACAATTGCACGCTGATGGTTTTCCAGTGAAACCTAAATTATCATTCTTTCAGCATGGGATACAATGCCTCAGAATGTGAATCTACAGACTGTAGTCAGGGACAGGTTAATAGCTTTAGATACCTGTAGGCATCCACCCAAAGTTTGGTTGGATCTAAGTGAAACTGGAAATATCTCCTCTTTTACAGTTTCTAGCACCACTTCTCAGCCAGAAATGTCAAATTGAAATGAAACAGAGTGCCACGCTGATTAGAATAACTCTGTAAGGGGCCTCATTAGTGCTACTGAGGCCTGTAGGTGGTAAATGTTGTAATATTTTGGAGATTAACATACCAGTTCTAAACACTAATAGTTATTTTACAGGGAAAAAAAATCTAATTGTTAGTTTGTTAAATTTTATCACGCTAAAAAACAGTTTAGGACTAAATTCAACTTGGTTGCTTAGTTTCTTGAACAGATTTTCGGCAGCATAAAAGCAGTAAGGAGACTGAATATAGTCCAAGACCAGTCTCACATGCGTGAAATACTTAAAGCCTTATATGCAAGGAGCCTAATCAGATGGGCAATTACACTGATGCTTCTTCAACTAATATTGCAAGGTGTTCTGCTGCATCAGCTAAATTAAAACAATGATTCATTGACCCCCGTGATCATTGCACAACTTATTCGGAGAGTCATGTGAAGACTGGATGAAGCATAATTGTAGCAATATTCTGGATCTCTACTGTGAAGTCTTATGGCCCGTACATTCGATCTGACTTTCCAACAACAAGACCGTGGAATTTTTTTCTAAGGTTGTTGGCTCCAGCTTGTCTTGCATACACACGGTCACACAAGTGTTGGCCAACAATTACGAACGTGGTGACGTACAAGATGTATGACAAGCCGAGAAAAAGGAAGTTCAGTAGCCAGTGCGGCTCCTTCTGTTTGATTCCGAGCATGCGTGAACTTTTGTGCATCAGAATTCCAACAACAAAGTTTTGTTGGCGTAAAATTTGAGAACCTGCTAGCCAACATTTGTTGGCGGAAAGTCCGACAACAAATGTTCAATGGAGCATACACATGGTTGGACTTTCAGCCAACAAGCTCGCATCCAACATTTGTTGTCGGAAAATCCGATCGTGTGTACGGGGCATTACTGTTCAGTGGTCTATGGACTCCTTGCTTCATATCCTGCCAGTCTGAAGGTGGTACTGCTGAAAAGAAACAATGCTTATTGTATCTCAGTGGGATAGTACAGCTCATAGACAGAAGTAAATACATTGAAGGCCCATTCACACTGGTGCATTACATCAATATGCAGTAAAGCACATTCTATGGTGTGGTTCATTACAGTGTCATTCATTTTAATGCGAAACATCTACAGTTTGTGTTGTGGTGCATAAAAAAAAAAAAATGGTGAGGGTCTGTTTTTTTTTAGTTTATTGAGAGGCACTGACTGCACATCAAATTTAATAGGATACCTTAATGCCGCAGCCGTAACGTGAAAATGCATTGTAATATATAATGGGTCCTGATGCAGCCATAATATTTTCAACTTAAGTATGATAGTTTTCTGTTGAACACAGCGGTATCTGACTTTCAGAATTCCAAATGGTCTAAATTATATTTCCTTGTACAACCTTTAACTGTCTTCCTCCTGTTAGGAGCAAAAACATACTTATACCGTGTACACACGGGCGGACTTTTCGACTGGACTGGTCCGACGGGACGAATCCGTCGGACAATCCGACCGTGTGTGAGCTTCATCAGACCTGCAGCGGACTTTTTCAGTCAAAAATCAGACGGACTTTAGATTTGGAACATGTTTCAAATCTTTCCGACGGACTCGAGTCCGGTCGAAAAATCCGCTCGTCTGTATGCTAGTCCGACAGACAAAAAACAACGCTAGGACAGCTGTTGGCTACTGGCTATCAACTTCCTTATTTTAGTCCGGTCGTACGTCATCACGTACGAATCCGCTGGACTTTGGTGTGATCGTGTGTAGGCAAGTCCGTTCGTTCAAAAGTCTGTCAGAAGTCCGTCAAAAGTCCATCGAAAGTCCGTCGGACCTTTGATGCCGAAAAGTCCGCCCGTGTGTACACGGCATAAGAATCACAACTGGAATTTGAATGACTTACCAAATACAATTATTGTACTACGCCTGGGGAGTTTCTGTGATATTTGTTGTCACATTTCTTGCTACCTGAATAACAGCTTTAAAAAAAGTCCTTCTAACGAGTCTGAAGATCTGCCACCCACCAACAGGACAATCTGAAGGTATCAGAGCCATCAGCAAGCGTACAAACATATCGATGGATGGTGTAATTGTGAAATTAAAAGATGTAAGCGGGAGGCAGAACAGTAGTGGACAGAGGACGGGAGTAGGAGCTGCCGGAGTTAACATTTCAAGTTAACCAGCGGATGATTGATTGCTAGAACCCTGGTGTCCTAGCAGCCAATCACCTGCTGGTTAATGTGAAAGGTTAACTGAGGCAACCCTCACTACCATACTCCATCCAGTACTGTGCTATCTCCCACTTTCTGCTCTGCAGTGAACATGAGAGTGGTGGAGGCAGCAGAGAGGAAGAATCGGCAAAGCAGGCAATCTTCGCAATCTACCCATTGACTGCGGGCAGCTGACACCTGAATTAAACCTATTTAAAAGTAAGGCACCTGAATGCACCAAGGTGTACTCATGAATCCACAAATGGTTAGTGAAGCAAGGACAGGGAGATAGATGGCTGCCAGACATGGCAGGAAAGCTCCAAGGGACTCTAACCTGGAAGTGATATCACCAGAACCTGGAAGTCCTCAGCCGCTGACCGAGAACAAACTGAAGGGACACCAAGTATCAGTACACTAAGCTTGTTACCTAGACGACATGTTTCGGGGCAGGCCCTTTTTTCAAAGTATTTTAGAAAGGAGCATACCCCGAAATGTGGGGGAGGGTTACCAGGACGACATGTTTCGGAGCATGCCCCTTTTTTGTTGTATAGAAAAGAAGAAAGCCTCTACATCCAAGACCACACATTTTCAGGAGATACTGCAAGGCCAGTAATCAGTGAAATTAGATGGGGTGTGTCTTTACATACAATAGCAATGAGCCCACAAGAGATTTAAAGAAGCAATCTATATACTGTATATATACTTAACTTTTCTTTTAGTGACCTACAGCCCAAGACGATGGATCTTCCCAGCAGATATTCATGGTTCTATTGAATTTTTGGCACTGCATAAAAAGCCCTTGAGCCCTTAAATATTTAAAAATTCAGCTCTTGACCAATCAATAATCCCAATGTTAAAGGTCTTTTCAGTTATCTTAATAATGAAAAATACTTCCATGTGGTATTTTTTACTTTTATTCTACATTTGTTAAAATTTTCATGTCCGTGGCTTGATATTGCTCATTGGTCATCACACCATTGGTATTACAGTACTGTGCAAAAGTTTTAGGCAGGTGTGAAGAAATGCTGTAAAGTAAGATTGCCTTAAAAATGATATATTTTAATTGTTTATTTTCATCAATTGACAAAATACAAAGTAAGCAAACAGAAGACAAAACTAAATCAAATCAATAGTAATGCAGCAAATGAAAGATACATCATGCATACCTCCCTTCGACATCAGAAGATGTCCAGCATTGCCACCAGCGTAGAGCTGGTGGAAACCAGTGGGACTCAGGTATACCCATCTACTGCCCGGAGAAGTCTTGTCAGAAGTGGTCTTTATGGAAGAATTGCGGCCAAAAAGCCATACCTCTGACATGGAAACAAGACTAAGCGGCTCAACTATGCATGAAAACATAGGAACTATGGTGCAGAAAACTTGGCAGCAGGTGCTCTTCGCTGATGAGTCAAAATTTGAAATATTTGGCTGTAACAGGAGGCAGTTTTCTCGCTGAAGAACTGGAGAGCGGTACTATGAGTGTCTGCAAGCAACAGTGGAGTATGGTGGGGGTTCCCTGCAAATTTGGAGCTGTATTTCTGAAAATCTAGTTTTTTGGTCAGGGTCAATGGTGTCCTCAATGCTGAGAAATACAGGCAAATAACTCTCCATCATGCCATACCATCAGGGAGGCGTGTGACTGGCCCCAAATTTATTCTGCAGCAGGACAATAAGCCCAAACATATATCCAATGTCTTTAAGAGCTATCTTCAGCGTAACGAAGAACAAGGAGCCCTGGAAGTGATTGTTTGGCCCCACAGAGCCCTGATCTCAACATCGAGTTTGTCTGGAATTACATGAAGAGACAGAAGGATCTGAGGCAGCCTACATCTACAGGAGCTATGTGGTTAGTTCTCCAAGATGTTTGGAACAACCTACCTGCTAAGTTCTTTCAAAAACTGTGTGCAAGTATACCTAGAAGAACTGATGCTGTTTTGAAGGCAAAGGGTGGTCACACCAAATATTGATATGATTTGGATTGCTCTTCTGTTCGTTCACTTTCCATTTTCTTAACCACTTAAGCCCGGGACCATTTGGCTGACCAAAGACCAGAGCACTTTTTGCGATTCGGCACTGCGTCGCTTTAACTGACAATTGCACGGTCGTGCGACGTGGCTCTCAAACAAAATTCACATCCTTTTTCCCCACAAATAGCTTTCTTTTGGTGGTATTTGATCACCTCTGCAGTTTTTATTTTTTGCGCTATAAACAAAAAAAGTGACAATTTTGAAAAAAACGCAATATTTTTTACTTTTTGCTATAATAAAAAAAAATAAAAAAAACATTTTTTTCCTCAGTTTAGGCCAATATGTATTCTTTTACATATTTTTGGTAAAAAAATCGCAATAAGCGTATATTCATTGGTTTGCGCAAAAGTTATAGTGTCTACAAAATAGGGGATAGTTTTATGTTTTTTTTATTATTAATTTTTTTTTTTACTAGTAATGGTGGTGATCTGCAATTTTTATCGGGACTGCGACATTATGGCGGACACGTCGGACAATTTTGACACATTTTTGGGACCATTGGCATTTTTACAGCTATCAATGCTATAAAATTGCATTGATTACTGTAAAAATGTCACTGGCAGTGAAGTGGTTAACCACTAGGGGGCAGTGAAGGGGTTATGTGTGTCCTAGTGTGTGTTCTAACTGAAGGGGGGATGGGACTGTGCAGGGGGATGACAGATCGCTGTTCATACTCTATGAACAGACGATCTGTCTGTTCTCCCCTCAGAGAAACGGAAACAGTGTGTTTACACACATAGATCCCGGTTCTCGGTGTGCCCCGAGCGATCGCGGGAGCCTGGCGGTCACGATCGTGACCACCAGACACTCGCGTTGGCTCCCTGGGCAAGCAGGGGGCGCGCGCACGCATGGCCTCTAGTGGCCGTCTATGTTACTGACGTAACATGACGGCAATTTGCGCAGCCAAGCCATGTTGCCGCAGTACAACTGCGGCGGCTTGTCAACATGCGGTTAATTGATAAAATGTAATTATTAACACTTCTAGTTTTCAAAGCATTCTTAATTTACATCATTTTTTCACACCTGCCTTAGGCCTGGTTCACACCTATGCGTTTTTTGGTGCTTTTTGCAGAAACGCACTACAGTCCATTTAACATGGTTTCCTATAGGAGACATTCACATCTATGCTTTTTTCAGCTGCTGCATTTGTGGAAAGGGTCAGGGACATTTTTTGTGTTTTTTTTTTTGGTTCAATAGACTTCAATGGAGAAGCTGCAGAAAAGCATGTAGTGTGTTTTTGCCGTGGTTTTGCATTTTTCAATCTGCCCAACAACAAATTGGTCAAAGAAAAAAAAAAAAAGCATAAAAAATGCGAAAGGCAAATCGAGGCAAAAACGCACTACATGATTTTTTGCACCTTCATTGAACCAAAAAAAGTACCACTTTGCATTTAAAAAAGTCCCTGACTCTTTCCAAAAGTATAGATGTGAATGTGTCCCATAGAAAACCAAGTTAAAAGGACTGTAGTTTCTGCAAACAGGAAAAAGCACCAAAAAATGCATAGGTGTGAAACAGGCCTAAAACCTTTGCACAGTAGAGCACATCCTATCTTTAGTCTGAATTGGAAATAGCATCCCTCTGTTCTAAAGTGAGATTATATTTTTGTATACAGGGAGCTTTTCTTATACGATTTTGTTGCACAACGTCCTGTTAATTATGCAGATAGCAACATTTTGAGACAAAGGTGGGGATGTGGTTGATCTCTCTCTAAATTTTGTAGTTTTATCTATTTCAGGTACTTATATAGCATTATTTCAGGTACTTATATAGCATTATTTCAGGTACTTATATAGCATTATTTCAGGTACTTATATAGCACTGTCAATTTATGCAGCGCTTTACATATACATTGTACATTCACATCAGTCCCTACCCTCAAGGAGCTTACAATCTAAGGTCCCTAACTCACATTCATACATACTAGGGACAGTTTAGACAGGATCCAATTAACCTACCAGCATATCTTTGGAGTGTGCGAGGAAACCGGAGTACCTGGAGGAAACCCACGCAGTCACAGGGACAACACGCAAACTCCAGACAGATGGTGTAGTGGTTGGGATTCGAACCAGCAACCCTTCTTACTGCTAGGTTTCATGAGATTCTGCCAGCCAGACATTATTTTACCTATATGCAAGTTGCCAGTGTCATGTTTTGTAACTTTCTGCTGAACAGAAAGTTTGTCATTTAGAGATCACTTTATACTCCTTTTCTGTAAATTACAGAGATTTTGTATTATATAGATTGCAATAAAAAATGTTCTATATTCTGTCAAATAGAACTGACAGAACATTGATTGCTGATAAGTACACAGAAGGGGAGGCAACCACTGCAAAGCACATCTGTCGGCGGTCCTCATTTTCAAACACAGTGTTATCTGAGAGCAACATCACCACGCCATCCCACATTTAGCAAAAACATGGAAAGGCTCCATCCTTTCTCCCTTTTAACTGCAGAAATTGTTTCTATTATCCTCTAGCGTGGTATTGTGTGCTATAAATACAAAATGTAGTATTTTTGACTCTGCTTTTAATTGTAATGGCAGGAAATGTAGATTTTGAGTGATTAGTTTTGTACAAAACAAAAGTAATGCAGTCTGCAGAGAATGAAAACAATCAGGCATTTTAATTTAATTCAGAAAGTGTTACTAAAACTGAATTTTTCTTTGAAACTATGATCAAGAAATAGAGGTCATGATGCTAACTCTGACTTGCTTCATCTTGGGTTTTTTTTAATCTACTGTGCTTTTTCTTAACATCCCGAGGTCACGGGTTAGAGTTTTGCTTACAAATATAAATGTAGACTTAATCTCAGATATAATTTACTAATGTTAGGCACATGTACACTAAGTTTGAGTGCAACACTTGTATTTTATTAGTTGTCATCCACTACTCCTCTTCAACATCCTCTCTTACCAGAAGACTGACCCAACTTTGGTCAGGGTCATATACTTGTAAAACCATATATGTGTTGCGCTGTCATATGAAAACTCAATACATTATCAAATTAATGGTCAAAGAGTATATGCTCAAATCAAACAAATAAACCATAAAACAAATCCAAGTTACAAGATATTACCAAAAGAAACAAAAAAAGAGTCCAGTGCAGGAGCCTACACCCGGTCAGGATTTCCGACAACAAGGTCCTATCACACATTTTCCGTCGGAAAATCCGACCGTGTGTACGGGGCATAACAGTGCTTGTGGGGAACAGATCCCAATGATGGATAGGTAGTATCAACGGTCTCCAATCACACCACTTGTTAGCTGGGTGGATGATTGAATGAGAGTAAACCTCTACTCGCCTTAGTGGGTAAATGAATGGAAGTCAGCCTCCTCATCTACAGTATGCCGACCTGCCCGATGGATGGATCAGAGCTTTCACTCCTGCAGCTCAGTGCCCGGGTGAGTGGATAGGTGTCATATATCTCCATTCACTCAGCCTGTCACTCAAACTCATATTTTAGAGTAGATTAGACAGGCAATCCACCACGCAGCCACAAAGGAAACCGCATATAAAAGAGGAAGGGAGAATCGCTCATAGTGTAGCAATAAAAACAAGTTTATTAAAAGCTATTTGTCTACTCACATTGATGTAAAATCAAACTGCATATCAAACGACCACTTCGCACACCCCGGCGAGTGTGATGATGTCACTGCTGTAACTCCACCCCATGCATTTCATCCAAACAGACGTCATCAGTGGGGCAACAGTGGGCGCTTGCACACCAGGATGAAAATGAACCTCGTGGCCACCATATTTTTGAAGCCTAAGCTACTGCCTGCCTGGGTGAAGAGAATCGCCCATAGATGACACAATCATGTAAATCTTGGTGTAGTAGCCTATATTTTCTTGGCTGTTTGTGTACATCTCATCTACTGCAGCCTCTTAATGATCTAACACAGAGGTTAATTGTAAAAACTAAAGCCGGTACACACTGCAAGTTCTTTTTGTTCAATCCAGCAGGTTCAATTTAAAAAACTGACAGATCACCCTACCAACTCAAGCGACGTTGGTGCGGCAAACTCTCCTGCTGTGCTATTGTATTTTGACAGGGAGCTTCCACCAGTCAGAGTACACTGAGCCATTGGCTGCGAGTGCTGATCAGATGCTGGATTTCCAGCATATCCCGTTAGAGCAGCTTCTGATAGGCAGACTGCTATACATTCTTACCGAAAGCCAGCTGGTTCAGCAGGACTTTTGGACAGTGTGTACCCAGTCTAAATGATAAGTTCAGCTATGGAACAAGGTACAGTACATGTTCCACCCATATTTAGGGTGAAACATGTAACATGTTCCAGCTCCTGCATCTTCAACCTCCTCCCTGTGACAGTGGGTGGGGGATCTTCTCCCCGCAGTCACTGTCAGAACTTAAAAACAGCGTGCCCGTAAAAGGCTCCACCCACATGGTCATTTATTCTTAAAGTTCTGTGAATAAATAAACTACAAATACATTTGTCCTCTGCAGCCGACCGCTTGTATTTCCCAATGAACTGTGAGGGTGCTGGCTAACGCTCTTGTAGTCCATTGATGCCTCCTGCCATTCAGTAACTGTCTACCTGTATCGGTCTATATCCGAGTAACAGGCAGACAGTGTACTGAGAGTCTGCAGGATCCAGAAATTGTAACCGCAAGATGCTGATTGCGGGTGCAATGCCTTACAGCCTGCAGAGTAAAAAAAATAAATAAATGCACATTTTTTTTACCTGCAAAAAGATGTGCATTTATTTGTTTTTGTAAAAGGTGAACTGAGAGGCTGAGCCTATGGCCTAAGTTCAATAATTGCATTTTCAGGATAAAAGGGACATGTTTCTAAATAATTAAATTGTTGATGTATTTTGCAACATGTCAGTAATTTATTCATCAAGGCTTGCAAAGGTAATGATAGGTCTGCTTAAACTGTGAGACCCTAGTGCAAAGTTCCGTGGTCATGCTCAAAAATGAATTTATGATCAAGTTTATGTTAATAGTTTAAGCTTGATGGTTTTTTTAATTATGATTTGTATCTTTTTATTACTATTACTTACAACATTTAGTTCAATGTGCACCAATGGCACAGGTGCTACGTTACATTACTTTTCAAAGAGGAGGAAACTATTTGACTTTCTCTCTGATTGAAATTCCATATGGTCCCATCTGTATATAGTAGGTAGGGAGGGCAGAAGAGATTCTTCTCTAAACCACTCAGTTGTGTTTGTTAGTTTGGGCTTAACATGTTACTAGACCCACAACAGTAAAATCAGTCTGTATATGTAGTAAAGCATGCTTGTTATACTCGCTGTGGAACCTAAGGGTTTAATCCTCCGCATTGTGTAAAAAGACTGTTTGATCCTGTCTTCTCTAAACCTCCCCTTCTTTCACTGTCCCCAATCTATCTGCTGATTGAATAGAGCATTGGGGGCAAGCTGCACATGCTCAATTTGGTATGTATTGCTAGAGCGTTTTTTTTTTTTTTTTCTTGGGAGAGTGCATGTGATCAGCATAGGGCCAATCAGACAGAGGGTCAGGGACCAGTATGAGACAGTGAGAGCGATAACACCAAATTTAACACACCTGCTCCCCATTCACACCTGAGACCTTGTAACACTAACGAGTCACATGACATCGGGGAGGGAAAATGGCTAATTGGGCCCAATTTGGAAATTTTTAATAAGGGGTGTACTCACTTTTGTTGCCAGCAGTTTAGACATTAATGGCTGTGTGTTGAGTTATTTTGGGGGGACAGCAAATTTACACTGTTATACAAGCTGTACACTCACTACTTTACATTGTAGCAAAGTGTAATTTCTTCAGAGTTGTCACATGAAAATATATAATAAAATATTTACAAAAATGTGAGGGGTGTACTCACTTTTGTGAGATACTGTATCTCCACCTAATGGTGGCAGAATAGTTTCAAACCTAACCTTCCTAAGACTAAGCTGGTGGCATCAACAAAGTCTCCTCTGCACTTCGTTCCTGAGGCAACTAATCACAGAACACCAATGAATGAGTGTCCTTCTCCCACTAACACCAATGATAGGGAAGCCCTCTTCAACTGACAAAATTGTTCAGGGGTTCTTCTCTTCATGAACACCTACATTGGTGCACTCACCACTGACCACCCATGTAATAGGAACATTTGCACTGACACCAATGTAATATGGGGTGTTTTACACTGACCACCATTATTTTGGGGGCATTAGTATCAGTGCAGAATGCTTTTGTTACACTGGTGGTTGCTGTAATTGTCTCTCTTTCATCACTGGTTAATGTGAATTTCCTGTTACATTGGTAGCCAATGTAAAGGATGCCGCTATATATGTATTTACTTTAAATATTTCCTAGGTAGTAAATTTAAATGCTATTGATACATTGGTGGCAAGTGTAGAATTCTCTGTTGCATTAATTGTAAGTATAACTACCCCTGTTAAATTAGTGCTCAGTGCAAAAGCCCCCTTTACATTGGTAGTCAGTGTAAATGTCCTAAAAAATATATAGAAGACTGCGTTGTGCTAAATATCAAATCATAACTAGGACACTAATGTTCTTATTTCTGGACAGCTCACAGCAGAGGAGGCCAGGGAGCAGCATGAGTTAAAAGCTCTTCTTCGATGGCATCGCCTTAGTGATGAACTCAAAAATTCCCAACAGGAACTACAAATTCTTAGGTATGTAATATATAAATATTTTTTTATTTTTTTTATTTTTTTTAGGGCCCTTAAGAACATTTTTTGATTTTTTTTTTTACAATCTAATCTGATCATTTGAGACTATATGAACATATGGATCTTGTGTATAAATGCTTTAGCTGTAGCAGCAAAGTCTTTGAAGTACTCTTGTGAGGATATGTTCAGACTACATGCATGATCATGTATTTTCCAGGACAATCAAACACATGGATGTAAGATAATCTATTGTCTTCACTAGGACCTGCTCCAGCCAGCATCTTGCATTTCATTAGAAAATATTTCTTCTGTGCTGTATTTTAGGTGTGTTGGCCTGCTTTGCAGTTAAAATCCATGTGAAAGCAAGGGTTTTTTTTTTTTAGTTTTGAATGGAGTGGGGAAGCATTAGAACCTTTGTTGGTTCTTTACTCCAATCAGGGGCTCCAAAGATTAGGTATTATCTTCAGTAGAGACACACAGAAAGAAAAATGCATTTTTTTCCCTGTAAAGTAGTGAGATCATGTAATTCTTCTGACCATTTAATTTCGGTCTGTCTTGCTGGTCCTTTATTTCTTGTCTGATGAAACAGTAAGTGAGGGGAAATCTCTCTAACAGAGCCCCGATAGCAGTAAAAACCCAAAAGGGGTTCTAACTCTATCCAAAATGTGCCAACTCTATCCAAAATGTAAAACAAACGTTATGGTTGGATATACACACACGACTTTTACCACATAATGCTAATGCAACATGGGTCAAAGTTATTGCTTTCTGATGTGAACTAGCCCTTTCTGTCCAGTATATTCTGTACTGTGTTTTAACTCCATGTGTATTGTTACATCTCAATTTTTATAATTTGGTAAAATAATTTCTACCGAATCTAGACTTCAGCCGAGATCTAAGGCTACATTCACATGGACATTTGTATCTGACAGCAGTAATCTGCACTTGAAAATATTCCCTGCAGATAGTCGCAGTTTGTAAATGCAATTAGGTATGTTTAGAAGCATTTAGCTGCATTTAGGTGCGTCTGCATTTTCAGGCATTTTTTTCCCAAATACCCCATTTTTTGGGGAATGGTATACCCCAAGCACCTCATCTTCCTCTTTGTGGGTAGTTTTCTGAACAATGAAATCCATGTAATTGAAATAGAGTACAGAGCAAAGCTTACCATTGCATGCCTGCTTGAGAGGAGAAGAAGATTGAGGGTCGGAAACACCAAGATTGCACGGGAACGTGGCACGCATTCCTATGTGGTGTGATTTGACAGGCCATTTATTCATACTGTGGTACCATACGATTTGGTGTCTGCAAATGCACTGCATTGCAATCTGTGTTTGGGGTGCTGTTAACAATACATTGGCACCTGCATGCAGATTACAAGGGCAGTGTTGTCACCTGCAGTGCGGGAAACGTGTCTTTCCTGCACTGCGTTCTGGTGTGAGGCAGAGACAGGGTCAAAACATAGACATAAAACATAGAGGATAAAAGTAATTGTGTTATGTAATACTTTGGAATAGAGGCAGGAGGAGAGGGGAGGGGCAGGGAGGAGATCAGCTCTACAGACACAGACTGGAGCTGACAGGCAAGGAAGGTGGGGGAGAGGGAGAGACACTGCGGGATGACGAAGGCATGTAACCTGCCCACGGTAATCATGGATCAGCAGCCATGATTACCGTGGTCAGCACACACAGGGGGAGACAGGATCAACCAAGTATTTTAGATTAAAAAAAGGGACAAATTACAATTACAACAGCACTCACTGTGCTACTGATAATGCTTTAAAGGAGCTTTTTTTTTTTTTTTTTTAGGGTTTTAACCACTTGAACCATTTGCTGACCGTGCTCTAGCCGAATGATGGCTACAGCATGGGCGGCTAGTTTTGGGAGGCCATCATTCAATGGCCTCCCGTGATTGGGCCCACTTCGGGGCACGTGCAGCTGACTCTGTGATCAGCAGTGTCCAGAGGACCTTGCTGATCATAGATTCGCCAGTCAGCTGCTCTTTACCACGTCATCAGCTGTGTCCAATCACAGCCGATCACAGATGTAAATAGAAGCCGGTTCTCGGCACTCCTTTTCTCATGCTAAGAGTGTGAGGAGAGGAGAAGAGAGTCGATACCTGGCTTCTGTAAAAGGGACATCTACAATGGTAATCAGGGCACTGATTATCAGTGCAGTCCAAACAGTGCCCACTAGTGCTGTCAATGTGTGCCCACTAGTGCTGCCAATGTGTGCCCACCAGAGCTGCCCATCAGTGCCTGCTCATCCTGCCCTACTAGTGCTCATTAGTGCTGCCTACCAGTGCCCATCATTGCCGCCCATCAGTGCCCACCAGTGCTGCCTCACAGTCCACATTAGTGCCACCTCATCAGTGCAGCCTATCAAGGCCCATCAGTGCAGACTATCCGTGCCCATTAGTGCAACCTCATCAGTGCACATCAGTGAAGGAGAAAATTTACCTGTTTCCAAAATTTTATAACAAATTATGAAAAAAACATTTTTTTAAAACTTTGCGGTCTTTATGTGTTTATTTAGCAAAAAATGTAAAACCCAGTGGTGATTAAATACCACCAAAAGAAAGCTCTATTTGTGTGAAAAAAATGTTAAAAGATTTTGTTTGGGTACAGTGTAGCATGACTACGCATTTGTCATTCAAAGTGTGACAGCAATGAAAGCTGAATATTGGCCTGGGCAGGAAGACTATATAAGTGTCCAGTAGGCAAGTGGTTAAGAGGTGCCTTTGAAACCAGTGATAAGTCATTTAGATTATGAATGCCTTGTTAGGTTTAGACATAAGCAGATTTTATAACTATGTTTTGGAAATAATACTTCTGTTGTTCTGTCTACATTTTGACACTACCCATTAATTAACATGCCTGTTGTTCATTTTTGTGCTGTGATGCCTCAAATGTCTCATTTTTATAAGATAACTGAAATGTTGTACTTTCATTCTTAAAGCGGACTTCCACTGGTTTTTACATTTATTAAAAGTCAGCAGCTACAAAAAGTGTAGCTGCTGACTTTTAAAAGAGAAGTAAAGGTTTTGTTTTTTTTCCATATTCATACTTACCTAGGTGGATGCAGCCTGGCTCGGTTCTCACAGCTTCCTGAGCAGAGAGCTGCTGCCTGTCAATTAGCAGTCTCTCTGCTCTGCTCCTCCACACTCACTGGAGCGCTGAGCTGTGGAGGGGCGGAGAGCGGCTGTCTCAGGCTCTCAGCGGCTCACTGAGAGCCTGGGATGGGTGTCAGTCCAGGCACCTGGTGGATCCAGACCCCCATTGTAGTAATGATGCGGTGCCTGGACTGATTCCTGTGACTTTAGCAGAGAGCGGACTTCAGACCGCTCTCTTCTGAAAATGGGTCACAAACCGAATTGCACTCCTGTGATCCATAGGAGAAGCCCAGCCAAACGAGCTTAGACTGTACTTCTCCTTTAATAAACAGACACTCACCTGTCCCACGGTCCAGCGATGTGGCCGCCCGATGCCTCGCTCTTTCTCCCGCCTCTCCGCGGCGCCGGTATTGGAAGTGTGGGTGCCCGGCTATGAAAGTTTGCAGCTTCACAGTTGGTCACGCACTGCACATGCGTAAGTCGCGCTGTGCTCTGTCAGTGGCCAGGCAATCTTCCGGAACCTGTGACAGGAAGGAGGAGTCGTCTACTGAGCGGCGAGGCGACCAGACCAGGAAGTGGGAGCTGGGTACCTGTCAAAACTAGGTACCCACTCTCCCCCCCCCAAAAAAAAAATTACATGCCAATTGTGGCATGTTGGGGGGCGAGGCGTACTTAAAGCGGAAGTTCCACTTTTGGGTGGAACTCCTCTTTAATATGGTCATTGATTCAGACTGATATAACCTTGTTGTTGTTCCTGGTCAGAGACTCTGTTTATGATATTTTTGGGGAACAGAAAAGCCACTGTCTATTAAATGTTAGCATTATATAGAAGAAGGGGAGCACGTTTCCCATGTAAAAATGGCATCTGAATCATTTTTATTAAAGAATAACTAAAGGCAAAACTTTTTTTTAGTGTTGGATAGAGTGAAGAGGGATTAGAACACTTGCCAGTTTTTATTGCTGTCGGTGTCCCCGTTAGAAAGATTCACCCTCTCTATTTGTCCTTATTATTATGGCTTGTCCTCAGAAAAGTAATGTAGGGGAAATCTTCCAACAGGGACACTAGTTCTGGTGACCTGGGGGTCCCCAAGGAATTCTCTTAATTTGCAGTGATTTCCTCTTACTTCCTGTTTGGCTATGGGACTGGAAGTAAAGGGAAATCTCCAAAATGGGACTTGGAGTAAAAAAAAATTTTTGTCCATGGTAAGTCTTTAAAGCATCAGTGGGTCCAAAGTGAAATCAGTTTTAGGTACTGTAGTTGGAAACATTGTTTTATCAAAGGACTGCTTCTCCTTTAGCCAGTCATTTTTTTGCTTTTATAAAGGTAACGTAGACCTCCAGATAAGTCTTGTGGAAGGGTTAAAAAAATCTCCAACAAACACATGGCAGTGAACAGTTAATATAGGCTCAAACAGTTCTATACTCAAAATAAATGGTGCACAAAATAGGTTTGTGCTTATAAATCATTGTAATTGGTTTCTATAGGCAACATTAAAATTCAACTTCAATACATGAGGCCCAGTGCTTCCTAAACCCGTCTCTACTAATTGTGCTTTTTTTAACATGCCTGTAAGATGTGGAAAATGTGACTGCTATTAAAGTGTATGTAAAGTCAATTTTCTTTTTAGTTTTGGATAGGATGTGGAAGGTTTAGAACCTCTGTCTGGTTTTCATTTCTGCCTATGTCTGGGTTGGGGATGTTCAACCCTCGTTATTGGACTTGGTGACCCTTGTCTTCACTATGGAAAGTGGTAGAAGGTCCAAACCTTTGTTTGCTGTAACAGGAACAATAGGGGAGGAAAAATCTTCCAATGGGGGCAGATGCCTAAGACGGGATATACTCTTGCTTTGAAGAGATCTCCTCTTACTTCCCGCTGTGTCCTTTGGGACTGGGTGTTAAGGTAAATCTCCTCAATAAGACAGTCTAAAATTAAAATTACCCGTATATACTCGAGTATAAGTCGAGTTTTTCAGCACATTTTTTTCTCAGGGCCACTTTGTGCTAGGGACCCCAAATTTGGTGTGCAAACCCAGTGGAACTGGTACCATAACATATCCAAAGCTGGGGTTCCTAGGACCAAGTGGCCCCGAGATACGGGGCCCCAAAATCGGTTCGGAAAATGGCATTCTCTGCTGCAGAAGTGCTTGACATTTTCTGAAGCGATTTTTGGGGCCCTGTAATCTCAGGGACACTTGGTGCTAGAAACCTCAGCTTTGGATATTTTATGGTGCTAGTTCCACTGAGTTTGCACATTAAATTTGGGGTTCCTAGCACTAAGTGGCCCCGAGATACGGGACCCCAAAGTCAGTCAACTTTGCCCATCTGCAGCAATGTCATTTTGGGACCATTTGGGTTCAGAGACCCCAAATTTTGCAGCTAGGGGGCATCTAGGAACCCTAACTACCTAGTTTGAAGTTCGGGGGACCTATGGCTGCAAATGGGCACAGTGAGGCATGCAAATGGGCACAGTGAGGCTGCAAATGGGCATTGTTGACCCTATTTTCCACTTACAGCAGCTGTGCATTTCTCACCCTCGTCTTATACTCGGGTCAATAAGTTTTTCCCATTTTTTTGTGGTAAATTAGGACTTTGACTTATACTCGGAACGACTTATACTCGAGTATATACGGTAAAACGAAAAAAAATTGAATACACTTTAAAAGTCTTTGGAAGAACATACACTGAGATTAAATAACTAAGTAAACTGGGTCTTCGGTATTTTTTCATCAACAGAGTTCAGTAAGTATACATTTTATGCAGTGTATTTTTGGATATTTGAATATTTTAGTAATGGATAAATGCCTTCTGGCATTTTCCAAGCGTTCGTCTTAATCGTGGGGAAAAAAACAGTTCCAGATTCTTCCTTTCCAAGCAAAAGTCCTTTGTTTGAAGTCTTTCATGGTTGCTTCATTTTGTAACCGCAGACAGAGGGGAATATAAGTATAGCACTGGCAGACTAAAGGAAATCAATGGGATGTATAAAACAAGATCCCAGGCAGCCTTAGTAGAAGCAGATGCCATCTATCTGTTCTTTCTGGCAGATCTAGGTAAGAGAGATGCCAGAGACCCAAGAACACTGGACTGACCTACCCCCGCTCTGATACCCAAAAGAAGAGCATATATTTAGGGAGCAGAGAAAGGAAAGAGACTGCACCTCTCAAGCTTAGAGATTAATTCTGGAACGCCGCCTGCGCCTTTGTTCTGTGCAGTAACCACTACCATACCCTGTCACAGACACACAGGCCAGGAAAACATGCCTGCCGGCTTGTTTCCCCTCTCAGGTTACTGACTGTACCACATTCGGGATTAGCAAAGAAGAAAATACATATTGTTCTGAAAACCACACCCTGCTGTCTCTACTTCAGAGCTTGTATCCTTCCATGTGGCTACACATCATCAGACATGGGGTGGGGTGGGGGGGACACTGAGCTGAGAAATGCCTTGCCAGTCATTTGTCTACAAACATAACGTGATGAATGGGACAGTTCTGATACAGGAGGTGGCACTCTGGTGGCCAGCACTGTGTGTGCAATGACTTGATAGTTTGCAGCCACAATAACAGAAGGCTTATCACCTGCTAGCATACAACACTGACTAACAGCTGCTGATTGCCTTTATTGTAAGGATTAAAGAATAACAATCACCTTTCAGAGATACATCACTTATCTGCCGATGGATTTCCTCATTTTTTTAATGTTCTATGAACGCATTTGGGAATGTCACTGAAATGGGAGTTCTGTTTAACCCTTACTGACTCTAAACGCACACAGCAAAGCAAGGCAGCTTTTTTTTTTTTTCCCCCCCTATGAACTCTGCACACTGTTACTGTCACCTCCCCTTTCTGTCTGCGTGTTTTATTGTCCTGTCATCATAACTGGTGATTTTCACAAGAAGTTATTGGGGGATTTCTCCCAGAAAATCCTGGGAGTGGTTGACGACAGGAAGTCTGCCAATAATAAATTCTGCAGTGCCTGGGGCTCAAGCTGTTTTCGTGAGACTTGTATTTTACAGCTCTTGATTTCCTGATAATGCTGTGAAGAAACACAAGCTCACGTGAGACAAAGCCGACATAGCTGTGGCATTCGTACGAAAACAATACGGCATTGTCGGCGGTATTATTTTAGTGATCTTTGCTATAAAAATAGAACCCGAGACACATATCTTTACAGCTGCCAGATCATTTCATATAGGGAGATCTAAGGTCATTCTTATGTCTATGCTATAATATTTCCTGCTATTTCTTCTTAAAAGACAAATCCACTAAACACTATTTGTGTCTGAAAAGGCCGCAGTAATGTCCTAAAGCTTCTAATTTAGTAAAGCAAAAAAATAAACTAATGCACAGATAAATCACAAAATCAGTGCATAAAGAGTTTATACCATACATACCATAGTCCCAGGTCACACATATGCGAAGTGGAAACCAGCGCGATTCCAGTGCGGGTTCTCGCATCGCATGTCACTCGCCGGTGGTTCACACTGACATCAGTGAACCGCTGCAGATGAATAGTTAATGACACCCCCAGATCGGTTCATAGTGAGAACTGTCAAATGGTGCAGGAATCAGATCGCATAGGTGTGAACACGCATGCGATCCGATTCCAGTGCAGACCAAAAAAGGGTCCTGCGCCATTTTGGTGCAAATGCAATTTTAGCCATACAGTTTGTATGGATGAATTCGCATCGCACAGACTTTGCGTGTGATCTGCACAGCAATGCAGTGCAAATCACATGCAATGTCTGTCATCGCACAAGTGTGAACCCAGCCTAAAGGTGCTGAAACTAAAGACTTAGTTTGCTCACAAAAGACCCAGTAATAAATACACTCTTAAATAAATAATGGGCAGCACTCCAGACAGCTAACTGTTCAAGTTTCATATATTTCTGAAAGGAAGCATCATAAAAAGACACAAAATTAAGGCCCCTTTCACATGATTGTTCTGATCCTGAAAAACGGACAGGCGAGCTCCATCGGAAACCTCCATTTTCCGCTATGAAGCAGCGGATGTAAAAGGACATGTGTCCGTTTACAACCGCCTACATCCAATCCGATCTGAGAAAAAGAACTGGACGGGTATCCATTTACCTTCCATCCAGCAGATGGGATGGCTGTCGGGTGTAAACTATCATTGGATCCATTTACATCTGACCGCCCTTAGAGGAGAGCAGGCTGTGTCCATGTCACTCTGCATAAGCGGAGCAGACATGGACCTGCCATCCGCCTGCTCAGTGGACAGATCCGCTGCTGAACAAGCAGATCACAGGCAGAGTCCGCTCCGTGTGAAAGGACCCTTAAGGCCAGTACACACAATAGGAAAATCAGAATGTAAAATTTCGTCCAATGAACGTTCTGCTGATTTTCAGATCGATAGTACGGTGCTTTTGACAGCCGATTCTGTTTTTTAGTCTGACAAAAGCTGGATGTGCAGACTATAAGATTTTTGTCGTATCTGAACACAACGTCCGATTTTCGTATGATTAGTACGGTTTTCGTACAAAAAAAATCGTAAGAGCAAGACTACGTATGCTCAGAAACGAAAGAATACATACAAAACAATTCAACGCATTACGTCACTTCTGAAGTTGAATTCTGTAGTACAAGAATTTTCCTATGGTGAGTAACCTCTTCACTTTCGACATGAGACTAGCATGCAACCAAAAACGGACGAACGGTCGTCCGAAAATCTGATCGTGTTTACGAGGCTTAACCACTTCCCGACCGGCGCACGCCGATGTACGTCGGCAGAATGACATGGCTGGGCAAATGGGCGTACCTGTAAGTCCCATTTAATTCCCCGCCGTGCCATTGCCGGCGGGGAGCTCCGTGAGTCGGGTGGACGAACGGGGAGATGCTAATGTAAACGGGCATCTCCCCGTTCTGCCTAGTGACAGTGTCACTGATCTCTGCTCCCTGTCATCGGGAGCAGAGATCAGTGACGTTTTACAGCTAGCCCATCCCCCCTACAGTTAGAAAACACTCCCTAGTACTGACTTAACCTCTCCCCGCCCCCTAGTGGCTAACCCCTTCACTGCCAGTGTCATTTACACAGGAATCAGTGCATTTTTATAGCACTGATTGCTGTATAAATGACAATGGTCCCAAATATGTGTCAAAAATGTCCGATGTGTTCGCCATAATGTCGCAGTCACAATAAAATCGCTGATCACCGCCATTACTAGAAAAAAAAAAATTATTAATAAAAATGCCATAAAACTATCCCCTTTTTTGTAAACGCTATAACTTTTGCGCAAACCAATCAATAAACGCTTATTGTGATTTTTTTTTTTACCAAAAATATGTAGAAGAATACGTATCGGCCTAAACTGAGGGAAAAAAAATGTTTTTTTAATTATTTTTTGGGGATATTTATTATAGCAAAAAGTAAAAAATAATGCGTTTTTTTTCAAAATTGTCGCAATTTTTTTGTTTATAGCGCAAAAAATAAAAACCACAGAGCCAATCAAATACCATTAAAAGAAAGCTCTATTTGTGGGAAAAAAAGGACGTCAATTTTGTTTGGGAGCCACGTCGCACGATCGCGCAATTGTCAGTTAAAGCGACGCAGTGCCGAATCGCAAAAAGTGCTCTGGTCAGGAAGGGGGTAAATTCTTCCGGGGCTGAAGCGGTTAACAAACATCTATAGCCATGGATAGATACCAGAAAAAACCTTCAGCTGGCATGCGGACGCTCAGGATCAGGTGGAGGTGGGAATCACGTTTTGGAGTAAAAACACTTTGTCAGGTAGATCTTGTTTGATGAGTTGTGATTCCCACCTTCACCTGATCCTGAGTGTCCACATGCCAACTGAAGGTTTTTTTTCTGGTATCTATCCATGTGTATTGATGTTTGCTAATTACTCTATTTTTAGGCTGGCCATACATTATGCAATTTTTTTATTCAATTTCCTTTAGATTTACCTTCAACTATGTAGTGAAATGGCCTGTCTGATTGCATACAAATTCAAAGTGTTTAGGTTTGACTTCATATTATATGGTTTTGGTAAAAGAAAAGAAAAATTGTGCAAGAAAATTGTATAATGTATGGCCAGCCTTAGCCTGAATCTTCTCCCTATTTTAATAGAAATTTATAAGATCCTTGTAGCTGAGAGTTTGCCTTTGTCTAGATATAGGAAGTGTGGGGAAATCTTGTGCTTGTTCTACAATTTACTGTTATGCCTTTATATGATGCTTCCTTTCATAAATATATGAAACTTGAAACGTTCGCTGTCTGGAGTGCTGCCCATTATTTATTTAGACTAAAGCTTCTAACTGCAGGACAACTAAGTAGAAATGAAAATATCATTATCATACATTTCAGGACACAGCAATCGACTCCTAGACCATGGGTTATATGCTGCAGCCAATGCCTATGAATCAATTCTGTGTCCCGTACTGTATCCAAGATAGTGTTTACAGGTACATCAAAATTCCTTTTATCTTTATCATACAGTACAGGACTTAGAATCAATTCCTAGACCGTGGTGGAGGCATATAACCCATGGTCTATGAATCAATAACTGTACTGTACTCCAAAAATCTGTCATTTAAAGGTACATCAAAATGTCTCTTTTTAGATCCTTTTGGTCTGGCTATTTATTTTCCCTTTGTGCAAAATGTTCTGCCAGTCTCCATTATGGGTCTGATATATACATATTTCATGGAATCTTAGGCTCTGATTTTTTTTTTGGATATGGGAGCACCCAGAAAAAGCCTGATAACGCCAGGAGAACATACTACTTACAGATGTCTTGTTGACATATAACCCAAGCACTTTGCTGCTATTCTGCCCAGATATGTCTGCCAATGTATGCCTAATATATAGTATATTTGTGGACTGTACTTATTTTGACATAGGAACATGTGTTCTTCTGGATGGCAGGATCACTGTTGGGCCCACTCTGAAAAGTGGTCCACTGTGAATTGCTTTTCAGAGAATTTACAAGTGTAAACTTAGTGTTAGATGGGGAAAGGTCCACTTTTCTATCGGTTCTGTTTATTATACTCAAATTGTTCATTGCCTTAATCATGCTGTAATATTGTTAGGGGTTTTGGAAAATTTGGGGGAAAAATGTGTTAAATTTGTTTGATGGCTCATAGCACTTCCAGTCCCTGTTTTTAATGTTGTCTTTTGTTGTTTTTTGGTGTCTGTCCCCTTTGGGTGATACATCTTCAGCTAAGCCAGTCTTTGGGTCCAATGCAAAATTATAATAAAGTTATTGTTATTTTTTTTATTACAACCTTTGTGTTGTGTAAATTTGTTTCAGGAGGTACTTTTTCTTGTAGGTTCTTGTAGGACCTGGCTGCTATGGACAGCATAGACACTTACCTGTTTTTATAAATGAGGCCCATTGTGCAGATTTAATGATTTACACAATAGCTCTTTATAAACCTTAACAAGTGTATTCCTAATAGCTTTTACAGAGCCCGTTCCTTATCCTCTATGCATTTTGCAGCTTGTTATTAAGTTACAGGTATCAAGACTGGCTAGCTGTTTTACTTGGTTCACTGCTGGTTTGAGTTGGAGAGACAGCTTCACCAGCATTCTTTTAATAGCACATCACTGTATTGTAAATCTGATTTAGAATTCAGAAACCTTGTATTTTAGTAAAGTCTGTTATATTTTTTTTATCATTTACAAAAAAATACACAGACATACATATAGGTGCACATTTAAAATGGCACTAAATGATATCCTTATTTTACAAAAATAATTTATACACATCTACCTATTGACCCTGTAATCGATTTTTCATGAAATAGTTTTTCACTGTGTTTTTCTGCCTCCTTCTAACATCCTCCATAAGCAATAGAAGGTACTAATTTGAGTTAAGAATACATACAGTGCCTTGAAAAAGTATTCACACCCCTTGAAATTTTCCACATTTTGTCATGTTACAACCAAAAACGTAAATGGTTTTTTTTGGGAATTTATTCGATAGACCAACACAAAGTGGCACATAATTGTGAAGTGGAAGGAAAATGATAAATGGTTTTCAACATTTTTTACAAATAAATATGTGAAAAGTGTGATGGGCATTTGTATTCAGCCCCCCTGTGTCAATACTTTGTAGAACCACCTTTCGCTGCAATTATAGCTGTAAGTCTTTTTGGGTATGTCTCTACCAGCTTGGCATATCTAGAGAGTGACATCTTTGCCCATTCTTGCAAAATAGCTCAAGCTCTGTCAGATTGGATGGAGAGCGTCTGTGAACATCAATTTCCAAGTCTTGCCACAGATTCTCAATTGGATTGACGTCTGGACTTTGGGCCATGGGCTAGCACAAAGGAGACAATGCTACAATAAAAAACCAACAAACAATATATTTCTTTATAACAACTTATTTATTTTGGAAATTAGATTTTGGCCACGATGTTGTTCAAGGGGTAACCTTATAATGCAATAAACTTCAAATAATTATAAAGCCATCTTGGCTATAATACATCACTCAAATTTTACACTGTGTCCATCCAGACAATGCTGGACGACTATTCCCCCACTAAACAACACCATGACTGATAAGAGAATTGGGGAGGGCGGGTAGGAGTCCCGGTCCGGTTCCACAGGGTCTGCTTGTTAAACGGCCGGACTGCCCTTTTTATCTCCTTCAGAAACTCGGGCTATGCAAACCGCCAATTTCCTCCAATCAGCTGCTTGTTGCTGCGCAGGAGAAGCTGCTGCTGTTACCAATAGCAATCCTACAGGAAACATAAGGAAAACCTGCATCCCCTTTGAGCTCTCCCATGTTGGTCCTGCATATTGCATGGACCTGTCATTCTAACACATGAATATGCTTTGATCTGAACCATTCCATTGTAGCTCTGGCTGTATGTTTAGGGTCGTTGACCTGCTGGAAGGTGAACCTCCACTCCTGTCTCAAATCATTTGCAGACTCTAAAGCCGCGTACACATGGGCGAACTTTTGGACCGGACTGGTCCGACGGAACAAATCCGTCGGACAATCCGACCTTGTGTGGGCTTTATCGGACCTTCAGTGGACTTTTTCTGTTGAAAATCAGACAGACTTTAGATTTGGAACATATTTCAAATCTTTCCGACGGACTTGAGTCTGGTCGAAAAATTTGTTCGTCTGTATGCTAGTCTGACGGACAAAAAAGGACGCAAGGGCAGCTATTGGCTACTGGCTATGAATTTCCTTATTCTAGTCCCTTCGTACATTATCACGTGCAAACCAACGGACTTTCAAACGGAGTGTGTACGCGGCATAAGTTTTTTTTCTATAATTGCCCTGTATTTGGCTCCATCCATTTTCCCATCAACTCTGACCCGCTTTACTGTCCCTGCTGAAAAAAGCATCCCTACAAGATGATGCTGCCACCACCATGTTTCACAGTGGGGATGGTGTGTTCAGGGTGATGTGCAGTGTTAGTTTTCCACCACACATAGCGTTTTTTAGGCCAAAAAGTTCAATTTTGGTCTCATCTGACCAGAGCATCTTCTCCCACATATTTGCTGTGTCCCCTACATGGCTTCTCCTAAACTGCAAACAGGACTTCTTATGTCTGTCTTTCAACAATGGCTTTCTTCTTGCCACTCTTCCATAAAGGCCAGATTTGTGGAGTGTATGACTAATAGTTGTCCTGTGGACAGATTCTCCCACCTGAGCTGTGGATCTCTGCAGGTCCTCCAGAGTTACCATGGGCCTCTTTGCTGCTTCAATGATTAATGCTCTCCTTGCCAGGCCTGTCAGTTTAGGTGGACGGACATGTCTCGGTAGGTTTGCAGTTGTCCCATACTCCTTCCATTTTCAGATGACGGATTGAACGGTGCTCTGTGAGATGTTTAAAGCTTTGGATATTTTGGACTCTGTTGGACTCTGTTTACTAATTAGGTGACTTCTGAAGGCAATTGGTTACACTCCATTTTAGTTAGGGGTATCAGAGTAAAGGGGGCTGAATACAAATGCACGCCACACTTTTTAGATATTTATTTGTAAAAAAATGTGAAAACCATTTATTATTTTACTTCCACTTCACAGTTGTGTTGGTCTATCACATAAAATCCCAATAAAATATATTTACGTTTTTGCTTGTAACATGACAAAATGTGTAAAATTTCAAGGGGTATGAATACTTCTTCAAGGCACTGTATATACAGGTAATACAGGTAATATTTTTGTAAATATTTTATTATATATTTTTATTTGACAACACTGAAGAAATGACACTTTGCTACAATGTAAAGTAGTGAGTGTACACCTTGTATAACAATGTAAATTTGCTGTCCCCTCAAAATAACTCAACACACAGCCATTAATGTCTAAACCGCTGGCAACAAAAGTGAGTACACCCCTAAGTGAAAATGTCCAAATTGGGCCCAAAGTGTCAATATTTTGTGTGACCACCATTATTTTCCAGCGCTGCCTTGGCCCTCTTGTGCATGAAGCTCACCGGAGCTTCACAGGTTGCCACTAGAGTCCTCTTCCACTCCTCCATGACGACATCACGGAGCTGGTGGATGTTAGAGACCTTGCGTTCCTCCACCTTTCGTTTGAGGATGCCCCACAGATGCTCAATAGGGTTTAGGTCTGTAGACATGCTTGGCCAGTCCATCACCTTTACTCTCAGCTTCTTTAGCAAGGCAGTTGTCGTCTTGGAGGTGTGTTTGGGATCATTATCATGTTGGAATACTGCCCTGCGGCCCAGTCTTCGAGGAGAGGGGATCATGCTCTGCTTCAGTATGCCGCAGTACATGTTGGCATTTATGGTTCCCTCAATGAATTATAGCTCCCCAGTGCCGACAGCACTCATGCAGCCCCAGACCATGACACCCCCACCACCATGCTTGACTGTAGGCAAGACACACTTGTCTTTGTACTCCTCACCTGGTTGCCGCCACACACGCTTGACACCATCTGAACCAAATAAGTTTATCTTGGTCTCATCAGACCATAGGACATGATTCCAGTAATCCATGTCCTTAGTCTGCTTGTCTTCAGCAAACTGTTTGCGGGCTTTCTTGTGCATCATCTTTAGAAGAGGCTTCTTTCTGGGACCACAGCCATGCAGATCAATTTGATGCAGTGTGCGGCGTATGGTCTGAGCAATGCCAGGCTGACCCCCACCCCTTCAGCCTCTGCAGCAATGCTGGCAGCACTCATACGTCTATTTCTCAAAGGCAACCTCTGGATATGACGCTCAGCACGTGCACTCAACTACTTTGGTCGACCATGGCGAGGCCTGTTCTGAGTGGAACCTGTCCTGTTAAACTGCTGTATGGTCTTGGCCACCATGCTGCAGCTCAGTTTCAGGGTCTTGGCAATCTTCTTATAGCCTAGGCCATCTTTATGTAGAGCAACAATTCTTTTTTTCAGATCCACAGAGAGTCCTTTGCCATGAGGTGCCATGTTGAACTTCCAGTGACCAGAATGAGAGAGTGAGAGCGATAACACCAGATTTAACACACCTGCTCCCCAATCACACCTGTGACCTTGTTCAACTCACACATGTGAGGTATCACCAAGATTGTCGGAGTGAGAGGTCTATGCTAAAAAAATATATATAATGTTTGGGGGTTCTAAATAATTTTCAAGCAAAAAATATTGATTTTAATTTGCAAGCAACAAATGTCAAAATAGGCTTAGGAATGAAAGAGTTAAAAAAGTCGCCCACTGTGTGGCATCTCTTATATAGCCATGGGATGTGGCCATCAGGTGTCATCACCCAAAGAGCCCACCCCTTGTGATGACACGTGTCAACATGGGCCAGAGCCCCCCACCCCAAAGCTCCCATACCCTTATGTTGAGGGCATATGGCCTGTTATGGTTCGGGGGGCGCTCGCTCGTCTCCTCCCTTTCCTGACGTGCTGAGCTGCATGCTCAGATAAGGGTCTGGTATGGATGCCATTTAAAAAAAAAGTTTGACGTGAGGGGGGTCCCCTCCGAATCCACACTAGGGCCTGGTATGGACCTGGGGGGGGACCCCATGCCGTTTTGTTTCTTTTTTTCGTGATTTTTTTTTTGCCGGCAATTTTTTTTTTTTTTACTGCATTCAGCGGGAAATTCTGCTTACAGCTGATGACCCATCAGTTGTTAAGGACGCTTCCTGACCCCTTCCTTAGCAACCAGCAATGTACAGTGTGTTTACAGTGTATTTAAAGAGGAAAAAAAAAAACATAAAACGCAAAATGCATGAAAACTGTATGCAAAAACACAATTTTTAAGTTTAGGTTGAGTTTAAAAAATGCAAAACGCACTGCAAAACGTGCCTGAAAAACGCATCAAGTGCAGCCGATGTGAACCTAGCCTTAAATGAGTTGTAAAAGCAGAAGGTTTTTTATCTTAATGCATTTTGTGTGTAGCATCCCCCTCAGCACCCCCTAATTAATTACCAGAGCCCCATCTCTCTCCAGTGATGTCCATGAGTGTGTAAGCTGTCTGGCACATTCCTCCTGATTGGCTGAGACACAGCAATAGCGCCATTGGCTCCCGTGGCTGTCATTCAAACTCATTCAGCCAATCAGGGGGGAGAGGGGGCCAGGTCGAGGCTCCGTGTCTGAATGGATACACGGAGCACTGACTCGGCTCGGGTGCACCCATAGAAAACTGCTGGCTGAGAGGGCACTCGATAGGAGGGAGAGACCAGGAGCAGCGAAGGGGGACCCGAGAGGAGGAGTATCCAGTCTGCTTTGTGCAAAACCAACTGCACAGAGCAGGTGTGTATAACAGGTTTGTTATTTAAAGAAAAAAAAAAGAGACTTTACAATCACTTTAAACAATCCCAAAGTAATTTTCTTGAGTTTACCTATCCTTGGCAAATGAAAGCTATTTAGTAATTGGTTGTCATGAGTTGCAGCACACAGGTTTTGCAGCATCTCAAGGTCTTCTGAAGGCAGACATTTAAAAGAGAAGTATAGATTTGGGGGTTTTTCCTCCATCATACTTACCTAGGTGGATGCAGCATGGGTCCGAAGATACATCTGTCCCCCGCCGTCTCTGCACTGAGAACCGAGCGATCGAACATTGCAGATGGCTCGTTTCTCACAGCTACCCGAGCAGAGAGCTGCTGACTGTCAGTCACAGCTCTCCTCTCTGCTTCTTCCTCGCTCACTGGAGCACTGGGCTGTGCAGGGGATGGTGTGGCCATGTCAGACTCTCGGTGGCTCGCTGAGATAGGTGTCAGTCCAGGCACCTGGCAGATCCAGACTTTATTGTCGTGATGACGTGGTGCCTGGACGGATATCGGTGACGTCAGCGGAGAGCGCACTTCAGTCCGCTCTCTTCTGAAATTGGATCACAGGAATGCAAAACGAATTGCACTCCTGTGATCCATAGGAGAAGTACAGCTAAACAAGCTTTGGCTTGACTTCTCCGTTAATGCATCCTTATCCAGTGCCACAGCTGCTGGCCTAATCATGTCTATGCATGAATGCAACTCTTGTTTATGTGTACCGTAAACATAGGCTCTCCTGCACATGAAGTGCAGGTCATCAGACAAAGCATCTCTCTGTGCAGAATACTGTTTAGAACTGCAAAATACAGCTTATCTGTCATATATCTCGCTGGGAAAACTCTCTCCTTTGTTAAATTCAGCGGTCCATGGACATAAATCAGTTTCTGTATTTATTAAGGCCCAGCACAGATGCCAATTCTACTAATTTGATGATCTTAATAATGTTTCCTTACTTAGTGAGTGTATAAGGAGCATATGTGGCATCCCAGCAACAACTGCAACCCTGGCATAATGAGGCAATAGCAATGCCTGTGCAGTTTTGTCTGCAATGATCATACTGAACACGCAGCTAGTGATTAGACAAGTACATTTTGCACTTTGATTTGCCAAGGTGAAGGCACTTCAAGAATAGTTAGGTTCTTGTCTAAAGTTTTTATTACTTTTGGTAGTGTGATCAGCCAGATCAGAACAACATTTCACACTGCATTTTTTACACTACTTGGGTACTTGCGGAAGTTATCTTAGAACAGTCTGTTAAATGTCTAAAGTTAAAATAAAATGACTTGGAAGGGGGAAAAAATATATAAATTCACATAATGAACTTACTATAGCCTTGCTGAATGTATCTTGCCTTGCTGAATCTTGCTCTAAAAGTTTCTGAAAGACCGTTTTTGCTAATCTACTGTTCCTTATCAGCTTCATGGAGTAGGGATGAAAAGAGCCATTCATTCTGGCAGGCTTTGTATTGTGTGCTTTTAAATCAATACTTGGAAGTGTAATAGAATACCTGTGCTCTCAGCCATTCTGGTGATTTGAGATCCATCTAGCTAAGAAAAAAATATTAAACTTGTCTCTTCTTGTAATGTGACGATTCTAAACATATGGACTATTTACCTTTTGTTTTTGTGAAAATCATTTATTAGTGAAAAATAGTCAAGCATTTATCTATAAAACTGCCTCCCCTTGTTGTATCAGTGTAGCCTTACTTCTCTAAAAAATTTGTAATGCCTGTTAGTGAGTTCTGTTTACTTCCCTAGAATAATTGTAATGCCTGTTAGTGAGTTCCGTTTTTTAAAGTGGACCTGAACTCAAAAAGTAAAGATTTGCTGTGATATAGATAACATTTAGATCATGTGTCAAAGACAAGGTCTGTGGCCGAATCCAGCCCGCCAGGCCATTTCAGGTGGCCCTCACACCTCTCCTGCAGCTGCAGCACTCCCTCGTCTCCATCCCCACCTTGTGTAAGCAGTCGGCAGCAGAGAGGAGGACAGAACTCCTCCGTCAGATCCTGCACTTCTCCATGCAGTCACAGCACACCCTCATCTCTGCCTCCCCTGCTCTTCTGGTCTCAGCATTCAGCAGACTCTGGCAGCTGACTCCAGCCCTTTTCTGGTCCTCCTCCAGATGCTGCACTTTTTGCTTCCCAGCTCTGCGCCAAGCTTCTTCCCAGCAGCAGCACAAGTTAAGGGGAGTGCGCTGTGATGTAAGGGAAGAGGTGGGGTGTTGATGTTAGCGGGAGTGGGGTACTCTGAACATCTAGTCTTACAGATACAAATGGTCATTAGAGGGCAACCATAATGCTGATGTGCCCTAATAAAATTGAGTTTGACTCCCCTGATCTAGACGGTTAACTGTGCCTAAGCTGTACCCTGAAAAATGTATATTTTTCCTTAAATTCCTGTTAAATAATAGCAGTGTACTTCCTGACGTGACTGTTGGTAGGGATTCCAAAGACCATCAAAGACACTTTGCCAGTGACTGCTAGTCTCACAAGATTTGAAGTGAGGTTTTAGTATTGTCACTACCTTGCTGTTCTCTACTCTTCTTTCTGGAGAAAAACCTGTACATGAGTACCCGCAATGCAAGAATCTCCCTGCTTGTGCTACATTCTATGGATCTGTGCTTCCTCTCCTTCTCCTGCTGTTGCTTGATTATTTATCCATCAGTCATCCAACCAACATTCATGGAGGCTAGCATAGCATAAGGAAGCAAAGCTTTGTCTCTACCACAATTGCTGGCTTTTTTGGGTGCAGCATCCACATTGCAGCGCATTACCTTTTTAGCGTGGAAAAACAGGCTCAGTGTACTTCACCAGAGAGACTGTCTTATTTCCTGCTTCAGCTCAATTCTGAAAACGTATGCTCTCTGTAAGTAGCTGAAGGAGAGTAAAATTGGTTGCAGCCAGAGAACATTTTTCCAACAAGCCTGCTCGACAAAAGTCGATCAATAGATTAACTTCTGTTAAGCTGGAGCTGCCACACATGGATTGAATTTCAGCCTGTCCCTGCTGGACCAACCAAACTTTGATCCATCTATGACTAGATTTACAGTCGGTTTGCTATGTGGTAGACTTTTAAGTGTGTCTTATGAGCTCACTTGAAACAGAAGAAAAGATCGCCTGTGTGGGCCTAAAATCTAAGCTCACACCTCTGATTTCAGAGGCAGAAAATACAGGACTAGCAACAGCCCCTGAGAAGTAAAGGCCACCATACATTGCTGATTTGATTCCCACATCCATGCTGGTTGTAGAAATCTCCACTGCTGGCTATTGTATTTCTGTCTATTGTATTTATATTTTTGTATTTTTGCTGAGCCATTTGGTACTTCCAAGATTAGGAGAAAAACCAAACCACCGCCAATTCTGCTGTAAAAAATCCAAGTTTATTGTTTTCTGTCTAATTCTGATCTGCAGTTGTTCATTGCTACTTGGGTTTGTCCAGTAAAAATGCAGAGAGCAGCTGTAAACTGCACAAACAGTAGACGTACAGTAGTGTGCAAATGTTTTAAGAACTAGTGGAAAAAATGATGTGTTGATGCTCAAAAAAAAAATGCAATAAATCATATTTATTTATCAATTAACAATCATTGCACACAGCACATAAGTAAAACCATTTTTTTTTTTTTTTTTAGTAAAAACTGAAATATTTCATTTTAAATAGCAGGCCAGCAAATGACCTGATTTTAGTGAAGATTTTATGGTACTTTAGCCATTTATTTTAATAAATTAAACATTTTAATAGACACATCAGGGCTTTCTCTACTGTGTCTTGTTTTCTGCTTTAATTGCACATTTGATTTCTTTACAGTCTTTATTTGTTGTTGTTCTTAATGTGGCTTTAGGTTCTGGTACCATTTGATGGACCTCTCTCAGTTTAAAAAAAGTTTTACTTTACTTTTATGTGGTTGCTATCTTTAGCTGATCTGTTTTTATCCAGGATTATCAAGGCATGTATTTTTATTATGTTTACCTTGGGCGTGCATTGAAAAAAATTGTAATGGATCTCCAAATAGAAGCGAGACATGGCAGTCTCCATAGATTTGGAGGATTAGAGCAAGGCCTGGTCATCTGTAGCCATCTGTTATTTTAACACTATCACCATTGAGGCAGCCTATAAGGTTCTCCTCCGCTGGTATTGGGTACTGGCCCGCATAGCTAATTCAAACCCGACATTTAGTGATGGATGCTTAATGGGTTGTGGCCAACGTGGAGACGAGATCCACAGGTTTTTTGGTGGTCTTGCCCCCAATTGGACTTCTGATCCAGGGTCTTTGGCCTCCTCTCAACACTTTTTCATGTACCCTTCCACAATGACACCAGGCATGCACCTCTCCACTGCCCTCTTCCAGGCCTCTTCTCTTACCAGCAAAAGCTGGCCACCTACCTTTTCATGGCCGCAAAGCGTACCATTACCAGGGCTTGGAGGAAGCCCTCGGTTGGGTTTGCAGAGGTGAAGAGCATTCTGTCTACCCTCATGCTTCGATTAGAAAATGACCAGTATACTTCATGACTCTCACACTTAGTTTCTCAAAGTGTGGTGGTCTAATGCTCTCCCCACTCTGCCCCCGGCCAGCTTTGGTATTCCAGACCATTCTGGAGCACCTTCTAACCCAGAGGTTCCGTCCTCCGACTGGTGCACAGTCTACTCAGAGACTAGCACTTGATGGACAGAGGAAGGAGGAAAAGGAGGTCTGAAGATTTCCCCTCCCCCCTCCCTCTCCCCACCCATGTATCCTATGGCAGTTCAATAAAGCTTCGGGCCTGTGAACTCTTTTTTTCCCTCCCCTACCCCATCTCCTCCACCCCCCCCCAATCACACCTGTTGCCTATTGGAATGCTATTTGACAATATAGGACTTGACATTTTTGTGACATGTCTTTTTTAAGTAATGCTTTCAGGGTAATGCGGCATCATGCATGATGTGATGTTTCGGGGTACTATTACTCTGCGCAGCACATCAGGCATCATACCGCAGGATGAATGTAATTTATTTGAATGCTTGGAACTGTATTGTTATGTAGTGTATTTATGCGCTGCGTCGCAGTACAGAGTGGAATGTACCCTGTTGAAGTATTTGTTTTTTGTATATTTTCTTGCAAAATAAAGTATACATTTTCAACCCCCCCCCCCTTTTTTTTTTCTTCTTTTCCTTCCCCTCCATTATGGGATGATGATCCCACTTCCTTTTGCCTCCCCATGTCCTGGGCCTCTAAACCCAGTTACTCATTGTCACATTCGACACTAGATGCTGGATGCTTCTACATTTCAATTTGAAACCGTAAAAAATAGTTACATAGCTTCATAGTTAGTCATGTTGAAAAAAGACACAAGTCTATCTAGTTCAACCAATAAAAAAAAAAGAAAATATTCACTCCCATATACACAATCCTATACCCACAGTTGATCCAAAGAAAGGCGAAAAAAAAACCCCAGCAAAGCATGATCCAATTTGCAACAGCAAGGGAAAGAAAAACCTTCCTGATTCCCAGAGGCAATCAGATATTCCCTGAATCAACTTTACTTATAAATGTTAATACCCAAATATGTTTCTTTTGTATCTACGTGTGCTTTACTGTTTTGCTCCACTGCGTGGGACGCTTTCTCCTTTTTTGCTCTGTATCTTGATATTTTTTAACTCAATAAAAGCTATTGTACCAGAAAAAACATGTATGGATCTGGTACCAAGGTAAATATCGAAACCATTAAAAAAAAATTCCATGGAAAAAAATTGTAATGGGAATGCTCCTGGAACTGATTAGGCATCTATGGCGCCACCACCCCAACAACAAATCCATTTTTACCCAGTTGATGTCAGATAAGGACCGAGTTTGCAGACAAAACCACTGTGGTTGTTAATAAGTTGAGGGCTGTAAAAAATGTCTAATTTCACTTTACCCAGTATGTCCAGGTATTGGGAGAATATGACTTTCCCCAACTCTACCATGTGATAGTGCTGGTGCTTGATAATTGGCTGCTCATGCACCAAGAAATGTCACATGAGGGTGGAATGAGAGCTACAACTTGGATCTTATACAGGGCTTTTTCTCTTCGCTGTGGGCAACTGGAGTGAAGGACTAGCAAGAGGGAATGTAAGTACACTATATTGTCAACAGTATTGGGACGCCTGCCTTTACATGCTCATGAACTTTAATGGCATCCCAGTCTTAGTCCGTAGTGTTCACTATTGAGTTGGCCCACCCTTTGCAGCTATAACGGCTTCAACTCTTCTGGGAAGGCTGTCCTCAAAGTTTAAGTTTGTGTCCATGGGAATGTTTGACCATTCTTCCAAAAGTGCATTTGTGAGGTCAGGCACTGATGTTGGATGAGAGGGCCTGGCTCGCAGTCTCTGCTCTAATTAATTCCAAAGGCATTCTATCGGGTTGAGGTCAGGACTCTGTGCAGGCCAGTCAAGTTTTTCCACCCCAAACTCGCTCATCCATGTCTTTATGGGCCTTGCTTTGTGCCCTGGTGCACAGTCATGTTGGAACAAGAAGGAGCCATCCCCAAACTGTTCCCACAAAGTTGGGAGCATGAAATTGTCCAAAATATCTTGGTATGCTGACGCCTTAAGAGTTCCCTTCACTGGAACTAAGGGGCCAAGCCCAACCCCTGAAAAACAACCCCACATCAAATTCCGCCTTCACCAAATGAATTTGACCAGTGCACAAAGCAAAGTCCGTAAAGACATGGATGAGCGAGTTTGGGGTGGAAGAACTTGACTGGCCTGCACAGAGTCCTGACCGCAACCCGATAGAACACCTTTGTGGTAAATTAGAGCGGAGACTGCAAGCCAGGCCTTCTTGTCCATCATCAGTGCCTGACCTTCCAAATGTGCTTCTGTAAGAATAGTCAAACATTCCCATAGACACACTCCTAAACCTTGTGGACAGCCTTCCCAGAAAAGTTGAAGCTGTTATAGCTGCAAAGGGTGGGTCAACTCAATATTGAACCCTACAGACTAAGACTGGGATGCCATTAAAGTTCATGTGCGTGTAAAGGCAGATGTCCCAATACTTTTGACAATATAGTGTATGTATATCTGTAAAGTTAAAGTACAACTAATGGCAAAATGTCTATTAAAAAAAAAAAAAGTTCAGAGAGATTAGAACCCCTGTCATTTTTTATTGTTCTCCGTGCCCCCCTTAGGGAGATTCACCCTCTCTATTTGTCCCATCTACCATTATCATTGAAAGTGGAAATAAAAGAAAATCCCAAACTTTAGAGGGGTAATCTTCCAACGAGGACACTTGTTCTAGTGACCTGGAGGGCCCCAAGGGATTCCCTTAGTTTGCAGGAATATCCTCTCACTTCCTGTTTTGTCTATGGGACAGGAAGGAAAGGGGAATTTCCATAATGGACATATATGACAAAGGAAAAAAATAAATGGGCTTATGACCCTTTCTTACTCTATCCATAATGGAAAAAAAAGTTGCCTACAGTTTTGCTTTAAGTGAACATGAATGGATAAAGCAAAGGTTTACTTTAATCAGTATTTGACAAAAAAGTGTTTTATTGTTTTTGAAAATAATGGCACATCCCTCATTTCTCATACCATCAGGCCCCAAGGTGATAGCACAGGAGAAGTGAGTGACTCTGGAGCATCTGTTGTCAGACATGGACTAAATGCAGACAAGGCTTTTATGCAAGTGCATTATTTAAAGGTAACTGGTTTCGTTTTCCCTTTAACAAAAAACATTGATGTGAGTTATTTCTTGAGTTAAATGTATTTTATTAAATTTTCAGGGTTATTTTCTTCTTCGATATCTTGAAAAAATCATGGGTCAAGATGCATATTTCTCTTTTCTGAGAAAATTTGTGACTAAATTTCATGGGCAGTTGATACTCTCTCAGGTATGTTTAACAAATTAGCAACTGTGTAAATGGTCAGATGGGCAAGTTTTTTGTACACTGAATACTTTCATCTTCTTTGCTCCAGAGCCAGCATGTGATAAATTTAAACCTCATATATTCATCTAACTTTAGTGTACTCCTGCTATACGTTGCACTTAGACAGGAGGCTGAAACTTTCTTTTGTGATAAGTATGTATTTGTTAATTTGCCCTGTTTAATAATGCAAAAAAAACAAACATCTTCATAGCTGACATCCCTCACACCATAGCCTTCTGTCAACCTCCTGGCTCTTCTCCTTGTATAAAGAAGCCCATAAGTGAGTAGTTGGTTTATGGGTCACTTAGAGAGCACTTCAGTAAAGAATTCAAAAAATTGTTTCAAAAGTAATTTTAAGGAAGGTATCACAGAAACCTCTATTTGATAAAAGACATAAGCCTAAGGGTCATTAGAAAATTATAATCATGACTGGTCTAATATTCTGTTCCATCTCATGCCGTACACAATGGTAAGAGACAACAAGGCTTCGTTATCGAAGGATTATGAAGTGAAGACTCACTTTTATCATTTTTTAATCATGTGAAAAGCAGGTTCCTCCTTACTTATTTTATCTGCATGATTGGATAATTGAAGTGAATATTCAAACTATTTTTTGAGTTAGCATTACTAACTTTTAGTAATTCAGCCTCAGTGAGTCAAAGGAAGTATTTAAAAAAGCCAGCTACTATGTTTATGTTTTTGGTTTTTCCGCTCCATCATTTTTTTAGACAATGGTTCAGCCACACCATAATAATGGAGGAGGGGGAGGGGGGACTTTTTGGTTTTGAGGGATGCTATCAGGAGAGAAGGAAGCCTCTCTGGCAATAATATAACCTTTCTTAATGGGTTTTGTTATTACTTATATGATAAGAGCCACCGAGCACAATGTATATTGCATCCCTGTTTCAACAATCTTCTGATGAATATCTGGGCATAATGTTCTGTATGCTGTTTTGAAAAAGTAAAAGAAACTATTGGAACGAAAAAAGCCAGCTACTGCAAGATTTCAGGTGACTTCTAAGCTATGATCATCTTAAGAACCAAAAAAGGGTAACCCCCTATACGGGACTTTGACAGACCACCAACTCAATAATAAAATGTAATCTTTTAATGATATAGAATAAAAAACATGTATCGTCTACACATAACAAAAATACACGATATATATCACAGGGAAAACAAAACAAAACATGTACACATATGAATCATCCTGTGTAAATGCCAAGGGATAAAGTGCCCTAATGCCCGACGCGTTTCCGGTATACAGTGTTCAGATACCTTCATCAGGGTCTGAGAGTTTGATAAATTTACATAAATATTGATTCCAATGGAATGATTCCATATAAGAGAGGCACCAAAGATAATTAAATTCGATTAAATGTTGCATGGACGTCAGACTGCAATATTATACTGATTTTATTAAGTGCACTACGTCTGCGATATCAAAAAATGTAAGTATAAGGTATATGGGACAGACAGTCGCTGGAGCCTGAAATGTCAGCTGAATGACCAGTGGATAAATATCCAAGTGTCCCTGGGTAGGTGTATCTTGAGGGTGTCCTGGTCCGAAGTATGGCGTGCTGTCTCTCACTCAGTGAGACTTGATTCTAAATGTTAGGGATGGGACCACCATACTCCATATGTGACATGGTGGGAGTCTCTCTTTTTTCTATGATCATCTTAAGAGTAACAACTCCTATATGTCTGTTTTGACAAGTTCCTTTTAGGGCTTCATGCACATGGGTGTATGAATTTAGGCAGGCCATGCACAGTTTGAATCTTGGCCTGTTCCTGCTGAACCGGCTGAGATTCGAACCATGTATGGGGTAGGCTAAATGTACTAAGTTGATCGATTGTACAACCAGCATGCCGGGTTTTATCTGCAATTATCGCTAGTGGCTGCTATAGTATTAAAAATCCCCTTTTCATTTTATTCTACATCTACCTATAATTTTCCAAAAGTGACGAAGTTCTAATTTTCTCATCGTGAAAGTACAGAGCCGTGAAAAAGTATTCATACCCCTTGAAATGTTCCACATTTTGTCATATTACAACCAAAAACGTAAATGTACCTTATTGGGATTTTATGTGATAGACCAACACAAAGTGGCACATAATTGTGAAGTGGAAAGAAAATGATAAATGGTTTTCAACATTTTTTAAAAATAAATATGTAAAAAGTGTGTTGTGTATTCAGTCAATACTTTGTCGAACCCCCTTTTGCTGCAATTACAGATGCAAGTCTCTACAAGCTTTGCACATCTAGAGAGTGACATTTTTGCCCATTCTTCTTTACAAAATAGCTCAAGCTTTGTCAGATCGAATGGAGAGCGTCTGTGAACAGCAATTTCCAATTCTTGTCACGGATTCTTAATTGGATTTAGGTCTGGACTTTGACTGGACCATTGTAACACATGAATATGCTTTGATCTAAACCATTCCATTGTAGCTCTGGCTGTATGTTTAGGGTTGTTGTCCTGCTGAAAGGTGAACCTCCACTCCAGTCTCAAGTCTTTTGCGGACTCTAACAGGTTTTCTTCTAAGTTTGCCCTGAATTTAGCTCCATCCATCTTCCCATCAACTCTGACCAGCTGCCCCACTGAAGGAAAGCATCCCTACAACACGAAACTGCCACCATGTTTCACGGTGGGGATGGTATGTTCAGAGTGATGTGCAGCGTTTGCTTTCCACCACACATAGCATATTGCTTTTAGGCCAAAAAGTTCAATTTTGGTCTCATCTGACCAGAGCACTTTTTTCCATAAGTTTGCTATATCCCCAACATGGTTTCTCACAAACTGCAAATGGGACTTCTTATGGCTTTCTTTCAACAATGACTTTCTTCTTGCCACTCTTCCATAAAGGCCAGATTTGTGGAGTGCACTACTAATAGTTGTCCTGTGGACAGATTCTCCCACCTGAGCTGATGGATCTCTGCAGCTCCTCAGAGTTACCGTGGACCTCTTAGCTGCTTCTCTAAATAATGCTCGTTGTGCCTGGCCTGTCAGTTTAGGTGGACAGCCATGTCTTGGTAGGTTTGCAGTTGTGCCATACTCGTTCCATTTTCGGATGATGGATTGAACAGTGCTCCGTGAGATATTAAAAGCTTGGGATATTTTTTTATAACCTAACCCTGCTTTAAACTTCTCCACAACTTTGTCAAACAGTGAATTGGATGTGACCTGGCACACACACTATAGCACACATGGCAACCTCCATCCCTAAATTAGTTTAAAGAAAAGGAGAGCTGTGGGACTTTAAATGAGGCGACCGCCATGTCAGATATGGACGAAAACAATATAAAGTTGAAGTTACAGTACATGATTTATTGTTGCATTGAAGAAAAATATTATATCAAATAGGTAGTCACATGACTTACACTAAATATGCTGCTACATAGCATGCAATACAAATGGGAATTAGACATAATAAATGTACATGATAAGATAAATGGGTTAAAAAAAATGTATTATAGGAACAGATAACTTTGGGCATCTAGTGGCACTCAACGCGTTTCCTGGTATTACGGCCATTCATCAGGAGTGTTGTGAAGTAATATACTGGACAGGGGTTGATGATAATGCCCTTAGAATAAGGGAGGACAGAGAGATTATATCCCAACAAGGTGGAGATAAATTGGGATACTTACTATACAGCCTCAAGGCCAGGTCAGGTATCCGCCAAGGAAGACAGGGGTAACAAGCATGATGACATAGGCTGTGTAGTAAGGCTGTGTAGTAAGTATCCCAATTTATCTCCACCTTGTTGGGATATAATCTCTGTCCTCTCTTATTCTAAGGGCATTATCATTAACCCATGTCAATTTCCTTTCCAGTATATTACTTCACAACACTCCTGATGAATTGCTGTAATGCCATGAAACACGTTGAGTGCCACTAGATGCCCAAAGTTATCTGTTCCTATAATACATGTTTTTTAACCCATTTATCTTATGTACATTTATTATGTCTAATTCCTATTTGTATTGCATGCTATGTAGTAGCATATTTAGTGTACGACATGTGACTACCTATCTATTTGATACAATATTTTTCTTCAATGTAACAATAAATCATGTACTGTAACTTCAACTTTATGTTGTTTTCGTCCATATCTGACATGGCGGTCACCTCATTTAAAGTCCCACAGCTCTCCTTTTCTATATTCTCCACAACTTTATCCCTGACTTGTCTGGTGTGTTCCTTGGCCTTCATGATGCTGTTTGTTCACTAAGATACTCTAACAAACCTCTGAAGGCTTCACAGAACAGCTGTATTTATACTGAGATTAAATTACACACAGGTGGATTCTGTTTACTAATTAGGTGACTTCTGAAGGCAATTGGTTCCACTAGATTTTAGTTAGGGGTATCAGAGAAAAGGGGGCTGAATACAAATGCACGCCACACTTTTCAGATATTTATTTGTAAAAAAATGTGAAAACCATTTATCATTTTACTTCCACTTTACAACTATGTACCACTTTGTTTTGGTCTATCACATAAAATCCCAATAAAATACATTTACATTTTTGGTTGTAACATGAGGACAACATGAGGAAAAATTCAAGGGGTATGAATACTTTTTCAAGGCACTGTATTTCAGTAAGTTTCTGTTCATGTTTGGGACTTTCCAGAATTGTATCCCTCTGCTCAATTGATTTGTGTACACTGCTTTTCCCAAATGTCTAACCAGAGCTTGAGTATAATGATGGCTATCCCCTTCATTAGTAGTTTTACCCTTTTTAAAATATATTCAAAGTGCCTATTATGCATAAAGGTAGTGCTGGGGCTGCAGCTTCTTTTTTTTACAACAGTAAACTGGGGTGGAGCTGGGAGCTTATTGGCTGACATTTTTTCTATCTGTCCTTTGATTTTTCAGTCGAAGGGTATTGGGTGGAAGGTGCTGACATGAATTTTGTCCAGTTCATCACGAACCAGATGAAATTTGCTCTGTGTATAGCTACTGTAGCTTTCGACTGATCATGTGATTATAGTGAAGCCAGTCTCTTTCCTTAGACTTCACTTTCAGAAAGTGCTGGCAAGGTCTTAATCAGTATTTGCAGAATATTTATTTTGCTAATACTTCAAGGATATTAAGCCGTGTACACACGGACTTTTCAGCTTCAAACGTCCGACGGTCTTTCCGATGGACATTCGACGGAGTTATGACAGACTTTCGGACGACCAGACTTGCCCACACACGTCCGTTGGTATGAACGTGATGACGTACGAAGGGACTAGAATAAGGAAGTTGATAGTCAGTAGCCAATATCTGCCTTACGACTTTTTTTGTCCGTTGGACTAGCATACAGGCGAACGGATTTTTCGACCGGACTCGAGTCCGTCGGAAAGATTTGAAACATGTTCCAAATCTAAAGTCCGTCTGATTTTCAACAGAAAAAGTCAGCTGAAGGTCCGATGAAGCCCACACACGGTCGGATTGTCCGACGGATTTGTTCCGTCGGACCAGTCTAGTCGAAAACTCTGCCTGTGTGTACACGGCATTAGAGTTACCCATTTTAATGGCATCACATAAGCATAGTGTACATTAGCATGCTTCTCCAAGTTATATCTTGCCCAGTCTAATGATAAAATAAGTTTAAGAAGTCAGTGGGAAGAAACATTAATTGTGGAAGAGTAGTTAATAGATTATTATTGGTGGCTACAGCACATTACACATGTAGGCCAATTTACTAAATAAGTTGATTCTCTTCTTACAATAAATTGGGGACATGCACTTCAGTTATCCAATCATATAAAAAGCAAACTCTGGTGTGCTTATTTCATCTGCACATGATTGGACAAGTGAAGTGAATATTCACACATTTTGTAGTGTAAAAAGTCTCAACTCTTTTAGTAAATCAGCCCAATAGTCTTTGTGTTTTAAGTACCGTAGTTTTAAAAAACAAGTAATTATTTATTCATTTTAAAAGCTTACGAGTCACTTTAATCTCTTTCATGCTTGTGTTTAAATATATCTGGATGGGTTTATGAGAAAAATATCAATATAGTACATCTACTTTCTGTAAAGGATCCCATTAAGTCTGCATTAAGATGTCATGTGCGGTCTTCTTCTGTATACAACTGAACGTGAGTCACATACACAATGTCAGGCTTCAAGTATCTATTGGTATCTCTCCCATTTCCCATACTCCTGCTAATAGACGGATGGCAGTTCTGAACATACAGTATATAGGGGTGGATTTATACCAGCTGCAGCTTCGGTATGTGTATTCACTTCTTCATATTTTTTTCATCTCTGCTAAAGAGCCCTCAATTATCTGATATTTTTTTTATTTGCATTCACTTGTCAACCTCATGTTTTGCTATCTACTAAAACCTTACAGGCTTTTCTTTCTCCTCATCAAATACATTTTATATTCTGTCTTTAAATTTGCAATTTCTTTTACATTTGCCAAAAAAGCACACAATAAAATTTAATCTCACGAAAAAAAAAATAAAATGCATAAAAAGCACAAAGGGAACCTGTGACATTATAATAAGAATTGAAGTGCACTTAGGGCTATTGAATGTACATTCTTTTCCTGCCAGTAGCTCACGTGCCTTTAGTTCAATGTATTTTTCTGTAAAAGTAGGACATCTGTTTTGTAAATATGTCAGAGCTAAAGTATCCAGACATTATTTCTTAATAGTAGATATGTTTAAGCTTTTACGCTTATTCAGTGGGTAAACAGCAATAATGTTGCGCAATACACAGTCAGGGGAATTCACTGAAGCTTTAACAACACTTTTCTGGCAATAGTCTAGAATTACCTACGTAAAATTCAGGCAAGTATTTGCATCATTTTCGATAACATTATAGTCACATGCACCACATTCAGAAAGTTGTAACTAACACCACTTTAGGAACAACATGTTCCCAAAAAATTACCACCGGTTCACAGCCCAGGAAACTGGCACTAAATGCATCCAGCATCGGGGAAGTACGCCAGTGCTCAGAGTGGGACATGCCTGTGCTGGGAACTCTTCGTGAATGTAACAGCTTCCTACACAGGGCTCTACAGCGGAGAGTGGTGATGTCATTACCCAAATATGACAATGCCCTTATTTGGGATCAGAGCCTGATGGGGATCTGAGAGGTTTGTTCCGAATTAAGTCCACACTAATTTTGATTATAGGTGTATTCTGAAGACGTTATTGGACTGAATGGCAGCTATGGATCTGCCCTCTGTCATGCACTGTCAGTTAACAGCAAGGCGGATCTGATGAGTAAATAGTCTATCAGTTTTCGGATCAGGCTTCAGCCACAACAACAGAAAACTAGTTGCCTTTTGTCTGTCAATGTGGCAAAGTGTCCTGGGTGGGAGCACCAGTATGAACACTCCGATGCCAGTGCCAGGCACAGACAGATACATGTACCTGTCTGTGACAGGTACTTGAATCAGATGCAAGTATTGACAATCCCCCCCCAAACCTAAATCATATTGGTTGCTATGGATTACTGAAGTCTGTATATCATCCTTAAACTTTAAAAATAAATAAACCTCTATGTATAAAAACTATTGGGACTCCAAAGAATAGGAAAAGGATGTGAATAAAAGTCTGGACTATATTCTGCACTGTGTTGAAAAGAATGCAATTTGTGTGTCTTTTATATTTTGGGTTACGTATGCAAATAGGTTTAGGAGCACAATACTTCCATAAGCAATCCATCAGCGGAGTGTAAAAGTGCAAACTGTAGCAGCCAAATGGTTAAAGTAATACTAAAGGATAACATTCTTTGGGTTAAAATAAAAATCTGTTATACATACTTGCTCTGTGTAACAAAATTGCACATAAAAGTCCCTTACCTCCTCTTCTGGTGTTTCCCCGCCTGCGCCGTCTGCTCCTCCATGTATGCGCTCTCCCAAGGCAGACTGTGTGCGTCCATATACAGCACCGTAAGCCATGCCCCCACTTTCTTCTCACAGAAGTTTGACTGACAGCAGCAGGAGCCTATAGCCCTGTCCACACTCAGTGTCTCCTGTGGGAGCAAGAAGTGAGGGGAGCAGTGCTGCAGCTGAGACAGTGCTGGAGCGGTGACAGGAGTCAGGTAGGTATGTAGGGGTGGGTGTGGATAGAACAGGTTATGGGATGTTTTTTACCCTAATTTAGGGAATGCATAAATGTGTGAAACTTTTTGACTTTAGAACCCCTTTAAACCACTTGCCTACGGGGCACTTACGCCCTCTTCCTGCCCAGGCCAATTTTCAGCTTTCAGTGCTGTCGCATTTTGAATGACAATTGCTCAATCATGCAACAATGTACCCATATGAAATTTTTATATATATTTTCCACACAAATAGAGATTTCTTTTGGTGGTATTTAATCACCACTGGGTTTTTTATTTTTTGCAAAATAAACAAAATCTAATATCAGAGACATTAGAAAGAACGGATATAAATTGTTATCAGTGCAGTGCTTTTTTCAGTCTTCCTGTAACATCTTCTCCACAATGTGGGTCCTAAGTGAGCTGGGAAGGCCCCTGCACTTCCACATCTACATTTACAGCACACGCATTTGTGTTCACAGTCCTTGCCAGCAGCGTGTTTTCTAGGAGAGGTGTAAATAGTCTCTAGCTCTGTTACTTTTCTATTTACTTACACATTTTTCGTTAAAGTGGTTGTAAACCCTTACATATACCCAGTGAAGGGACTGGCCACAGGTGATACACATAAATGAAACGAATCCTCCTACATAGGTTGTACCTGTCTTCTCTTCTCTAAAGCCATTCAAATTGCAGAATTTATAAAGCTTGTCTGAGTGCAGAAAGCAGGAGGTGGGAGCTGATTGGAGGCTGTCAGTACACAGGAACAGAGCTGAGGCTGTCAATCAGCTGGAGGTCCCTCCCCTGTTACCATTTTTCTCTTGGTGTCGGGAAAACTTGTCAGAAGTGATTCATGTTGATAGCAGAGTAACAAAGTAGCAGACAGAAATCACATTTAGTGCTCTTAATTGAGACAAGTAGAGGGATATGCTTTGTTCACATTTCATGCCTGGGGTTTACAACCACTTTAACTTCTTCATTGTTTTTCACTTCACTGTGTTAGTGATATTCCATCACTTGAGCAGTGTGTATTTTAGTTTCAAGGAATGTTTGGGTGTGATGAAGTACCAAAAACTGATTCAGCCGAGAATTTCTATTTTTATTTGCAAGTTAAACACTTGTTATGCTGCCAGTGGGTTAACAATAATGCCAAGCCTGAATGTTTCTGTTTATAGGATTTGGCTTGAAAAGTAAGAACTTTCTTCATTTTTGTCTGTCTTGGCTCAGTAAGAAAGGCTTGGAGCACGTGATTACCTGGAAGTAGTGTTCCTTTAGTTTTTATTTAAAATAGTTTTCAAAAGTCAAACGTTATGAGAATCAGTTCAGGATGCAGGATGTGTGCAGAGCAGTCACTTCGATCCCAAGCTTTTCCCTGGCTTTAGATTTTATTATGAAATAAGATGGAAGATATTTGAAGGCACGGAGACTCCCACACCTTGTTAATACATCTTACTTTATAAGAACAAAGCCTCCAATGTTTATGGCAGTAACTGTAGGATTCTATGTTTTAACAAAGCAAATATTTGTGATTACTGACCAGCTTTTGTTGTGATCCCGTTTTAAAGTTAACTTCTCACTGGTGGTTTGTTAATTTGCCAAATGCGTATAGTGTTTTCTTGGCATTTGGTAAGCAATTAAAAAGCTGTCAGAAAGCGTACCTAATGCTTGCAGAATGCTCAGAAAACCGTTTTAAAGACGCCAAAAATCACCTTCTAACCACTTGTTAATTTCACCAATTATTTTGAATAGGGGTGGTCGGAATTGAGAATTATCAGTTGTAAGCGGTTGGCAGCCTTGGAATGATGTGGATGTTTCCCAGTGACCACTTAAAATATGCTATGCTATGCTATTGGTTGCCTGTATGTGTATTGTCACATTCATTTGCTGTTCAAACTTATGCAGTAGGCAGTTGGCAGTGTGTTGATTTGCACATTTACTGCATGCCAACAATGTCAGTAGGTACTGAGCTTTAAAGTGTACTATAATAATGTCTGGATATATTTTTTAGGATGCTGTCAAGGCTTTTGTAAATACTGTTTTTTGTATTAATGCATTATAGCTGCTCTGATCAGTGAAAGGGACATCTCATAATATTCAGTTTTGAGGGCATCTGCTGACAACTGATAATATTAATAAAGTGCTGCCAAAAACTCAACGACTTCAGATAAATAAATGAAGGAAAAACACTCTACAGATTTTATTTTTCTCAGTTCTGCCCATAATAAGAAATAATACAGCTTGTAGAAAACCACTTGTCATTCACTTTGAGGTTATTACCTTTTTTAATTTTGTATTTCCTTAAAGAAGAACTCCGGGCAAAACTTTTTTTTCTCCCATTGCAGTGGAGCTGTGCCCGCACTGCATGGGTTACCTGCTCGTTTTTCTTCCAGCGGGTTTCAGAACAGAGATATACTTGCCTAATCTGCCAATCCTCCAAGCACAAGGCTGGTCTGGTACTGACACTCTCTCTCCCCCCCCCCCGGACGTTAGGAGTCTTGTGAATGGGACTGTTCCTGACATCATCGTAGACCGGCTCTCTGGACGTGAGAACAGCAGGAACAGTCCACCACAGGATGTGGGGAGCACAGTTTTTGGGAGGATCTAAATATCAGGCAAGTATAGCCTTTTGGCGCGTCCCTAGACAAAAACAAGCAGGTAACCCATTCAGTGCAGACACAGCCCCGCTGCATGGGAGAAAAATGTTTTTTCATGGAGTTGTGTTTTAATAATACTCCATGTTGTGTGAACCCCCCCCCCCCCCCCCCAGGGCAATTTTCCATGTCTCTAGCATGTCTACTTAAATTAACAGATTAGCAGTTTGGGGTAAATTAACCGATTTTAAATAATTTATTCATGGAATTAATTGGAATTATTCCCTGGGCAATCAAATTAACCAAATTATTTATACTGTTCTAAGTTCCTCATCTTTACCTATTGAAAGGTGTGCCAAAAATTATATTCTTTGTTAAAAGAAGAAAATCTAAATGAGATTAAACTAGAACTATGGCCTACTTAATAAAGAGATATATGCTGCAGTAATTCATTGTAAGTGCATCTGCACTTACAATTTTCTCTTAGTCCCCTTGTAAAGTCCCACAAATGACTATTGATCCTGTCAGTTCACCTACTACAGCTTCCTGTGATGGTGTGGCAACAATGCTGCACTGCTCTTGAATTCAGAGAGTTGCCATTCTTGCTGTGGATTCCTGCTTGCATTCCAGTGGGATGAAAACATGTTGTATGGGTGTGGTTATTGACATTGTCACTGCTAATTAACAATCCTGTAGCTTTTCAATTGGCTCCTGGCCACACATAGTCCTGCCCACTGCTTCATTGTTTTGGCAGGTGAGCATGAGGACAAAAATGAAGAAGGTTTTAGCTTAATCAGAAAAGGTAAATAAAAGTTTTTTTTTGTTAGTTTTTTTGTGTTTATTAGGCTTATGCATCTTATAGTAACCAGATTTGGTAGTTGTTTAGGCTGGCATACAGGTTAAATCTTACCCTGAATCTGTAATTTCATCTAACAATATAATTTAAATCTAATCAGATATCTTGGTTGGAATTTTTTTGTAGCAGTTAAGCTATTTAATATGGACCACATTCCTTAACCACTTGTCTACAATCGTATGTTGCAAATCGGTGTAGTGTAAGAAGATTCATACAGCTCATCACGTTTTTTGTGGCCTCCTGAAGTAGGTGATGTGTAATGTTCTCTTTTTCTCTGCTATATGTGTCGAATTTCGGGTGGCAGGTTGACAAATCTAATTGGTAGCTGTGAGAAACACTTTTGCTGTATTTTTGTGCTTTCATGTATGTACAAAATAGCAGGGAGCCTACTAGGAGTGGTTTGGGAATACCGTTCCTGCATTACAAATAGGCAAGCATGAGTCTGCGATGACAGGTTTTTGTTCACATCAAAACTGCTCATCTCCCTAAACATGTGAGTGGGAATGCAAAAGTAGCTGAAGCAGGTTGATGCAGCTTAGAAGTTCAAATGCAGATCAGGAAGTGTCACATACCTGGTCAAGGCCAAGTTGATTTCCCCTGAGGAGCGAAGTCGGAGCCAGGCCAAGGTTGGTAGCAGATGGGCAGAGAAGGTACCAAAACATAAGGCAGGAAGCAAGGTCGAGTCACAAGCCAGAGTCATCAACAGAGCAGTAAGAGAGTAAACAAAGGGTTAGGTCATAGGCAGAAGGAGCTGATGACCACTCAACAAAGATCCTGAGTCTTGCAGTGCATAGGCCACTGGGTACCAAAGTCCATTCAAGCATGCATGCTTACACTCATGAGCACACTTATGCCTTGTACACACGGTCGGATTTTCCGACGGAAAATGTGTGATAGGACCTTGTTGTCGGAAATTTCGACCGTGTGTAGGCTCTATCACACATTTTCCATCGGAATTTCCGACACACAAAGTTTGAGTGCTTGCTATAAAATTTTCCGACAACAAAATCCGTTGTCGGAAATTCCTATCGTGTGTACACAAATCCGACGCACAAAGTGCCGCGCATGCTCAGAATAAATTAAGAGACGAAAGCTATTGGCTACTGCCCCGTTTATAGTCCCGACTTACGTGTTTTATGTCACTGCGTTCAGAACGATGGGATTTTCCGACGACTTTGTGTGACCGTGTGTATGCAAGACAAGTTTGAGCCAACATTCGTCGGAAAAAACCCAGGGATTTTGTTGTCGGAATGTCCGATCAATGTCCGATCGTGTGTACAGGGCATTAGGCCCCTTTTACATGAAGGGGGTCCGATCAGGTTTTTTTTTTTTTTAACATATAGTTTATTCAATTTTCCAAATAAACAGACATAGAAAAAGGGTTATAAATCATCACAGACAGAAGTTTGGCAACAGGAGTAAAACCATTACAGGTATAGAGCGTAAATAGTAAATGCAATAGGCATGTAATCCAGTTGTTTCAACCGATACAGCAAGTTCAAAAGGCACAGTGCTATTTGGGAAGAGAAGGGGGAAGGTGCCTATCTCTTATCTCATGTCTAGCCAGTGACACATTCAATAGGGTTGGGTTTAAGGTTGGTCCTGGGATAGTAAGGAACACTAGGGGTAGGTAGGGCTCCTAGGTAGTTCATTCAAGGGTTAGGTGTTTTGCCTTCACCAACGCCGTCCAGATTTTATCAAATTTCTTTGGGGAGTTTCTACCTAGGTATGTTAGTTTATATAGTGGAAGGGCTGTGTTAACCAAGGTCTGCCAAAGTTGTCTAGTAGGCGGTTGAGCCTGATTCCAATGTAGGAGTATTGCCTTTCTAGCATACATTGTCGTGTAAAAAACAAACAATTTTTTCCTATGAGGGGCCTCTCGGAAGTCGCAGATACCCAGTAGGGGGGGGATAGGGCTATATTGGACATTTATTTCTCCTATAGAATTAATATCAGCCAAGATTGCCTTCCAGAATTCCACTACACTGGGACAGGACCAAACCAAATGATAAAAATCAGCGTTGTCTGAGCTACATCTAGAGCAGTTGGACGTTCGGTCAGGATAAATTCTCGCCAAGCGTGCTGGGGAATAGTAGGCGCGTTGTAAAAATTTCAGCTGGATAAATCTATCTCGTGCAGAGATCGTCAGGGGTATATATTGCTGAATTCCCTCCTCCCAGTCAACGTCTGATAGTTCTGGAACATCCCGCTGCCAGACCGAGAACAGTTGAGAAACCTTAGATGTATCAAGAACAGCAAGCCTGTTGTACAGAGTAGAGTGTTCTCACACCGTCCAGGGGTCGGAGCATATCCTCCACTTCAGACATCTCCAAGCCCACCGGGGAGGGGAATTGTGAGCGAAAAGCATGGTGCAGCTGGAGATATCGTAAGAACATCTGATTCGGAAGTCCCCGATCCCGTTTTAGAGCATCAAAAGTAGTCAACTATCCCTGGGACACTATATCCCCCAATGTCGTGATCTCTTACCTGGCCCAGATAATCGGGTCTGGGATGGAGCGGAAATGGGGCCAAAGGGGGTTTCCCCAAAGTGGTGTATTTGGGGATCACACATTGGGCCTCACAAGTTTCCGAGCAACAGTGTCCCACACTCGAAGACTGGCACGCATAGAGTGGGTCACCCGAGGATTTGAGCGAGGGCCCCTGTGTATCAGGTTCCCCAGTTCAGAATATGAACCGAGTAGTACCGCCTCCAGCATAGACGCAGGGTTAGCTGGCTCCTCAGAGAGCCACCATTTAACAGTAACGGGCACTGCCGCCCAATAGTATTTTATAAAACAGGGTAGTGCCAGGCCACCTAGCGTAGTGGTTAGCTGTAGGGTTGTTTTCGCTATTCTGGGAATCTTCCCATTCCAAATGGGAAGGAGGTAATGATACCATCCAATTTCTTCAAGAACCGGTCCGGCAGGGGTACAAGGGTCTGAAGAGGTAGGTAAATTTGGGTAATACTGATATCTTGATAAGATTAACCCGACCTACCGGGGTCAGTGGTAAGGATTTCCAGGCTGTACATCACTGGGACAGCTGGGAATCCACCGGGTCTAAGTTGAGGGCTATAAATTGCTTCAGGTCCCGATGAATTTCAACCCTTAAGTATGTGAACTGGGAAACCCTCTGAAGTTGTGCGTCTGTTGGGAGGGGGTCTGTTCCGGAGTGGAGAGGAAACAACACGGATTTCCTCCAGTTTATACAAATACCCGAGTACCGCCCAAACTTGTTGATAAGTGACAGGGCCAGCTGTAGGGACAAGTAGACAATGCCCTGAACCTCTGGTGTAGAGCGCAGAAGGGTGGCCATGGGTTCTATTGCCAGTGCAAATAACCCTGGGGAAAGGGGACATCCCTGTTCTATCCCCTGCACAGAGAGAAGGATGGGGAGATAACCGTGCCAGTGCGGACCCTGGCTGTTGGAGCCCTGTAGACAGCTTCAACCCAGGAGACAGGGCCGAACCCAAATCTGCGGAGGACCTCCCAAAGATGTCTCCATTCCACAGAGTCAAAAGCTTTCTCAGCATCCAGGGAGGCCACTACCGCGTTCGGGTCCTCTCCATCCCCGGAGGTCAAGACCGTGTACAACCTCCTAAGATTTATGTCGGCTCCCTCATGTACCAAGGTTTTACCTCGTTTAAACGCTTGGCGAGAATCTTGGTCAAGACCTTGGCATCAGAGTTGAGTAGGGAGATGGGCCGATAGGACAAACAGAGCTGGGGATCTTTTCCTGGCTTGGGGATCACCACTATGATAGCTTGGGCCATAGAGGAAGGGAGGTCTCCCTCTTTCAGGGTTTTAGTGAACACCGCATGCATTCTAGGTGAGACTTCCTCCATGTACTGTTTATAGAATTCGTACAGGAACCCATCTACTCCCGGGGTCTTGCCTGTTTGCATCGAGCCCAATGCTTGCTGAACTTCTTCCAGCGTAATCGGCCTGTCTAAGCTTTCCCTCGCTGACTGGGTGAGAGTGGGGAGTGATATCCCACTGAGAAAGTCACAAAGTTCCTCATAGGTGTATTGTGCCCTAGAGGAGTATAGTGCAGAATAGTAGTTTGCGAAGCATGTATTAATGTCTACAGGGTCTGTTGCCAAGGTCCCATCCTCTGTCTGTAGATGGGCCACAACGTAGACTGGGGACTGCTCCTTAGACTGCCAGGCCAAGAGCCTACCTGTCTTGTCTCCTTGCTCAAATATCTGCTGTGCTTGGGCCAATTGCTGTTTATTCACTTTGAGCAGCATTACTTCACAGTATGCGACCCTCATGTCTTGGCCTGTGATTGGGTTGGATGTGAGGGCAAGCCGGGACTCAAGGACTTGGGCTTTGGCTTCTGCCTCCTCTAAAGTAACCCTATCGTTCCCTATCGTTCCTATGCTCTCTGGTAATAGAGGAGAGATAGCAACCTCTAATGTAGACCTTAAAGGTATCCCAGACATTTCCCGGTGTGGCCGTACCAGTATTTAACCGCCAGAACTCCCTGATGTGTTTGGCCATTTCAATCTCTAAGGTGGGGTGGGCTATCCAGAACCGAGAGAGATGCCAGAGTCTGTCGGACTGAGGGGTTTGGTGTCTGGAAGGAGCACAGCAACTGGGAGTGGTCAGGTATACCACGGGGAAGGATCGTCATCTCTTTAATTTTGGGGAGCATAGTAACACTGGCATATAGTAGGTCAATGCGGGATAATGTATTGTGTGCTAAGGAGTGATAAGTGTACATATGATCTGAGGGGTGTTTCCAGCGCCAGACATCTTCCAACCCAAACAAATGTGCCCAGCGAGACAATGCCAAGTCTGTAGCAGGGTCTGCAGACAACCTGTCAAGGGAGGGGTTCGGTGGGATGTTAAAATCCCCTGCTAGGATCACATTATCCGTAGGGAATTGGACAAGGAGAGAGACAATAGTGTTCAGCAGTAGGAGGTTAGCAGGGGGCGGTAAATATACACCTACTATTACCATTTCAACCGTGTCCAGGATAGCGTGGAGCAGGATGTACCGTCCTTCCAGGTCTATACTAACATCGAGGAGTTCAAAGTTGAGAGACTTATGGAACAGAATGCTGACCCCTCGGGCATAGCCTGAATGAGTAGCATGGTAATGGTGCCCCACCCATGGTGTTTTGAGACTCATGATCCTACCTCCAACCAAGTGCGTCTCCTGGAGGATGCAAACATGAGGTGCATATCGTTTCAGGTAATCAATGACCAGGTATCGCTTGATTTTATTGTTGAGGCCTCTGACATTCCATGAAGGGATCTTTATCGGCGCCATATCCTGGGAGGACAGAGGAAATTACCGGGGAATACACTGTGTCGGGTACCCAGAGAGAACGGTACACCCACCTACCTGGACCAAGACGAACACATACCCATCTCAAGTGCACCTGTGTAAGCGTCTTAGCAGTATATAGTAACATAATATCATCACATTTACTGTTGCATGACTGTCTGAAGCACAGAAACAGAAAAAAACCTAAGCTGAAAAAACCGAACACCCATCCTGACCCACCCCACACCCCGAAAAATAACCTACAGGGTGCTTCAGTACCCAAACTTAACCCAACAGAACACATAAGTATGGGGGCCATGCGTAACAGGTAGCACCCGAGGACTTAGTTCCTAACATTCAGAGCAAGGGACTCCACAGTTAGCATTTCCTGGAGGCAACATTAGGTTAAGGGATCATATATAAAAATCTTAACTTCATATGTGGAGTAGCGCTATTCACTTAGAGCAATCTAAGGGTTCAAACTTAGTTACATTCATCCTTTAAGGAACCAGGATGGAAAGAGGTATCTTAACAGCAGCAACTAACAGATAAACAGATCTAAAATAGTGGGTGCAGCTAAGGAGGGAGGGTGGGTCTCTCCCCCGGATTAATCCCCCAGTCCAAAGCACCTAGTAGTAGTAGCAGATTTAGGCAAAGACCCCAAGTGGGGTACATTTATAGGGCAATCTCTCATAGCAGCCATGTGTGAGCAACAGGGTAGGGAGAGCAGGATCCCCCCTGCAGCGCCGCACCCCCGTTCAGATAGTAAAGGGAGATAAAACCTGCAGCTTCCCCCAGGGCTCCCCGGCCATCGGTTACAGTAACACTGTTCCACGGTTGAGGAAAGCCTGACCGGAAAGGAGCTGAGGGGAGAAGGGGGGGGACAGCCGGAATCCGAGCGGCATGTCCCGGGACAACATGGATCAGACAAGTTCAGGGGAACGAGTTTCTCCGGCATGCCTGTGGGGGAGGGGGGGTCCCAAGGTCATGTAATCCCCCAGGCAGCAGCAGATGCTGTGGATTACTGGATAGCAGCATCGCCCGTGCCTCAGCAAAACGGGGTGTGACCTCCAAGGGACAGGGAGGCCTTTCACAGAGTGCAGTATGTTCAGAGAAGCATAAAGATCTGCCGGGTCTACCACTGGATAGAACAGGTGCACCGGGTGCGGAAGAATAGCAGTAGGAAGTGCTTATGGAAAGGATCAGTGACCACGAGGGAGAGATTTCAGCCATCTGGACGCTTCATCTGGGGAAGTGAAGAATCTAGTTGACTCACCATCAACCTCCCGGAGACGTGCAGGGAACATCATGTTGTACTTTGAGCCCTTTGGTGCGCAGCTGGGCCTTGACCTGGTCAAATGTTCTGCGGAGCCTCCACTGAGTAGTCGGGGAATATCATAATCCTCTCGTTTTTGTGGCATAGCTCTGCCAGCTTCCATGCCTCCTGCAAGACTAGGTCCCAGTCTCTGAAGTTTAACAGGCAGAATATAAAGGTGCGTGGTGGTGTGCCTGGCAGGCCTTTAGCCGACGGCATTTTGTGCGCTCTTTCCACTGCAAAATGGGGAGAGAACGGCGCTTGGGGGAGGAGTGTGCAGAGCAACTGCTCCGTGTAGGCCACCGGGTCTCTGCCCTCCACACCCTCTGGGAGACCCACCACTCTCAGATTATTTCTGTGTTTTCTGTTTTCTTGGTCCTCAGCTCAAGACTCCATAGCCTTCATCCGGACCTGTAGCGTGTGGAGGGAGGCCCCCTGGTCCTGCACTGTGTCCTCTGTATCGCTTGTCCTCCGTTCCACCTCTGACAGCCTGTCTCGATATTTGTCCATGTCCCTAATTATCAGTCCCATTTCCATCTGCATTTGCTCTATTTTGTTAGTGAGAGTCGTTTGGCAGCCTGAAATAGCTTGCATGAGTGCCTGGAATTGATCAATTCCCAGGGGAGGAGGCTCAGGCTGCTCCGTCTGGGACGCCATGCTCGTGGACAGCGGCGCACGTGTGCTCCGAGATGGCGGTGAGGATTTGGAAGCCGAGTACCTCTTTCTCTGCAATCCAGAGTTCCCTTTTCTCATGCCCGGTGTCTGCCCACACCTTTTATCTAGTTCAGGGTGCTTGTAGATCCTTTAAAGCCGGAGAAATACCCTGCCAGGTGCGGAGCTCCCTCTCAGGTCGCCATCTTGACCACACCCCCCCCCCTGATCAGGTCTGCCTGTCAGTTTTTCAGGTGGACCTAATCACACCCTCCATGCACCCCTTTGGACCGGCGGGTGTAATGAAACCTCTTTTCATTTACACCCGCCTACCTCCAATCCAATCTTGTCCGCTAAAAACAACCGGAGGGGGAATAATGATAGAAGTGTCTGAAACTGATATCGAATGTAGGCTTTATGCCTCTAAAAGCAGCCTGCATTTCCCCCATTGAAAACAAGCCGTGAAGAAGGTTTCAATATTACCAGAATAAATACTAAAGGGAATTAGGTGGATTGGTGCACTACAGCTCTGCCTGAAATATTCATTTAAGAAGTGATCTGGTAGGTTGTTTGCCCCATATACTTTTCTGATCTTAATCAATTTACTGACCTTTAACTTCAAGTTTGTAGGACAAAGTTTAATAAATTATGTACCGTATTGACTGAGTTGCCTTCTGCAGGAAATGACAGAAGTGAAAGAACTGATGCCTTGAGAAATGATTGGAAATTTAATATAAGTACTGTACGTTCATCATACTTACTAAATATAATGTCCCCCAGGTTCTAACACTCATACATATGTGGACGAATTACAAAAACTGGAACCTGTGTGTTAGGATCAGGGGGGGGGGGGGGGGCAGAGACGAGCAGAAGATGAAGTGAAAAAGTGAAAAAGAATCGCCGTTTCTCATACATCCTCCCAGCTGTAGGAACTAAGGCAAATTGTATACAGGTTATATTTAGAACTGTTAACAAATCTGCCATGAAAAACTGTAGACAGTTATTGTTTAATCTGCAGCTCTTCTTTAGGGAAAACAGTTCTACCTGCTCTCAAAAATGACAATTAGACAACTTACACAGAGATCACACATATTTATTGCTGTGTTTTTATTATGGATCTGTTTCCTGTAAGTAAAGCATTTAATGTATGCTTGAATGGTATTTTTGCTGTTACTTCCTTTTGCACTAAAGAAGTTTTTTGCAGTACAAAACCATTTTAGAATTGACCTAATTACTGGTAATATTAAGCCTGAATTCCAAATAAGTTTTTTTTATTCCATAGTTATATTGGTCAGGCTTGGACCAATTAAAGTACACATTCCATACCTGTGGGACTACTGTAGTAGTAAGTCTTTCCCCTAGCGTCTTTCAGGACTGCCACCATGAGAGACCCCGGCTCCTGCCTTCCACAGAAAACACTGCGCCAGCCATCTTTAAAATTCCAACTTCCCCTGCCAGCCCTTCAGTTGTTAGTGTTTCCTCCAGTGTGGCAGGGGGACAATGCCTTCAAAGTCAAATTATGTGGCATCCCGCTGACAGGATATTTACTCTTCGGTTCTGGTCTAGAAGCGGTACTAGACCACACCACAGATAAAAAGAAGGCGTTTCCAGTCAGAGTCAAATATATTTTTATTGCATTTTACAAGAGAAAAACAACAGTACATGGGTGATGATCAGATGTTCTGTACATTAAGCAATACAGTGTGGGGTCCACATCAAATACAAGTCTGTATGCCCTCCAGTATGGCATGCAGGCGTACCCATCTTTCAAACAAAAAGGCGGTTAGAACCATGATATGTTGCATGACAGATTTATAGGGTATGGGGGAGCAGACATCTGAGTAGCATTCATTGGAACATAGGGATAGAATAAAGGGGGGGGAGAAGAGAAAAAAATAAGGAAATTGAGAGAGAGGAGGAGGGGAAGTTAGGGGGGGTTGAGCAGACCCCTATGCAACAAGCTGGGAAGATGGGGTCCGGGGATGAGTCCAGATTAGCTTTGAGGTGTCAGCATCGCCTTTAGGGAGTCAGAGGTAGAATATTCGATCCAGATAAGCCAGAAGGTTTTAAATTTGTCAAAGGTGTCATTGTCTAGGGCTATCATTTCCTCCATGCGCATGATGTCGTTGACCGCCGAGACATAGGAAGATAGGAGTGGGGTGGTATTGGTCTTCCAGAAGAGGGGGATAAGTTGTCTGGCAGCTGACAGGAATAAATGTAGCGGGTACATTTCTGGGAGGCAATGAAGCCAGGGAGCATTGATAATAGCGCTATCTCTGGGGATGGTATCATTGGCCGATCATATAGACTGCTGTATATGGTGAAGACCTGAGACCAGAGGGGCTGTATGGCCGTGCAGTTCCACCAAATGTGGAGGTAGTTTTCATCCACTGAACTGCATCTCCAGCATGATGGAGGTACGAACGGGAAGATTTTATTGAGAGATTGATGGTCCCTGTACACCTAGATAAGAGTTTAAAATTATTTTCCTGGGTATAGCAGGAGATTGAGGATTTATGGGTGAAGTGGAATGACTTTTGCCAGTCGATTATTGAGAGACCCTTTCCCAGGTCTGTGGCCCACCTCCTGGTGTAAGAGGGGGGTTGATCATGCTTCAATGCGTGTTGTAATTTGTAGATAGTGGAGAGCAGGTGTCTGTGTGTTTCTGAGAGCGAGCACAGCTGTTCGTATCTCGTTAGAGATCCGTGGATTTGGGAGGAGAATAAATCTGAGCAAAAGGAGGAGATTCGTAGGGCCGTGAGCCAATTGCCTTGGTCTCCTGGCAGAACAGGTGTATCCAACGTTGGGTTCACAAATGAGCTTCCCAATGGCCATGACGACCGAAGATATGGGCCTATTTTGCATCATAGATAGCAGTGTTGCTCTGTGGTACAGTTCCAAGTCTGGGAGGCCTACTCCGCCCTGAATTTTGGGGTATGTTAGTAGCGTATGTCGGATACGAGACATTCCCCGGTGCCAGATGAAGTGTATGGTCATGGATCGTAGAGATTTAAAGAAGTGTTTGGGGGCAGAGATAGGCACAGTCTGAAATACGTAAAGTAATTTGGGAAGGGTGTCCATTTTAATAGTATTAATACGCCCAAACCAGAGTAAGGCGTTTCCAGTTAAACGCAAACCCCCAGCCCAGGCAAAAAGGGGGTTTTGTACTCAAAAGCGCACGGGGGCTCCCAAGCCAGAGGCTCAGAAGAAACCCTGGGGGCAAAGGGGTAGGGGCAGAGGGGGAGCGATATTTAGCCCTCCTGAACAGCCCCGCAAAACCAAATGACAGTCTGGCCAAAGTGGGGGGGAAGATTGGGGGCCTTCCTCCCACAGTGGGTAGCGGTCTCCTCCAACCAATTTTGTCTGGGGATTGTAAGGAGGGGATACCGCTTAGGGTTCTTAAGATTTCCCCCACGCAGACTCCAGGTCACGGAACTTCCTAAGTGTGCGGAAAAGACAGAGGCTCTCTTGGAGTCATTGACAGAGTTGGAAAGCCAAAATGTATTACGCCGGGTCCCAGTGAACGAAATAGAAAAGGGGTTTTACTCCCACATTTTTTTGGTGCGGAAGCCCTCAGGGAAATACAGGCTTATTCTAAACATAAAACCCCTGAACCAGTCGGCGGTCTATCGAAGATTCCATATGAACTCGCTTTTTTTGGTCAGAGCACTACTGCCCCCAAACTGTTACATGGCATCTATAGACCTTGGAGATGCCTATCTGCATATCCTGATTGCAGAAATATTTCAGAGGTTCCTGCGTCTGGTGGTAAGGGTCAGTGAAGAAACAATCCACTTACAGTTTCAGGCTCTTCCATTTGGCCTATCCTCCTTGCCCCACATTTTTACGAAGGTCATGGCCTTTCTACGTCTCAGAGGCATCGCAATAGTAGCTTACCTGGGCGATTTACTCCTCTTTGCGCCTTCTGCAGAACAGCTAACTCGCGATATGGAATTCACAAAGGACTTTCTGAGGGGCCTGGGGTGGCTGTTAAACTTTGAAAAATCCCATCTAGTGCCCTCTCAGTGCATTATATACCTGGGGTATCTGTTGGACTCCAGACAACAGATAATATTTCTGCCACAGGAAAAGGTGCAGAAAATAGACGACGCAATGAGATTGCTGCAGGACAACCAGCTGATTTCAATAAGGAGGGTAATGTCGTCACTGGGGCTGTTAACATCGGCTATCCCAGCATTGCAGTGGGTGGGACTGCATTTTGTCCTCTACAGACCTTCATTTTGAAATAATCATTGGACGCCTTAGTAAACGTACCACCACAGGTAAAGAGGTCGGTCTGGTGGTGGAGAGGGACAGGAAACCTGTCACAGGGTTGGCTGTGAGTGGTTCCGGTTGCCAAAGTGGTGACCACGGATGCAAGCGGCAGAGGATGGGGGGGGCACTTAGGACCCCTGATAACTCAAGGCTCCTGGAAGAAAGAGGAACTCCAAAGGTCGAAGAATTGGAAGGAGTTAAGGGCGGTATTCTTAGCAGTCAAGGCCTTCCTGAGCAAACTACAAGGCCACCACATTCAACTAATGTCAGACCACTCCTCGGTGGTGGCATACATAAACAAGCAGGGTGAAACAAGGAGCGGAACCCTGTTATCCCTAGCATCAGAAGTTTTGGGTTGGGCCGAATGCAACGCTCTGTCCCTCTCGGCGGTTCACCTAAAAGGGGAAAGAAACATAGTTGCAGACTTTCTCAGCAGGACAACTCTGAAGGAGAGCGACTGGGTTCTGAACCATGAGGTTTTCAGGCTGATAACCAGAAGATGGGGGGCCCCCGAGCATGGCCCTTTTTGCATCAAGAGAGAATGCGAAAGCACTGCTGTTCTTCACTCTGAACAGGTCAGAAGGCGCCCTAGCGGTGGATGCTGTAATGTAAAGTTGGCATTTTCCCCGCTGCTATGCCTTCCCTCCACCAGCCCTGCTGCCGGCGGTCCTAAGTAAGTTTCAAAAAGAAAGTACAACTCTGATTCTCGTGGTTCCGCACTGGCCCCGCAGATCCTGGTTCTCGGTGCTGACACAGCTAGCATCAGAACCCCCCTTGATGCTGCCAGATCTTCTCTCGTATTTGTCCGCAGGTAGAGTGGTGGAACCTTGCGGCCTGACTACTGAGGATGAGCTACTAAGAGCTAAAGTCTTCTCGGCCAGGTTAGTCTCCACTCTGCTTGATAGCAGGAAAAAGGAGACATGCCTAATTTACCGAGAAACCTGGAAGCGCTTCAATGTCTGGTGTGCGGAAAGTTCCTTCAAAGTGAACAGCCCCTCCTGCAGTGTGGGGCAGATAAGGGGTTAGCCCTAAGCACGTTAAAAAGCCAGGTCTCGGCCCTAAGTGTCTTTTTGGAAAAACCACTTACCAACAACCCTTGGGCGGTGAGATTCTTTGAAGGCACTGGGTAGACAAAAACTGGTTCAGGGGCCACCTTTCCCGAAATGGGATCTATCCTTAGTTTTGCAGGCCCTGGTGGGAGGGCCCTTTGAACCCCTGAAAGAATGCTCTTTAAAAAAATCTTACATTGAAACACCGCAAGGAGGGTTAGTGAGCTGGAAGCGTTATCAATCAATTTGTTGTTTTTACAGATCGGTTAGTTTTTAAGACGGATCTGGCTTTTCCACCAAAGGTGGCTTCAGAGTTCCACAGAAGCCAAGAAATAGTTTTGCCCACGTTTTGCTCCAATCCCTCCGGTGAAAGGTAGTTTAAGTTTCACACGTTAGATGTAAGACGGTGCATCCTCCAATATGTGAAGGAAACAAAACAGGTCAGGAAGACAGATTCTGTGTTTATTTTATTTTCGGTGGCAAGGAAAGGTTGTAAGGCCTCCAGACGCACAATAACTAGGTGACTTAGGTTAGCCATTGGCTAAGCATATATCCTAGCGGGCAAAGAGGTTCCCATAGGCATTAAGGCACACTTCACTAGAGCTATGGCGGCTTCTCAGGCAGAAAGGGCTAGAGCAATGCCAGAGCAAATCTGCAAAACGGCAATGTGGTCCAGTTTCTCCACCTTCGTAAAACCTTACAGGGTGGACCTGTTGTCGGCAAAAGAGCAGTGCTTCAGGAGAAAGGTCTTGCAGGCCGTAGTCCCGCCCTAATGGTGAGTGCTCGCTTTTCCTCTCATGGTGACTGTCCTGAAAGATGCTAGGGGAAAATTAAAGTTGCGCTTACGGGTAACGTCTTTTCCTGTAGGCTTTTAGGACAGCACCGGTTACCCAACCAAATACATGAGGGTCTTGGGGAGCTCGACACAGGTGCTACAGTACAGAACTATGGTTATGAAATTTTATTGATATATTCTTGTGTCTCCCTAGCTGGTCAGAGTTGCTCTGAAAAAAACTGAAGGGCCGGCAGGGGAAGCTGGAATTTTAAAGATGGCTGGCGCAGTGTTTCCTGGGGAAGGGAGGATCCGGGGTCGCTCATGGTGGCTGTCCTGAAAGATTACAGGAAAAGACGTTACCGGTAAGCATAACTTTCATTTTTGGTTCCTGTGCCTTGTAAACACAGGGGGTCATTTGCTCAGCACAGCCACCATTTACAAAATGCCTAGTATTTTTTTTTAATGAATAGAATGTTTTCTCCGATTGAATGAGGTGGAGATTGTGACATCATTACCCTGCCTCTCTACCTTGTTCAATCAGAGAATGCCTTGTATTTATTGAAAAGATGTTAAGTTGTTCTGGGAATGGTGGCTGTGCCGTGGCACAGGACCGGAAGACCGTGGTAATCACTGTATTAGTGCAGACTATAGTAATTCTCTGTCTCCACAGCAGTCCCACAGGTATGGAATATGTGCAGTATACTTACATTGGGCCAAGCTGGAGTAATGTAAGTATGCAATAAAAGCCATACCTGGAGTTCAGCTTTAGATGGTGACTAAATAAAGGAAAACTTATAGTGGTTTTGAACATTTTTGTGTTGTTTTTTTTTATAGTTTTTTTCACATTTGGGTTTTAAAAATTGACATTTTCACTCTAAACAGTATTTTCTTTGCAAATAAAAATGTAATACATGACAAAGGATTTCCAAAGTAATGTGGGTTATCTAAAGAGATGACAGATGCTGGTTAGCATTTTGTTTAACTGAAACATTGGAAAAGCTGTTTATAATAAAGGATGACAAAGACAGAGACTAATACACGTAGTTGTGAGATAAATACCATCAAGTGTCAAAAAACAGGTAGCTCAATTGTATTTATTTGAATTGTGTTGAAATTTAATTAAATTTTTTTAGTTCTGACCATAATGAAGAAAAAAATATATATATACAGTACATATACAAAACAATTCATTTTTAGAATCTTGGCACTAGCTAAAAAGAAGCTTTATTTTTATAAGTGTGTTGATTAACAAAATATAAGGAAAGGTTTGTAAAGTATAGCTGGCAGCTTAAACTGGAAAAATATTTAAAAGTAAAGTTTACCATTTCAAACAGAATTGCACTTTTCAATAGATAGAAGCATTTTTAATGTCTTTTCTGTCCAAGCCATCCCTATGTGCTTATCTCTCACCTACCTAGTCCATTGAGGCCTTCAGTCTGCACTTCAGTTTTCAAAATATCAAAAGATGCATTCTAAACCCTAACATCATATGACTATCCAGGAAACTTCCCATCATGCACTTTCCTGGACCACACCTCCCTCATTACTATTCCACTTCTTTTTTTTTTGTTTTGTTTATTTGTGCCCACTTTCCTATTTCCTCAGTTATGCAAGCACATGCGAGGGAATGAGCAGAGACACCCAGGTGTCATTGTTTTTGCAATCCAGCACAGGGCAGGGGAAGGAGGAGGGTGCACACACACTGAACTCAATTTTACTGCAAAACCATCCAGCTCAGACCGCACTGTGTGCTTTTAGGTCATTCATACTATACTATACTGATTGTACAATCTACTTTAGATCTACCTTCAACTTTGTAGTGCAAGTGCCTGGCCTGATTTGGTATATATTGAATGCATTGTTTAGGCTTGTCATCATATTGCATAGGTTTGGTAAATCTAAAGGTTATTATACAGAGCTTGTACAATCAAATTGTATCGTGTGCACTTTTGTGTTTGCCCCTATTTATCATGAGCTGGACTCAAAGATCTACGACTTTTTCTATGTACACAAAAGGCCTATTTCTCTCAAATATTGTTCACAAATCTGTCTAAATCTGTGTTAGTGAGCACTTCTTCTTTGCCGAGATAATCCATCCACCTCACAGGTGTGGCATATCAAGATTCTGATTAGACAGCATGATCATTGCACAGGTGTGCCTTAGGCTGGCCGCAAAAGGTCCAGGGGGTCCGAAAACCAGTCAGTATCTGGTGTGTGACCACCATTTGCCTCACGCAGTGCAGCACATCTCCTTCGCATTGAGTTGATCAGGTTGTTGATTGTGGCCTGTGGAATGTTGGTCCATTCCTCTTCAATGGCTGTGCGAAGTTGCTGGATATTGGCAGGAACTGGAACATGCTGACGTATACACCGATCTAGGGCATCCCAAACATGCTCAATGGGTGACATGTCCGGTGAGTATGCTGACCATGCAAGAACTGGGATGTTTTCAGCTTCCAGGAATTGTGTACAGATCCTTGCAACATGGGGCCGTGCATTATCATGCTGCAACATGAGGTGATGGTCGTGGATGAGTGGCACAACGATGGGCCTCAGGATCTTGACACGGTATCTCTGTGCATTCAAAATGCCATCAATAAAATGCACCTGTGTTTGTTGTCCATAGCATAAACCTGTCCATAGCATAACCCCACAGCCACCATGGGCCACTCAATCCACAACATTGACATCACCAAACCACTCACCCACATAATGCCATACGTGCTGTCTGACATCTGCCCTGTACAGTGAAAACCGGGATTCATCCCTGAAGAGAGCACCTCTCCAAAGTGCCAGATGCCATCAAATGTTAGCACTTGCCCACTCAAGTCGGTTACGACGACAAACTACAGTCAGGTCGAGACCCCGATGAGGACGACGAACATGCAGATGAGCTTCACTGAGACAGATTCTGACAGTTTATGCAGAAATTCTTTGGTTATGCAAACATATTGTTGCAGCAGCTGTCAGGGTGGCTGGTCCCAGACGATCTTTTAGGTGAAGATGCTGAATGTGGAGGTCCTGGGCTTGTCTGTTTACATGTGGTGGACATTTCTGCAGTCAGCATGCCAATTGCACGCTCCCTCAAAACTTGCGACATCTGTGGCATTGTGCTGTGTGATAAAACTGCACATTTTAGAGTGGCCTTTTATTGTGGTCAGCCTGAGGCACACCTGTGCAATAATCATGCTGTCTAATCAGCATGTTGATATGCCACACCTGTGAGGTGGATGGATTATCTCGGCAAAGAAGTGCTCACTAACACAGATTTAGACAGATTTGTGAACAATATTTGAGAGAAATAGGACTTTTTGTACATAGGAAAAGTTGTAGATCTTTGCATTCAGCTCACGTTACAGTGCCTGTAATTACAACTATGGTAGTATTTATGTTAACAGCTGTGTGAGTAACTAGTAACAAATCACAAACCTAATTTGGGGCAAACAAATGCATAAATCTTGGTTAATTTTAATATTTTGCTGAATGGCCTTAGGCCCACCATACACGTTACAATCTCTGTACAATCATTTTTTTATGTAATATGAGGACCCACATAATGTGAACAACCAATTTGTATCCAACCAGGTAAATGGTAAATCTAATGATTGCAAATCAGATTGCAATGTGTGGGGGGGGGGGCTTTTAGAGTCATCATGAGAAGTTAGCAATAGAATGTTCCCATAAAAAGTGCATTCTTGTCTGTATTACTAAGAAATCAATTTTCATTGCTGACAATTGGAGTTCTACTCAAACCTATAAATGTGTTTGCATTTTTGGCAATTCCACTGTATATCCAGAGGGAGAGAGAGCTGCATACTGATAGGGGAACAGGACTGCAAGGCAACACAAATGGCATAGAGCAGAGATCAGGGTTAGCACAGCTTGACAGCTCTGGCAGAATCTGAGGGCAGTAGCAGTGGATGGGAACAGCAGTAAATCAGCATTGGAGCAATCAGCAGATTCTGTAGAGGTGGGGGGAGCTATCTCCTGGAGTGGTGGTGGGCAGGTTTTCTGGAGCAGGAGAGCAGTGGGCGGGAGGAGGCAGGTTTGTACACAGGTGCTGAGGATGCAGAGAACTTCCTCACTCTACTAATGGTTTTGGCGTCCTGCAGGATGGTTACCAGGAAGTCATGGATGAGTTTTCTACAGAAGGAACTGGAGGCTTAGGCGAGCCTACCCTAGAACACAGTGAAACCTTTTTCATTTCTGCAAGGCAGGTGCATTATTAATGTATAGGTACTTTATATAAAGAAAGTTGAGCTTAGCATTTAATAGATTGGTGATATGGGAAGCCAGCTGCATTCTAACCAGTACGGGAATGGGTTCAACACATGAATAGCATATTAAAGTTAGTACGCTTGCTTTTTCTAGATAGGGATTATAGAACTAAATTTGAGAAGTTTAGGAGCAGGTGGCTAGGCACCCCAGGTATGTGCTCACTGGGTCTGGTCACATGTGATATATAATACGTGTGTTGAGGCGCTAGCTTGAATCAAAATTATTTGTGAATATGTGAATATTCCAATACTACCATAAAAGCAATAAAGTGCAATGAAAACAAATCCGTGCAACAAAATATGACAAATAAAAATTCTATAATAATTGTTTAAAATAAATAAGAAGTAATCTTCTATTTAGCAATAAAGAGCAACAAAAAACAAATCCATGCAACAGAATTTATGACAGGTGAAAACAATCTTTTATTTAGCCTTCTTTCTGTCCCCACGTGTATATTAGTGGTGCATGCTCCTCACACTTTACAGTGTTCCGACACCTAGTGTAAGGGTGCCACTCACCAAATATCTTTGGACCATCAGGACCCTCACAGCTTAAGTGGTTAATACTATGGATGGTGTATACTTGACGTTCACCTCCTTTAATTTACTCTTACATCCAATATCATCAGCGGGGAAGTCCCAGAATGAAAAGAACAATAGCGCGATACTCGTGCAATACGTTTATTTTAAAATTCATAGTTAAAAACATATGCCAATGCACTTACATTTCCATATGCCATAGAGTGGCACCAGCTGTACAACGCCTGTAAAATTACAATCCTCCCCGCTCGTCTCTATGAGCCGGGGTGCATTCCACCTCAGTTGGACGTGACATCAACAAGACCTGGAAGTTCTGCCACTGCTAAGACCTCAATGCATTTCACTGGACGGCGGAATCAAGATTTCTTCTTGTTTGGAAACAATTATTCTAGAATTTTTATTTGTCATATTTTGGTGCACAGATTTGTTTTCATTGCACTTTAGTACTTTTATGGTAGTATTGGAATAATCACATATTCACAAATAAATTGAATTTAAGCCAGCGCCTCAACACACGGATTATACACACACATATATATAGATAGATATATATATGTTTTTAGGGATATACCAAAAAAATTGATGGCAGCAGCGCAGTGATTAGCACTATTAGAACTTTAATATAGGGGACGCCATTTTGCATATACCTATTGGCTTTATGTGATGTTGCATAGGTGGTACCAGATGGTTACAACAGCAGTATGCAATGCTTCTGTGTACTATATGCTCTATATGTGGCAGCTATGAGATACATATTATTTTGAATATTGGATTGAATTTATATTTTTCAATAAAGAACTTTCTTGATTAAAAAAAAAAAAGATGATAATGAAATGTTTAAAGTGAGCTTAAAATTGTATTTTTCATCATAGAAATTTGTAAAAATTTACCAAAGGAAAAAAAAAGATAACACCATGGAAATATACAGTTACAAATTTCTATGATGAAAATTTCAATAACAATATATTGATCTAAGTGAGCTTAAAATCACTAAGACATTCTGCTATAATGCATACATAAGAGGGAGTAGGGATACCTTCTGTATATATGTATATATATATATATCTGTTTATGCAGACTCCCCAGCTGTGCACATTTGTTGTGTCATGCCAGTGTGCAAATGTTTGCCCCATTTTTAAGTTAGAACCCAGACACACGTGCACACACACTCACTCTTCAGGGACTTCTGGATAAGATGTATGGGATGTGAGATGAGCTTGAGCATCCTTTGGTTAGAGATGCCCAACATTATCTCTCATTGTGATCTAAAGCTGAAGGTGAAATTTAATTTAGAAGCATGCAGATGGGTAGGTACTTTAGCTTTCATTGTATGCTAGAACATCTTTAAGTCCATGCTATTTGTGGGTTTTTTTTTGTTTTTGTTTTTCAGTCTATCTTGTTGCTCCAAGTTATAGATTTGCTATAAATACAATAAATACATACACAAAAAAAACATTAGGGTATAAAAAAAAATAATAATTAAACATTGCAAGAAAATTAATGATTTCCTAGAATAATAAAGCAGAATTAGTATACACAGCTGTCATTGTGTTTCTGGCTGTACTTTTTAAAATATTGTATAGTTTAAAGAGTTCAAAAATGTCTGCTGCTTTTGGGAGGAGTCAGTAGAAAGTTCTATTGTAGAGAAAACAGAAAAAAAGACTCTTCCCTGTCAATACGCATTTTGTTGGAAATAGTGTTTTTTTTCTGGATGTGAAGTGCAGGTGCAAAGGAAATGACTTCAGATGCAATACATTAATCTATTGCATTTATTTCTTTTTTCATTGAAATCGTATGGCATGTTTCTAATTTTAGGAGCCGCTCTCTTGTGTAAAGTCTACTCTGGGGCACATGCAGGCGGGAGTCTACCAAAACACACATGCTCCATTCTCTGTCCTTTCAATAGTTCCTTTGTTGGTTCTTTTTCAGGTTTATAACAAGTAGAATTAAACTGATTATATGTGAAATACAAATAAGTGTCAGTGGTTTATTTCAGTAGTGAACCCAGTTTATGCTTTTGTGGAGTTTGTGGAAAATAATGGTGCCCAAGGGAGGAATTAAATTTGGCCATGAGTTTCCTTGGGATTTGACGAGTGGTATTCATAAATTTCACCTTTTTATGTTTTATAATGAAAACAAAATAATAATAATACTTGCAGCCCAAAGAAAACAAATGAAGAAATCCTACATTTTGTTTTTAAGGCTGATTGAATTTCACTATCGTCATGTAGAACATTAACCCTTTTCAAACCAACAGTATTGCAGAATCACCATTTATTTACTTTATTTAATAAAGCAACAAGTTACAAGTAAATCTATGGTAACATCATTTCTTAGTCTGACTGCACTAAATTGTTAAAATTTGGAATATGACAGTATTGGACAACCATATATTAATGCTTGTTGCCTTTTCAAATTATTCATGCCCAGTAGGTATGTAAACAGCTTCTTGTATATATGATACAGGCATTCAGGAGCATTGTTTGGTATACCAAATATGTTGCTTTTTTCACCAACCTTTATAACACGAATACGAATATGGCTTATAAAAATGTTCACATTGGCAATGGTCATTGATTTTGGGCCTATAAACTAATGTTTATAGACCCAAAGCAGTTAGTTTGCAGGGACTTACCTGCAGTGCAAAGGCATAACTAGAACCTTCAGGGCCCCAATGCAAGAGACTATGAATGGATCCCCAGCCAGGGCCCTTACCTCCGGACCCAGTGACCTTTACAATGAATCCCGGGGCTCTTTACTCCTGTTACAGGTCCCTTTTATTACAGTTCTGCAGCGGGACCCCACATGTTCTACAGTAGGCCCCCTTCCTGCCATCTTGTGTCCTTCCCACAGGGCTGGAATGCCAGGGCCTGGTTGTAAGTGTGACCTTTGCGACTCTGGTAGTTCCACCACCGGTGTCGGTAGTTTTTTTATTTTTTTTTATTTATTTTTTTTTTACAATTTTTTTTTTTTACAAATTTTTTTTTTTAATTTTTAGGAGCCCTGTTGGGGGGCTTTGGTAAGGTATCAGGGGTCTAAACAGACCTCTGATGTTTCACCTTTGAGACAGAGAAAGGAGTTTGAGGACACAGCCCTAAATCTCCATCTCTGCAGCCTCAGCTGCACAGAATGCATGGACAAGAATAGCTCTGTACAGAGCTTCTCGTTCATTCACAAACTGAAGCATAGTAAGCACAGTTTACAATGCTTCATTTATGAATGGACAGAGTCAGTGATCAGTACCATTCACTCACTGTGTTCCTTCAGAAAAGGAAGGGGCCAGTAAGTGACATATTTACCGGCCCCTTCCTTGCTCTCCATCCTGACACATCCCCTGCAGCAGCCGGTGGAAGAGAGGAGTGGGGAACCTGCCAGCGCTGATGGGGGGGCCAGGAGAGCACACAGTGGACAGGGGGCAGCAGGACCAGGATAGGAGGGGCAACATATAGAAGAACCGATTTTGCAATACTTATCTCAAACTGTATTTACTGCCTGCTATATGCCACGTAGGTCTCTTTAATACAGCCTCGGCATGCTGGAGTTCTTTCTCTAGTTTATTTTATTGTTATGGGCCGGCAGCGGGGCAGCATATAGAGGAACTGATGCTGTCCATTTTCCTCCTCCAGCCACTGAATGACTGCAGTAGAGAGAAGGAGAAGCGGGCCTTCAGAGGCTGCAGGAGGAAAATGGAGGGCATCGGGTCCTCTATATGCTGCCCCCCATAACAATAAAATAAACTAGAGAAAGGACTCCAGCATGCCGAGGCTGTATTAAAGAGACCTGTGTGGAATATAACAGGCAGTAAACACAGTTGGAGATAAACATTGCAAAATTTTATTAGCATAAATAATTCCAAAAGAATCACATTCAAAGCTGAAAAAACAGTTTACCCCTCTACTATATATTAAAATAGATGATGTTGTCTACACTTCCCTCTTACATGTGAATCCCGACCAATGTGGGAACACAGCACATGAGCAAACTGGATCAGCCCCAAATGGGTTCAATATTTAAGCTCCCTGTGCCCCAGCCCCATGGATACAATGGATTAATGTCTCATAAAAGCAGTGTGCACCCAAAGTAAGGATACATTAAAGCGGAGGTCCGCCGAGTTTTTTTTTTTTTTAAGTCAGCAGCTACAAATACTGCAGCTGCTGACTTTTAAAATATGGACACTTACCTGTCCAGGGCGCCCGCGATGTCGGCACTCAAAGCCGATCTGTTGCTCGGCTCTCGGGTGCTGCCGCCGCCATCTTCGGTAAGGATATCGGGAAGTGAAGCCTTGCAGCTTCACTTCCTGGTTCCCTACTGCGCATGCACGAGTCGCGCTGCACAATCCGGTTGGTCCCTACTGTCTCTGGGACCCGTGTGTTTCCCAGCAGACAGCGGGGAGGGGGAAGAGGCGTAGACTCCCGCAGGAGTCTATGCCCGGCAGTGGGTGCAAATACCTGTATTATACAGGTATCTGCACCCCCCTCCCCCCTGAAAGGTGCCAAATGTGACACCGGAGGGGGGAGGGTTCCAAAAAGCAGAGGTTCAATTTTTGTGTGAACCTCTGCTTTAAGTTGATAAATCAATAAGCAGAATGTACACTTTCCTCAATGTGCAGCAACAATGAAACGTAAGGATACATTGTTAACTTGATGATACAGTATTCAAAATAACCCATGCAGAGATAGATGAATAACTCATCTGACCAAGTCACACAAGTATTGTAATTGTTTCAAAATAACACTGACATCAAACACGAAGGCCATCCACTTACTATGTCAGATTTATAATGGCTGCTATGTAAAACTTTGTGAAATGATCAATTCACAAGGCAAGTACCGCCTCTTTAAGGCCCCATTCACACCTGAGCGAAGCGTTTTTAGGCAGAAAGTCGTGCGATTTTGAGGCAATGTTTGCCGCGATTTTGACGCGTTTTGCCACGATTTTGTACAGATGAAGAGGTCACCAATGTAAAAAGCAGAAAAACACCTGTAATCTGCCTAAAAAAAAGTTCCAGAACTTGTTTGAGCTTCAGGCATTTTGTAGCTTCTGGCTTCAAGCATTTTGGAGTGGAGATGTGGACCATCTCCATAGAGAATAATAGATTTTTTCCCCTCCAGCATTTTGTAGCTTCAGGCTTCAAGCTACAAAACGCCCAGGTGTGAATGGGCGCGAATTGAGCATAAATGCAGCAGTGACACAAAAGGGTTAACAGCCCAGGAGCAGTAGACCTAGCAGGCAGAGTTGTTAATTGGCTAAACAAAGCACAGTATCAATATGCACAGGTAGATGCAAAGCAGACAGCACTGAGCAAGCTGTTCAGTATGTGGCTTGAAGAGCTAACAGCTAGGAAATAGGCAGTCAGCTCAGCAGCACAGCCATAGCTCTCAGTTAGCAAAATATGTTGACAGAATGAGCAAAGAAGGGAAACTTCACTATACAGTTCTCACCCACTCTGGGATGTAAGGCTGTGTAGAAGCCGCTGTCTACTCTCTGTCAAAGCTGCTAATGCCGTCGATTCCTACTCTGCTGGGTCCTCTTGTACCCCAGATTCCTCTACTGCAAGGATGTCAAACTCAATTTCATCATGGGCCGCATTCACATTATGGTTGCCCTCAAAAGGCTGGTTGTATCTATAAGACTATATAAATTTATCCAGGGCTTTTTTTCCCAGAGAATAGGTGCAGGAACTCAACCATGCCCAACCCCAGACTTCAGGGGTGCTCTACGTACCGAATGCAGGGTTCAGGGGTGCACTATGTACAGAATGCAGAGTTCAGGAGTGTGCTACATACAGAGTGCTGTGTACAGAGTGCAAAGTTCAGAGGTTTACTGTGTACAGAGTGCAGAGTTCAGAAGTGTGCTCTGTACAGAGTGCAAAGTTCAGAGGTTTACTGTATACAGAGTGCAAAGTTCAAATGTGTACAGAGTGCAGAGTTCAGAGGTGTGCTGTGTACAGCGTGCAGGGTTGAGGAGTGTGCTACATACAGAGTGCAGGGTTACTGATACATTTTGACTAAAAAAAAAGGCCTGGGTGCGAGGGCCATATGAAATGACCTGACGGGCCAGATTCGACCGGCGGGCTTTGTGCTCTACTGTATCCAGGTGAATTCTCCAGTGTTATCTTAATGCCCATAGGCACCCATTTTACCAGGATGGCCCATGTCAGTAGATTTCCAATTTTGTTAAAATCTCTTTTTAGGCTACATGCCCGCAGACATTTGCAAGCATGAGTGGTGTATTCCTGCCTCCTTCAGCTTCCCAGGCATGAAAAACTTTTAAGACTCCAAACAGCGGCGGGCGGTCCACAAGGGGCGCTGCCCCCCTAATCTCTATGCGCTGCCCCCTATTCTCAATGCGGGGCACCGGACCCATAGGTTTCTATGAGTTTTTTTTTTTTAAGCACATGATTAGAGCCTGAAACTCTAACTGGCTTCAAAAAAGTTTGGTTTAGGATGCAGAGTGTCATTAGGGAATCAATATTCGCTGTTAATAGGAAAAGGTTATCTCACATGGAGACCCCTGTGAGTATGAGGTCAAGAAAAAACCTGCAGACACTTACAGGTCCTGTGGTAAATCACCTACACATCATGTTCTGACAGTGGAATAAAGGACTAAAAAATTACTTGTATAAGTCTCTGGATAACCTGATAATGTAGGTTTAACCCCTTCCCGCCCATGCTATAGCTGAATAACTGCTAGAGCGTGGGCTTACTTTGCTGGGAGGGTGTCTATTGACATCCTCCCGTGATCGTGCTTCCCGCATGCCCCCTGCGGCATGCGCAAGGTGCGCTCTGTGATCAATGAGTCGTTCGGACTCAGCCAATAACAGATTGGGGTAAAGGGCCAATCACAGCTGCCCTTTGCCACACGATCAGCTGTGTCTAATGACAGCTGATCACGGATGTCAACATAAGCCAGTTATCAGCTTTTCTTTCCTCATGCTGAGAGCGCAAGGAGAGAAGGAGAGAGTCATTAACCCGCTTTTGATAAGATTTTATCGACACTGTGCCCACCAGTGCTGCTAATCAGTGCCCATCAGTGTCACCTGTCAGAGCTGCCCATCAGTGCCGCCTATCAGTGCCACCTATCACTGCCCATCAATGCAGCCTATCAGTGCCCATCACTACAGCCTACAAGCGCCTATCGGTGCGGTCTCATCAGTGCACATCAGTGAAGGGGAAAAATACCTGTTTACAAAATGTTATAACAAACTATGAAAAAGGTTTGTTTTTTTTCAAAAATTTTGTTTGTTTATCAAAAAAATAAAAAACCCAGTGGTGATTAAATACCACCAAAAGAAAGCTCTATTTGTGTGAAAAAAAAAATGATAAAATTGTCATTTGGGTATAGTGTTGCATGACCACGCAATTGTCATTCAAAGTGTGACAGAGCTGAAAGCTCAAAATTGGCCTGGGCAGGAAGAGGATAAAAGTTCCCAGTAGGCAAGTGATTAACTCCTTAGCAGTTTTTTTATGGAGCGCAAGCTTCAGTCTATGAAAATGGTAGTAAAAACATAAAATACCTAAATAATTTGGCTGTCTGGCTCCCCCTATAAGCAGTAAAGAAGGGAAACCAGCAACCACAACCCCTTCTACATCTGTTAGCCTTCCAGTGACTAGCACATGGAGCTTCTGGTACTAAGTCAGCATCAGTTGATGCCCTCAGAGCTTATACATGTTGTCACATGTATAAGCTCTGACACCAAGACACCTCAGGAACACCTGTTCTGAGCAGCAATTGACTTCACCTGGCCAACCAGGCAGCACCCCTTTTTCTCTGCTTTTCATAAGTGAGTTTGCCCTAAGTTGGTGGATGAAAAGGACCTCATTCCAGAGAAATTCCTTACTCCAATTGGAGTTGGAGGAACCCAAAATGTGCCCCATGCACAATTTTCATCAGTTGGAAGGCTGAAAGTTGATCAAGAGAGGTTGGAGTCTAGGATAAGATTTCCACCTCCGTGCTGCAAGGCACAGATCTGGGAACCCTAGTCTCATTAAATGTCTGCTGACACCCAGGATTGACTAACCAGAACTTCTGAACTTAAAAATGCAGAAAATATTGTTGAACCTGATGATAATGTATTGTCAGTGTTAGTTGCAACTCATAGTGCCATAAAGCCCACAGAGGTGCAGTCTCTGCTCACAAAGCAAGGGGATGGTACCTATAATCCATTTCCTTGCTATGGCCCAGTAAATTCATACTCTGTTGAGCCATGCGACAGTTGGCTAGGATTTGTAGATGCTTAGCTTCCAGCTCCATAGTGGAGGAAGACAAACAAAAGGTTTACTGGCAAAATGATAAGTTGCTCAGAAAGAATATGTCTACCCACCATCTGTCAAGTAGTCAGTTTAGGGGACACTTGTTGAAGATAGCACATGAAATTCCTTTGGAAGGTCACTTGAAATTACTAAGACCAAGGCCTGAGTGATGCAAATTTTTTTCTGGACTAACATAGATACAGACGTAGCCATCTTCCAATCCTGTATTACCTGCAAGTGGGTTGAAAAAGGCATGAGATGTTCACAGGACTCTATTACAATCTTTTGTTGTAATTGATAAACCTTTTACCAGTGTGGCAGTAAAAATCAGTGAGCCTCTAGCCATCCCCAGCAGTATTGGAAAACCATTTATCATTGTAGTGTACTATGTCACCCAGAAGGCAAAAGCTGTGGCACTGTCCTCTCTCACTGTAGACAAGGTTACTGGTACTGGTGCTGAGAATGAGTGAGAGAGTGGAGTTCCCCGCAGAACATCTTAGCGATCAGGGACCATGCTTACGGAGAGGTACCCAATGAGTCCACAGACTTTTCACCCTTTGAAGTCCTATATGGTAGACAACTGAGAGGATATTTAGAATTAATCCAAGAGACTCGTTAGGACAGGAATGCTGGTTCCCAGGTCTCTGTGATGGATTATGTACCGAGTTTATGGGACAAAATGGAGATACTGATTGGATTGGTACAGGAGTATACTGCATATTAAAGGAAAAAGCGTTGGTACGGCTCCAAAGCCAGAAAGTGGGTCTACAGAAGGTGTGTGTTCTACTCTCTATGCATCAGAAAACTATTAAATCATAAAGCACTCGAATGATATCACTTAAGTGATAAGCTTGGAAGAAATATGTAGAAGACAGAAAGCTTTACATGTAAAAATCGGTCATGCGGTCACAGCACCGGTCTCTGCCAGACCGGACGGCGCATCCCTGTGCTTCCTCTCATCTACCTAAGGCACTACAATGATAAAGCCTCTGCTTTCCCTCTTATGGATACCTGATGCTACATTTTTTTGAGAGGTTCCAGGTTGTGGCCGACTGCTGTTTCCAATTCAATTCAGATACTCTATACCTATGATCAAATTGTGATCATCTGCATATAATAACTATTGATAGGTTTATGCAACCTTACCATACCCAATTGAATCTCTAGCTCCTGAGGAAGCGTTCTGCGTAACGCGAAACATGTAGAGCAACTAGAGAATATCTCACCGTGGATTATCAAACCTGCTGCATTTTGTTTGCTACAACTATGTACCTGTCTACTGTTCAATGCCCAGGGGAAGTATTTCTCCTATATATGGACTAAGTGATATATGTGTACATTTATAACCCTCTTTATGCTATACAAATTTGCAGGATAGGATCCATACGGTGTATTACTACTAGGGTTTACATCTAGCCTGAATTGCTTTTAAATAATCTATGTGTGTCCACTGTCTTTTATAATTTTCTAATAAAATACCCCTATCAAATTTACTTTTTGTAGTCTAATACTATTGTGCCTCCAAAGTCCCATGCCTAGAGTCTTTCTATTTACATGTAAAAATGCTGAACACACATAATAAAAGAATAGCATATAGTTTGAGGCCAGCCTGAACAAGAAGACACCAACCCACTGATAGTGTTGTTAGCCAACACTTGGGGGTTAGGAGCTGACCTAAAGATCAACCCACAACTCTCCCCCACACAGGAAACTTTGCTGCTGCCAGTACTTGCAACACATTGAGATTGATTTATTAAAACTGTAGAGTGCAAAATCTGGTGCAGCTCTGCATAGAAAACAATCAGCTTCCACGTTTTTTCTGTCAAAGCTTAATTGAACAAGCTGAAGTTAGAAGCCGATTGGCTACCATGCACAGTTGCTACAGATTTTGCACTCTCCACTTTTACCTGGAAACCAGGGAAGACTCACCTTCTGCCATAGCACAAGTCTGTTTATTCACATATATTCTAAGTTGGGGAAAACACCCCAAGTGGACTCATGGAGAAACAGATGCCTAACGGCTTTATGGTCTCGGTGAGGCATCTGCATAGCTATGATTATTTTATGTCCACCCAAAGCTGTCATTTCATTTAATGTTCTATTTTAGTAGATAGAATTATCCATTGGCCCCTGAAGTTGTTGTTTCTGTGCCTCATTTTTCAGCTTTGCCCTTCCAACATCACAGCCCCAAATTTCTCCTACTGTAATTGACAGGTAGGTTTTGTATGTTTTGGCTATCCATAGCTACTTGGCTAACTTTATAAAGTAAAACTGCAGAAAGCAGTAAGGTGCTGGTTTGCTCTTGTTCACGTAATAGGGCTGTATATTTTTGTCTTGCTATCATGAGTTACTGGACATTAGTTCTTTTTCTGGCTTCTTTAATAAGCCTGTAAGCCCTCAACAAGCAGTCTGGTATCATATGAGGATCTGCTATGCACGATTACTAGAAGGGCAGCTAAAATGAAAAGGTGAGGGCTGCATACAGCTGCTGTTACAGCTGTTACCGTGTTAGACATGTTCTACTAGACACCACCTGGGGCTGCAGTAGCACAAAGTTGGTGGTGTGATAGAAAACAGAACAATTACATCTCTAGTATAATGAAGGGAAGAGGAAAAGGAGGAGCAGGCAAAGTATTCAGGATAGAATATAGCTTTATTTGTCACTGCAAATTAAAATCCACTTTGTAAGATCTCATAGAAGACAAGGAAAAGCAGTTGCAGTACCTGTCATTTTATAAGTATTTTTATCATTTGATGAGAAATATTGCTTCAGATATATATAAAGCCTAATATTTTGGCATTTTGTGCAGTCAGGTGTCATTAATTTCTGTGATAAGAACATATGTTAATAACATTTTTCTGTTGTCAAAACATGTAGCGGTGCCAATACTTTTTTAACTTTTACATTGAGGCTAGCTACTGTCTACCTAAAATAATGATGTTTGAATGACAACATTTTTACACAGAAGAGCCCCATGTAGAGAGGTGCCATATTTAAAATGAAAAGTTATATACTTCTGATTACTTTATGTGTTTAAGGCACTATCTGGGGGAAAAAATAATAATGCCTATAAAAATTTCCACTGTGAAGTCTTGTTTGGGTTCAAGACCCCAACTATCCATCACACAGTGAAACCACACTTGGGCAAGTATTTCTCTTAAACCCAAACTGTAAAGGCCAATTCTATGGCACCTAGATATATTATGTATTAGAATTTTTGGAATTCTAAAAATACTTCATAAATCTTCCCTGCATTGCTACACCATTTCAGATAGGGATAGTCATATTGGAGTTACTCTTTTAGCAAATATTAAATGCCAGGGACATATCGCAGTTGTGCTAAAACTGCAGTGTCTCAAAGCCCTTATAGAAGTGAATTGACCTTTCTCTGATTTTAACAATCATATATCTAATATCCCTAATTCCCCGTACATACAGTCTGAATTTCCGACAGAAAAGGGAGCTTTTCATTGTATATTCCGACCGTGTGTATGCCCCATCAGACTTTTTACGTCGAAAATTCAGACGGACTTAGCTAGAGAACATGTTCTATATTTTTCCGACTGAACAAATTCCTATCGGGAAAACCGCTCGTCTGTATGCTGTTCCGATGTACCAAAAATGACACATGTTCTGAAGCAAGTACGAGACGTCGTACGTGTTGTCTCGTCGTACGTGTTGTACGTCACTGCGTTTTTTACGGTCGGAATTTAGTGTGTATGCAAGACAGCTTGAGCGGAATTCTGTCGGAATTCCATGGGAAAAACCTTCAGAGTTTATTCCGATGGCAAAACCGGTCATGTGTACAGGGCATAAGACTTTTATCCCAGCCTCCTCTCTACATGGGGCTCTTCTATGTACTCCTGGCCAATATAAGTGGTTGAATATTTATCTATTTATTCCTCCCTTTAGAGTGCCTCCACTCTGGATGAATGAGCAAAGGGGGCACCTTTGGACAGCAGCATTGTCAGTCTGGGGGTAAGGTTGTGTACAATGTACTAGCAAATTTAAATACACTAACAAATTGAAGCCAACTCCATCTAACACTTTATAATCAGTTACAGCAAACAGGGTTTTTTTCCTTTTGGGATAAAGGTTTTATATAAAGAAATAAAAGCTGATCATTATAAGCAACCATGTCAGTGTTAAATGGTTTGCCTCATCCCTGTAAACTGATACATCTGGAAGAGACTTGATGTCCAGATCACCAGATCAAAAGAAGAAAGAAAGCCTAAAAAAGAACACTAATGCAGCCCTCACATCTAAGAATTTTTAACCTACAACATAATAAATGTTTGTTTTTGGGTTTATTACTGCTTTAAGAATTGGTAAGACATAATTTATTAAATTTTTCTTTTGAGTTAAGATACACTTTAAGACACTGACCAAAATGATTATTTGCTATGAAGAGCGCTGACCTCATTAATAACAGCCAATGGGAGCTTAAAATAACAGTCAAGAGGCTAAAAATAGCAGTCTTTATATCTGGCACCTCCAAGGCACATTTTTGGATGCAAGAGTCATGGATATAAAATGACTTTTAAGGCTAGATTCCCCTTGTTTCAGCAAACACAGGTATAAATAGATTTTAACGTGTGATTGACTTCTGGAACTCAGCTAGGGTATACATTGTACTTTTGTTCCACTTTTTCTGTTTCATTTTGCCAACACCCACCCTGCTGTAGTAACCAGAAGCTATCATTTGGGTGTGCCCGATGTACTTGTCAGTCATTCACTTTATTGAGCTTCTAGCTAATGGTTACATTTCAGCTAGAACACGTTTTATAGCCATAACATTAAATGATGCAATAAATGAGAAATGCTGATGAAATCCTATGTTAACTGAAGTAGATGTTTTGCTATTTGCTTGAGCAGAACTACATCTTGTGTAAAAAATGAACTGGCGAGAAGCGCTCTTCCTATCTTTTCCATCTAGTTTACTTAAAGCATGTTTTATACATAAGTTGCAATGTAAGAAGTAAAATTATTATCATAACACTGTGAAAGAAGTATATAAATCTTTCAGCAACCATGCGAAAACATTTATGGTGCTACTAAACATCACAGATGGTGTGTGGAAAACTAGAATGTCCAAAGAATAAGACTATTTACTTTAGGAAAAATGGCTTAATCTCATTAACAAACTTAGTTCCGTGTGTATGTATATATTTTTGGCCAAACTAAGTACCAGCCATCTCAATCAAGACATATCTTTCTTTCAGATGACAGAGTGCAGATTAAGTATATAGTGTTTTAGGAACTCCATCCTACCAGGCAATCCAACCAAGTGTGTCTGTTTCTACTTCATCATCGAATCTGTCACAAGATGTGGCTAACAAGGTCATTCATTCTGCTTTTCACCAGTTTCTCTGTGAAAGTCTAAGTCAGGGGTAGGCAACCTTTCAGAGGTTGAGATCTACCTGGACAACATGGAGGAAATCAAAGATCCCGGGGGGGGGTTGTGCATTGTCTTCGCCCCCACAGTAGTGTCCTCAGCCCGCCCCCCCCCCCCATAGCAGTGTCCTCTGCCCCCCCCCCTCTGTAGTGCCATCTGCCACCCCATAGCAGTGTCCTCTGCCACCCCCCCCACAATCATGTCCTCTGCCTCCCCCCATAGCAGTGTCTTCTGCACCACCTCTGTAGTGCCCCCCTATGCCAGTGTCTTCTGCAACCTCCTCACCCCCCCCCCCCACTCTAGTGTCCTCTCCTCTGTCCCCCCCTGCATAGCACTTTCTCTGCCCCCCAAGTAATGTCCTCTACCCCTCTATAGCTGTTTCCTATGTCGTCCCCAAAGAAGTGATGACAACACACAGCTGTAGGTAGCTCTCTCCTACCTTACAGCGGCTGTACATTACAGAGGAGTGAGAGGCAAAACAGTGCTGGATGGAGTGCGGGACCGGGAGCTGCTTTAGTTAACCATTCCATGTTAACAAGCCGATCATTGGTTGCTAGGACCTCCATCCACTCTCCACTGTTTTGCCTCTCACTCTGCTAGTGAAAGAAGAGCGGCGCCAGGGGAGACTGGGGGAAGTATCTGCACAGCCCTGATCGTGATCCAGCTTTTGGCTTCCTGCGATCGACAGATCGCGAGCAACAGGTTGCCGACCCGGGTCTAAGTGTTTGTTTTGAAATGTTATAATGGGTAACCCCGCCAGTATATTTGCAGGTTTGAATCCCAACCACTGTACTACCTGCCTGGAGTTTGCATGTTCTCCCTGTGCCTGGGTTTCCTCTGGGTACTCTAGTTTCCTCCCACACGCCAAAGGCATGCTGATAGGTTAATAGGCTCCTCTCTAAATTGGCCCTTCTGTGTGAATGTGAGTTAGGGATCTTATATTGTAAGCTTCTTGAGGGCAGTAATATAACTAATGCCTAACATCTTCTAAACAAGGGATAAAAGATTATTTTTGACATAACTAGCATATATCTTTTATAAAATGTTCCACCACCTGTGAAGTACAGTAGACTGTCGATATACTGTTTCCTCTACTTCGCCCTCTACTCATGACATAGGCAAACAAGGAAGATTCCTAGGTCAGCTGGTTGAATTTTATGGTCTTTCCACCCTTACGTGTAATAAGAGTGGAAACAATTGAGAGCTGTTACCTGTGAGCAAAGAGCAGAGAACTATGGAGGGGGGGTGGGTGGATGAATTCTTTCTTACTGGTCTTATTGAAATTTTAGATAGAAGATGCTGGGAGGTACGAAACAGACGAGATAAATGTGGAATGGACTGGTTACATTTTCTCCTTAAAATATTCAAGAGTGATCTCTGTGTAAAAAAGGGGCATACAGATAACTGTAGAAATGGGCCAGAAGAACTCTCCTCCTGCGCTTTTTAAAGTGGTTGTAAAGTCTAAACTTTTTACAACGATGCATTCCTCATTCGATCCAGTGCTGTGCCCATCTTCAGCGGTTCTCTCCTCTCACTTTCTGGTCTCTCCTCTCACTTTCTGGTCTCCCTGCTTGTGCCCATAAACACTGGCAGCGCCTGTGTCGCGCTGACAGTGTTTAAGGGCACAGGCAGTGCAGCTAGGGATCGAGTCCGCAGGTGTGCCAAAATAGGAAGTGGCTTCTTATGGTGGTACCCCGAGAAGAGGAGGAGCCAGGAGTGCCGGTGGGGGACCCAAGAAGAGGAAGTTCAGGACCACTCACAGAGCAGGTAAGTATAAAACTTTGGAGTTTACAGTTACTTTACCTCTGTAAAATGATTGAAGAGAGCTGTTAAAGTTGTGGGAAGGCTAGTTGATATATTTCTACTACTACTAGAGTAATATCAGTGTAATGAGAGTTGGGATAGCTAAGACAAGAGAATTGTGGGGGTAGGCCAGATGAATTCTCTTCCTATGCTCTTCCTGACCTTGTATAATTAGTGAGGAGGGAGCTGTGAACTACAGATAGGGAAGAGAGAGCTAGTTGGTATTCTGATTGAACTCTCTCCTCATACTACTCTGCTCTCAGGTATCTACACTCTTATCACACAGGCACAAGGAAAAGCTGTACATACCTGGTCCTTTGATCCTCCAGAAATCCCCCTCACCCCCCATGTCCAGCAGTGGACTGTTCCTGCCGTCCTCCCATCTAGAGCTGGTCAATGGGCGTGATGAAGTCAGGAACAGTCCATTCACAAGACTGCTAGCGTGCGGGGGGGGGGGGGCAGGAGCGGCAGGGACCATTCTTGTGCTTGGAGGATTAGCGGATTAGGTAAGTATATCACGGCTCCGAAATCCCCTAGACAAAAAAGTGCAGATAACCCATTCAGAGTTCCTCTTTGAGGAGAGAGCTGGGAGCTATCCTAGCGGTGGGTAGGCTGGTTGATTTCTCTCTTCCTTCCACTCTGAGTGATATCAATGTTATGAGGGTATAGACAGCTGAGAGGAGAGAACTGTGGGGGTAGGCCAGATTAATTCTATTCTCATACTCTTCCTTATCTCTGTGTGGGTGGGATGGAGTTATGAGGTGGGAGGAGAGAGCTATGAGGGCTGACTTGTTGAATTCTCACCTTTTGCTCTAATTTTTGAATTGCAAGAGGAGGGAACTGGGAATTGTACACAATTTGGAGTATATAACGCAATCATTTTTGGCTGTATTTGAGCTCAAAACTAGTGGCTCTAGTCCCCCAATCGGTCCATGGGCATAAAATTACAATTTGCATGGCTCTGCCCAATATTCTAAAATGATGAATACAATCGTTTATTCTATAGATTTTGAGGACAAATATCTTCTGTTTTAAGAAGGGTCTGGTATGTTTTTGGTTGCTCTTTCCAAAGCTATATCTTAATTACTGTTTAGCACTATCTGTAATTTGCTTGTATTCCCTATGTCTCTTTTTAATTAGTCTAAGCCCAAAATCAGAATGTTATACAATGGATCTTACCAATTCTTAGATGAGGTACTTGCATTAGTTTTCTTTTTTCAGGCTATTTTTCCCATAATTTTCACCTGGTAGTCCTGCAGAAATGCAGTTTGTTTTCCTTGGTGGTGACGCTGCAGGGTATCTATGGAGAGGAGCCATGGTAGCCACCCAGGCTGGACTTCAAACCTGCCTGTCTTTTTTCATTTCCTTTATATGTGGAGTAATAGGATTAGTAGTTTACACAAAAAAAATGTGTTGGTATTCCAGTTCGTCTCAGAGGAAGTGACAAGAACACTGCATTTCTAGAAAGATCAACAGGTAATTGTAATTTTTGTATCTGCTAAAAATGTTCTTTAGCTTGAAATAAAGAAATTCAGCCAGCACATCTTAAAACTGGTAAGCTGGCACATTAGCACTTTTGTATGATTTCTTACGTGTTTTAGCTCTTTTTTATTTTTTGTGAGAGACTTAAATTACTGTACTTAGCACCTTATTCCCCCACCCCAACCCTCTGGAAAATCTCAAGTTCAGTAAATTTCAGACATTCCCAGCTATGCCCTTCTGCAGCATCTATTATGCCATTTAGCTCTTTAAGAAAATATGTTGTACCTGTGGTCGGCAACTGCATCTGTGGAACACTGCAAGTGTTACTGTCAGACTGCCCATGCAGTATAGATCCCAGCAATCTTTGTAACAGCCTATGTATCTTTTGTGACTTGTGAATCTGCTATCTGTGGTGGATAGAGGTAATAGAGCTCTGCTGGTAATAATCAGGTGGACAAAGGCATAAAGTATGGCGTACACCTTTTTCCCATGGCCTTCACATGTGGGCTTGTCTATGCCATTCTTATTGGGCAAGTAACAATAGCAGCAACAAGAGCCAAACTCAGGATAGCTAGCCAGTTATTAGCCAGCAATTTCCATGGCTGACCAATTATATGATATATCAATCTGTTTAGCAGCATTGTCTGTGAACTCTTCTCAGTGCAGTCATCCTACTGGTGTGTCCAGTGGTGCTGTAGGCATGTTGTAAACTAAAATGAAACAAAGACAGTTTCATTTTGTTTAGAATAAAGTGTAGACCTGAAATAAAGTGTTTTGTTTTGTTACTTGAGTAAGGGCTCTTGCACACAGGTGCCAATGCAGCATTTTATACAAAAAAAAAATACAAAATCTGCATTACTGGTCAGTATTTTACACATGAATACTTATGTACACGAGTAAATCAAACTCCACCTTAAATAGTAGATCACAATTGAATGTGTGCGCTGTAATCTGTTTTGTACTTTAGGCCGATATGTATTCTTTTACATGTTTTTGGTAAAAAAAAATCACAATAAGCATATATTGATTGGTTTGCTCAAATGTTATAGCATCTACAAAATAGGGGATAGTTTTATGGCACTTTTATTATTTATTTTTTTTAGTAGTAATGGCGGCGATCTGCGATTTTTATTGTGACTGCGACATTATGGCGGACACATCGAACAATTTTGACACATTTTTGGGACCAGTGGCATTTATACAGTGATCAGTGCTATAAAAACGCACTGATTACTGTGTAAATGACACTGGCAGGGAAGGGGTTAACCACTATGAGGCGATGAAGGGGTTAAGCGTGTCCTAGGGAGTAATTCTAACTGTGGGGGGGATGGGCTACAACTCACATGACAGCAATCACTGCTCCTGATAACAGGGAGCAGTGATTTCTGTCTTGAAACAAGGCAGAACGGGGAAATATCTTGTTTACATAGGCACTTCCCCGTTCTGCAGCTCCATGACACGGTTGCCGGGAGACCGGCGGACATTGAGTCCGCCGGTCCCGCGGGTGCGGTCACGCTGTATGGGGCAGGCGCGCTCCCGCTAACCCCGCCAATTAAAGGGGACATACAGGTACGCCCATTTGCCCACCGCTGCCATTGTGCCGACGCATATCCAAGTCTTTGCACTACAAGTGCACTTGGAAGTACAGTTGCTGTAGATCCGAGGGGGACATGCAAGGAAAATAAAAAATGGCATCTTTGCTTCTACGTGATTAGATGATAAAATCACCAGCGCTTCCCTTCAGATTTCAGCGAGTACACTTGTATTGCAGAGTGGATTTGCCTTTAATAAACCCCAAAATACTTAATAATTTGGGGTGTACACAACAAAGTGCTAGGGTGCAATTTGCCTAATGAGGACACTAGTTAGATTGACCTGTGTGTCCCCACGGAAAGACATTGGTACGGTTTTACCCTCACTTCCGGTTTGGCTATGTGACAGGAAGTGAAGCCAATTTTCAGAAAAGGGACACAAGGCCCAACCAAAAAAAGACAAGCAGGGGTTCTAACACTCACTTGATTTCCCGCAAATGCCCACAATTAGAATAGGATTATCTTTAGCTAGATTTTAGCTCAGCGCTCTAAATCAGTGGTTCTCAACCCTCTCCTCAAGTACCCCCAACAGGTCATGTTTGCAGGTTTTCCTTCATCTTGCACAGGTGCTTTAAATCAGAGTCAATGGCTTGGTATTTTGGACAGCTATTTAGCTAAGATAAATTCCCAAAAGATGTCCTGTCAGGGGTACTTGAGGACTGAGGCTGAGAACCACTGCACTAAAATGGAAAATTGAATACTTACCTCTCTGTAATTTTCCTTTAACCACTTGCCGACCGGGCCACAACTGAAAGACGGCTACAGCGCGGTCGGTTTATTCTGGGTGGGCGTCCATGGACGTCCTCCCAGAATGTTGCTCTCGCGCACCCCCCTGGGTGCGCTCCCGCAAACATCTGTGACTGCCGGGTCTGGAAGACCCGGCGCATCACGGATTGCGGTAAATGGCCGCTTGTAGCGACCGTTTGACAGAGCGATCACTTGTAAACAAACCAGCGTCATGACATGACGCCGGTTCCTCCCTCCCCTCTCTGTATGGATCTGTACAGTGCGAAGGGAGAGGGGCAGAGATCGTTTTTAGCATCTGTAGTGCCCACAGCGCTGCTCTGTGCAATACTCTGCAATTATGTGCAATACTCTGCAGTACTCTGCAATAATGTACAATACTCTGCAGTACTCTGCAATAATGTACAATACTCTGCAGTGCTCTGCAATACTCTGCCAATACTCTGTCAATACTCGCCAATACTCTGCAATAAATTTTAACAGAAACAAAGATTTTTTTTTTTACCAAATTTTCAGTCTTTTTTGATTCATAGCGCAAAAAATAAAAAACCCAGTGGTGATTAAATACCACCAAAAGAAAGCTCTATTTGTGTGAAAAAAAGGACAAAAAATTCATATGGGTATAGTGTGGCATGACTGAGTAATTGTCATTCAAAGTGTGAGAGCACCGAAAGCTGAAAATTGGTCTCGTTAGAAAGGGGGTTTAAGTGCCCAGTTGTCAAGTGGTTAATGCCTATCCATGGCAGCATACGCATGCATATGCTACCATGAAGGTACCAGGAAAGTAGCTTTTAGACAAATCACACCTTTTTTTGTTTTGCCATGCCAATCAGCCTAGTTAAGCTGCAGCTGGTAATTCTGTTGCATGAAAATTGTTTAGGGGGGGAGGAGAGTGTAAAATACATTACTTGGATTGAACATGCATCTGCAATACAAATTATTAAGAAAACACATAAAAATTTGCTACAAATTTTATTGGTCAACAAAACAGAACTTGGAAAAGAGCAAGGAAAGCAAAAAACACATGTATGTTAATATGAGACGCTAATGCCCCGTACACACGGTCGGACTTTGTTCAGACATTCCGACAACGAAATCCTAGGATTTTTTCCGACAGATGTTGGCTCAAACTTGTCTTGCATACACACGGTCACACAAAGTTGTCGGAAAATCAGATCGTTCTTAACGCGGTGACGTAAAACACGTACGTCGGGACTATAAACGGGGCAGTGGCCAATAGCTTTCATCTCTTTATTTATTCTGAGCATGCGTGGCACTTTGTCCGTCGATTTGTGTACACACGATCGGAATTTCCGACAACGGATTTTGTTGTCGGAAAATTTTATATCCTGCTCTCAAACTTTGTGTGTCAGAAAATCCGATGGAAAATGTGTGATGGAGCCTACAGACGGTCGGAATTTCCGACAACAAGGTCCTATCACACGGATTTTCCGTCGGAAAATCCGACCGTGTGTACGGGGCATTACAGAATATGGTTTTGAGTTTAGACCATTTTGCAGAGGAAATTAACAGGAGTTAAAAGGACTGCACCCACAAACGGACAGTCTCTTAAGGATTTAAACATTTAGCAGTCAGAACAGCTTGAGGAAAGTTTTGCAAAATAATGCAGCACAGACAATGAAATCAAAATGAAACTAACAACCTACAAACAACACAGGTTGACAACATCAAAAATATTTCAGTGAAAAATATCCCCCCCCCCCCAAAAAAAACAAAAAAATAGTAACAAATACTTGCACTAAAACACATCTGTTTTCCAAAGACATAACAAACAAAATACAAAGAGAAATTACATGTGTTACAAACTCTATAAGGACACCCAAAGGTACTCTATTGACAGACACACACACACACACACACACACCTCTTTTCAGGGCATGCACAGTCCACGAAACACACAAAATGCAAGTTCATCCAGTGTAGAGACAGAACTTAAAAGTGGGTACACCTGTTAAGAATGTCCTTAAATTACTAACCCAAAAAACACACTCTCTGAGCATGCCCAGAAAAATCAAGTGCTGTTCACACACAAAAAGCACAAAAAAAACCCCAAAGTCCCTGAGCATGCCCAGGCCAACACAAATGCATTTCACACACCAAAAGCCACAGCAAAACCCCAAGTCCCTGAGCATGCCCAGAACAACCCAAATGCAGCTAGCACTAAATAAGCCACCCCCTGTCCAAAATTAAGCACATCATCCAGCATGCTACAGTCCAGGGGGGCAAACAAAGAACCTAACATGGGCAAAAGTTATACAACAAATACCATTGCAGTCCATGGAAACTGACTTGTTAAATTTGCGAGTCCCCACTTGGCTGGCTTATATTCTAGTTATTGGCCTTAAAATGGTAACCCCAAAAACGAAACAAGGAGACGTCCCTTTAAAAATGCAAAATTGCTTAAAAGCTAGTAACTTGGGGGGGCTTACTCTGCCTGTAGCATGTATCCAAAATGCTGCTTCAAAGATGTACGGCTTTAGAGAAAACTTACAAATCTACAGTACATTGCAGCTGCAAGATTCTAACCTAAAACAGAAAAATAGCCTGCCCTCCCAATACATACAAGGCCATTTGGGTCTGTTAAGGCTTAAAATGAGAACCCCCACATGAAAAATACCACCCCAAACTAATATAATATTGTGCGCCTCCCACACACTAACAAACTCCTAGCCAAACACACAGCAAGTCAGCCCATGAAAGGGGGCTTGGGGGCCGGAGGGGCTCCGGCACCCCAAAAGTCAACCACCTTGTTCCCATATTCAGGGGGACAAGGGCCTCTTCTACACAACCCTAGGCTGGGGTTGTGGGGGGCTGCAGACAGGGGGCTTTCCAGAATGTGGAAAACCCCTTTAAACTAGTGGGTACAAGGTGCTTTGTGGTTGGTATTGGGCTGAGCCCAACATGCCCCAAAGGCAGCCAGCTATGTTGAGTGCATGTGGCCTTGTATGGTTCAGGAGGGGGTTGGGCGATCGCTCTTCTCATCCCTTTCCTAGCTGGCCTTGTTGTATGCTCTGAAAAAGGATGTGGTTTGGATTGGTGAAGGCAGCTCACAGCCTTTTGAGAATAGAGTGGAGTGTGGAGTTCCCCTTTAAAAGCAAAAGTTAGCCCATGGAAATCCAAGGGGTTAGAGGGGGAAGACAAGAGCATTGTAGAATGGAGTGTGGAGTTCTCCTTTAAAAGCAAAGATTAGCCCATGGAAATTCAAGTGGTTTGAGGGGGGAGACAAGAGCATTGGAAAATGGAGCGTGGAGTTCCCCTTTAAAAGCAAAAGCTAGCCCAAGGAAATCATATGCATTAGAGGGGAAAGGTTAAATGCCTTTTAGGGGGTGCTAGAGGAGCGAGAGTCTTTTTACATAATTTTAACAAGGTGCATGTCACATGTTGGCAACGTAACATGCTAACATGACCTGTGTGCAAATCTCCTTAAAAAAATACATAGAGATGAACCAGCATAAAAAAAAAAAAAATGGTCAAGTTTAGAGGTGCGCCCGTTCAATCCTTGCAATTGCATGTATGTTGCTTAACATTTACTAAGATTTTGGCCGCGCAGTGAACAAACTCATGTGAATGAGCGCAACAACCGCTTGCGTACTGCTTACATTGATCTCACGCAGTTCTAAATGTACTTGCAGGCACAGTAGGCTTTCTCTGAAAAAGTTACTTTCTCATTCTATTTTGGGCAGTTGTTACTAAACTTCCTCACATCACCCCATAATATTGGCACCTCCATCTTCTGTCAATATTGATTTGGAGATGCCGTGTGCCATGTCCATAATGGCGCACAGATTGCATTTTCCTGTGCGCCGAGATCGCTATAGTAATTGGGGGATTTGCGCTCTGTTACCGGCGCACCATTTCGTAAATATGGAAATGTGCATTGCGCCTCGCCGTGCTCCTCTACTGATGGCGCGCGGCTTTCGTAAATCACCCCCACAGTGTATGTGTGTGTATATATATATATAAAAAGTTTAATTTACGTTTTGCCATTTGGGGAACATAAATAAGGGCACACGCAACAGATCCCCAAATGACAAATATCCTTGCAAGCCCACTTCACCTCCCTTCCAACTGACAGACATCCCTGCTGGCAACAGCAGCAGTAAAAGCTAAAACTGGCCAGACGCCAACATCTGTGCATATCCTCTGCACTCTTCTCCTGCACATGCTTCCACCTTCATACCACCCACACTTCTCTCCGGCACATGCTGTCTGCTTTTATACATACATACTTTCCATTCCCTGCATATGCTGCCTGCTGTCATACTCTTTGCACTCCTGTCCTGCAGATACTGCCTGCCGCTGTGCCGTTCATACAACTCTTCTGTCAATACTGTCTGTCATCATACCTTCCATACAGCTTTTTTGCACATACAGCCTGCCATTATACTAACCTCACTCCTTTCCTGCGCATACTGGCACTGCCATCACATCTTCCACGCTCCGCTCCAGCACTTGCCGTCATACCCTCCACACTCCCTCCTGCACCCGTTGGCTGCCATCTCACCAACCATACTCCGCTCCTGCACATGCTGCCATACTTTCCCCTCTCATTCACCTAATGCCTGTTGTCATACCCTCTACAGGTTTATCCTGTACATACTGTCATACCCACCAAACTCCTTTGCTGTGCATAATTACTAACTCTCTATTCTCCTCTCCTCCACATACTGCCCATTGTCATACACTCCATGCGCCTCTTCTACACATACTGCTCAAGGTCATACTATCAGCATTGCTCCTTTTCATACTGCCTGCTATCATACACTTTACACTCCACTTATGTACATACTGCCCGCCATACTACCCTCCACACTCTTTACTTATGCATTTTACCCCCTAAAACAGTTCTTAAACATTATATCTTAAATTCCCAACCTCGGTCGTTCTGGAACGAGCACACTTTTTCTAGTGGTAGTGGTAATGAATTCACACTTTGCATGGAAAAACATTTAAATACTGAGATCATATATGTTTTTTTTTAATTTAATATTGAAAAAAGCAAAGTGCAATAACTCGTAACAATCCTGTATCATCATTCATTGTCCCTAATGCTCTCAGCTCATCAAAGGTGAAATCTTAGTAAATACGGTTTGCTACACTCTTCATCCTTTCTTTGTATCAATCTGTAGATTTAACAGATTTATGATTACAGTAATAACATATTACAACATTTGATTATATATGTGTTATAATAGCTGAATATACAGTTCCTTGTCCAGGTTACTTAGTGGCATTGTAAATCAGTTGATTCATCTGTTTGGCTGACACTTTATTCTTTATTTAATGATGGTCTCTTTGTCTGGAAAGGATCATTATATATTATTCTGATTAAAGAAATAATTGAATCAGCATAGGTTTCAAAGTAAAACATTTCTGGGGAACTTACATGTTTGAACTTACATTTTTATTAGGCTGCCCCATGAACTTTTGCCTGTTAAGCAGAAAGGGATTTGGAGCTGGAGGAGTTGACTACAAGTCCATTATTTTACAGATAATAATCTATACACTTGCAGTTTTCTGTTCCTAAAAGACAACTGTATTTTTTGTAAAACATGTTAAAACTTTCAATTTATCCAGAAGTATCAGGAAACTTTGCCAGTATAACCTTTTACCTCTGCCTTTTTCTTCCCTGTGCCATGATGTTTCTTTATATGTTGAGTAGGACAGTGGCTTAGCCCTTCCACCTGGCAGCACTAGGACTGTCTGCATCCCAACCATGACACTACCTGCATTGATTTTGCATGTTCACCCTGTGCCTGCATGGGTTTCCTCACACACACACCCAAGACATGTTAGTAGGTTAATTTGCTCCTGTCTAAATTTGCTCTAATATGTGTATGTATGAATGTGAATTAGGGACATTGTACGCTCCTTGAGGGCAAGGATTGATGTAAATGTACAATATACTGTACATATTAGTAAAGCACTGCATAAAATGCCAGCAGTATATACAGTAAATACCCGTAGTAATGATAATACGCTACCGTAAGCATTTCATATGCATCTTGTCTACCATATGAACTGTTCAACAGTATAGTGTAGAGCGCAGCTATGCAATTGATTCAAAGACTTCAATGCCAGGAGCCATTTATTATATTTTCTATCCTGAACTCATGTAATCGCTGGAGTAATAAATCACAACTGCTAAAAGCTGGTTGTGTCTGCATATATTTAGGTAAGCTTTTACAGTCTCTATCAAATAAAGGCATATAGAGGGTACCTCAGTGTAATCTTCATTCTCAAACCTGGCCTGAGGCATGGTGCTGTCATTACTATATCGTGCATACTGCATCATGTGGTCTATGGTGGATATGATAAAATCTTTACAAACATGGGAGGGGTGTACTCACTTTTGTGAGATACTGTATATTGAAAATGATTCAATGTACACATACTGTGCAATTTCAATTAAAAATGTATTTTTCATACATCATGGGTCACAGAGTCAGGCTAATATTCATTACCTACTGCGTTATACTCCCATCTCCAGGTAAATGGACACTGGTAGACCAAAGGTCTTCAGACAGGAAGTGATCCCCTACATAACCCCTCCCACACAGGAAGCACTTCAGTTTTTTACCAGTGTCTGCAAGGTGGATGGCACGGCTTGTTTGAGCCCTCTGAGCTCCAGGACTCTAGTCCCACAAACGGTGAATCAAATGAATCAAGGGATTGACCGATCTGATCCATTTTTGACACAGGCTTTATATGCTTAGATAAATGGTACCCGAGCCTCGCAAAGAAGACTCAAGATCCTGCCAGGTTTTGCCTGTAATGCAGCCTCCGGGCGCTGGACCCTGTGAAATGGAATCCTGGACATCACAGCGCTAAGGCATTCCTGCAGGTGCTGTACAGGTCCAAGGGAGTGGACCCTAAACATGAAAAGGGTACCCAGTCCTTGAAGGCCCTCAAGTGACAGGAATCCGCCTTCAAGGGTGAAGATTGGGCTCTTAGTTTCTAAGCTGCCCTGCACCTGGACGGGTAAGTGAAACCCCTTTATTATTATGGGGTGTCCCAGTGATTGTAACAATTAGTCAAGCTAGCTAGAGGCTGAACACTTGTGTGCGGTGACCATACGGGGGAGTTTTGGGCTAGCTGTGGGTGTTTGCAAAGTGTACTTTTTCTTTTTGCTTGTGTCTGGCTGTTTTTACCTGTATCACGGCGCACGACATTTCACCCTGGTTCACCAAGGCGCACATGCGTTTGCAAGAGTACCGCTATGCTCAGTTAGCAGTTTGTTTGGCAGCTATGGCACACGCGGCTTCACCGCACATGCGCAGTAGCCAGTAGCCTTTTATCACATGAGGATTCGCGTCATATGCGAATACAGCCACACCCGTTCACCAGGACCACGCACACACACAGAACGTTCTGGCGCACACCCAGCTGTGTAGGCCAAGCATGCGGTGCTTCCAGAAGGCAGCTGTGGGATACAGAGCAGGCTTTGAACAGACACTTGCATTGGTTCATTTTTTCCTTACCTGGGCCACGTGAGTCAACAAGTGTTGCTTGGCAGGCTAAAGGTGCTTAGCAGGATCATTACATAGGGGCTTGGCGAGCCCTATTAAAGGGTCTACCTTCTGAGGTGTTTTAATACTACACCCAAGTACTTTCTTTTTGTGGCTAGTAAATGTCTTCAAAAAAGAGGAGCGGGACTAACACTACAGGGAAGGGCACACCGATGTCGTCAGTAGTTCCTGATGAACCTAGTCGTATCCCTAGTGTTGTATTACCTGAAAGATCAGAGGCTTCCGAGCAATCTGAGTTGCCTATCTGGTATTGTGCCTACAGTCAACGCTGCTGCTTCACCCTTTATCACTAAGGATGAACTGCCCTCGGCCCTAGGCGGGTTAGAGCACAGGATTGCTGGAATGATTGCCTCCATCCCATAGGGTAGCAGAAAGCATGACAGATCCCCCTCCTCGGAACCTCCTAGTCTGAAGCAGGAATGGGTTGAGGATGGGGAAGAGCTTATAGCTCAGGACTCTGGAGGGTCCGGCAGATGAGTCTGCCTCCGAGCAATCTGGACAAGAAGATATCCAGTTGATGACTGCCTGCCTCTCAGTCGCAGAGGCTTTTGACCCTGACTCTGACCGAAATGGTTCGTTCTGCCTTTAAGTTGCCTCTTGCAGAGGTGACTGAGCCCCCCTGGTCCTCTTTGGGATCCCTGAGGCCTCTTTAGGCTGCACAGGCTTTCCCTCTACACTCCCTGTTGGAACAGGTGGTGTATGCTGATTGGGAACATCCTGACAGGATTTTTTTCCTCCTAAGAGCTTTTCCCTTTTATATACCATGGATGAAAGGTTCATTAAAAAATGGAGCATGCCAGCAGTAGATGCAGCAGTCTCTTCCTTAAACAAGAACTTAACTTGTCCAGTAGATAATGCACAGGGTTTGAAAGACCCTGTTGACAAGAAATTGGAGTCATTATTAAAGGCTTCTTTTTCTTTGGCCAGTTAAGCTATTCAGCCAGCTGTTGCAGCAATTGGTATCTGCCAGTCCGTAAAGGATCATGTAAACGGCCTGATAGGCCTAACTAGGAGGATGATCTGCCTGAAAGTAAGACAGATATTTCTCGAGCACTGTGTTTTGCTATTGACGCCTTAAAGTATTCAATGCAGCAGGTTTCTCGTTTGGCTCTCTCGTCTGTACATATGCGCAGACTCTTATGGCTTAAGAACTAGTCAGCCAAGCTTCCTTGTAAAAAGTTGTTGGCAGGTTTCCCTTTTCATGGGGAACGTTTATTTGGTGATCATTTGGACAAATATATCCAAAAGAGTTCTCTGCTTCCTGTGAAGAAAAATACCAGACGTCCCTCGTTTAAAACCTCAGGGACTGTTTCCTCCCATGTCTCAGCATCAGGGTGGTTCCACCGCCAACAGGGCACTAGGGCCAGGGGCAAGCCGCAGGGCCAGAAGAAGCCCTGAGTCCAAGATTCTTCTAAATCCAGCACCAAGCCCTAATTTTGAGGGGACGCCCCCATTCCATCGAGTGAGGGGAAGGCTGCTGCACTTTGCGGACATTTGGAGAACAATAATTCAGGATGGGTTGGTCACCTTAATTATATCTGGCGGTTACAAGCTAGAATTGCGGGGGGGTTCCCCCTCAGAGGTTTTTAAGATTCAGCGTTCCCTCGGATCCTCCAAAAAGAAACTTATTGCTTCAGGCACTAAATCATCTAGTACATCAAGGAGTGATTGTAGAGGTTCCGGTATCCGAAAGGGGTACAGGGTTTTACTCAAACCTGTTAACGGTTCAGATACCAAACAGGGGCACGAGGCCCATTTTGGACCCAAGATCCCTGAACAAGTATCTACTGATACAGTCCTTTCGGCTGGAGCCTGTCCGTTCAGTAGTAGCCTCACTCCAGAGGGGAGACTTTCTAGCCTCCATCGATATAAAAGACGCAGATTTACACATACCTATCTTTCAGCCTCATCTCAGGGGTTCCTATGTTTTGCAGTAAAGAAATGTAATTTTCAGTTTGTGGCTCTACCCTTCGGGTTGGCTACAGCTCCCCGGGTGTTCACAAAGGTCCTAGCACCAGTACTGGGTCTTTTAAGGGCCCAAGGGATCCTGGTGCTCAGATATTTGGACGACCTCCTACTCTGAGATCACTCAGTACAGGCTCTAGAACAGAGCATGTGTAAGGTACCTGTGATAGGTAGTGTCCGAAGTGGAGCTTGTGTGCTGAGGATTCAGGCGAAAACTTAGTCAGGCAGATCAGGATGGAAACAGATCAGGCAAAGCGTTACACAATCGAAATCCAGAGATTGGTCAGGCAGGCAAAGGTCATACACGAGCTGGCGCTGAAGTACAAAATCAGCAGGCTAGAGAGTAGTCAGGAATTCAGGCAGAAGTTCAAATACGGTATTCAGAGTCAAAAAGTAGTCAAAACCCCAGGAAGCTAGTCCAAACAAACGGGCACTGAGAGATAGGAAGTGCTGCTATTTATGGGCTGCTTTGATTGTAGATTGTCCACAGCTGGCAGCAGGTGGGGCTAGTGAGTCCAAGGTAATGGATCAAACTAAGAGAACATAGATAGAACTCCAGAGCTCCTCTGTGGCACAACAAGTAAGACTGCAGCTGTGGGACCAGGAACATCCTGATTCAAATACACCCAGGTACATGACAGGCCCCCCTCCCCAGTGGACCTCTCAGGGGGCCTAGCGGGGTTTAGTGGGAAAGGAGGCATGGAAGTCTCGAATAAGAGCAGGAGCATGCAAATCTTTGGCTGGGACCCAGGAACGGTCTGTGACGGGATATCCCTTCCAATGAACCAGATACTGTAGGCCATGACCCTGTCTTCTAGAATCAAGAATCTTAGAGACTTTAAACTAATTTTGTCCATCAACCAGAACAGGAGGAGTCAGCTGTTGCGTTCTGGAGTAGCGATTGAAAATTGCCTTTTTGAGGAGGGAAACGTGGAATACGGGGTGAATCCAGGGAGAGGAGGGCAATTTCAACCGATAGGAGACTGGCCCGACTCGAGTAGTAATTCTGTAGGGAACGATGAATTGAGGGCCCAATTTGTTAGAAGGTTGTTTCAGTCTCACTTATTTGGTTGATAGCCAAACTCTGTCCCCCACCACATATGAAGGTATATGGCGTCTTTGTTGGAAAAAAACGCATACTTGCCTGCTGACTTCCGTAGTAATAAGCAAATCTTTTTCCAATGTAGCAGAATATTTTTCACCCGCAGATCTGCTGCTGGTACACCAGAAGAAGGCTGAAGTAGGGGAAAAGTTTGAGGGTGATAGCCTAGGGCTGCGTAGAATGGTGTGGTATGAAGAGCACTGTGCCAAGGGGAATTAATGGTGAACTCAGCCAAAGGCAAATACTCAGACCAGTTGGAGTGTAAGGCATTCACATAATGTCGAAGATAGGTTTCTAGGGTCTGGTTCATGCGTTCGGTTTGACCATCTGTTTGAGGGTGATGTGAGGTAGAGAGTGAGAGCTTTACTCCCAGTTTCTTGCAGAATGCTCTCCAGAATCATGAAACAAACTGGGATCCGCGGTCTGAGACGACATTGGTAGGCGTGCCATGATATCTCACAATATGGCAAAGGAAGGGGTAGACAGTGCTTCTGCTGTAGGTAATCTTGGGAGCGGCACAAAATGAGACATTTTGGAAAAGCGATCCACTATGACCCATATAGCAGTCATGCCCTCGGACTTGGGTAAGTCTGTAATGAAGTCCATAGTCAAATGGGTCCAAGGCTGGCGAGGTGCCGGAAGTGGTTGTAACAGTCCAGTAGGCAATGTGCGAGGTACTTTATTTGTACAGGCAGCCACATAGTCAGTAACATCCCTTTTCATATGAGGCCACCAGACATGACATTGCAAGGTCTTAAGTGTGATGGTGACACCAGGATGACCAGATAACACACCATTGTGAGCCCAGAGGAGTACAGGTTTTCTGAGGCTAGGGGCTACAAACAGGCGACCTGGTGGTATCTTCAAGCCTTGGAGAACATAAATCTGGGTTTCTTGCAACTGTTGGGAAAGAGCCGTAGAGATCTGTGGGACAATTTTGTGAGGTGGGATTATATACTAGGTTGATCTTCTTCAGAGGTAGCGAACTGTCTGGAAAGGGCATCGGCTTTCTTGTTTTTATGCCCAGGAACATAAGAAAGAACAAAATTAAAACAGGAGAAAAACAGAGCCCATCGAGCCTGAGCCTGAGTTCAAACGTCTTGCAGTCTGAAGATACAGCAGGTTTTTATGGTCAGTGAAGTTAGAAAAAGGCTTGGGAGCCCCTTACAGAAGATGTCGCCATTCAGACAATGCCAATTTGATGGCCAGTAGATCCCAACGTCGTAATTCATATCCGCTGGAGAAAACTTTCTAGAGAAAAACTCTACTGGATGGATTCTACCGGACTTAGGCTGTCTCTGGGACAGCACGGCACCTGCTCCTACTTCGGAGGCATCAACCTCAACTATGTACTGGAGATCGGGATTTGGATGCTGAAGAATTGGAGCCTTGCTGAACATGTCTTTAATTGCTGGAAAGCCGATTCTGCTTCTGAGGACCACACCTTGCAATTTGTACCTTTCTTAGTCATGGCAGTAAGGGGGGCCGCAATGGAGTCAAGACCTTTTGAAGCGTCTGTAGTAATTTGCGAACCCTGGAATGCTTTGGAGCCCTCTTAAAGTGGTTGGTTGGGGCCATTGCAAGACAGCGGAAAGTTTTTGAGGGTCCGCTTGGAAACCAACAGCACTTATAATGTATCCAAGGAAAGAAATACGGCTTTGATGGAAACTGCATTTCTCAATCTTTGCATAAAGATCGTTGTCTCTCAGTCGTTGTAATACCTGCTTTACATGTGAGATGTGCTCTAGATGAGTCTTGAAAAAGATTAAAATTTCGTCCAAGTATATGATCACAAAACTGTTGCTGAAATCGTGAAAAATGTCATTCATGAAACGTTGGAAGACAGCAGGGGCGTTACACAACCCAAATGGCATAACCAGATATTCAAAATGTCCATTACGAGTGTTGAATGCTGTCTTCTACTCATCCCCGTCTTTAATTAGAATCAGATTATAAGCCCCTCGTAGGTCCAGCTTAGAGAAGATAATGGCTCCCTTAAGTACATCAAACAGTTCAAGAATGAGAGGCAAAGGGTAGGAGTCTTTTACACTGATTTGATTTAACCCTCGATAATCTATGCATGGTCGAAGACCCCCATCTTTTTTTTTCAACAAAGAAAAAACCTGCCCCTACTGGAGAAGAAGAGGGTCGGATAAAACCTCTTTCCAAGTTGTCTTTCACGTATTCCTCCATGAATTTTTGTTCAGGCAAAGACAGGGGATAGGTCCTTCCATTGGGAAGAGGTGCTCCAGGAATCAAATTAATTGCGCAATCAAAAGAACGATGTGGAGGTAAAACCTCTGCCTTTTGCTTGCAAAATACATCTGAAAACTCTTGGTATTCACGAAGGCAAGGTAGGTGGGATGACCCCGGAAGCCAACAGATAACCAGAAAGTCTTTTGGGTGGAGACAAACAGTTTAGATGACAGAAGGACCCCCAAGAGGTTAGTTCTCCATTTTCCCAATCAAAAGAAGGGTTATGTTGTTGTAACCATGGGTAACCAAGGATAACGGGCAGAAGTGGGGAATTAATAAGAGACAAGACAACTTCCTCTTTGTGGAGTACACCTACCTGAAGGGTGATAGTCGTAGTCTCAAATTTTACAATACCATCTCCCAAGGGTTGTCCATTCAGGGTGGTGATGTTCAGGGGTCTAGACTTTGGAACAAATGGGATTTTTTTTCTTTAGCAAAAGTGTAGTCCAAGAATATGCAAGCGGCTCCAGAATCCACAAAAGCCTCCCAGGAGACAAGTTTAGAGGGTAAATGGATAATTGCGGGAACGGTAATCTTGGTCTTGGTGGATATACCTGTAAGGTCTAACCCAGCTCCTCAAATACTGTTTAGACCCTGCCTTTTACTGGATGGGAAGGGCAGACATATAACAAATGTCCTTTAAGTCCACAGTACAGGCATAGGCCCAATGCACGCCTCCTTTGTTTCTCCGACTCAGGTGGAGACAGCTTACTTCCATGGGTTTTACAGGTGCCTGGGGTTCAACTGAGATTTCAGGTTCTGGCTGAGGTGGTGCTTGGAAGTTAGGGGTGGTAAACTGGCCTAGGAAACTTGTGAGTTCTAAGTCTCTTGGCACCTTTCATGATACTGGACATCCAGATGAACACTCAGCTCTATGAATTGCTCAAGGTCTTCTGGGGAGAATCCTTCTAGACTAATTCGTCCTTGATGCGATCTGTAAGACCTTTTCGGAAGGCTGCACGTAATGCCCTAGAGTCCCAATTAGTCTCAGCAGCCAGGGTACGAAACTCAATAGTATATTGTGCCACAGACCTTGTACCTTGTTGTATGTCCAAAAGTAAGTACTCATCTGCAGAAGCTCTATCTGGCTTGCCAAATACAGTCTGGAGAGAAGCCAGAAATTTGTCAGTGTCTAGCAGCACAGGATCATTGCGTTCCAGGTACGAAGAGACCCAGGCCAGGGCCTTCCCCTTTCACAAGGAAATTACAAAAGTCACTTTGGCAGATGAATTGTTAAAAGTCCCAGGGTTGTGGAAATGCAAACGGCAAACATTTAAAAAGCCTCTGCAGTCCTCAGTATCGCCACCAAATTTTTTAGGCAGGGGAAGCTTGGGTGGTACAGAAGAGGTGGGTTGGATTGGAGCAGGAGTTTGGACCATTGCAGAAGGACCAGGCAAGCAAGATTTAAGCATAGTACAAAGTTCATCTAACTTGGCGTCCAGCTAAGAAAGATGCTGTTCATGAACTCCAATCAATTGTTCCTGATGTGAAATCGCCTTAACAATCTCAGCAGGGTCCACTGCCATTGTGGCCCATTTGTAATGTAAGGTACCTGTAATAGGTAGTGTCTGAAGTGGAGCTTGTGAGCTGAGGATTCAGGCGAAAATTTAGGCAGATCGGGACGGCAACAGATCAGGCAAAGCGGTACACGATCAAAATCCAGAGATTGGTCAGACAGGCAAAGGTCATACACAAGCTGGCGGTGAAGTACAAAATCAGCAGGCTGGAGTGTAGTCAGGAATTCAGGCAGAAGTTCAAATACGGTATTCAGAGTCAAAAAGCAGTCTAAACACCCAGGAAGCTAGTCCAAACTAACGGGCACTGAGAGATAGGAAGTGCTGCTATTTATGGGCTGCTTTGATTGTAGATTGTCCACAGCTGGCAGCAGGTGGGGCTAGTGAGTCCAAGGTAATGCATCAAACTAAGAGAACATAGCTATAACTGCAGAGCTCCTCTGTGGCATGATATTCACAGTGCGGTATTTGAAAAACTTTAGCTGGATCATAAATACCGAAAATCCAGTCTTGAAACCAGCTCAAAGTCTAAAATATTTAGGTCTGATCCTAGATACGGTTCAAGCAAGAATATTCTTGCCACCCGTAAGGATCTGTGCCCTGAAGGTTCAGGTGCACCAGATAAGGGGCACCAGACAACCCTCCATTCGGCTCTCCTATGAGTCTTCTAGGGAGGATAGTATCCTCCTTCAAGGCAGTGCCCTATGCTCGGTTCCATTCCAGGCCTTTACAACAAGATATCTTGTTGGCTTGGACCAGAAGAGGAAAAGCCCTTGAATATCCAATGTGCTTATCTCCTCGGGCATGCTTGAGCCTAAACTGGTGGTTGCAGGATCAGAACCTGCAAAAGGGAAAATCCTTTCTTCCGGTAACTTGGAGAGTACTGACTAAAGATGACAGTCTCTCAGGCTGGAGAGCGACCCTAGAAGGGCTCACAGCTCAGGGAAAATGGTCAGGAATAGAACAGATCCTGCCCATCAACGTTCTGGAATTATAGGCAGTATGTCTGGCCCTACAGTCCTGGACGGTGGAGCTTCAGGACTGCCCTATCAGGGCTCAGTCCGACAATGCCACTGCAGTGGCCTATATAAACCACCAAGGCGTTACCAGAAGTTGTTCAGCTCCGAAGGAGGTGAACCACATACTAGCCTGGGCAGAGCAGATCTGCCTGGGGGAATTGACCCTACACCCAGGGGTGTTCCAGGAAATTTTCCAACGTTGGGGATGGCAAGAGGTCGACCTATTGGCATCCAGATTCAACTACAAGCTACAGCAATTTGTGTCACGAACAAGGGATCCTCTGGCAATCGGAGCAGATGCTCTGATAGTTCCATGGAGACAGTACTCCCTGGTTTATGCTTTCCCTCCGATCCCTCTCCTTCCACATTTGTTGCACAGGATTTGGAAAGAGGGGGTTCCAGTCATTTTGGTTGCACCAGCCTGGCCCTGGTTCCCGGAGATTGTGAGACTGTCAATAGACGAGCCATGGAAGCTTCCACATCGCCCTGTTCTATTGTCTCAAGCTCCTATATTCCACCCCAATTTACAGTCTCTAAATTCGATGGCATGGCTATTGAAGCCAGGGTGTTAAAGGATTGTGGCATCTCAAGATCAGCAGTGTCTACCCTAGTGAATGCTAGAAAAGCTGTCACTAGGAAAAATATTCATAAGGTCTAGAAGACTTATATTGCTTGGTGTGAAGCCAGAAAATGGCATCCTCGGAAATACGTGATTGGTGGAAATCTCTCTTTTCTACAGTCAGCTGTGAAAATCAAATTGGCTTTGAGTACAATCAGAGGTCAAGTTTCGGTCCTATCAGTATTCTTCCAAAGGCCTTTAGCCTCCCATTCACTGATCTGAAAGTTTATGCAGGGAGCAACTCGTTTGCTTCCCCCCATGAGGCCACCTATGTGTCCTTGGGAATTGAACTTGGTGCTGTCTGTGTTACAGAAACAACCATTTGAACCTATCAAGGAAATTCCATTAGACTTGCTGTCACGCAAGCTAGCCTTCCTGATGGCTATCACCACGGCTAGAAGGCTGATGGAGTTGGCAGCGCTTTCATGCAGGGAACCGTACTTGATCCTTCACCACGACAGGGTCGTGTTACGACCTGTTCCATCCTTTTTGCCAAAAGTGGTATCGGCCTTTAGCCTTCTTTTGTCTCTCAGCCTCGTTCGGCGGAAGAGAGATGACTGCATTCTTTGGACATTGTCGGGGCTGTCAAGGTTTATTTGTCTAGATCTGCGGAGGTCCGGGGATCAGACTCCTTTTTTATTTTACCAAGAGGACTCAAGAAAGGGCCGGCAGCTTCCAAAGCTTCCATTGCCAATTGGGTCCGTCAATTGGTCATTCAAGCCTACGGTCTGAAACGTAAAGCTCCTCCCTTTGGGGTGAGAGCTCATTCTACCAGGGGTGTAGGAACCTCTTGTTCTTTTCGCCATTAGATATCTGTGGCTCAGATTTGTAAAGCTGCAAACTGGTCTTCAGTGCATACGTTCACAAAATTTTATCAAGTGGATGTTCGAGCAGCCGAGGATTTGGCTTTCGGCCGCAGTGTACTGCGGGCTGCCGTATAAGTTCTGATGGTTATTGTTTGGCAGGGTGTCTCCCTCCCCTCAAGGCTATTGCTCTTGAACGTCCCAGTAGGTAATGAATATTAGCCTGACTCTGTGTCCCATGATGTATGAAAAAGAAAATATGATTTTTTTCATCATACTTACCTGTAAAATCCTTTTCTTTGAGTACAAAATCCCTTACTTAAACAAAAAATAAAGAAGTTTAGGTTGCATTGAGTAAACAATTACTAAATATGTCAAGGCTTAAAATTACACGCACCTGTGAAACAGCAAAAAACGATGGTACCCAAAACTGTCCTTAGGCAACGTTTATAAACTTTTACAGCTCATCACTTTAATGTTAACAGTGATATTTAAAGCGGAACTAAACCCATCCATAAAACAGTTTCATTTTCCGGCATATGTCAAGCCATCCAATGGCTGGTGTCTAAACTGATCACATGTGCAGCATCATGGCAGTTGTAGATTAAACAGCGGCAAAGATGGCAGCTTCCTTGGCTGAAAACGATAGGGGGGGTTTACTTACACTTTAACAGCACTAGAATTATTGCTGTCATTCTGGCTTGTGCGGTACATCTAAAATGTGAGGCACAATTGTCATTTGTTTATGCATGCATACCTATTTGCTCTCATTGGGACAGAGGGCTTTAAAATTCGTTTTTTTTTTGTGTGTGTTTTTAAATGTATTTTATTAAATGTCACAGAGTTTGCATAACTGCAAGCTCTGAAAAATGTTTGATGTGAATCTGCTGTTGATGGTTTTGTTAGTAGATTTCCTGTGTTAGGATTCAATTGAATCTCCTGGCTCCATCCCCTATTGCTTCCCATCCTTCCTCTGTCTGTGTAGAATCACCAACCTTGCTTCAAAAAGAGCAATCTCCATTTTTATGGCCAGTGACATCATTAATCTGGCTGAAAAAACGCTCTATGTTTATGTTGCCTGGATGAGGGCTTCCTGCACCACATCCTTGTGTAAGTGCTGCAGAACTACATTTACAGTATCTTGGTCTTTCAGCCAGAACATAGCTTGTCTGGCCAGGCTCCCAGCAATCCCATGGGAACAGAGGGCAGTACTGTGGCTGGTAACAGGGGAATGTGAACTTCCCTTGCACTTCTGTCTCATAAAACTACAGGAGGCACTGGGGGGACCGGTCACCCTGCTGCACACGGAGCAAGCAGGGCTGTTTGGTCCCCTAGACAGGAAATAAGGGACTGACTTTCTGTAAGGATTAGAAGAGTGAAGCAAAAGATCATTAATGTGAGGAGACAAATAAAAAGGTAAAAGATTAGCTACACTCACATGAAAAATAGTTTTGATGAGCTTTAACTGTTGCTATGGGGTTTTTTTTGTGTGTTTTGTTTTTTTTTTTTTTGCTTGTAACACAGCTTGACTGTAGACACATGGCTCATGTGTGAATTCCTAAAATCCTCTCAAACATAACACTTCTGAGTTCAAAATATGACAAGGGTAGGTACCAGTCTATTCAGGGGTAACCAGTTCCAATCGCGTTTAATTTAATTTCTTGCTGGAGTTGCCCTTTTATACAGTATCTCAGTACACCCCTCACATTTCTGTAAATATTTTATTATATCTTTTCATGAGACAACACTGAAGAAATGACTTTGCTACAATGTAAAGTAGTGAGTGTACAGCTTGTATAACAGTGTAAATTTGCTGTCCCCTCAAAATAACTTAACACACAGCCATTAATGTCTAAACTGCTGGCAACAAAAGTGAGTACACCCCTAAGTGAAAATGTCCAAATTGGGCTCAAAGTGTCAATATTTTGTGTGGCCACCATTATTTTCCAGCACTGCCTTAACCCCCTTGGGCATGGAGTTCACCAGAGCTTCACATGTTGCCACTGGAGTCCTCTTCCACTCCTCCATGATGACATCATGGAGCTGGTGGATGTTAAGAGACCATGCGCTCCTCCACCTTCCGTTTGAGGATGCCCCACAGATGCTCAATAGGGTTTAGGTCTGGAGACATGCTTAGCCAGTCCATCACCTTTACTTTTTTTTATCAAGGCAGTAGTCGTCTTGGAGGTGTGTTTGGGGTAATTATCATGTTGGCATACTGCCCTGCGGCCCAGTCTTCGAAGGGAGGTGATCATGCTCTGCTTAAATATGTCACAGTACATGTTGGCATTCATGGTTCCCTTAATAAACTGTAGCTCCCCAGTGCCGACAGCACTCATGCAGCCCCAGACCATGATACTCTCACCACCATGCTTGACTATAGGCAAGATACACTTGTCTTTGTACTCCTCACCTAGTTTCTGCCACACATGCTTGACACCATCTGGACCAATTAAGTTTATCTTGGTCTCATCAGACCACAGGACTTGCTTTCAGTAATCCATGTACTTAGTCTGCTTGTCTTCAGCAAACTGTTTGCAGGCTTTCTTGTGCATCATCTTTAAAAGAGGCTTCCTTCTGGGATGACAGCCATGCAGACCAATTTGATGCAGTGTGAGGCATATGGTCTGAGCACTGACAGGCTGACCCCCCACCCCTTCAACCTCTGCAGCAATGCTGGCATCACTCATACATCTATTTCCCAAAGACAACCTCTGGATATGGCGCTGAGCACGTGCACTCAACTTCTTTGGTCGACCATGGCGAGGCCTGTTCTGAGCGGAACTACTCCTGTCAAACCGCAGTGTGGTCTTGGCCACCATGCTGCAGCTCAGTTTCAGGATCTTGACAATCTTCTTATAGCCTAGACTATCTTTATGTAGAGCAACAATTCTCTTTTTTTTCAGTTCTTCAGAGTGTTCTTTGCCATGAGGTGCCATGTTGAACTTCCAGTGACCAGTATGAGAGAGCGAGAGCGATAACACCAAATTTAACACACCTGCTCCCCATTCACACCTGAAACCTTGTAACACTAATGGGTCACATGACATCAGGGAGGGAAAATGGCTAATTGGACCCAATTTGGACATTTTCACTTAGGGGCGTATTCACTTTTGTTGCCAGCGGTTTAGACATTAATGGTTGTGTGTTGAGTTATTTTGAGGGGACAGCAAATTTACACTGTTATACAAGCTGTACACTCACTACTTTACATTGTAGCAAAGTGTCATTTCTTCAGTGTTGTCACATGAAAAGATATAATAAAATATTTACAAAAATGTGAGGGGTGTACTCACTTTTGTGAGATACTGTATAAAGCAATATTTTTGAGTATTCTAACCATGTAATCCAGCCTCCATCACATACAGTTTTTTTTTTTTTTTACAAGATTCACAAGAAAGCTCTCTTCTTTTTATCCTTATGAATTTATATCTCTATATACTGCAACAACAAATGGCAGAATAAGCACAACAAGTGGAACAACATCATTCGTTCAGGTGTCCCAGTGGAGGAAATAAGTGTTTTATGAATTATAACTGGAATAATCTGAGTCTGCCCGTAACCAAACAAAAGAGCAAAACTGTGATACTTAAAATCCCTTTCACCATCAATTTGGTCACACGGTACTAACTTTGTATTTTGAGTTCACTGAACCTGTTATAGACCAAGATGGCAAGTAATATTTTATTTTATGTCTTGCAGGATTTTCTACATATGCTGCTGGATCATTTTCCTGAGCAAAATAAGTAAGTAATTCTACCCCATACTCAGGTGCCTACTGATATAAAATGCATTCCCCTGGTGAAAGAACTGATTCTTACACAATTTGCGAATGACTGATACACATTGTTACATGCTATGTTACAATAATATTTTTGGTATAAAACAATAAACATTAAACAATATAGCAAGTATTGTGTGTAAATAATAAAAACTTTGCGATAAATATCAATCTTAAATATAATGAATATAAAACAAAACATGTATATGATGAGTAGAAACACAGGTGAGAATGTCCTAAAGGTGAAACAATCCCAAAAAGTTCACATTCTTTACTTCTCTCAAAAGTGGTAGCCGCTTTTTGATGACTCAACAATGTGATCTTGTAATCAGTTTTTGGCTTTCCAGTCTGGATGCTTAACATCTGAGTTCCAGCCTCACGGTTACCTGCACGATTCCCTGGATTCGTTCTTGGAGCTCTTTGGATTCCCTGGATCATTTTGGAAATCTGCTGATCGGGCTACCCTCGCTTGATTGACTCGTTGTAGCTGACATTCTAGTCCACTAATTCCGGTAAGAGTGTATACCCCTTATCTCGTGGTGGATACACTATCCCTGATGCTCTACATGCCTGCTGAGGCCTTTGTACCCCACTTCTGAGCAACAACTTTTCGTGGTGCACTCCATATATGTTTACCATAGGATTGTTTCACCTTTGGGACTTTCTCACCTGTGTTTCTACTCATTATATACATGTTCTGTTTTATATTCATTATATTTGAGATTGATTTTTATCACAAAGTTTTTATTATTTACACACAATACTTGATATATTGTTCAATGTTTATTGTTTTATATTTTTAGCGCTACATTTTTCACTGATCTTTTGCATTGAATCCTTGTCACATTCTTATGTAGCAGCTGTTCATTTTTCTTCACTAATTGAGTTAGCGCAATAATATCCCCTATCCACATTTTACAATATTATTTTTATCTACTGGATTTGATGTATATTTTTTAATATAGGGAGCCCGGAATGGGATCCCCAGCCAGCTGCTTGTAAAAGTAAACAGTATTTATTAAATAATGATATTTGAAGCGCTTCACAATGTGCATAAAAATGAATATATATGAATAAATATAAATACTCAAATAAATCCAGCGGTGAGTAAAAATTCCTAAAAAATCCAGCAATCAAAATAGTGTAAAATTATAAAAAAATTAGTGACACCAAATATGTAAAAAAATCCACACAAAAAATCCACATAAAAAAAAATATATAGGGATGTATTCAGAAGGTTCAATTCACTAGCAAAGCTGTTTAAAAACATTTGCTTAATTAAGGTGCTCATTGACCTTTATAGTAACAATGTTTCTTTTGCTTCTGTTCACAACCAATGTGAGAATCATAAACAGATCTCATTTGACAGGCAGATAAGAGAAAAAACCAATCATTGTGCAATAGTTAGGATACCAAGGTACACAGGCAAACTTCAATCCACTCACGTGTGCCTTATAATGATAAGGCATATGCAGGTTTTACTATAGCAGTCAGCTGCCTTAGACAGGAGCAGATTCACTGCAGTACACTGTGTGATACTGCTGATCTGCACAGAGCGTCCTTGGCTCCTCCCACTCTTCCCACCCTTCCTTATCATTATAAGGCACACGTGAGTGGATTGAAGTTTGCCTGTGTACCTTGTTATCCTAACTATTGCACAATGATTGTTCTTTTCTCTTATCTGCCTGTCAAATGAGATCTGTTTATGATTCTCACATTGGTTGTGAACAGAAGCAAAAGAAACATTGTTACTATAAATGTCAATGAGCACCTTAATTAAGCAAGTGTTTTTAAACAGCTTTGCTAGTGAATTGAACCTTCTGAATACATCCCTATATATTTATTTTTATGTGGATTTTTTTACAAATTTGGTGTCACTAATTTTTTAAAATTTTACACTATTTTGATTGCTGGATTTTTTAGGAATTTTTACTCACCGCTGGATTTATTTGAGTATTTATATTTATTCATATATATTCATTTTTATGCACATTGTGAAGCGCTTCAAATATCATTATTTATTCTTTTTAAGTGACTCTGAAAACACTCTCTTTTGATAGCAGCCTCACTTGGTTTTCTGTGTAATTATCAGCTATTTAGCATCACAGCGCTTTGTGTTTTATATATTCTTTTTCAAACAGTATTTATTGTTTTTCAAAATTAAGCAAACAAAACAGCTTTTCTCAGCAAAAGTAAACACAAACAGTCCATAATTTTGGTATCTTGAAAACACAATGTCTCACTGCCAATATACCTGTCTCACACCAGGGTTTAGGTTTTCCATCTGCTTCAGGGTACCACAAAGGCCACAGGAACTCCCCAAAAAATATCTTGGTTGCCAGGCAGTCCACACTTTCTCTCAGCTGTGAACTGCTCCACTCTACTTTACTAAGAGGTGCTGACTCATTCCTGCTCCTTTTCAGGCCTTCCCTGCCAGAGGGTTAATCCTTTCAGGGACTAAAGTCCTTGTAATTAGGGTGAAAGGCCCTTTCCCACCCAAAGTCTCTCCGAGTATCCAAATTCCGGGTCTCAAATGAGGACTTACCAATCCTGAGAGAACTGTAAATCAGTCCACTCCCCTCCAACTAGATTACCCCTCACCCTGCATGGGTTTGAACCCCTGAGTACCCAAAAATGTCTCTTCTCGTCCCCCTTAACACCTTCATTTTGCTATAGGCCGGGCGGGGTTTTCATTGTTCTGACGTGATGTCATATGACGTCCTGCAGAACAAGCTGCTCGGGCATGAAGTGCGCCGATCAGTGGTGCAGCGTGTCAGACACACCACATCTCCGATCACGGTAAAGAGCCTATGACGTAGGCTCTTTACCATGTGATCAGTGGATCATAGTGAGTAGCGCGTGAGTAGGGGAGAGCCGATAAGCAGCTTTCCTGACAGGGAGATCTGCACTGATCCGTGCATTGATTATCAGTGCAGTCCCTTCAGCGATGCCTGCGCCCACCAATGATGCCAATTAGTGCCCATCAGTGCTGCCCATCAGTGCTGCCTTTTTAGTTCTGCTTATCAGTGCCCATCAGTTCTGTTTATGAGTGCCCATCATTGCCACATATCAGTGCCCATAAAGGCTGTCCATCAGTGCTGCATATCAGTGCCCATCAGTGCTACATATTAGTGCCCATCAGTGCAGCCTCATCAGCGCACATCAGTGAAGGCAAAAAATTACTTATTTACACAATTTTGTAACAGAAACTAAGAAAAACGTTTTTTTTTTCACAATTTTCGGTCTTCCTTAATTTGTTTAGCAAAAAGTAGAAAAACTCAGTGATGATTAAATACAGTTGTGCTCATAAGTTTACATACCCTGGCAGAATTTATGATTTTATGGCCATTTTTCAGAGAATATGAATGATAACACAAAAACTTTTCTTTCACTCATGGTTAGTGTTTGGCTGAAGCCATTTATTATCAGTCAACCGTGTTTACTCTTTTTAAATCATAAAGGCAACAGAAACTACCCAAATGACCCTGATCAAAAGTTTACATTCCCTGGTGATTTTGGCCTGATAACATGCACACAAGTTGACACAAAAGGGTTTGAATGGCTATTAAAAGTAACCATCCTCACCTTTGATCTGTTTGGTTGTAATTAGTGTGTGTGTATAAAAGGCCAATTAATTTCTGGACTCCTGACAGACCCTTGCATCTTTTATCCAGTGCTGAACTGACGTTTCTGGAATCTGAGTCATGGGGAAAGCAAAAAAATTGTCAAAGAATCTGCAGGAAAAGGTGGTTAAACTGTATAAAACAGGAAAGGATATAAAAAGATATCCAAGGAATTGAGAATGCCAATTAGCCACGTTCAAACTCTAATCAAGAAGTGAAAAATTAGGTGTTCTGTTGAAACCAAACCGCGGTCAGGTAGACCAACTAAAATTTCAGCCACAACTGCCAGGAAAATTGATCGGGATGCAAAAAAAACCCCACAAATAACTTCAGGTGAAATACAGGACTCTCTGAAAACATGTGGTGTGGTTGTTTCAAGATGCACAATAAGGAGGCACTTGAATAGAGATGGGGTAGCATGGTCAAGTCGCCAGAAGAAAGATATTACTACGCAAATGCCACAAAGTATCCCCCTTACAATACGCAAAACAGCACAGAGACAAGCCTCAAATCTTCTGGCACAAAGTCATTTGGAGTGATGAGACCAAAATTGAGCTTTTTGGCCACAACCATAAACGCTACATTTAGGGAGGCGTCAACAAGGCCTATGATGAAAAGTACACCTACTGTGAAAAACAGAGGTGGATCACTGATGTTTTGGGGATGTGTGAGTTACAAAGGCACAGGAAATTTGATCAAAATGAATGGCAAGATGAATGCGGTATGTTATCAAAAAATACTGGAGGAACATTTGCATTCATCAGTCAGGAAGCTGCGCATGGGACGTACTTGGACATTCCAACATGACAATGATCCAAAACACAAGGCCAAGTCGACTTGTCATTGGCTACAGCAGAATAAAGTGAAGGTTCTGGAGTGACATCTTAGTCTCCTGACCTCAATATCATTGAGCCACTCTGGGGAGATCTCAAATGTGCAATTCATGCAAGACAGCCCAAGAATTTACAGGAACTGGAGGCTTTTTGCCAAGAGGAATGGGCAGCTTTACATGACTGTTGCATGCCAGGATGCTGCTGCCACAAGAAGGATTTTTTGTTTTTTGCTGAAACACATTGTACTGTTACAACTGCTGCATGTCAGGACGTTACAGTCACACTACATCAAATAGTTTCCATACTATAGCACTTGTTAATTTCTGGATATTCTAGTAATTTGAAAAAAAAAAATGTCATTGCACTGTTGCACAATGTCACCTTAAGTGGTGCATGTTATTATGTACTAAAAGTCACTTTAGATTGTATTTTGCACTGTTTTAACACTTTATATATTTTTGATATTTTGTTTTTGAGCATGATGAGATTTATTTATTGATGGATTAATATTTATTGATTAGTGACACTTTTTACATGATTGATATTTTGTTTATGGACATGATGAGAGATATTTACTAATTGCCGTCACCACGGGCGATGAACATTCCACCACTCAGAGCTATTGCCATATGAGCGGAGATTGATACACGTTTGTTGTTATCACTGCTATAGTGTCACCATATCTGTGACTACACACTCCCTATATTTGTCACACCACTTTAAGTTAATTTAGCTAATTTATCCAGGATTAGCGCGGCACCATTTTTGTTTATTATTACTTATCCACAGGGTTTGGGTTGTACCCGATTCGGTGCAGGCAGCTTCTCCTATCTGTGTTCTGTTCAGTGTACACCAGATAGCGCGGGAATAATTATATATATTTTTAGTTTCTGTTTACAATTTAAAAAGAGTAAACACAGTTGATTGATAATAAATTGCTTCAGCCAAACTAACCATGAGTAAAAGAAAAGTTTTTGTGTTATCATTCATATTCTCTGAAAAATGGCCAAGAAATCATAAATTCTGCCAGGGTATGTAAACTTATAAACACAACTGTACCACCAAAAGAAAGCTCTATCTCTCTCAAAAAAAAAATGATAAAAATTGCATTTGGTTACTGCATTGCATGTCTGCGCAATTATCATTCAAAGTGCAACAGCGCTGAAAGCATAAAATTGGCCTGGGTAGGAAAGGGGTGAAAGTACTCAGTATTGAAGTAGTTAAAAGGCACCACATCCCAAATTATGGGGAAACATACCTGCCTTCCAAGACCCATCCCTGGCGTCTTGTACAGTATGTATTTATTTTTTCAGCACAGGTTTAAGATATTGTAAACAAAAGTTGGATATAAACATTGGTGGTGTACTAGTAAACCATCCGTGTGCCTAAAAAAATGTTGATCAGTTATATAATAAAAGGAGTTATGTGTAAAGTTATGATGTAAAATAAAGTCAGTGATGGGGGACAGGGCCATGGAATTAAAACAGCATTGCATTTGTCCATGCATACGAAATACTGGGTTGAGGTAATCAATTGAAAATTATAAAGACTGCCATTGGTGGCTTTCATTTAAAAATGCCAGTTACTTGGCTGTGTATGGATTCCGTATGTCTGCATCATTAACCTGCAACAAGCATGCAGCCAATGAAAGTCACAGAAAAGTCAGATCTACTTATAATAATACTTGTTCCAGAACAGTTATTATTTTATTTTCTTCCATTAAAAACCACAATGTTTTGGGGGGTGCAATCTATGTCAGTTGTATGCTATGGACCCCTGATCTTCATAGGTGTTGTGGAGAGTTATCCTTTGCACTGCACTTAAAGAGTAACTCCACTTTTGTTGAGAAAAAAACAATCCCATCTAGGTGATCAATGTACATCTCAGGGATTTTAACAAACCCTGTTGCAGTTCTACCTTTTTCTGGTCTGAAGATATATTTGTTCGTCTGTTTCCTTTGGATACTGAGTCTGAATAGAAAAAAATGGTTCGTTATCAGCTGGTGCACCATTGTAGAGTATCTCACCAAACCGAAAATTTCTATTACAAGTAATGCAATTAACTAAATTTTGACTTGTATCTTAGTGCAGACTTCTGGGAAAATCAGTGAGTCAATCACACAAGCAGGAAATAACATTTTTGGGGAAGTTCTGTACACCATTAGTGTTCAGAATGCCTCCAGGTTGTCTTATTGCATTAAATGTTACAGAAAATTACAGTGCTGCAGGTAATATTTAATAACATCAAACTACAAATGTGGCTTGCGTAGCAATTGTTTATGCTATATATTTTTTTTCTTATTTGCTATAGTTTTTTTTTAATGAAAGTGGACTTACCCTTTAACTCCATTTATGTGTATTCTCTGTCTGCTTCATTTGAGCATATGCATGCCCTTTCAAAGAACAGATGTGTTACCTAAACATATATATAATAGAGTGACCCATATGTCAATTATAAAATGTAAACTTGCTTTATATGGAAAACAGAGAATCAAACATTTCAACAGGAGTTTAAAGAAAATGAATTTTCTGTAAAATCCATTAAAGGGATTATTCTATTTTTGCTGAAAGTTGTAAAATGAATAGATATTGCACTTTTTTGTTTTAATAATCTACATCCATAAGCCATATAAAGGAAACATGCAATGATTCATTTGTTTTAGCAGCCAAAGGAAATTTTGTGTGGCTTTTCTCCTAGTATAGCTTCTATTTTATGTGAAAGAGGATGATGCCGAACAGATATACACCGCTGTCCTTGCTCTTTCCAGACCGGATGCTGTAAGAGAAACAGTTGACATGAGTTGTTAATTTTATGACTGCAGCTGAAAGTATAACTGCTCCAAACTTCCACTGGGACTGCAAAGATCATATGTTTGTTTTAGTAGGTCAGCTTAGTTATTAGGCTTAAAGAAGCTAGTAGCATATTGTTCATAACAGCAAACTCTATACTTTTGGAAAGCTATAAAACTTGTAAGTCAACCGACTCATAAGAATATTAATAATTACCTTTATGTCAGACAATGAGTGACATCTTTGATTTCTTAAAGAGCTACCAGTGGCACTGCTATCAAACACTTTCAGATGTGTCGGCTAGCATGTCCCCCACTGGGTGCTGTGGTTCCGCCTGCAATCTACTACATTACTACTGTTTTCTGTAGTGACATATTATCCAACGAGAGGAACCACAGCAGCCACTGGGGGACAACAAATCCGATATACCTGGTACTCTTTCAGAGAGCAAAGATTTTACTCACCACCCACAGGAAAAGTAGATATTAAATCTCTCATTTTACTTCTTCCTCATCCATATTTTTTTACAGTAGTGCCAGTTTAAAGGTGCACTCCAGTGAAATATGCTGCTGTCCAAGAGGCAAAGCCAACGAGTATCTCAAATTTTGTTCTTGTGCAGCCGGCTGCCTTCTGGACTAAATCCCTATAGCTGATGGTATCCTTTTTACCTAAAAGCTCTGAATCCAATCTTGCAAAAATCTAGGTTTTGGGTTAACTCCCCTTTTACAAGCTCTATATCCTTAAAGTGATTGTAAAGATATATTTTAAAATAACAAACAAGGAATACTCTACCTGTTCTGTGCAATGGGTTTGCACAGAGCAGCCCCGATCTTTCCTTTTCTCGGGTCCCCTGCTGATGCTCCTGGATCCCCCCCGCTGAGTGCCCTCATAGCAAGCGGCTTGCTGTGGGGGCACTCATGCAGGCTCACTCTCAAGCCATACTTTTTGTGTTCATTGACACACACACAGTGTGGCTCGGCCCCACACCCTGCTCTCTCCTCACTGGCTGTGCTTGACAGCAGCAGGAGCCAGTGCCTCTCGCTGCTACCTTTGAGCCAATGAGGAGAGAGAGAGCAGTGATGCTGCTCTCGTGCACCACGCTGGATTGACAAAGGGCTTAGGTAAGTATAAAGGTGTGGACACAGAAGGTTTTTCTTACCCTAATGCAGAGAATGCATTAAGGTAAAAAAAAAAAAACTTGTGCTTTTAATTTTTGGAAAATTTCAGAAAGCATGTTCCCAGTTACAGAGCAGCACCCCCCCCCCCCCCCCCCCCGTGGTTCTTAGAGAGAGGTTGTAGAGCACAAATTCATGTTGATATAGACTGCAGTCCGGAATGGGATGGATATTAATGTTTTTTTACATCTGTGCCTGTCCCATTTGTGTCTGCATTTACACATCCAACAGGAGTGGACCCATGATGGCTCTATGGGCAGCTGGATGTAAACAAACTTTTACATTAGGCTACCTTCGATCCATTATGTTTATGTCCAGAAAAACAGAAAAGGTCACAGTCCTTTTCCATGTTTTTTTTTTTTACCATACCTGGATGGACTGGTAGCTGGTAGAAGGGTGTGAACAGACACAAGACCCACATGGACCTTCTGATCAGGTCCACCTGAAAAATGGACAGGCAGACCAGATCGTAAAGCCAATGTAAAAGGGCCCTTATAGGTAAAAACAGAGGTTGTCTGTGCAGTGTTTATCTTATCTAAACTGTATTTCCCTACATTTGGTTGAGCTTTTGGGAATATGGAGTCAAATGTCTGATTTTAGTTTACTTACAATGTTTTCTGGAATACTCTGGTGAGTCAGCAAATTACTTTTGGGTTGGTCCTGAGGCTTTTAAAATGCTGTACAGGTGCTGCCGATAGAATTTAAGGGGCAACTGCAGAATGTCTCTTTAGAAGTGGTTGTTTATTTTGTATGGAGAGGACAGGTAAAAATACTGCACCTCAAGAAACTGTAAATGGTTGCTCTTAACACTGTCAAACTTCATTTCAATTCTGTTTATGTAATGTAGGATATCTATATGCCTAGAAGCTGAATGATACTGTACATTTTGCATCAGAAAAAAAAAACATTTTCCAGAATGCAATGACATTAACCAGAGCATGTGTCTGTTTCTGAAACATGATCTAGGCATTCGTAGTAAACAGTGCCATACTCTAAACTGAAATATTCTCGTCCTGTTCCTTATTTTTTCATTCTGCTTTTTCAAGTGTACTCTATTAGATATTTACACTCAAGACCAGGCTCTGTAACCACTCACCGTGACTTGCGATTGGCTAGGCACATTTTCCAACATGACTTTGCCAAGTTATGCTTATTTTGTTGCCAGCATTAAGAATTTGTGGTTTTAATTTTACTGCTAGTTCTTTGTGGAAATTCTATTTCCATAGTATTCAGACATTAAATGAACGATTATTTCCTGAAAAGGAGAGTACAGTTCCTGATTGAGTAAAAAAGATTTCTCCACTGTTATTTTTACGAGAATAGAAGCATAGATTTTTTTTTTTTTTTTTGGCGGCTAAAGCGTGGGAGTCAGTGTACTCCTGAAACTAAATTCAATTGGAAACCATTTTGAAAAGTAGTTTTGCTTCTTGTTGTTAGCATTAAATACAGCATTAAATACAGGCCATTAACATTATTCCATTGAGTGCATAATAAGTTTGTATTTAATATAAAGGTGTAGAGTGCAGTGATGATGGGCAAAGTACAGAAACCCATATTGAAAAAAAAAAATTGATAAGTCCAGCCACAACTCTGGCTTTTTTAATGGATGGGTAAACTGAAACTATAGTGTATTTTTTGACTGTAATTTTGTTGTTACTGTTATGTCATGTAAAACCACTTTGCTGCATAGGAGGCACAGCCACCATACTTGCACATTGTGACAACAAGTTCTTTCCAACAATAGGATTGAAATCCTTCGGGTCTGTTATAGATTTTAAGGGGAACCCCACGTCAAACTTTATACAAAAAACGGCGTGCCCCCCCCAATCTATACCGGACCCTTATCCAAGCATGCAGCACAACAGGTCTGGAAAGGGGGGGACAAGCGAGTGCCCCCTCTCCTAAACCATACCAGGCAACATGCTGTCAACATTGGGGCATGTGGGAACCCCAAACCACTTTGTCCTCATGTTGATGGGGACAAGGGCCTCTTCCCGACAACTCCGGGCTGTGGTTGTGGGGGTCTGTGGGCAGTGGGCTTATCGTAATCCGGAAGCCCCCTTTAACAAGGAGGTCCCCAGATCCCGGCCCCCCCATGTGAATGAGTAGGTACGCATTCACCAATAAAAGTGTCAAAAATAAATAAAAACGTACACAGGATTTTGACGATTCCTTCCGTTTGACAGTTAATAAATAGGTAAGGGGCAGGGCCACCTGGTGACGCCACCTGGAAACCCCACCCCTTTTGGGAAGTCATCGACCAGTGCATGCTGGGTCGGTGATGTCGCAAGGGGGCGGTGCCACCAGGTAATGTTGCCAGGTGACACCGCCCCTTACCTATATAAGAACTGTCAAACATTAGAGCCTGCATTAGGCGGCAGAGCTCACTCGCCCCCCCTCCTGGGCTGCGTGGTCGGATAAGGGTCTGGTATGGATTTTGGGGGAGAGGGCCACGCGATTTTTCTTTTCAATTTTGGCGTGGGGTTTCCCTTAAAATCCATACCAAGCCATCTTCCCCGGGTGACTCGCCCCTTAGCTATTTAGGAAATGTCAGGTGGAGGAGCGTTCGACGAGGATGATTTTAAAAAAAAAATTTCTGGTCCAGCAGTGGTGGAGGGCTGCATGTTTGACAATGGATCTACATTGGGGGACATCGTTTTTTATTTTTTAATAAAGGAGTTGTCAAAAACTTACTGTACTGTCTTCATTCACTTTGTACACTTTTTTTGATGAATGGGTAGAGGTACTATATCCCCCATACTCACTCATATGGGGGGGGCGGGCGGGATCTGGGGGCCCCATTTTTAAGCCCCGCCCGCAGACCCCCACAACCACAGCCCAGGGTTGTGGGGAAGAGGCCTTTGTCCCCATCAGCATGGTGACAAAGTGCTTTGGGGTGGGGGGGGCGCTCACTCACCCCCCCTTTCCTGGCCTGCCGGGGCTGCATGCTCGGATAAGGGTCTGGTATGGATTTTGGGGGCACCACATATGTTTTTTTTTAATTTTGGCATGGGGTTCCCCTTACAATCCATACCAGACCCAGGGGGGGGGGCATACTGTTTTTTTTTTTATTACCGGCATTGGTTTGTTTACATTTCTACTGTCAGTGGGGAAGCCACTTTGAGAGATCACTTCTAACTTCCTATTGTATCTCTGGGACAGTGAAGATAGATTTCACTAATGGTACAGCAAAAAAATAATACCCTGGTAGGTGTTTTAGCCCTTCCATGCTCTATACAAAACTAAAGAAAAAGTGTTGGCTATAGATGCACTTTAATTGGTAGGTAACCCAGGATAACCCAAGTACTGCAAACACCCTCTAGGAGCACTCCTTGTTATTACTTGATGGCTTTCTGCTGTTTCAGCATGTGAAAATGTGTGCACACAACCTGACTGTTATGAGAAAATTATGCTTTGCAAACTTTATCGGCAGAGAAACTTCCACAACTTTGCATATTGGTGTATGGAAAGCCTTTCTCAAATCAGGCACTATTGCAATTGCGAAGTCGAATTTTTTTTTTTTTTAACATGAAAACATTTTAACTTTGCACTTTAGTGAGTCAGGGTCATAGTATTTTATTATGCTTGACAAAAGAACTGTCTATATAGTGAGTCATTCTTTCAGGACAATTTCCAACCATAATGGGGTTTTAAAGATATGTGAAAATGCAAGGATACAAGCATACAATATAAACACATTAGGTTGAACTTACTATGAATGCGAAGGAAAAAAAAAATTACAAATTTACTACTGACCTCTGCACTATGTGGGTTATATATTTCTGATCCCTGCAATCTGTGCTACTTGCTCCTGAGCCATGCAATCAGCACTTGTGAGCCCTGCAGGCTGTGTGATCCACACTCCTGAACTCTGGACTCTCTGCATTCTGCACTCCTGAGGCCTGTACTCTATTTGTATGCTGTTATGCAAACCAGGCTAACTAACCGCAGTGCTGGATATCTAATTATGGAAAATCAAACATTTGTTTTTTGTATATATTTGTAGAAGTACTTTATATGTATATACAGTACTGTATGTTACAGGCCTTTTTTGTTATCACCCATCTGTTGGGTTGATTTATCTGAAGACATTGTCTGACCTGAATTTTTGTCTATCTCTGAACACTACAGCTGCTCTTTTCACAACTATCAAAATATTTCAAGACTAATAACATGTGAATGTCTGAAAATATACATTTCTTGTCAGTTTTTAGTAAAAATATCCGACACTTAGCTCAAACAGCCGTAACAATGCTGATGGAAAGGTTTCAGAATATCCAGGACAGAGTTTGATCTTGTTTGGCAATAAACATCACTTTTTTTTACGTATCATCCAGTTTTTCTGCTATGTCTGAAAACCTGCCATAACCTAAAACATAAAATATTACAAAGCTTCATGATAACTTTCAAATTCAACAGTAAAAAAAATACACTGGTTTCAATTGTATTATAAAGGGTTTTTTTGCATACCAAAAATGGTTGAAGAGCCTTGCATATATCCAGTGAGGTGACTAGCATCAGAAGATACACAGAAATGAAACCAATCCTCCTGCATAAGTTGTATCTGTTTATCTGTAGCCATCTGTCCTCTACATCAGTTCAAAGTCCAGAATTTACACAGGATCTCTCAGCTCTGAAAAGCAGGGGGTGGTAATCTGAAGTCTCACAATTCAGATTGAAGTGAGAACAGCTCTGAGCCCTGATTAACCCTTTCGCTGCTATGTCCGTATGTCGCACATGCCTTTAGGATTTAGTTAAAGCAGACTTCCATCCAGACAGCTAAATACAAACCTAAATAGACAGGACCTGTTTTTCAAGGTAAATTATTTGTAATTATGTTTAGCCAGATTTGTTTTTTCTACACTCACTATGCATGCCACAATTAAGAGAATGATGTCAGTATTAAGAGCCAAAATACCCTTTTTTGATTTGTAAATGTGCTATGTACCTGAAATACAATTTTACTGTTATAATAAATAGAACAAAACCTAGAATACTTTGGTACTTTCTATTTGGTTGTCTATTGTTGGGCGAACTTAAAAAAGGCCTTAAAAGCATACAGTATAAGGAATAACAGTTGAAAATTACATTCCCCAAAAAATGTGGTTGTTCCCAAAAACATAAATAAACATATGACTTTGGCATCCATCATAAACAACAAAAGTTGTTGCCAAATCAGTAGGCCTGTAACTAAAATGTGAAGATTTGTGTGTTAGGGCTGAAATTACTAAAATCTCTATAATACATTTCCACTGCATTCCAGCAGCTGATGTAAATCATTGATGGACCAGGGTGGCCTAGGGTGAAGGTTATACAATATGTAGGAAAAAAAAATTGTGCCTCATCTATTTTTTTTTTTCTCTTGCAGACACGGGCTCTCTGTTGAACTCATATACAAAATCTGGCTTGACACTCCTGGGATGCCACAGGTAATTTAAAAAAGCACTAGCCCAGTTTTTCTCTATTTTGGAACATGACTTTGGAATGTAACTTAAAGCTCTGATTGCCAAAAAAGAATTTAGAAATTTAAAATGGATAGGGTTTTTTTGGGGAACTGGCTCCGATGATCTGATAACGATACAAGTTTAGCACTGGTCAAATATAGGGATTTATTAGGAATCTGTTTTTTTTTAAATTGGTTTTGGAATTTCAGGCATTCAATTAAAGTTGTTTCATCAATGATCCTGACAGTGTGTCCCTACTGTGGCCTAATGAGTAAGAGGGCCTTTACAACCTTACAGGGTAGAAATGTACCCACACACATTTTTGTGTCAGAAAAATGCCTTTTTGGCTCTTCTCTAATAATCATCACCCGCATGGCACCAACAAACTGCAGTGTGTCTATATCAAACAGCCAAGATGAAATATGCATTTGGTTGAGGGTCACATTAGCTATGTGGCCTTTGCATGATTGCTTTCATTGTCTACTGGGCAAAGGTGTGGCAGATTTGTCCATCACCTGCCAAAAATACATAAGACTGTAGAGGAAAAGACAAGCTGTGAACTTTTAGGTGCCAGTCATGTGGTCCTGGTGATTTGTTCACATTACATTTTTCCAGCCTTTTTAGAACACTGGCTTCTGTTAGCCACAAGGCTGTGTTGCTAACAATAATGTCTTGTTTATTATGCCCCTCCTTTTTTATAGTAAAAGCTGAGAGGAAGAATGTATTTAATGCAGTTGTCTTTTTCTTGTCTCTTGTAACCAACTTCCCTTGATCATCCTTTATGGGGCCAATATGCTCTGACTTTTCTTTTTTACTATAATTATATTTAAAAAAATGTTTGGGGTTCTTTTTACTCTCTCTGATATGCATCTTGCATTGTCTATTTTTGCTGTCCTTATTGCGCTCTTACATTTCTTATTGCATTCTTTGTAGTGCTGGAATGTTGATGGTGCACCCTCAGCCTTATATTTCTTAAAGAAAAGTTTTTCTTTTGAATGTGTCTTTTTACACTTGGATTTAGCCACCCAGGTTTAGCCTTATTTCTTTTATATGTGTTGCCCATTGGAATACACTGGCTAGTGCCATTACCTAAAATGTTCATAAAGCACTTCCACTGTATTTGGTTTCTAAATTATCTTCCCATTTAATGTCATGAAGTATGGAAGCGCAGTTTGATAAATTTTGCTCTTTTGTAATTGAATGTATTTGTCCTACCCTTGTGTCTGCTTTTCCTGTGCCTTTCCGTGAACGTAATTGCCCTGTGATCACTGTTTCCTAAGTCATCCCTTACTTCCACATTCACTATCAGCACTGGATTGTTTGTGATTAGTAGATCTATCCTTGTTCCTAGTTGGGGCATCCACCACAACTGACACATAAAATAAATTGTCCCTCAAGACATTTAAGAAGTGCTGAGTCTTAGAGTGAGCAGTTCCATCTGCCCTGTCGATATTTGGATAATTAAAGTCCCCCATGATTATTAAATTGTCCTGCCTCACTGCCATTTCTAACTGTGAAGGAGATCAGTCTCCTCTTCATCCTTCAGGGTAGGGGCCTGTAGCATAACCCCACTATTAATTTCCCATTTTGTTCTTCCCTTTGAAGTTCAAACCGCAAGGATTCCACCCCTTCCATTGTCACATAATGTCACATCCTTCATATTCACCATCAAATCACTCTTGACGTACATGCACACTTCTCCCCCTTGTCTACCTACCATGTCCCTTTGATACAGGGTGTAGCCCTGGACAGTCGAAAAGCCAGTCATGTATATTTTCAAACTAGGTCTCTGTTACTCAAAAAGTCAAAATCAACCTCATACATCAGTAGTTCCAGTTCCTCCATTTGGTTCACCAGACCCCTTTAGTGAACATGCCTTTTAGTTTTGTATGGACGCATATTGTTTTATCCCTGCTTGTTCCAAGGCTGCGGTAGGATTCTGCCAGCCCACGCATGTTGGTTTTAGGTACCCCAGTTACATTGACCACAGTCACACTTTCTGCCATTTGTTCACTAGTTTAAAAGTTCTTCTAACTTTTTGGCCATCCTTTCCCCTAGCAAGACTCCACCCTCCCCATTTAGGTGCAGTCTGTCCCTACTATAGAGCCGGTAACCGACTGAAAAGTAAGCCCAGTTCTCCAGGAACCTAAAACCCTCCTCCCTGCACCAGTTCCTCAGGCACTTGTTAGGTTCCCTAATCTCCTGCTGCCTCTCTGGTGTGGCTTGAGGTACAGGCAGTCTTTCTGAGAATACCACCCTGGAAGTCCTTTTTTCAATATAGCTCCCTAAGTCCCTGAAATAATTTTTTAGGATGCTCCATCTTCCTATAAATTTGTCATTGGTACCAAGGTTCACCATGACAGTTGGGTACTCTCCAGCCCCCCAACAATCTGTCCATCCGATGCACGATGTCCCGAACCTGAGCACCTGGTAAAAAACATACTGTTTGGAGACCACAGTCTTTTTGTAACAGATTGCCCTATCTGTCGTTCTAATTATTGAGTCCCCTTCCACCAGTATCTGCTTATCCCCTGCCACCAGTATCTGCTGCCAGTACCGTTGCCCCCATACTCACGAAAGCAGTAATTGCTCTGGCAGCTAAAGGAGGAAGTCTGCTCCAGCAACGCTACCCGTGAGCTGATATCCCCAACATTATGCCATTTGGAATATTTATTGGGATCCAACAACTCAGGACTAGCCTCTCTAAGGCTCTTCCTACCTCTGGACCCTGCACCTCCATATCCCTACCCCTCCCCTGTACTGGTACCAGCCAGCATCTGCTGTGGAATGTCCAAACTCCTTTCCAGGTTGTTGAGCCTTCGCAGTGTTGCCCTTGATTCTCTAGATCCAGGATCTGGGCTTCCAAAGAAATAACTAGCTCACATCTTGCACAGCAGTATTCACCCTTGAATGGCTCTTCAAGGAACGTATATCCAGTCCTATCTGGATAAACATAAAACTAAAAAAATCAAGAAAAGTGTGGTGTCCGATCCCTGGTTATAGAACAAAAGCAGATACCCCCTAATTGGGACTTTAAAAGGCCACCAACACTATTGTTTGTGTAGAAAAGATTTTTATTACAATAGTCACAGATCAAACAAGTGATCAAATGTATAAAACAACGTATACCGTCTAAAAAATGTTTACATACAACATAACAAAAATCAAAATAACATTAAGTATAAAATGACATAGGTACTCTCCGGTGGATAATGTACCCCAATACCCTAAGAGTAGATACAGTGGGAACGGAAAGTATTCAGACCCCTTTAAATTTTTCACTCTTTGTTATATTGCAGCCATTTGCTAAAATCATTTAAGTTCATTTTTTTTCCTCATTAATGTACACACAGCACCCCATGTTGACAGAAAAACACAGAATTGTTGACATTTTTGCAGATTTATTAAAAAAGAAAAACTGAAATATCACATGGTCCTAAGTATTCACACCCTTTGCTGTGACACTCATATATTTAACTCAGGTGCTGTCCATTTCTTCTGATCATCCTTGAGATGGTTCTACACCTTCATTTGAGTGCAGCTGTTTTTGATTATACTGATTGGACTTGATTAGGAAAGCCACACACCTGTCTATATAAGACCTTACAGCTCACAGTGCATGTCAGAGCAAATGAAAATCATGAGGTCAAAGGAACTGCCTGAAGAGCTCAGAGACAGAATTGTGGCAAGGCACAGATCTGGCCGAGGTTACAAAAAAATTTCTGCTACACTTGAGGTTCCTACTTAAGAGCACAGTGGCCTCCATAATCCATAATCCTTAAATGGAAGACGTTTGGGACGACCAGAACATTTCCTAGAGCTAGCCGTCCAGCCAAACTGAGATATTGGGGGAGAAGAGCCTTGGTGTGAGAGGTAAAGAAGAACCCAAATATCACTGTGGCTGAGCTCCAGAGATGCAGTCGGGAGATGGGAGAAAGTTGTAGAAAGTCAATCATCACTGCAGCCCTCCACCAGTCGGGGCTTTAAGGAAAAGAGTGGACCGACGGAAGCCTCTGGACACATGAAAGCCCGCATGGAGTTTACTAAAAAAAACACCTGAAGGACTCCAAGATGGTGAGAAATGAGATTCTCTGGTCTGATGAGACCAAGATAGAACTTTTTGGCCTTAATCCCAAGCGGTATGTGTGGAGAAAACCAGGCACTGCTAATCACCTGTCCAATACAGTCCCAACAGTGAAGCATGGTGGTGGCAGCATCATGCTGTGGGGGTGTTTTTCAGCTGCAGGGACAGGACGACTGGTTGCAATCGAGGGAAACATAAATGCGGCCAAGCACAGGGATATCCTGGATGAAAACCTTCTCTAGAGTGCTCAGGACCTTAGACTGGGCCGAAGGTTTACCTTCCAACAAGACAATGACCCTAAGCACACAGCTAAAATAATGAAGGAGTGGCTTTACAACAACTCTGTGGCTGTTCTTGAATGGCCCAGCCAGAGCCCTGACTTAAACCCCATTGAGCATCTCTGGAGAGACCTAAAAATGGCTGTCCACCAACATTTACCATCCAACCTGACAGAACTGGAGAGGATCTGCAAGTAGGAATGGCAGAGGATCCCCAAATCCAGGTGTGAAAAACTTGTTGCATCTTTCCCAAAAAGACTCATGGCTGTATTAGATCAAAAGGGTGCTTCTACTAAATACTGAGTAAAGGGTCTGAATACTTAGGACCATGTGATATTTCAGTTTTTCTTTTTTAATAAATCTGCAAAAATTTCAACAATTCTGTGTTTTTCTGTCAATATGGGGTGCTGTGTGTACATTAATGAGGAAAAAAAATAGCTTAAATGATTTTAGCAAATGGCTGCAATATAACAAAGAGTGAAAAATTTAAGGGGGTCTGAATACTTTCCGTCCCCAATGTATGTCTTTTTATACTTAATGTTATTTTGATTTTTGCTTTTTGTTATGTTGTATGTGTACATTTTTTAGACGGTATACGTCGTTTTATACATTTGATCACTTGTTTGATCTGTGACTATTGTAATAAAAATCTTTTCTACACAAACAATAGTGTTGGTGGCCTTTTAAAGTCCCAATTAGGGGGTATCTGCTTTTGTTGTAAAAAAAAAATCAAGATGTGGGTATTTGTATAAAGTTACTATGTTACTAAAATAAACTTTACAATAAAGAGCTCCTTGCAAATAAGGCATTGAATACTCAACTATCTAGCTGCTCATACCCCAGAACTCTGCAAGAGAAACTGGCAGCTGAAGATTCTGCAGAATCCAACACTTTCAAGAGTGTCAAATTCCTGGTCTCCTACTGTGCTTGATGTTTCGATCCATCGGCTTCTATGTCAATATTGCCTGCTGTAGTGATGGAACGGGTAGCAGTATAAATCACAGTGTCCAGTTGGGAACCACGAAATCCACACCATTGGAAGCATTAGGTTCTGTCGGATCTCCAGCCAATGGTTTCTCCTAACAACTGCATAGGGTAGTGGCACAATCCGCAGGAGAGGTGCCTATTCAATGTCGTCTTTGCAGGGAGCCCTTTACTATACAGTATTATTTTGGTGACAGTCTTTTTAAAATTGCTTTCCTTTTGTAGGAGAGATGTCAGATGATTGATTGCTGTATATTCCTTCAATTGAAGTAATATTATAATTTAAGCTACATAGTTTCCATGATCTATTCTGTTGAACAAACTTTAAATATCTAGATTTCATGAGAATGCAGGATAATGCCTTTCAGGATCAAGGTACTAGGAAGCAGTATAAATTGCTAAGGACAATTTAGAATTTAGGGATTTTAAGTGGAGTACTATTAGAAACCAATTACGATGTACTGAAATATATTGCTGAGGTTTTGCAAAATGGCACTGACTTTTGGAAAAAGTCCAAGTGATTAACAAAAAGTTACAGAAACTTGACAGCAGTAAAAGTGTAACTTCTGATGGGGAATAATGAGTGTAAATGAAAAGGTGTGTTTTTTCTGAATTGTGCTGACCTTATAGAAGAAACTTTCATTGCGGAAGAACAACCAAGAAAATGTACAGTGATAGTGGGGAACTATACACTTTTTACCACAACTAATAAATATCAATATAAGAGATCTAAAATGTATGCTACTCTTATTGATCCTAAAAAAAACAAAGAAATTTCCAAGCTCAACTTACCGACCAGCCTACGACCAACCAAATTGACCTGTCCAACAGTATGCGTTAAAAACAGGGGTTTAGTTGCACACATTTGCAAATACATACGTAAGTCACAAAGCCCCAACAAGGCACCCCATTTTCTGTGGACTTAAACTTTAATTTTTGTGAGTCTCCGACAATGGAAGCACATGCATTTAAATAGACAGGTGTAGGGCAGATAAACCTGGAGGGAGCCCACCCCTCCTTAAAAGGACAGGGGCACACGGAACACCCAGCCCATAGCACTGTGGCAAAAAGGGTGGCAGTGCATTGCCAATATAATTCATAGTACAAACAAGTGGTTACTGCCCCCACCTATAACTGGTCACTGCAGCAAGGAGCATTGGAAGGGTAACGCATATAGGAAAAACAAAGAAATTTCCAAGCTCAACTTACTGACCAGCCTACGACCAAATTAATTGACCTGTCCAACAGTATGTGGTAAAAACAGGGGTTACACTTGTTTGCACTACTCTTATTGATCCTAGAATTGGTTGATTTAAATTTAGGAAAGGTACCACTCATGGTCATTAACTATTTTAGAAGTAATACTTCCCTTTGTGATCTATTGACTACTAAGATAGTCAAGACAGGCAATGTACTTTGAGTCAGCAAAGCCAGATGTTCAGTATAAAACTGTGTTTAAGGGCCAGGACAAAAGGATATTCAAAAATTACATTTTTACTTATTCTCTAACCATATAGTAGTAATGCTATATTATTATCATTTAAGGTAGTTATATAACGCCGTCAATTTATGCAGTGCTATACATATACATTGTACATTCACATCGGTCCCTACCCTCAAGGAGCTTACAATCTAAGGTCCCTAACTCACATTCATACATACTAGGGCCAATTTAGACAGAAGCCAATTAACCTACCAGCATGTCTTTGGAGTGTAGGAGGAAACTGGAGTACCCGGAGGAAACCCACGCAAGCACAGGGAGAACATGCAAACTCCAGGCAGGTAGTGTGGTTGGGATTCAAACCAGTGAGCCTTTTTACTGCTAGGTGAGAGTGCTACCCACTACACCACTGTGCCGCCCACTATAGCTTACTACTCTAACCTGTAAGTATTCGCTCAGATACCAGCTCAGATAGTGAGTTAAGCAGTGGTTCATTTAGAACTACATAATCAAGATTTATGTATAAAAAAAATAGCTATGTTGCAAAGGATAACTGCATCAAATGCTTTACAGATTAAAAGGATGTGGAAAACACTAAGGGGTGTATTCATAAATATTTTTAAATAGCAATTCGCCAAATGAAAGTGCATGTACATTCGTTCTATATGAATGGACTAAAAAAGGTTATTATTAGGCTATTTTCTATGCTTGGTGAATGCTTTTTAAATATGTAAAATGGGAAATGCAGCATTTGGCCACTTGATGTACTAAGTAACATAGAATCATGTATTTTCCATTTTAAATCAATGAAAAATAATTGTCTAGTACAGGAAATGGCCTAATAACGTTTGTTTTTTTTTGTTTGTTTTTTTGCCCCATTTGCACAGAAAAAAACTATATGCACTTTCACTGAGTGAATAGCCATTCATTTTGTTTTATAGATATACCCCCAAGTGGAAACTGCTCACCTTCAACAAAACATATACTGAAAAGTAAATTTTAATTCTTTACAAGAGCAGTTATATTTTGTTTTTCTTTCTCATCTGTTAAGCTAAAATACTTCTATGCTGTCCATCACACTCTCTCTTTAATTTTTTGTTATCAACAGAGGAGAGCTTTAACCCTTTCGATGCCAGGTCCAGCTCTCCACTTTTAGGCCTGGTTTACACTCATGTGATTTCAGATGCAGCGCGTTTTTGGAAAAGGTACTAGTGCTACTTTAGTGCCAGTGCAGCATGATTTTGGCAATTGCCTACACTATGGCTAACTGGGCTGAAAAAAGATTTTTGAAAGGTTTCAGCTCTTGCCCTCAGTCTTACAATTCTGTGCAAATACCACAGAGAATGTGATTTGTCAGATGTCCAAAATGTTTTTGCATATGCACAGAATCTTATAGCTTAAAGTTTGGGTGACTGATCCAGTGTGGGAAAGGTGCCTTTTGGGAGGAAGTTTAGACACGTCCAAGATCAAAATTCCTATTGAATGGGGATTCCCTAATTTACAGATTTGATCCGATTACCCTTTTCCCCTCAGGCATCATTGTCTTCTGCGGGTTCTTCTGGTCCTGGCACACTTTTGCCCTATGAGCAGTGGCAGCTGGTGTTTTTTTCTTTTGGGGGAGCAGTAACCCCCCCCCTCCCCAGGAGGACAGCCAGGACATCAAAGCCCCGCACTTACCCCATCTAGGAAGCTGGCGGGCAGCATGTCCAGCAGCTTTCCTCCTCCTCCTGTGGTGTGGATCACGGCGCCTTCTGCCGTGCACCCCCCTCCTCCTCCTCCTAGGCATCCAATAGGATCGTCTGACCTTTCAGCCAATCGGGAAACAGGTTGAAACACTTCCTGATTGGCAGAGAGGCGATTCAGTGTTAGAAAAGTGATCATTTGCTTTTCTAACACACCTGGGTGGGCTCCGAATGCAATGCAGTGCGCTCCGAGTCCACCCTATTTTGAAGCCTATTAGAGCCTATGGCTCTAATCAAGTGCTTGAAAAAACCCACCGCCGCCACTGTAATTCATGCGTCCTGAAAGGGGCCAGATGCATGAATAAGGTATGGCCGCAGCAGCCGTGGATAGAATCATGCTATGCATGAATCTATCCATTATCCATATAGGGGGTGGTCTGGATAGACTGGATAGAGGGGGCGCCCTTAATGGACAGGCCACACCTGCCTATAAGCCCACCTGAGCTACTAAAAAGCCTTCCTCACAAAAGTTCAGCCCACTTTCTGGTGGCAAAGGGGTAGTCTACTGGCACCCCAATTTAGAAAAGAGACTTCTGGAACTTTCTTTCATTCTACCTTAATTGTTGTCCTCTCCCCTGTTCTTAAATGTTTCTACTCACTGATTAGGAAAGCTACCTGACCCACTCTGACCTAATCAGTACAATGTTCGTCTGTTTTCCTTCTCAGAAGGACTTCAAAGACTTACCAACTCTTACATAGGAGCCTCTGTTCAGGCTGTACATAACACCAAGCACATGAAACACTGGTAAAAACAATCTCAGTAGTCAGGTTCCCAGGAAGCCTTCTCTGGCCCAGCCATTTGTCTACAAAATAGTTAGGCTTTTACCAAAAGTTCTGTGGACCTGGGGTTAGATCTATTATGTGGGGGATTCTCTCCTCGTCTAGCAAAGGCAGCATGACATGTTATAATCTCCTCCTGTCCAAACATCCCTGTAAGCTTTTCCTTACCAACAACTAACCCGATCGGAATTTTCCTGCTCACCATGTTTTTTGTGGTGCAAGATTATTGCGTTTTTTTCCTCAGGCCTCAAAGCAACCAGGGGATTCCTTGGAGACTTGTGGCCATAGGGCTCCTGAACCTGATTTCTTGGATCCGGTGCCTGTCAGCTGCTGTTCTCCATATTTTTTTTAAGGCTGTGCCTACAGCCTTCTGGGATTTTTTCCCTGACAATTTATTGTCCAGGTACCAAGGTCCTTTCCTGACACCCACTTATAGTATGACATTGTTGTCTATGTCAAATCCGTACTACAAAGCAAAACAAAAAAAGATACATGTGTGGCCTTCTTATCAGTGCTATTAAGTTGCCACCCATGAAACAGATTGTCTGTTTACCTAGCTTTGGGGAAATAAATTAAATAACATTGTAGCGCTCCCCTTACCTTTTTTTCTTATTCCCTAATGTATGTGCTTTTTCAAACCAATCACTAATTTATGAATAAATAAATATATATATAAATATATGCGCATATGTGATTTATTGCATATAAATTGCTGACACAAACAATGGTAAATAAATAGTCGAAAACTGTGATCCAAATCACACAGTATGTAGTGAAATTTGTGTAAAGATCAAAGACAAAACATCCTATCCAAATTATTGACAAATAATTGGACTTCTTAGGTTATAGGAGGTTATAAACAACCTGCTGAGAATAGTTTCAATTCCAAGTGAACAAGCCACTGTAACTGAGGATAATTTCACAGTCACTCCCCTCTGGCCGGCACTTCAACTTCCCTCCTCACTACCTCCAGATAAAACTGATTTTTCCCTCACAAGTAGAAAATATTGAAACAGAAACATCTAGTGCTCTCTGCGTCTTATGCTGTTTATTATGCAAGTTAAAAGTGCACTTACTGTACATCTTAAGGGTAAACACAAGGGTATTCATGTAGTAACAAACGGTATCAACAATGATTCATCAACCTTACTACATGAATGCATTTGTATTTACCCTTGAGATGTAAGTGCAAGTGTAACTTGCTTAATAAACAGTATCCTCTCCCTATCTCCTGAGACCTTGCATTCCTGCAGGACGTTGTTTCCTAGCTAAGCCCTACCTTTCTGATTTAAAGGGTTTCCCTTTTTGTGGGATCCTTAAAAATCAGATCCTGCTTCTTTCTGTTCCCACCATCAGTACTTTTGCCTTGGATTATTCCTTCTTAATCCACTTGTGGATAGGGTAGCCTGGAAGCTGGCTCTCCCTGGTCCTTCTTATTGTCTTTTGGAAACTTCTATTCTTTCCCTGCCAGTTCCTGCTGGATGGCACAACATCATGTTTTTTGTTCCCCTTTGGAGTTAGGGGTCAGGCATGACATCTGTGGCTTTGTGCCGTGTTTCCTTAGAACCTGCCTCCTTTTCTTTCAATTCCTTACAGGAAGGCCCCTTTGGGGTTCCTCCTTCTGCTCCCACCCAGCTAGGTGGTGATTTGTCCCTTTTTTTTTTTACAGGATTCTGCCCTTTGGGAAGGAGTTCTTCCTTCTCTGCCTGAGCCCATTCTCCTGTTGAAGTTGGGCTCTAGGACATATAGAGCCTAAACCCCTCCTTTAAACAGAACCACCTCCTGAATTTCTTTCTCATGTTTCTCCTAAGTCGTTGGTTGCTAGGCAGCTGTTGAGTCTCTCTTGTTGCTTGCTTCAGCAGCGAGGTGCTTCTACTGTTAAAAGTTTGTTTATCTGTTGACCCTCCTTGTTTTTTTCCTGTGGGCCTGTGGGCCTGTTGCTGTTCAGCTGCAGTGTTGGTCACCACCCAATTATTGCTTGTGGACATCTCCTGATCTAAAAATCAACTCTTGCGTCCTGTACTGTAAGGTAAAGATAAGAGGACTTTTGATGTGAATTTAGTATCTTGGAGTAAAGTACAGGACACAGGTCCCTTCCCTCTTTTCTCTGTTGTTTCTTAGTTGCTTGCTAACCAACCTGTAGCCTCATGAAGAGGATGGGGTTATATGGGGACACCCAGCAAAGCTTTTGCCAGTGTTCAATCACCTGAAGATGTCGGTATATAACCCATGGTATATAACCTAAGAATCAACTCCTGTATCCTGTACTATGTTCCAATATTTTGAATTTACAAGTATAGAAAAATTCCACTTTTTGCTCATTCCTCGAGACAAATAAGCGTGCACTTCCTGATATGGGAGGGTTCCTAGGCACTCCTGTGTGTACAGCTTCACACAGCCTTCACCCAGTTCTGAGTTTTACACAGCTCTCCTTTAAAACAAAGGCACCCTTGCGATCCAGTATTTCTCTACTACAGTTTAACAACAAAGTTAGGCCTCCAGTCTGTGCCTGGACAGTAAAGAGCAGCAACAAACTGATCAGCTGTCAAAAATCAACTTAGTAAACAATTTCATTATATATATATATATATATATATATATATATATATATATATATATATAGCCGCGTAGCAACAGACTGGTCAGGGTGCCCATGCTGACCTGTGTCTATAGCCAGAAGTGCCTACAATGGGCATGTAAACATAACATAGTGTGATGAAAGAAGAGTTTCTGCCTCTGTATTCCCCCAGAAGAAGACAATTTAATTCTAAGGTCGAAACGCATTGGGGTTGGGGAGCATAGTATGATTACATGATTTGTTTACATCACACTATGTTTGTTCATATGTACTCGCTGGCTGTATTATCATGTGCATGTTTTAGTCATTTAAAGCTCATGTTTTAATACATTAAATGTCCTTGTTGCATTTTGTATCACTTTTTATTATATAAATACCTTTTTGATATAAAGAGACATTTTTCTTTAACCTTGTATCTTGCTGGCAAAAAAACTCCATGGGGAAATGTTTCCATTTTCTTGTTACTTTGACACTTACCACCTACCTAAACATTGTTGCTGCTCAAATACACCCCTTCGTGGAAATGGTATTCCCTAATGGCAGTGGCCTCTTTCAGTAGGATAATGTGCCCTGCCACACTGTAAAAAGAATGGTTTGAGGAAAACAACAATGAGTTTGAGGTGATGACTTGGCCTCCAAATTCTCCAGGTCTCAATCCAGTCGACGATCTGTGGGATCTGCTGGAAAAACAAGTTTGATCCATGCAGCCCCTACCTCCATGGATCTGCTACTGATAGCTTAGGCCAGATACCACAACATACCTTCAGAGGTCTAGTGATGTCCATGCCTCAATAGGTCAAGGCTGTTTTGGTGGCAAAATTAGATGGGTCATCATATTGTTATGGCTGATTGTGTGTATACAGTATGTGTATTTATACAGTATTTATATATATTTAGTGAGAGAGAGAAAATGTTGACTACAGAGGGTGGCCTGAGTCCTATAGTTTATCTGTATCCATTGTATTGAAATTCTGTCCATTTGGATGGATACCATGTTTGATACAATCACAAAGGTGTTTAAAAGCAAAGTGTGAGAAGGATTTACTAATACAGTTTTTATTGAAGGTTTTGCACAAGGCTGGTGTGCTCTATTTTGTCATGGATATGATCAATTTATGGTCCCATTGGATTAGTCAAAGTGAGTAGTATTTTTACTCAACTTAAAAAGGCCCAAGGGCCACATTGGTGTTCACAAGTCAAGTGATAAGCTTATATCAATAAACCATTTTTTAAATAATTTCCTAAATAAAAATATCAGTCAACAGCCATACATATTTTAATAAAACAAAAGACAGACCTACACATAATAGGGATAACCGAATTTTAGGAAACTCCTCAGATGCCTTTCTGTTCACCTGTGTACCACCTCTGTTTCTCCCTCTCACACCAGCCTGTGTATGAAAGCAGGATGCTGCCACAGACATGGCTGCACAAAGGTTTATGGGATGTGGTGTTAAGAGCAGAGGCAGCTATAATAAGCCCTCCTTCATTAATGTCAGTGGCAGCATCATAACACTCATCATTGGTGTCAGTAGGAGCTCTAATAGGTCTCAGCATTGGTGTCAGTGACAGTGCAAACTGAGTGAGCACCCTGCTGCCACTCTGCACTGTGTCCTGGAACCCCTGGAACGCAGAAACTGTGCTATAGTGTCCAAAATCCCAGAACTGTCCTGAAGGATCTGGGACTACTTACAGTTATGAAGCCAGGACCTTGTCGAATGCAAAAGGCATGCAGCCCATGGGCCTCAAGTTGGACAACCCCGGGAAAAAAAATACCTTCGCAACAATAAATAATTATTGAAAGAAATAATAAAAAAACAAGGCATACTTATAACTTGGTTTCAAAATATAATTTTCCTTTACATTGCTTTACATCATATCTGGTATTCATAGAATGTATGCTTAGCTTATACAGTCATACAGTTTCCACATTTTTTGTTGTACATTGCCTTAATAATTCTTCTGAAGACCTTGCATTGAAGATCCTCAGTTGCTTTAGTAAATCAGCCTCATTGCTCATTCTCTGATTTTCTTGTGTGACTATGCAGATGTAGACCTCTCAGTTGTGTTTTATTATTATTATGTTTCCATGTTCGTATGCCCATGGTGGATCATTCGACAAAATGTGCTTTTGCTGTAGCACAAGCTTTTTTCTTTTCTTTGTGTCTAGTTTAAGGAACCTTGTTATGTTAATAGTCCATGTCATCCTCTCTCCTTGTACATCGTTTTTTTTTTTATCATGAAAGGTTCCAGATCATTTCACTTCAAAGGTCTAAATGTGAGGGTGTGTGTGGGCTGGATTTGTACATCCTGGTGTGAGGATACTCTATATACTCCCACTTCACCTCCAAATATCAATACTTCCTTGTTTCATCCTCCCTTGTCTTTCATTTAATATGTGATATCTGTTTCTATGGGGAGCTGTAGAAATTTTATATTCCTTGTCACCAATTCACGTCCCCTGAACCAGACACCGCCATGTGATGTGGTACTTGTGATGTCAGAGTACTTTTGCATAGCAGATATAATTATGTAGGACAGCTTGCTTTTTTTTATTGTGCCTTTGTAATGTACAGTGCTATAAAAAATACTTAATATTAAGCAAGTCTGTGCAGCAAGGACTTTCCCTGTTTTGAAATGTCTGCAATGTTTTGTAATAGCTTTGTGTTTTTAGAGAGGCTCAGTGCTGCTCAACACAAAAGCTGTGTTATACGCAAAAGACAGTGCTTATCCCTACTAAAGCAGAGTTATGTGTGGTATCCCAAGAACAATGAGGGTTTGCTGCCTCACTGATCAGTGTTGGATCAAGTTCACATTCCCGAGCTCCCACTCTCCCACCTACATACGTTTGGGATGGAAACTTTTGCAATGAGAAGGGAGGATGGGTACTTTATACACAGAGATTTCAGTCTTTCCTAATATGGACTTGCCTTTGCCAACTGTAGCATAAACACCAGCCAGTGCTGCTTCATGGGAAGAAAGCATTTCATGACGAGCCATCGTTGATCAGATTGTTTGGATATTTCCATGCATCTAGTTTAAGTTACGATTAATTAGCTACTGTACATGTAAACATATCATGTCATTCTTAATTTAGGAATTACAGTGCTTGCACAATCCAGGAATGTTTCCTGCTCCATTTCAGACACAGACTATAACACAGCCCTTTTACTGCAAAATTTAACATAGAGTTCAGTTCTCATGCTGTGGTGTGAATTTCTCCTGTGTTCACCTTGCACAAGCTTGGTTGTCAATAATCAGGATGGAAGGCATGAATGCAGACACATAGTTTTAAAGGGTTTAGGGTACTGCATTTGAATATCAGCAGCTCTCCCATTAAAAAAAAGTGAAAAATTGCTACATATGTTGATTTTAAATGCTCCTCGTTTTACAATACACATGCACGCCACAGGTACACTCAATACTTCCTCATTTAACCCTGCTACTAGAGACAAGGTTGCTAAACTTTTTTTTCTAATGCCCACCTGCCCCTTCCCTGTTCCCTGATACCACCTCACCTCACTGAGAATAACTTTCCTGATTCCCTTCAGTCTGGATTTCGCCCTTAACCACTTCAGCGGCGGAAGGATTTGCCCCCTTCCTGACCAGACTATTTTTTGCAATACGGCACTGCGTCACTTTAACTGACAATTGCGCAGTCGTGCGATGTTGTACCCAAACAAAATGTATGTCCTTTTTTTGCCCACAAATAGAACTTTCTTGTGGTGGTGTTTAATCACCTCTGCGGTTTTTATTTTTTGCTCTATAAACAAAAAAAAAGACAATTTTGAAAAAAACACTATTTTGTACTTTTTGCTATAACAAATATCACAAATTTAAAAAAAAAAAGGTTATCGCTCTGTCACGAACGATCGGGGGTGCCCGGCGGTCATCGGGCACGCGCTTCGGCTCCCGGGACACGCAGCGTGCGCGCGCACCTGCTGTGACGTCTTAAAGGCCATGCCAACCACGCCCAGCCATGCCAACCTGCTGCAGTATAACTGCAGTGGCTGGTTGGCTAGTGGTTAAAGCAGAATTCCGAGATCGGCAAAAAATCCCCCATTAGTACACCCCCCCCCAACACAAAACACTAAATAGTTATTACATTTGAGAAATTCCTTACCATTGAAGAGAAAAGTCTAATTTAATTTTCAGAAAGTTCTCTCTGTAATTCAAAAAATGCTGCATGTATTTTGCCAAGGAGTAGCTGTTAGAACAGTGATTACATCATATCCTCTGCTTGCTCTCTACACTATAATCAAACTACATTTCCCATTATGCTTTGTAAATTGTAGTGAATGTGGGAGGGTACATAGGCCTGTATATGTTAAATGTGAACAAGCCCACTTCAACATAAGGCCCCTTTCACACGGTCGGACGGCTCAGGTCTGCCTGTCAGTTTTGACGGCGGACCTGAACGGGCGCTCCATGTTAGCCTATGGAGCGACGGATGTCCGCTGACATCCGACCCGGACCGATCCGCTAAAAGCAGACGGATGGCCCTACGTTCAGGTCCGTCGTTGGCGGATTGGGTGAGTTCTGATGAAAACGGACATGCTGTCCGTTTTCGTCCGATCTCTCCATAGGCAGTAGCGGTGCCTGACAAGCCCCTCCCCGCTCAGTGAGCAGAGAGGGACCTGTCATCCGCCGGCTCAGCGGAGATCAACAGAGAGATCTCCCGCTGAGCCGGTGGACCGAGGCGGACTCCGTGGAAGCGGAGTCCGCCTCGCGTGAAAGGGGCCTAAATCATGCCCCTCATTCTGCAGCCAGCCATACTACTCAGTAACACACAGCAGGATAGATAGGTTACAGCCTTATAAATGCAAAACATGTTTGTGCTCTCCTCCTCCAGCCACAACAGGAGATAAACATATTGCCCTTACTTGCTTTATGTAATCATTACTGAACTGTAGATACATGTCCATAATTCTATATTATACACACTGTATTCTGCTGTAATTCAGTATTAGAAATATTCCTCCTACTGCTGCAGCTTTGAGATCTTTCTAACATTATTCAGTGCTTGTAAGGTGTATGTGAGCTCATCACCACAGAATAAAAGAGCCGGGCCATGATGCTTTACATTAGCATGTGGCACAAGTTAATGTCGGAATGAGAAAAAAACAAAAAAGTGCTGTCTTATCAGTGCAGTTTATCAGTGCTGCCTTATCAGTGCCCATAAGTGCCACCTCAGTGCCCATCAGTGCTGCCTCATCAGTGCCCATAAGTGCCGTCTCAGTACTGTCTTATCAGTGCAGCTTATCAGTGCCCATAAGTTCAGACTCAGTGCCCATCAGTGCTACCTCATCAGTGCAGCTTATCCGTGCCACCTCAGTGCAATTTATCAGTGCCCATAAGTGCTGTCTCAGTGCCCATTAGTGCAGTTTATCAGTGCGGCTTATCAGTGCCCATAAGTGCCACCTCAGTGCTGCCTTAGTGCCCATCAGTGCAGCTTTTCATTGCCCATCAGTGCTGCCTCATCAGTGCAGCTTATCCATGCCCATAAGTGCAGCCTCATCAGTGCCGCCTCAGTGCCCATCAGTGCTGTTTTTCATTGCCTATCAGTGCTGCCTCATCAGTGCAGCTTATTCGTGCCCATTATCAGTGCCACCTCAGTGCCCATCAGTGCTGTCTTATCAGTGCCCATAAGTGCTGCCTCAGTGCCCATCAGTGCAGTTCATCAGTGCTGTCTTATCAGTGCCACCTCAGTGCACATCAGTGCAGTTCATCGGTGCCCATCAGTGCTGTCTTATCAGTACCCAAAAGTGCCTACTCAGTGTCGCCTCACTGCCCATCAGTGCAGTTTATCATTGTCCATCAGTGCTGCCTCATCAGTGCAGCTTATGGGTGCCCATAAGTGCCACCTCTGTGCCCATAAGTGCCGCCTATTTGTGCCCGTCTGTGCTGCAGGCATTGTCAGGTGAGCCGTCCAATGACGCACAGTGGCGATCTCCCGGTGTGACAGATCGTGTATGTGAAACTCCAGCTGTTGTAAAGTCCCGCCTCCTTGACCGGCATTGTGATAGACAGCACACAGGTCCAATGCCGGTCAAAGAGGCGGGACTTTACAACAGCTGGAGTTTCACATACACGATCTGTCACACCGGGAGATTGCCGCTCTGTGCCATCGGGCGGCCCTCCTAACAATTCCATGCAGAATGACAGGTGGCTGGATGGTTGACGAGTGGGTGGCCGGTGGCGGGGGGTGTTGGGGGAGGTCACTGCGACCCCTTCATCAGGCATTAGACGACACATGCCTGATGAAGGGGTCCTGTGTGGCTCCGAAACATCGCTTCTATTTATTTTTTTGATACTATGTGATTCAAATTTTGGACCCAATTTTGGAGCTCCTGGTGTGTTGGTGACACTTCCTTCTCATGAATGCAGTCGGTTCCAGCCGTTGGTCATTTCAGCACCCAATTTAAGATACAGCCGTTTGTGCAGGGACGTGTGTGTTGGAAGTATTGCATTGGCTTCTGATCATGTGACCAATGTGACAACTTATCACAGTGGTCAGGTGATCACTAATTCTTCTCCCTGAGCGTTAAGAACTTTTAAAGGGGATGCCAGGGCAGATGGGAAGGGGTTAAAACCATGTGATGTATAAATCTGACAACACTATATGACAGGGGTAGACAACCTCGGCCTTCCAGCTGTGGTGAAACTACAAGTCCCATGAGACATTGCAAGACCCTGACAATCACAGGCTTGACTCCTAGAGGCAGAGGCATGGTGGGATTTGTAGTTTCACCACAGCTGGAGGGCTGGGATTGCCTACCCCTGCTATATGACATGATTTTTTTTCTTCATCTGCAAAAGTAGCCCTTAAAACCCTAATGTGCAATGCAGCAATAAGGAGTGGTCACTCCCCCTCCCCTTCACCATCCTTTGCAAGCAGTATGAAATGTAGTCCCACTGTTTACACAAGCATCTCAGTGTAATAGTGCTCATACAATGCCATTCTATCATCATGGACAGCTGCCATAGCACTTATATTTGTAACAGGTGTAATGTGATATTAGCTTCCCTTGGGTCACAGTTGAGATCCTTATTTATTTATTTTTTCTGAGTAAAAGTGAACAATCCCTCTAAGCACACTGGTAATTAGGCAAATCACTGTGTAAAATTGTGGATCTATAACAGATGACTGATGGAGACAAATATTTAACTTCTGTGCCTTCACTTTTAGGATCCCTGATTGTGAGTGCAGATGGTTTCATTCTCATCTAAAATCTAGAGGTTACATAAGGCAGTATTTCTGGGAAATATTTTTTGTTATTTTGGAACAAAAAAGTAATATTTTCCATGTTATTTCCCAGAATTCTTCATAGGATAATTCCGCTGGAGGCTGCAGCATGTATAAGTATATTTTATAAGCTGCCTGCAAAGTAAGGCCAGTGATATAGTTTAAAGCCCCATACACACTATCAGATTTTCTGCTGATTTTTGTCATTTAGATTTACCAAAACCATGTAGTGTAAGGGCCTGCCTGGTTGCATACAAATTGAAACTCCTAAGGTTTGACCTCATATTATATGGTTTTGGTAAATCTGAAGGAAAAAATCAGCAGAATCTGATAGTGTGTATGGGGCTTTATATGTATTTGAGTGCATTGTCAAGCCTGTTAAATCGAAGAACAGACTAAAAAAAATAGATAATAGATTTTAAAATAACCACAGGGCAGTATTAAACAAAGCAAGATTAATAACAAGGAGTCTGACTAGATAATTTAGACATTGCAATATCAATACAGGAAGATCATCTTGGCAAATAATATTAGGAATATTTCTAATGATCTGTAGAGACAGAGAGTCTGCTTCTATTGATTATAAAATTCCATAAGTGCAATTTGTCATAACAGATCATTTCTTTTAGTAACATGCATTTTAAATGTATCCTTGTAGGAGCTTTCAGATACTTAGAATTTTCAGGAATACTATTGATGGAAAATAGAACCTGTGCATGGGCAAAATCTATCTATGTTGCTTTTTAAAGCTTAGAATTGCGGTCTTTTTGATCTGTTTTACCCAAATTATAAAGGCTGAACATAAAATAAGGATTGTTCTTTAGGTATTATATACTGTATATTTTGTGCAGATGCACTAAATATACACATTAGATTACAAATAAAATACTGTTTAACCGCTTTAATAGAGGGCATTTTCACCCCCTTCCTTCCCAGACCAATTTTTAGTTTTCAGCGCTGTCGCATTTTAAACGACAATTGCGCGGTCGTGCGACGTTGTACCCAAACAAAATTGACGTCCTTTTTTTCCCCACAAATAGAGCTTTCTTTTGGTGGTATTTGATCACCTCTGCGGTTTTTATTTTTTGCGCTATAAACAAAAGAAGAGCGACATTTTTTAAAAAAACACAATATTTTTTACTTTTTGCTATAATAAATATCCCAATTTTTTTTTTTTAAAACTAATTTTTTCCTCAGTTTCGGCCGATACGTATTCTTCTACATATTTTTGGTAAAAAAAATCGCAATAAGCGTATATTGATTGGTTTGCACAAAAATTATAGCGTCTACAAAATACGGGATAGATTTATGGCATTTTTAAAAAAAAATAATTTATTTCTTTTTTTTTACTAGTAATAGCGGCGATCGATTTTTTTTCATGACTGCGACATTATGGCGGACACATCAGACACTTTTGACACATTTTTGGGACCGTTCACATTTATACAGCGATCAATGCTATAAAATTGCATTTATTACTGTATAAATGTGACAGGCAGGGAAGGGGTTAACCACTAGGGGGAGACGAGGGGTTAAATGTTTCCTAGGGGAGTGATTATAACTGTTGGGGGCAGGGACGTACAAGGGGAGGAGACTGATCAGTGTTCCTCTGTCCTGGGAACACAGATCGGTCTCCTCTCAACTGACAGGACGTGGATCTGTGTGTTTACACACACACACAGATCCACGGTCTGGCCCGGTTACCGGGCAATCGCGGGTGCACAGCGGACATCGCGGCCCCCGTGCACACGCACCGGGTCCCGAGCAACGCGGCGGGCGGGCGCGCGTGCGCGCCCCCTAGATGGCCGGGAAGCCCAGGCCGTCGTATGACGTCCACCCAGGATGGGAAATCCCATCTGTGGACATCATTTGACAATGGCCGGGTAGTGAAGTGGTTAAAGTCTTCTGTTAAAAGTTTATAAAGAAATTACTTCATACCTAATTTCACAAGCTCTCCCCTCACACTTAAGAGATGCGATATAGAGCACATTTTTAAACCTACTAGCCAGTCCTGCTTAACATTTAATGCGTATCCTGCACTTTACTTAGGCCTAGTTCACACTGATGCGATTTCAGATGCAACTTGGGTCGCACTGAATCGCATGTCAATGGAAATTACATTTGCTGCAATGCCACTTTGGCGAAGGGTCCTGTGCTACTTTGGTGCGATGCAGTGCAGTTTTTTTTTGGTCTATAGACTTCAATGGAAGGGCATCAAAATTGCTTTACATGCCTTTTATTGATGCATTTTTGTGTGTGATTTGTGCTGGTTTTTAGGAGCAAGCACCCGTTGGCCTCCTAACAACCAATAACCCATACCCTGCTGTCAGCAACAGGGATGAGTCATCAGTTGTTAATGAGCTGGCACTTGCCAGTGTCCTAACAACCAGTGACTCATTCCTGCTGTTAGCAGCAGGGATGAGTCAACAGTTGTTAAGGAGCTGGCACCTGCCAGTGTTCTAACAATAGTGAGTCATCCCTGCTGTCAGTGAGGGGTTCCCCGCTGGCAACAGAATTTAAACAAAAGAGCTGGCATAAAAATTGACTAAAAAATAAACAATCCATACCAGGCCTTTTGGGCCTGGTATGGATTTTGAAGGGGGCCCCCCGCCAAGAAAACATTTGTGAGGTCTTGTTAAAGGAGGCTTCCAGATTCTAAGCTACCCCCTGCACCCGCACAACCACCGGGCCAGGGTTGTGGGAAAGAGGCCCTTGTCCCCCTCCCCCTGGCAAAGTACCCCCCCATGTTGAGGGCATGTGGCCTGGTATGATTTAGGAGGGGGGTGCTCGCTCATTTGCCTTCCCACCCTTTTCCTTGATCTGCTGGGCTGCATGCTCAGGTAAGGGTCTGGTATTGATTTTGGGGGAGGACCCCATGCCTTTTTTTTGTTATCGCGTGCCCCTTAAAATCCATACCAGACTGAAAGGCCTGGGGGGGCACACATCTTTTTTGTTTGTTTTTGGCGTGGGGTTGCAGTAGTAAAACACTCTTAAAGAGGTTGTAATCCCTTATATAAACCCAGTGAAGTGACTGGCCTCAGGTGATACACAGAGATTAAACAAATCATCCTACATAAGTTTGTACCTGTTTATCTGCAGTCTACTCCTCTCTATATCAAAGTGGTGAATTATAAAGCTTGTCTGAAATTTCAGAGAGCTCAAATTACACATTCCAGAGCTTAGTCAGGAGAGCTCTCAGAGCTGATTGGAGAGAAGGGACACACACCCCTTCACACAGCACACAGGAACAGAGCTGAGGCTTGGTGTCACAAAAACTTGTCAGAAGTCATTCATGCTGATAGCAGAGAAATGAACCAACAGACAGAAATTACACTTATGCCGCGTACACACGACCGGTTTTGCTGTCGGAATTCCATTCAAGCGGTCTTGCCTACACACTGTCAAACCAAGGTCCGACCAAAGTCCGACCGTCCCAAACGCGGTGACGTACAGCACGTACGACGGGTCTAGAAAAAGGAAGTTCAATAGCGAGTAGCCAATAGCTTCCGTCTCATACTTGCTTCAGAGCATGCATCGTTTTTGGTCCGTCGGAACAGCATACAGACGAGCGGTTTTCCCGATAGGAATTGGTTTCATCAGAAATATTTAGAACATGTTCCATTTCTAGGTCCGTCAGAATTTTCAAAAAAAAAAGTCAGATGAGGCCTACACACGATCGGAATAGACAATGAAAAGACTCCGTCTGACTTTTTCTGTTGGGCATTCCGCTCGTGTGTATGCGGCTTTAGTGCTCTGAATTGAGACAAGTACACTATAGAGGGAAATGCTTTGTTCATTTTTCGTGCCTGAGGTTTACAACCACTTTAAGGATATGTTTATATGTTTTGCAGGACCACTATGCTTTGTAGCAAAAACGTTCTCAAGATTTAAAAGTTGAAGACTACACAGTTAATGAATACTTAGCCTCAATAAAGCATATTGTTGCCAGATGGAGATTGCCCTCCTTGTTTTTGTCCTCCTTGTACACAAATATGACTAATCATATTATATTCAACAGAGGCTATCAGCAAGGACACTAGTGCAGTCTTGAGAATAAAAATAATTTAATATACAGTACTCCTATCACTGATGTGTCCAAATTATAATATAAATATATAACAAAAATTCAGTCAAATAATACAAAATCCATAAACCATGTGGTAAATTAATCCAAAAAATATTATACCTGTAGTCAGTGAGCACCCTTTTTAAAATGAGCAATAATAAAACACTGGTGACATAAATCAATAAGTGCAAAAAAACATCATATCATATAATAAATACATAGTCTCCTTTAAAATCATTGTGCAAAAGTTGGTGATCCACTCTTGAATTCAAAAGTGCCAAAGTGCTTCTTCCATACACCCTTGTAAGGCTCCCCTGAGAGATTCCTGAAAATATATGTCTTCTGTGATTCAAACACGTCCCCAGGCCTTTTTCTCCCTCTATGCATTAAAGTGGATGTAAACCCAATGTCATCCTTTCTAAACTACTGCCATAGGGGTTATCTATAAGGATAGACATGCCTCCTGCAAGTATCCTTACCTGTCAAATGTCTCTCCTCTGTCTGTTATGAGAGCTGAAAAACTGCAGATTCTGTGGGTGGGTCTGTTGTCTGGAGCTCGGTGGGTGGAGTCGTGATGTCAGTAGACTCCCCACCCACCTCTACACTCCTTGTCAATATGCATTTTCTCCTGTGTATTTCTTACACTGAACTTCTGCTATGATCTAACATCCAGTGAAAAGACAGGAAAGTAACCACATGACTTCAGCATGCCAAATCATGCTGAAGTGTGGAACAGCCAATCCTTGCAGAGCTGCTGAAGAAAGGAGTGCGGGTGGGAATTAAAAAATAATGCATGTCTCTTAGGCTAGTGCACGAGATGTAAATCACCTGTCACTCACAGCAAGGGGGAGGATTTGACAAAGTTTTTCTCTGTTTGTCAAGATTTATCTCACTGAACAAAAAAAGAGGATTGCTCAGAGATGGATTAACTCTTTGTGGCAAGACTTGGCTCAAATGATAGGAAATCTTATACCCTACATCAGGGATCCTCAAACTACGGCCCTCCAGCTGTTGCAGAACTACACATCCCATGAGGCATTGTAAAACTCTGACATTCACAGACATGGCTATGCATGATGGGAATTGTAGTTCTTGAACAACTGGAGGGCCATAGTTTGAAGACCCTTGCCCTACATTATGACATAAAAAAAAAAAAAATTCGGGTTTACATCCACTTTAAGACCCAGAGCTTTCTTTTTATGTCAGCATTTTCAGATAGAGCTTTAATTTCTTAGCAAATTTGTGTGTATGTCTATATACACTATGTTACCAAAAGTATTAAGACGCCTGACTTTACACGCACATGCACTTTAATGGCATCCCAGTGTTAGTCCGTAGGGTTCAAAATTGAGTTGGCCCTCACTTTGCAGCTATAACAGCTTCAACTTTTCTGTGTAGGCTGTCCACAAGGTTTAGGAATGTGTCTATGGGAATGATTGACCATTCTTCCAGAAGCCTGTTTGTGAGGTCAGGCACTGATGTGGACGAGAAGGCCTGGCTTGCAGTCTCCGCTCTAATTCATCCTCTACCCCAAACTCACTCATCCATGTCTTTATAGACCTTGCTTTGTGCACTGGTCCAAATCATTTGGTGGAGGGGGGATTATGGTGCGGGGTTGTTTTATAGGGGCTTGGCCCCTTAGTTCCAGTGAAGGGAACTCTTAAGGCATCAGCATACCAAGACATCTTGTACCATTTCATGCTCCCAACTTTGTGGGAACAGTTTTGTGATGGTCCCTTCCTGTTCCAACATGACTGAGCACCAGTGCACAAACAAGGTCCATAAAGACATGGATGAGCGAATTTGGAGTGGAGGAACTTCGCTGACCTGCACAGAGTCCTGACCTAAACCCGATAGAACACCTTTGGGATGAATTAGAGTGGAGATTGCAAGCCAGACCTTCTCATCCATATCAGTGCCTAATCCCACAAATGCGCATCTGGAAGAATGATCAAACATTCCCATAGACACACTAACCTTGTGGACAGCCTTCCCAGAGGAGTTGGGTGGGCCAACTCAATATTAAACCCTACGGACTAAGACTGGGATGCCAATAAAGTTCATGTGCGTGTAAAGGCAGGTGTCCCAATGCCTTTGAAAATATAGTACAGATGCTTAATAGGTTTTAGATCTGGAGACATGTTTGGCAAGTCCATCACCTTTACCCTCAGCTTCTTTAACAAGGCAGTGGTCGTCTTGGAGGTGTGTTTGGGGTCGTTATCATGTTGGAATATTGCCCTGAAGCCCAGTCTCCAAAGGGAGGGGATCATTTATTCAGAATGTCACAGTAAATGTTGGCATTCATGATTCTCTCAATGAACTGTAGCTCCCCAGTGCCGGCAGCCCCAGACCATGACACTCCCACACACTCTTGACACCATCTGAACCAAATAAGTTTATCTTGGTCTCATCAGTCCACAGGACATGGTTCCAGTAATCCATGTCCTTAGTCTGCTTGTCTTCAGCAAACTGTTTTCGGGCTTTCTTGTGCATCATCTTTAGAAAAGGTTTCCTTCTGGGACGAGAGCCATGCAGACCAATTTGATGCAGTGTGCGACGTATGGTCTGAGCACTGTCAGGCTGACCCCCCACCCCTCCAACCTCTGCAGCAATGCTGGCAGCATTTATACATTTATTTCACAAAGGCAACCTCTGGATATGATGCTGAGCACGTGCACTCAACTTCTTTGGTCGACAATGGCGAGGCCTGTTCTGAGTGGAACCTGTCCTGTTAAACCTCTGTATGGTCTTGGCCACTGTGCTGCAGCTCAGTTTCAGGGTCTTGGCAATCTTCTTATAGCCTAGGCCATCTTTATGTAGAGCAACAATTCTTTTTTTCAGATCCTCAGAGAGTTCTTTGCCATGAGGTGCCATGTTGAACCTCCAGTGACCAGTATGAGAGAGTGAGAGCGATAACACCAAATTTAACACACCTGCTCCACACCTGCGACCTTGTAACACTAATGAGTCACATGACACCGGGGAGGGAAAATGGCTAATTGGACCCAATTTGGACATTTTCACTTAGGGGTGTACTCACTTTTGTTGCCAGCGGTTTAGACATTAATGGCTGTGTGTTGAGTTATTTTGAGGGGACAGCAAATTTACACTGTTATACAAGCTGTACACTCACTACTTTACATTGTAGGAAAGTATAATTTCTTCAGTGTTGAAAATGGCTAATTTGTCCCAAATAGGACATTTTAATTTAGGGTTGTACTCACTTTTGTGAAATTAAAAAAAAAAAAAAATATATATATATATATATATATATATATATATATATATATTATCATTATTTATACTTTAAGTGAGAATGCGTTTAACAATGTCAGGGGTCGCAACATTTGGCCAGAGAAAGAATTGAAAATGACAATATACAGTTTTTTATTTTTGAAACAGAATTAAATGATGGTGGTCAGAGGCGTTGCTAGGGGGTGGCTATTGGGGCTATATCCCCGAATCTGGGGCCCATAGCCGCGAGTCTCTCACTGGGGGAAGCGATGCCATCAGTGGCGGATGTGGGCGCCGTGCAGATAACTAACATCTCAGCCATTTTACTTTTGTTCTGCCACTGCACTGGTTGCTAGAGCCACCCAGGGTCTAGCAACCCGTGATGTCACGTAACCTGAGTGACACAGTGGGAGCCCGAGGCAGTGGTGTCGCTGGGGGGGTGGGGGCCGCCTTCCCTTCCTCTCTGTTTACATCCACACAGGAGGAGGAGGATCACGAGGGACACACCACTGTATACAGTATATCCGTCAGCGCTGTTCTGAGGTCTGTACATTTTTACTATACAGTATCTATGTGGACTTGTGCAGGGGACTATGGAAGGGGAGAGGGGTGCCTATACTGATGGGGGGTCTGCACTGAAGGGGGATGTCTATACTGATGGGGGTCTGCACTGAGGAGGGTCTATACTGATGGGGGTCTGCACTGAGGGGGGGTGGCTGCACTGAGGGGGTGTCTATACTGATGGGGGAGGTCTATACTAAGGGAGGGGTGGTCTGTACTGAGGGGGGGTCTGTACTGATGGAGGGGGGTGGTCTGTACCATGCCCGCAGCCTCTGACATCTCTTGTACCATGCCCGCGGCCTCTACCATCCCGTGTACCAAGCCCGCAGCCTCTGACATCTCCTGTACCATGTCCGCAGCCTCTGCATCACCTCTTGTGTGTGTGTGTGTGTGTATATATATATATATATATATATATACACACACACACACACACATTTTTATTATATACATGTGTATGCCCTCCCAAGCATATGACTTTCTTTACTTCGCCCCATATCTTTAGTAGGCCTAGCAACGCCCCTGATGGTGGTCATGGCACTGTTTCAAATAATGCAATAAAGGAAATAAAGTGCCATGTGATATGCTGAAATATAATACTTTCCTTTAAGTGACATGTGCAGAAGTGCTTGTGACACAAAAATAAATATATATAGATATGATATCATTTTAATTTAAACCATTGAAAACATCTTACTGTATCAATAGAAAATGGCTTATGTAATAAGGTGCAGCGTGCTATGATACCAAAAACTTGATGGGTGTAATCCTTAAAGTGCAAAAATTCAATCGTTCAAATACAATCACAAGAGAAAACAAGACGGAATCCCAAAAAATCTAAAAACTCAGAGTTCATAAAAACAAAAACGTCCAAGTGAAGTTGTGAATAAAAATGAGAAATTCCAAAACCTCAACTCTGTAAATAAACAGTCCATAAAATTTGCCAGAAATTGCTGAAAAAATTCTTCAAAGTGAAACAGGTGACTGGTGCCTAAAATCCTTTCAGTGACGTTATTAAAGCTGTGCAGGTGCTCCACTCAGTGCTCTTCTTATGTATATGCTTTTACCAGAAAACTCTCCCCTCTAGGAGGTATTGTGCCTTTACAGCCACCTTGCTCTGTTTTTGAAACAAACCTCCGAAGGAAAATGCCTCTTGTCAGCTCTTTATCCTCGTTAATGCTCCGTATATGTAGAGAGAAAATAACACGTAGTGCAAATAACATTTATTCCACCTTTATTACTTACAAGGGTAGTCATGCACTTACATTTAGTAAAAATTGTGTTTGCAGTTAGGAGCTTCCTCTGCGTTCCACGAGTTAAAACCGGAAGTGGCGCAATGACACTGTGGCTCCTCCCTACACGCTTCGTCATCAAGACGTCATCTGGAGCGGCGCCATCTTGCTACACTCCCGAGGTTAAATACAATGTGGTAGCCTAGCAAACCAAAGCAAATTATCCTAGCCCCCATTTTATTGAAGACCGCATGTTCTCATCTGGGATGTTCCATTAGCGGCCATTTTACTATAGACCACTTTATTCAATGTTACCTCTACATTTTAATGCGATACAATATTCCTCAGTAGTTTCATATATATCAGTAACACCACCTCCCGATGGAATGTGAATTAAAAAAAAAAAAAAAGATAAAAATTCACAACTTCACTTGGACGTTTTTGTTTTTATGAACTCTGAGTTTTTTGATTTTTTGGGATTGTGTTTTGTTTTCTCATGTGATTGTATTTGAACAATTGAATTTTTGCACTTTAAGGATTACACCCATCAAGTTTTTGGTATCCTAGCACACTGCACCTTATTACATAAGCCATTTTATATTGATACAGTAAGATGTTTTCAATGGTTTAAATTCAAATTATATCACATCTATATATATATTTTTTTGTGTCACAAGCACTTCTGCACATGTCACTTTAAGGAAAGTATTATATTTCAGCATATCACATGGCACCTAATTTAGGTTATTGCATTATTTGGAACAGCACCATTACCACCATCATTTAATTCCGTTTCATTTTTCAGACCCTACTCAGGTAGGTGTTCTGCTGGAGGCAGCAGTTCCTAGCTTAATAATCTTACCATCAGCGCGGGCACCCCCCTTTTATATTCACTTTTTTTTTTCCTTCGTATCGATTAGGAATAAATATTAAAAAGCATATAAAAAATGCCTTATCCTCTCATTTTTCCTGATGCAACATTTACATAATTTGGACACATCCATACATTCACCACAAAATATAATCAACAAAGTCCTCCGGTTTAAATCATAATAAATTAGTGCAAATGTTGTGTAACGTAGCAGCATTGGTAAAGCTCAGAGTGAAGATAATATGTTTAATATGTGTGCTTTATTTCAGGAGAACTTTATTCCCATTTTGACGATACATTGTGATGCGTGCAAGGAAAAAAAATGGTTTGCTTAAATTGATGAGGGCCCAAATTATTTTTAGGGTGTACACACACACACACACATACTGTATACATATTAATATTCTTTACAATTTGGTAGCTGAGCAGCACCAGATTATGCTAATATTGACATATTGCTGGCAGCAGATCACAATAATAGTGATCTCCTGCTGTAGGAAGAAGCTGGGCTGAGCTGCAACAGCTCTATCTGAGCCTCTGTACTGATAGGAAGTGCCTTGACATCACTTGTGACATCACTTCACTCCCAATGCAAACAAAATGCAGAAGCCTTTTTTCTTTTCACTTGCAATTTCTCCTATTGACAGCCCATGAAATGTAGCAGGGAATGTCTGTGACCACTTTTGTGTTGAGTTAGAACAGTGGCACTGGCATAACCCGTTTCACTTCCATCCACAGCAACAATACATTTACATGTGCCAGAAGCCATATATTGAACAAAAATTTAAGTAAAAGGCAAAGACCCAAATGGGAGTGACGTTTTTTTTTTTGTGTGCGAGTGTGTATTTGTATTATATTGATTGGAGCACTAAAATATTTGTATATGGGTAATTGCAGCTATCTACATATATGTTTTTTGATCTACACCTTCACCTTAATAGTGAAGTCACTTTAGCTGCAGCAGACCACACAATGGGGAAAAAAATATTTTTCACTTATATTTAAAATATATTGTTTTGCGCCGGTTAAACACAATATACACATATCTAGGGGCATAAACTGCACATCTAATAATATTCAGTTACACTGTGCATGGTGTGGCGGTAATCAGGGACACTGTAACTGGTGTAGCGAGGTAAGGGACAATATGACTGGTGTGGCGGTGATCAGGTAGACTGTAACTGGTGTGACAGTGAATATGGACAATATGACTGGTGTTGCAGTGATACTATAACTGGTGTGGTGGTGATAAGGAGACAATAGGGCTGCTGTGGCAGTGATCAGGGTCAATTGGAATGATGTGATGGTGATCAGGGACACTGTAACTGGTGTGGCAGTGATCAAGGGCATTGTAACTGGTGTGGCGGTAATTAGGGATGGTATAACTTGTTTGGAGGTGATCGGGGATACTGTAGCTGGTGTTTAATTATTTATTTATTTATTTATTTATTTATATATATATATAAAGAAAAAAGTCGGGACACAAACTCCAATGCAATTCTTTATCTTGATTTTCAGAAATATGTAAAAAACATGCAAGCCACTGTACAGTTGCGAGCGATACTACTCTTCATCAGGCTTATCTGGCTGTGTGTCCACAGAGTGGAACCTGTCCTGTTAAACTGCTGTATGGTCTTGGCCACCGTGCTGCAGCTCAGTTTCAGGGTCTTGGCAATCTTCTTATAGCCTAGGCCATCTTTATGTAGAGCAACAATTCTTTTTTTCAGATCCTCAGAGAGTTCTTTGCCATGAGGTGCCATGTTGAACTTCCAGTGACCAGTATGAGAGAGTGAGAACGATAATACCAAATTTAACACACCTGCTCCCAATTCACACCTGAGACCTTGTAACACTAACGAGTCACATGACACCGGGGAGGGAAAATTGCAAATTGGGCCCAATTTGGACATTTTCACTTAGGGGTGTACTCACTTTTGTTGCCAGCGGTTTAGACATTAATGGCTGTGTGTTGAGTTATTTTGAGGGGACAGAAAATTTACACTGTTATACAAGCTGTACACTTATTACTTTACAAAGTGTCATTTCTTCAGTGTTGTCATATGAAAAGATATAATAAAATATTTACAAAAATGTGAGCATTCAATAAGCAATAAGCAATCGATAAAAGACTGTGTGAAGGTTTCACTGATGAAACCTTGTGTACTACTGTGGTTAGTCACAGCTATCACATGGTACAGGTCACAGAGCTCACACAGTAGTAAACAATGACAGCATTGTTTATTACTGTTCCATTTGCTCGCTGTAATTAGTCACAGCAATTACGTGGTACCAGGGCCACTCACAATAGCCCAGTTCAACAATTGGTGATCGACTGTGTCTGGTGGACACAGCGGGTCACAGATCCCCCTGCTGCTCGATCTGGAGAATGTTCTCCTCTGGCCATAGTACATAAACAGAAGCGGTTAAGCTGTAATTCAATTTTTGTTCTGTTCAACTTTTGATAAAGATTTTATTGTGGAAAAAAAAAGCTGTATTAAACCCAAAAGCAAACAATTATATTGCCGCATACCAGTTCATAGATGGTATGTCTGCATTATTTTTTTTGGTTTAGGCTTTTTTTTCTTCCATTTTCACCTGGTGGTCTGGTCAGTAAGTCAGAACTAGCTCTCTTGCAGATTTATCACAGTTACAGGGATGGGCCAAACCATTTAACACTGGCAGGGATGCTGAATAATTTATGTAAAACATCTATACCAAAATATATATTTTTTTTGCTGTAACTGGTTTTAAAGTGTGAGCTTGAGTTTGGCTTCAATTTTGTTAATGTATCTAAATCTGCTAGTACATCTAACACTACCCTCCCCCCAGACTGACAATGCTGCTGTCTAAATGTTCCTCCTGAGCTCCTTCAATGAGAGTGAAGGCACTCTATTACAGGAGTTGTGTTACTGGCCAGATTCCCAGGTGGAAACAGAGGAAAAAAAGAAAACGATTTACATATTGGGTTTTGGGTTTAATACCACTTTAATATCCCCAAAACACAAAGTGTTTTTTTTTTTTCATTTAGTTTGGGTACAAAAAGTATTTTCTATTTCTATCCTCACAATACCCTGTTCTTACCCGTGCTCACTCACGGCTCTGTTCATCCATCAGAGCCAGTTGTTCAAGCCCTGTATAAGCTCTGAGTAACTTCTTACTCATGTCAGAGTGCTTGAGTCTGGCCTGGCATATGCATTGCACTGCTTCCCAGGAGGAGATATACTGTACATGCTCTTCTACATACCTGAAAGTAGCAGATATTTATTTATTTAGTTTCTAATTCTGGAAGTGAAAAAATATCTGAAGAATGAAAATTTCTTTAGTTGTTCAGGGCACATTCTAGGTTGTAAGTAGAAGCTTAGATGTTCTCCCAGACAAAAGCCTCATGATTTGTGCCTGTAGAGGTACCTCTAATGTTGTGCGATTTAGTTGTCATTAAAATAATCATGCAGGACCAGACATTTCATTTACCTTATTCATGCCTGCCACTTTGGATATAAATCAAGATGCATAATACTGTGGTACCTTGCAGGGAGCCTCTTTGGTTTTTGGTTAGTTAGCTTGCATGTGTAATTTTTGTGTCACATGATCTTTAAGGATGTGCTGCGTTTAGCTCCTTTTTAAACACTAAAATCTGAAAATCGATATTGTCATACAAACCTTAAGGTAAACTTTGTACAATATAGTAAAAGTCCTGGGACTGACTTTCCCTGCTTTCATGGCTGAACTTCCAACTACCATTCCACTGTCCAGTTAGACTGTCTCAGTTACCAGTTGTCAAAGAACTTACTTCTTATTGAAGCATAACCTATGGCCTGTATTCTTGCAGCCAGTGTTGCAATCATGCTACCTGGTAAACAAGCACAAAAACCACAGCTAATCTGTAACCATAACTCTGTGATCTCTAATTCTCTTTGTTGTATTAAGAGGAAGCTTGTGGCCCTAGGTGTCTTTGGTATTCTAGATTACATTGACTGGCTTATGAATTTACTACAAGGGGGGGATTTTACACTTTAACACAGTACCATATATACTCGTGTATAAGTCGAGTTTTTCAGCCCATTTTTTAGGCTGAAAAACTCCCCCTCGGCTTATACTCGAGTGAGCCGTTCCTTTCATTACTAAAACAGCGTGTGCGTCTCCTGCTGTGTAATGCACTCTGTTCGGCCATCCATTGTAACAAAGCCCCACCTTCTCGTCTGTGCTAGGCGGAACACTGATACAGTTTCCCAGCATCGTATCAGTGTTCCTCTAAAACGGACAGACGAGGAGCAGGCGGGGCTTTGTTTCAATGGACGGCCGAACAGACTGCATAACACAGCAGGAGACACACACGCTGTTTTAGTAATGAAAAGTGTCTCCCGCTGTGTAATGCAGTCTGTTGGGCCGTCCATTGAAACAAAGCCCCGCCTCCTCCTCGTCCGTCCGTGATAGAGGAACACTGATACGATGCTGGGAAACTGTATCAGTCTTCCGCCTATCACAGACGAGGAGGAGGTGGGGCTTTGTTACAATGGACGGCCGAACAGAATGCATTACACAGCGAGAGACACATGCTGTTTTAGTAATGAAAGGTACGGCTGCAAATGGACAGTGAGACTGCAACTGGGCACAGTGAGACTGCAAATGGGCACAATTAGGCTACAAATGGGCACAGTGAGGCTGCAGATGGGCATTGTTTACCCAGTAGCTGCTGTATTTTCCCACCCTAGTCTTATACTCGAGTCAATATGTTTTCCCAGTTTTTTGTTGGTAAAATTAGGTGCCCCGGCTTATATTCGGGTCGGCCTATATTCGAGTATATATGGTCTTTTTTCATTCATGGTACAATTTTTTGCAAGTTCCTATGTTCTCAATGCCTCTCTGGTGTACATTCCTAAATGGGTACTTTTTTTCTGTATATCCAGGTGGCACTTTCTGTCCCAGCCACCTAGGCAATGATGTTATTGGGCAATTCCCATTGACTCCTGGGATATCGGCTTCATCTATCCTAGGAGTCTTCGGAAAGCCTAAGCCGACTGCACTTGCTTTCCAGGTTGTCCTTTGATTGACAGGTTGTCATGACAACAGGGAGGGGACTTCCACCAACGCCACCATTGCTATGGCAACTTGTAATGAACAAACTGCGTTGTGCAATGCCATTACTATGCAGACGCAAGATTGGGAGGTGCATGCTGGGTAGCCAGCTGCACCCAATCTTGGAAATACACACGAGCAGGCTTCAGATGCCCACATCCTCAAGATACAGATTCCGAGATGTAGAAGTTATAACAATCACAGGGGAGCTTTTATAAAATAATTAATTATGGGGACTGTAGCTCCGCTTTTAGGTGCTTGTAGATAGATAATGGAAAAAAAATTCATGCAATGCCACAAACTTTTGGGGTTTTGTCCCCATTGAAGATCTTTCTTCCTTCAGAGATATGAAATCTCCAGGTGGGGATTTAAACTGCAACAAAACACTTTTCCAGTAAAATAGTGAAGTGTTATAAATCGTATGAAATATTTCTATGTGTGTCTTCCTGTACCAGTGACAACTACTCCCCTTAGTTCTTGACCTGCAAGTACAGGGACAGGGAATGAGGTGTAGGATTTACTGTTTCCAAGTCTATCCAAAAACAGTTTTGGCTGGAGTTGGGCTTTTAGTGACTGACTAAGAACAAGCTTGCTCATCAGAAGCTTTGACTTACTTTCACTGGTTGAGTGTTTGTTCCAGGTTAGTGAATTAGAAAACATTGAAGCCAAAGACCGTCTCCTTCGGAACTGCACTCTGACTAGGAAAGGGTGGGTAAGTACCCTAAGCCAGTGAAGGATTTTTTTTATTGAGCAGTAGACTTTGTACAATAACATGAAAATGCTCACAGCATATGAAGATATAATAATGACCTTATCAGTGTGCAGCTGCACTTTAATTGTCCAATCAGCAGGTTCGCTGGAACAAACATTTAGCAAAATGTGTACATAAACACACTTTTCTTTCTTCTAGGGATAATGAGATCATTGGTTCCTCACAATCCATACATGGGCCTTGTAGCAGCCACAAAAACTGTTTTGGGTGTAGTTTCATAGAGAGCTCATTCGAGTAGTTATACATTTTAAAAGAGGGTGATGCATTATTATAAATGTATCATATGAGTATAACAGGCACTGGGGCTAAAATTAGATGGCACGGTTTCTCAACAGCTATTGCAAAATTGCCAATGCCCAATATAAAAGATGATTGCCCATATTTATAATGTAAATACATCAGTCAGGATACCCCTTTCTTTTCTGTCCATTAATTCAAAATGGAGTTGATCTTCACATTGTTGATTGACAAATTCATTTGCTACATAATCTGTTCTAAATTCTGGTTTTTCACTCTAAAATAGGCTGTAATTACTAAAGAATTCAGAGAAGGTGAATGTCACTTTTGATCAGATTGATCAAAGATAAACCGTGAGCAGCAAGCTTTATCTACAAGCCTAGAGATAATCCCATTAATCTATAGGTCTTCAGCCACTATGTCAACAGAAAGTGTCAAACCACTTTTCTCCCTTAGATGAGTATTTCCTTCTTATCCAGATTATCTATGGCCCAGTTAGCAGACATTCCATTGATGGCTTCAGGCAAATCTAGTATCTAGAGTGATAGGTTGTCAAGAGTTTTAGGTAGGGACTTAACCTTGATTACAATATTGGTAATGCCAAAATATATATATTTCACTGCATTTCAGACAAAAAGCTACACACACTGATGATATACATACTGTATAGGGGGGCTGCTTTACCCCCCAATCCATTTGGTTTTGTGTCCATCTAGCCTTGAGATTCCCACACAGCTCAATACCATCTGGCAGGGCAGGAGACCTCATCTTTCTCTGCTGTAGTTAAGTAACACACGTCTTTTGTCTCCCCATGCCTGTGACTGGACAGTGAAAGGATAAGCAGCAGACTGATGCGCTTAACCTTCACTCAGCTTTCTCCTCCTATCAGTTAGCACATGACCACTGCAGCACAGCCTATTGGCTCATTGTTCTGCTTCTTCCTCTCCCATTCTGATTTCTGATGTACGATGGGCTTCAAGAAGCTGATACAAAGTGTCTCTGAGAATACCGAACAGATTGCTGATGAAACTGGCCAGAACTTGGAACTTTCTTCACCATGACTTTAGAGCCACAGAACCCCTGAGAGATTGATATTTATGTAATTAATGAGGAATTACTGTTATGCTGTTGCAATCTAGGAGAGAGATGTAGACTTTTATGGACTATTGCTTTTACATTTTTTATAAAAATTTGGACACATCAATTTGTGTGATAAAAGGTTGGACTGTGGCTCTACAGAATCACCTTTGTAAGCTTACAAGGAACTATCCTATGCTTTTGCAGTTGGGGAGATACATTTTAATCTTCCCAGCTCAGTGGTTTTGAAGGAATAATTGTGATAAAAATGTTAGTCTTGGCCTGATGAGGTGTCCCCACACTTTTTTTTGCTTTTGCAGTTTGGAGGATTTTCTTAGTGCTAGATCTTAACATTAGCTAATATGTATGCTTTGCTACAGTTTTTATGCCAAGGATATAAGTTATAGAGTGAATGACTAATGATGGTGTACATGGATTGCACTATACATTTGAGGCCCACTGAGACACAGGTGGATCCACGTTTTCTAAGGTAAGTAAGACATTTATGGAAACCCAAGTTTGGATTTCAATATACATTTGTGGCCTACTGAGACACTGAGGTGGTTTCAAGTTTTGTAACTCAGTTAACCTGTAAATTAATTAAGATCCTCGATCTTAATACTTTTTTTTTTCAAAAGATTTTTATTGAAGATAACTGGGTTACAGATTCGCAGTTTGAAGAAATCAGGATTGTACAACAAAGCAATAGTATGAATTACTTGTACATTGAGAAAGCGAACTCGTAACTTTTGTACTTGAACACAATAAGCATAGTTATATGTGTCTAGATCAGGGATATGCAATTAGCGGACCTCCAGCTGTTGCAAAACTACAAGTCCCATCATGCCTCTGCCTCTGGGTGTCATGCTTGTGGCTGTCAGAGTCTTGCTATGCCTCATGGGACTTGAAGTTCTGCAACAGCTGGAGGTCCGCTAATTCCATATCCCTGGTCTAGATGGTAAACTGTAATCGTGAGGAGGGGTGGATAATGTATATGGGTGAGAGCCCATTATTTCCAATGTTGCTATGATGCCAGGGATATCTGGTATTCTATGAAGCAATAGGGCAAAAACCAGCTGTGTAGCGACAAGCTAGAACAGGCCGTCCCATTACCCGTTCACCCCAACCGGGAGCTATCTGTGAACGGGCAGGGTCCAATGAATTGCAAAAGACAGTTGGCTCATACATGGCTTGTCTGTAGACAGGTAATGGGCCCTATGTAATGGGGTTGCTTCCCAAAACAGAGGAATGGTGATATGACTTTTGCAAGTCTTGGTGTAGTACCCCGTGTTGGATGGGTGGTGAGATTCCCAAACTGGGTGTCCCAGAGTGAAAAGGCTGATTTGCCAATGGTGGTAAGTAGGGTGAGTGTGGCAGGGGGGTAATAAGGGGGATAAGGAATGACGGATTGCCTGTGTGATCCAGCTTGGGTCTGACTACCCTTCCAAGTAGAAGGGTTCAGGTACTTGTATGGGGGATGTTAGAGCCCGTGGTGAGTCGGTACTGTGTCCAGCAAGCCCATGTGGTTTGGAATTTTGTTGGGTTTTCTTTGGCTTGGTGGATGAGTTTTTCCATTTCTGCTATTTTGTCTACCCGGTTGATCCATTTGGAGACTGTAGGTGGGTCAGTGTTTCTCCAATGAATCGGTATACATTGGGTAGCGGTATTGATAAGATGTAAGGTCAGGGATTTTCTATATGACGACAGCAATAGGAATGTGTTGTGGAGTAAGTATTGTGCTGGGGTGAAGTCTGGAGTGTAGGTCGTGATTTTAATGATCAATGCATGAATTTCCTTCCAGAAAGGCTGTATTAGTGGGCACTCCCACCAAATATGGAGTAACGAGCCATGAGCGGCGGTGCATCTCCAGCAGAGCGGGGGGATGCTAGGAAAGTACTTGTGTATTTTATCGGGTGTCCTATACCATCTGGAATGGTCCCTTTATGTGTATGTTCATATATGCGTTCCCAGTCTTCTTTGGAGACGTCAGTGGCTAGTTCCGTTTCCCACTGTTGGTTTATCTTTGTGTTTAGGTTGTCGTCAGAAAAAAGTAACGCATATATCACTGAGATTAGGTGTCACTGGGGTTCCGCGCTATTGCATATGTGTTCAAAGGGGGTGAGATCCCGACACCATTGGGCGAGCAGTTGTGTGTTTTGAAAAAAATGTCTGATCTGCAGATAATAAAAAAGGGTATGTTATGCTCCGGGAGAGCTGCGGAGATTGTCGAGTATGAGAGGAGAGTCTCATTTTGAAAGAATTGTTGGGCTCTGATCTATGGATTGGGGGGTGAGTCCCGCGGATTATTTGTAAGAAGACCTGGTTGAAAGTCAGGATTTTGGGTCAGCAGGGTCATGGGCCCGGGAGAAGGAGTCATGTTGAGTGTTTTGCAGGCTAATCTAAAGTTGAGCAGTATGGGGACCCATTAGCGGGTGTGCTGAGTATTCTCTAGGTGTAGATTTCTGGGCAATTCAGGGAAGGTGTGAGACTGGTGTCTGGGAGAAAAACATTTTCTAGTTGGACCCAATCTTTGGTGTTTGAGTGTATATGCCAGCCCACAGTTCACATTAGCTGGCTCGCCCAGTAATATTTATGAATATCTGGGAGGCCTATCCCTCCTTTCCGCTTAGGGAGTGTCAGTCTGTCCCAGCTTATTCTAGGTGCGTTTGCAGACCATATGAAGGTTCTACACATTCTCTTGTACGATGAGAAGAATGAAGGGGGGAGTTTGATGGGTAGGGCTTGTAGGAGGTAGAGTATTCTGGCAATCGTGCACGCACCTGTGCACCAGCGTGCATTCATGAGCGCACATGTGTGCCAATTTACATTTGTGCGTGCCCATTTATGCATGCAGATGTGCTATCCTTCGGCCATGTAACATACTGGCAGGAATGCCAGGTGTTTGTAAGCGTCTGCTGCTGAGTCCTGATACCATGAGTACCATGTCTGGATGCCCCTTGGGAAATCTATCAGGACATTTTCAATGACCCTATATACTAGTGATGATGTTTTCAGTTTAGATGATATCTACAGTGGCTATAGAAAGTATGTGATCCCCCTGGAATGTGTATGTGATCCCCTAACTGGTTTTCTGCAGTAATTTGCCATAAAATGTGATCTGATCCTCATCTAAGTAACAAGAATAGACAAATACAATATGCTTAACCACTTCAGCCCTGGAAGGATTTGCCCCCTTCCACACCAGGCCATTTTTTGCGATAAGACACTACGTAACTTTAACTGACAATTGCGCGGTCATGAGACATTGTACCCAAACAAAATGTATGTCCTTTTTTTCCCCACTAATAGAGCTTTATTTTGGTTGCATTTGATCACCTCTGCGGTTTTTATTTTTTGCGCTATAAACAATAAAAGAGTGTCATTTTTTAAAAAAACACGATATTTTGTACTTTTTGCTATAATATCCCCCAAAAAATGTAAAAAAACAAATTTCTTCATCAGTTTAGACCAATATGTATTCTACATATGTTTGGTAAAAAAAAATTGCATAAAGCATATATTGATTCGTTTGCGCAAAAGTTATAGCGTCTACAAAATAGGGGATAGACTTATGTCATTTTTACTATTTTTTTTTTACTAGTAATGGTGGCGATCTGCGATTTTCTATTGGGACTGCGACATTGCGGCAAACAGATCAGACACTTTTTTGGGACCATTGACATTTATACAGCGATCAGAGCTAAAAATAGCCACTTATTACTGTATAAATGTCACTGTAAGTTAAGGGGTTAATACTAGGGGGTGATCAAGGAGTTAACTGTGTTCCCTATGTGTGTTTCTAACTGTGGGGGGATGTGACTGCCTGGGGGAGGAGACATATCGTTGTTCCTACTTAGTAGGAACACACCATCCCTCTCTACTCCCCTGACAAAACCGGGATTTGTGTGTTTACACACACAGATCCCCGTTCTCGTTCTGTCAGGAGAGCATCGGCTCCGGGGACACGCTGCAGGCGCGCGCCTGCTATAGCGTCTCAAAGAGCCGACGTATAGCTATGACGATTTGCGCAGCCGTGCCAACTTGCCATAGTACAACTGCGGTGGTTGGACGGCAAGCGGTTAAGCTGATAACACACAAACAATGAAAAACAGCAAAAAAGTACCTTCTAGACTACTTCAACAAAAGTTAATTGGAGTCTGTAGTTTGCACACCTAAAGTCCAGTTCATTTAATTAGTGTGGAGGTATGGTTTAGAACTACATTGATTAATAAAAGATACTCAAACATTTTAAGATTCCTGTTCATAAGAAGCATCAACTTATGTGAACTATGCCTTGCAAAAAGGAGCTCTCTGAAGATATATGATCAAGAGTAGGTGATCTGCACAAGCCAGGAAAGGGATACAAAGCAATCACAAAGTGTTTAGGCCTCCATCAGTCGACAGACAAATTGGCTATTAATGGAGACAGTTTTGTACTTCTTTAGACCCTGAACCACTTGACATCATCCAGGGGAAAATGTATTCCAAGTTTACCAAAATATCCCACAGAATAAAGTCTTGGTGGCTGTCCGCCAGCTCAAGTTTAGTAGAAGTTAGGTGATGCAGCAGGACAAGGACCCTAAGCATCAAAGTAAATCCACCACAGACTGGCTTCATAAAAATTACATGCACCTTTTGGAGTGGCCCAGTCAGAGCCCAGACCTTAACCCCATAGACATACTATGGATGACCTCAAGAGAGTCCTTCACAGCAGACATCCTACAAATGTGTCTGAGTTGAAGCAGTTTTGTAAAGAGGAATGGTCAAAAATTGCTCCTGAGTTGTTTGTGTTATCAGCTTAAAGTGGGGTTCCACCCAAAAAAACAAACATATCTAAAAAATTCTAAAAAAAAAAACAAAAAAACGTTTGGATATTTTTTTTTTTTTTACTTACCTCTAAATGCCTGTTGCTAGGTGGTCCCTCGTAGTCTGCCCCTTCGTCTGCCTGGGCTGGTGACATCACTTCCCCCTGGCACAGGAAGGGCTCGGCTCTTCTCCCTCCCTCCTGTCAATCATCTGGGACCCATTGCAGGTCCCAGGTGATTGAGCGGCCAATCACGGCGCTCGGCGCCGCTCGCGCATGCGCAGTGGGTGCCAGGCTGTGTAGCCACAGCCCGGCGCCCACAGTTGAAATGCCGGCGCCGACGAGCGGAGGGGGGGGACGAGCGGGGCTTCGATCCCCCGCACCGCTGGACCCAGGGACAGGTGAGTGTCCAATTAAAAGTCAGCAGCTGCAGTATTTGTAGCTGCTGACTTTTAATTTTTTTTTTTTTTAATGGCCCCCCTGGGTGGAACTCCTCTTTAAGCACAATTGTGTTTGTCTATTTTTGTGACTTAGATGAGGTCAGATAATATTTTATGGCAAATGATGGAAGAAGACCAGTTAATTCCAATGGGTTCACATACTTTTTCTTGTCACTATACATATGTTTTGTGCTTACAGTGCTATTGTTGTTGTTCAGTCCTTTAGCGTGCCGGGTTTTTCTGTGCTCCACTGCCTCCCGAAGCTTGCTTAACTTCATGTTCATTGTTTCGATGATGCTATCGATCCATCTTGCTTTCTGTCATCCTCTTCTCATTTTTCCCTCCATGTTCCCCAGCATCAGGGTCTTTTCCAATGAGTCCTCTCTTCGCATTAGGTGGCCAAAGTATTTAAGTTTCAGCTTCAGGATCTGTGCTTACAGTGAATATTTGATTTCCTTCGAACTACAGTGCTATACATTGAGGAAATTGAGAGTATAAAAGAATCCCTGTGATACACGGTTATGTTTTGTTTTTATGGGGTATTTTGTACCATCGTAAATTTAATGCATATGTATTAATAAAGAGAAATGACTGGATTACATGGCTGTTGGTAAGAAAATGTGTTAGAATTAATAATCCAGGTCATTATATTGATATTTTTGTTGAGCCCCCCCCCCCCCCCTAGCAGTGTATCTATAGCAGGGTAGCCATTTGTATGAGAGCCTTGGTTCTCCAGGGACTCTCCGTCCTCATTGGCTGACACAGCAGCCGGAGTCAATGGCTCCCACTGCTGTCAATCACAGCCAGTGAGCCAATGAGGAGAGAGAGGGGACAGGGGTGAGCTCCGGCTCTGTGTGTCAATGGACACAGAGAGCCGTAGCTCGGTAACGAGCCTGTTTGTGTGCCCACATTGCAAGCGGCTTGCTCTGGGGGTACTCTGCAGGAGAGAGGGGCCATGAGCACCGGTGGGGGACCCGAGAAGAGGAGGATGGTGGTTTTGCACAGAGCGGGAGGGTATGATATGTTTGTTATTTTAAAAAAAAGCCTTTAATATCACTTTAATTAATACAGAGCTGCATTATTTTTTGGCTTTTATATCTGAGCAAGGTTCATCTTCAAATATATTTTAATTCTTTACTGTCAAGTATGCGGATATTAAAAAAGTTATTTTACGTTTACATTGATGTGTAATTGCTGACATTGTTGATATACACAGATATTTTGCATTGCAGCATATTCCTGCTAAGCCATTGCAGAGATTTTCAAGTATGCTGAGCTATCAGATCTACCAATCTGCCATAGCAATTACAAGGGTGGGTCTGCCTTTCTATTATGGATGTGTGTGTCTATGAAGACTGTTGGTATGCTTGTGAATCCCGTGGGTGATTTAATCCACCTTCAACTAAACCAACAGTTTTAGGTTGACTGACCATTTAAAGTAGTGTGTAAAAGCAAAAGAATCTGAAGTAGAGTTTAGACACTGTTTTAAGCCATGAAAGTGTAAAGTATAACTAAAGGCAATTTTTTTTTTAAGACTTAGATATAGTAAAGGTTAAAACCCCTGTCAGGTTTGTATTGTGGTTTGTGCCCCTGTTAGGGAGATTCATTCCCACTAATTGTCCAGATTATGTCACTGGGAATCAAAGTAGTGGTAAATCAAAAACTTTGAGTTGCCACCAGAACAAGAATAGAGGGTAAATATTAAAATTCGGACACTTGTACCCATGACAACTGTCTAAGTGGGGATTTCATAGGAAGGATATCCTCTCACTCCCTGTTGAGTCTCAAGGATAGGAAGTAAGGGGACATTCCCTAATGAGAGATAGATGGCAAAAAAACTTACAGTGATTTAACGCTACCCTTCTCCATTCAAAGTAAAAAAAAAATTGCTTTAAATATAATTTCAGGCTTGTAAAATTAGTCATGTGCCTGGGGTATGTAAACTGTTTTAAAGCTAATAGCTCTGAACATCTCAGAAATGTTGTAAGAGATAAATTGGCATCGTCTTATGCATAAAATCCATGCTGTAACATGTCATTATTCAAGACTAATCTGCTTGTGTAACTAAGGTAGCTGCCAGATGTCTGCAGAATGAAAACACTATAAAAACTGTTAATTCTTGATATATATATATTGTTTGTGGGTCTTTCTGCCTTTTAGTTTTGCCTTCAGCAAGTAAAATGCATGCTTAATTGGGTTGAGATCAGCTGACTGACTCGGCCATTGCAGAATATTCCACTTATTTTCCTTCAAAAGCTCCTGGGTTGCTTTTGCAGTGTGTTTTGGATCATTGTCCATCTGTACTGTGAAGCGCCGTCCAATCAACTTTGCTCCATTTGGCTGAATCTGGGCTGACAGTATATCTCTAAACACTGCAGAATTCATCCGGCTGCTTCTGTCTTCTGTCACATCATTATTAGACACCAATGACCCAGTGCCACTGGAAGCCATGCATGCCCATGCCATCACACTGCCTCCACCAAGTTTTACAGATGACATCGGAAAAGAAAAAAAGAAAAAGAAAAAATCCCTTATGGTGGACTTTAAAGGCACACTAGGTTTAAAATTGAAAAGTGTTGAGAGTATTATAGTGCAACAATTATTTATTCATAATTAAACATAGAGGCTAAAATATGGAATGCATAAACAGTTCATAACATTGTCACCATATTCTGACAAGACATATATGGAGTCCTCTTGCACTCAACGCGTTTCAGAGTACAGTTTTCTCCTTCTTGAGGGGTGTATGAAGAGGAAAATATTTCTATAACATAGTTGAAAAACAATCAATGTCTGATAGTATAAGATTGCAATGAGAAAAGCAGTTGTAAAAATAGTTAGCAAATACACTTTCATATGTTGTTAGGTGACAGGTTGAATGCAACATTCCATCATATTACGTTTAAAAACAGAAAAGATGTATATATCAGAAAGAGCTGTATCTCTTGACTCTCTACTATAATAACATAGACATCAGAAGAGGCTTCATGAGGCTATGTGGTATTTCAAAATCACCCAGAGAGCCGACTCACCTCGCCCTCCACATCCCACAGAGGGGGAGTGGCCAGGAGGATTCACTGGGGCAAGAAGTGGAGAAATCCTGCAATAAATAGGCATGACTAATTCTAAGGTATAGTGCTAATCAGGGACAGAAGTATATTAATGTAGTTGTTTATATATTAATCCCCTCAATCTTATTTTGATTGGTATCTTGTACCTGAGTATTGCTGGTGACAATCGACCAAGACGAAAGAAGAAATTCTATTTTAGAGGGGATGATATCGACTAGAGGAATATATAGAGCATTGAAAAAGAGTCAGTAAAATGTTTAGCTAGAACTAAGGGTAATGCTACAACAATGTAATATTAAGATGTATCATAGGGATAAAGAATAGTTTATTTGTTTTTTATGATATGTAAAACAAAATATAAAAAGAAACACTCCTATGGCCACATCCGTATAATTGAATTGTCAAAAGAAAAAAGGGAGGGGGGGTTCGGCAAGGAGCCCCTGGTCGGACTTTAAAGGCACAGCAAACCAAAGGGAACATAGTCAAAATAACAATATAATAAACTCTATTATATATAAATGCATACGTAACAAAGACATTGACAAAAAATTGCAAAAAATCATCTATATAAGAATATACATGATGTGAGCCCCGATGCGTCTACGCATTTCGTTCTAAAAACTTCTTCAGGACACATTCAGGTTTCAATTAGTACAAAGAAAGGTCTCACTAAAATAAAAAACAGAAAAATAAATACATAGACATATAATACCATATAACACCAGATGAGGCTCAATGGTCTGTGCACAGAGGGCAGGTACTATGTAAGTCCACCACAGTACCTTATAAGGAGGCTTCCATAAGTTCAAATGATAATAGGGATTTATAATTCATATTTCCGCTATAGATGCAGAGATTTTGCCATAAGAGAAAGTGACCGTCAGCTAGAAAAAAAAATTTTTTTTTAATGAGAACGAAGAGCAGTAAAGTAATGCATGGAATCGCAATGCAAATAAACAGGGTAATATATACCTGTTACCATATACGTCCAAACTCAAGGTTCATTCCCAACAGAGAAAAAACGTTTTTTCTCTGTTGGGAATGAACCTTGAGTTGTCATTGTACATCATTTCCTGGCTTTTGCAGAGGGGAGTGTAGTGCAAAAAACGCCTATAAACTTTCAATTTGTGTCTTTTATGCCACGTTTTTAAGCTAAAAATGTTGCGATTTTTCTGCTTCTAGTGTGCATGGAGCATCAGATTCAAAGGGATAAAAGACTGCTATCTCTCTGATAAATTTGTTTTGTTTTTGAAGCCTTATAATGGCCTGTTTCACTTGCGTGGACAGGTCTTTTGAACGCATAATGTAGGTTCACAGCAATAGATTCCAAATGCAAATACCACACTTAGAATCAACTCCAGACCTTTTACCTGCTTAATTGATGAAGAAATAACGAAGGAGTAGCCTACACCTGGCCATGAAACAGCTTTTGATCCAATTGTCCAATAACTTTTGGTCCCTTGAAAAAGGGGGGGTGGCTATTCTTAAGAGTTGTAGTTCCTAAACCCCTCACTCCGATTTGGATGTACATACCCTCAAATTAAACCAGAGAGTGTGCACTTTCAGTCCATATCCATTATATAACTATAGCTTGAATATGTTTTGGTAAATACCTGGAAAAACCTAAAATTGTGCCCATGTCCAAATATATATATATATGGACCTAACTATATATATATATATATATATATATATATATATATATATATATATATATATATATATATATATATATATATATATATATATATATATTCATTTTTTTTTAAATGTCCTTACTTTTTTTTGCTTTCCGACAGAATAGAAATAAGTTAGAGGATGTCTTTGTAACAGAGTCTTGTATAGCAGTAAAAACCTATAATTTCCTCAGTAAGCCCAAAATAAAAAAAGGTTTTGGCTGAACTTTAGTTTAATAGGACTTGCAAAGATAGTCAAGTACATGAAAAGCATACTCCGGTAAAAAATAAAAATCAATTTCTAAAGGAGCATTTTCTCCTCGCCTGATGGAATGTGCAAACTAGGTATTCTTCTGCCCTTATAGTATCTCATGATTCTGGAATCACACTTTAATGTCGTAGTCCATAATGTTCTAACAAACCGAACAAACTGAACAGACAGTGAACTTTGTGTTAGCATTTCAAAATTTGGCTTGACTGATCTTTGATATCAAAGCTAGTGACATAATTTCTCTGATTCTCCAACAATTATCATTTCAATAGCTAAGGATATGATGACAATAATTATTACAAATTTTGCTTTATTTTTTATTTTTTAAGCAAGTATTTTATTTCAGAACGGAGTGATTTTTTTCATATACAAATACAAGAATATGTTCTGTTATTTTTTTTCTTTGTGCCACTTTTCATTAAATCAAACACTTTATTACTATTCATCCTTTCAAGTTAAGAAGATTCTTTAAATTACCCAAACTTTGAAGCCAATCCACCTGGCCTTTTATGATATTACAGGGTCAGTGCACACAAAACTGATATTTCTGTTTTTGGTAAATGACAGTGAGTTAAAGCTCCAGTGAACCTAAAATTGATACTCTACTTATTAACCATACAAGTCTTTGTTAATAAATTCCTGAAATGTGATATAAAGCAACTTTCGGAAATGCTGTACCCAATAAAAATTGTTCCTGCAACTGAACTTTAGAAGCTGTTCCCAAAAAAGATAGGCAGAAGTCAAAGAAGTAGTAGCCAATATTGCTTGTGGTATTGCTTGAAGATCCTTCTCCATGTCTGACTTACCACGCCTTGTTCTGCATTGTGTCTCTATGTGGAGGAGGGCATCGTGGTGAGGCAGAGTTTTGTTTCTTCATGTTAAAGCCTCCAGAAAGGAGAAAACACTTTGCAGAACTATAGTGGCATCACAGATCTCAGTCCAAATCTTCTAAGACTAGCAGTCAGAGACAGCACATCCATGGATCTTACACTGCAGATGTAACGTTGTAGGCACCCTCACGAACCAGGAAATGTACTGCTATACTTCAGGAGGAATTCAAGACAAAAGGTACACTTTTCAGGGTACTGTGTAAGCACTGAAAAATGAATTATGGCAAATATCTGTTTCTATACTTCCACTTATTGGCATTTAATATAGCACACTTTCCACAAATCTATGTGAAAAGGGTATTATGCAGAACATAAGAACTGGATATTGAAAAATTACAACTAACTACGCTATTGTTTATTGAAATGAACATGTAGTGCCCTCCATATAAAAAGAGAAGTCAGAACATATTTTAACCACTTGACATCCGTGCTATGGCCGAATGACGGCCACAGCGCGGACCTGAATTCCCGGGAGGTCGTCATATGATCACGGCCCCTTACCATGTGATCAGCTGTCAGCGAATGACAGCTGATCACATGATGTAAACAAAAGATCGGTAATCGTTTTTTTTTTCTACTCACACTGATAAAAAAAAGCCGATCACCGGCTCAGATGCGAGGGACAGAGGTCCCGAAGTTGAAGAGGCACATCTGCCTCATCTGTGCTTCCTAACAGTGCCACCTAACAGTGCCCACATTGCCACCTAACAGTGCCCACAAGTGCCACCTAACAGTGCCCACAAGTGCCAGCTATCAATGCCCACAAGTGCCAGCTATCAATGCCCACCAGTAGTGCCAATCAGTGCCACCTAGCAGTGCTGCCTATCAGTGTAACTGATCAGTGCCCATTATTGCCACCCATCAGTGCCCATCACTGCCACCCATCAGTGCACATCAATGAAGGAGAAAAATTACCTGTTTTAATTTTTTTATAACAAAATATACATTTTTTTTTTTTTTTTTTAATTCAGTCTTTTAAAAATTTTTTAACAAAAAATAAAAACCGCAGAGGTGATCAAATAACATCAAAAGAAAGCTCTATTTGTGGGGAAAGAATGACAAAAATTTCATTTGGGTACAGTGTTGTATGACCGTGCAATTGTCATTCAAAGTGCGTCAGCGCTGAGCTGAAAATTGGTCTGGATAGGAGGGGGGGTTTAAGTACCCAGTAAGCAAGTGGTTAAAAGAGAAGTAAGGATTTAGTTTTTTTTTCAGATTTATACTTACCTAGGCAGATGCTGCATCTGTCCCTCGGCGCCTCTGCACTGAAAACCGAGCGATCGAACATCGCCTATCACTCAGTTTTCACAGCTCCGTGAGCAGAGCGCTGTGGACTGTCAGTCACAGCTCTCTGCTCATCTCCCTCCACGCTCACTGGAATGCTGAGCTGTGGAGGGGCGGGGAGCAGCTGTGTCAGGCTCTCAGCGGCTCGCTGAGAGCCTGAGATGGGTATCAGTCCAGGCACCTGGCAGATCCAGACTTCCATTGTCGTGATGACGCGGTGCCTGGACTGATATCGGTGATGACAGCAGAGAGCAGACTTCAGTCCACTCTCTGTTGAAAATGGGTGACAGGAGTACAAAACTAACTGCACTCCTGTGATCCATAGGAGAAGCCCAGCCAAACAAGCTTTGGCTGGACTTCTTTTTTAACAGTTCAGGCTCCATGTGATGCCTGCAACTTCGCTCTACATGTCTTTAGATCAGGGCCAAATAAATGAATGGCAACACTCTAAGTAAATTGCAACCTATGCACACCACACTGCATGAAAAATACAGGGATGTAAATATACAATAGCGCTAGGTCTGTCCCCTAATTGTGCTAGACCCTATTCCCTGTAATTCCCTGATAAATGGCAAAGCCTTTGTCAGTAAATGTTCAGGCAGTTCAGTGAGAAGGGCAGGCTTAATTTAAACTGACAGAAAAGTCTATATGTAAATCATAGGCCTAGGATGAAGGGTCCTCATCAGCAAACAAGAAGCTAAACTTGCATTACTATTTCAAATAGACTTTCATGGATGTGTTTGGATTAGTTAAAGAGACATTGTCACCTTGCCAACAGGGTCGTCTTTACCGCAGGGCAAACAGGGCAGCTGCCCAGGGTCCTGTCACTGTTTGGGGCCCTAAGCAGAGCTGCCCGTTAAGCCTGTGTGCTGCCCGCAAATCGGCACTGAAAATCCCCACACACAGACAGTCTGTCAGGGCTGATCCTAGGCGGGTGCAGTGCACCCGGGCGCCACAGAGGTGGGGGCGCTGAATCGCCAGAGTGCTCCCCTCCCTCCTCCTCCTCCTCTCCGCCATGTTTTCTGCCCAAGCCCGTCCCCCCTCCCTCCTCCTGTCAGAAGGAGAGCCAAGCAGCCGGAGATTGGAGCGGCTGTCTCTGTGTGGATAGAGACCAGCCGCGTAGTGACATCGCTGGGGGGGGCAGTCCGTGCCTGACATGTGTTCTCCTCCTCTCTGTGTCTAATGATCTCTGTATTTGCAGACGATACTAAGCTAAGCAGGGCAATAACTTCTCCGGATGTGGAAACCTTGCAAAAAGACCTGAACAAATTAATGGGGTGGGTGACTACATGGCAAATGAGGTTCAATGTAGAAAAATGTAAAATAATGCATTTGGGTGTCAAAAATATGAATGCAATCTATACACTGGGGGGGAGAACCTCTGGGGGAATCTAGGATGGAAAAGGACCTGGGGGTCCTAGTAGATGATAGGCTCAGCAATGGCATGCAATGCCAAGCTGCTGCTAACAAAGCAAACAGAATATTGGCATGCTTTAAAAGGGGGATAAACTCCAGAGATAAAACGATAATTCTCCCGCTCTACAAGACTCTGGTCCGGCCGCACCTGGAGTATGCTGTCCAGTTCTGGGCACCAGTCCTCAGGAAGGATGTACTGGAAATTGAGCGAGTACAAAGAAGGGCAACAAAGCTAATAAAGGGTCTGGAGGATCTTAGTTATGAGGAATGGTTGCGAGCACTGAACTTATTCCCTCTGGAGAAGAGACGCTTGAGAGGGTATATGATTTCAATTTACAAATACTGTACTGGTGACCCCACAATAGGGATAAAACTTTTTTGCAGAAGAGAGTTTAACAAGACTCATGGCCACTCATTAAAATTAGAAGAAAAGAGGTTTAACCTTAAACTACGTAGAGGGTTCTTTACTGTAAGAGCAGCAAGGATGTGAAATTCCCTTCCACTTGCGGTGGTCTCAGCGGGGAGCATTGATAGCTTCAAGAAACTATTAGATAAGCACCTGAATGACCGCAACATACAGGGATATATAATGCAATACTGACACATAATCGCACACATTGTTTGGACTTGATGGACTTGTGTCTTTTTTCAACCTTACCTACTATGTAACTATGTAATGCCGCATACACATGAGCAGACTTGCCGATGGGGCTAAACTCTGTCGGCATTTCCGACGGAAAGATTTAGAACATGTTCTATATCTGAGTCCGTTGGACATGCCGACAGAAAAAGTCCGATGGGGCATACACACGGTCGGGGGTGGTTTGTCCTGGGGGGATCTGTACTAATGGGGAGGGGGAATCTGTACTGATGGAGGGGGGTGGTTTGTCCTGGGGAGTCTGTACTAATGGAGGGGGGGTGGTTTGTCCTGAGGGGGGTCTGTACTAATGGAGGGGGGGTGGTTTGTCCTGGGGGGTCTGTACTAATGGAGGGGGGTGGTTTGTCCTGGGGGGATCTGTACTAATGGGGAGGGGGGGAATCTGTACTGATGCAGGGGGGTGGTTTGTCCTGGGAAGTCTGTACTAATGGAGGGGGGTGGTTTGTCCTGAGAGGGGGTCTGTACTAATGGAGGGGGGGTGGTTTGTCCTGGGGGGTCTGTACTAATGGAGGGGGGTGGTTTGTCCTGGGGGATCTGTACTAATGGAGGGGGGATGGTTTGTCCTGGAGGGGGGTCTGTACCTGTCATCAGTGCAGCAGTGCCAGTGCTGCATTTTCTCGATCGAGGAGGAGGCCGCAGTTGGGGGAGCTTTGAGCTCCACTGACACTCTGGCCCGGCCCCTTGCTTTGCGTGCACAGTGTATCTGATTGGAGGAGCAGAGGCCTCGGTAGGAGGAGTCAGACCGCGGCGCAGAGTAGAATGCTGCTTATTGCCTGGTCAAGTGAAACTAGCAGTGTTTGTGGAGAATTTATTGGAGCTGAGCTTGCCAGGACAAGGTAGGTCTTCTTTCTCCTCCCCTGACTCCCGCTCCCCATCCCCATGCCATGTGTAAAATACTAGAACGTTTAAAAACTGTGACCTTACCTGCAGTCCAGGCTGAGTGAGGCTGTGGCTGTGATTTTTTTTTTTACAGAGCATACAGCATAATTTACAGCACATGGCATTACTGTCTGTATTTAACTGCTTGATGGGCTTATTTTGGGCCTGGCTGGTTCATATGCATGTGTTTTGGTGGTCCACATCTGCACAGGCACAGCAGCCCATTCATTCGAATGGGCTGCCATGCCTGCGTTTCCTGCAAAAAAAATGTGCATGCATCATGTAATAGGCCGCGCACACCTATGCCCATCAAGCAATGAAATACAGCACTGTCTGTCCATTCTGCTTTGTGACTTACCTGCAGTTCCTGCACCGGCTAACTCGCTGCATTTTTAGATGTTTAGACCACACTTTTAAAAACACAGTGCGTTTGTGTGTGCAGGAACTGCAGGAAAGTCACATGGTGCAAAAGCAGAATGGATTTCAAGGTCACTGCAGTTTGAAAAAGCTGCATGCACCTTATTTTATGCAGGAAACGCAGGCATGGCAGCCCATTTAAATGAATGGGCTGCCAAAACACATACATGTGAATGTGTGATGTGACAATGGCTGCAATGTAATTGGGGTGCTGTGATGTGTAAAGGGGCACTATGACATGAAGGGGACTCTAATGTAATGGCTTTCCTAATCAAGTCTAATCAGTATAATCAAACACAGCTGGACTCAAATGAAGGTGTAGAACCATATCAAGGATGATCAGAAGAAAAGGACAGCACCTGAGTTAAATATATGAGTGTCACAGCAAAGGGTCTGAATACTTAGGACCATGTGATATTTCAGTTTTTCTTTTTTAATAAATCTGCAAAAATGTCAACAATTCTGTGTTTTTCTGTCAATATGGGGTGCTGTGTGTACATTAATGAGGAAAAAAATGAACTTAAATGATTTTAGCAAATGGCTGCAATATAACAAAGAGTGAAAAATTTAAGGGGGTCTGAATACTTTCCGTCCCCACTGTATTACATATTTTTATATTACTATAATCAGGGCTGGTGCTAGGATTTTTGACACCCTAGGCGAAACCACATTTTGCCGCCCCCCAATCTTGGTTCCACCCCTGACTGCACCCCCTTTGCCCTGCCCATGTATATCCCGAATTTTAAGGAAGTGCCCATCAAATGCAGCCTCACCAGCGCCCATCAAATGCAGCCTCACCAGCCCCCATCAATCGCAGCCTCACCAGCCCCCATCAAATGCAACCTCACCAGTGCCCATCAATGAATGTTTGCTTGCTTCCATTCATTCAGGAGTCGGGACACAGACACAGTCCTCTGTCGCCGCTGCGCCTCTGACACTATGGGGTTGATTTTCGAAAACTGGTGCACCCAGAATCTAGTGCAGCTGCGTATGGTAGCCAATCAGTTTCTAACCTCAGCTTCTTCAATTAGGTTTTGGCAATAAAACCTGGAAGCTGATTGGTTTCTATGCAGAGTTGCACCAGATTTTGCACTCATCAGCTTTAGTAAATAGCCCCCTATGTGCTAACGGAGCGGCAGCTGCTTGCTGATGCTGAGACTTAGTTGCTTGCTGCAGAGATAAGAGAATAGGAACACCAGTGGCTGGGCGCCCTAGGCAGCAGTGCACCCTATTGGTAGCATCGGCCCTGACTATAATGTAAGCTAGTGTTTTAGGCAAGCACAGAATCACTGGTTAAGCAGCACATATACAGTATGTAGACCAGTAAAAACCTGATTTTTGGACAACATGTTATATTACTTTGTTAGAATTGTCACGGAAGTGTAACTCTGGATGAGGCCAGTTTCTTATAGTTGTTGGTGAGTTAAAAGGTTTGTTATATCCCTGCACTTGAGTTTTTAAGAATACATTCTTCTTGTGGCCTTTACAAGGGCATTTTTCTTTTTCTTCTTTATTCTATTAAGTGGGTGTCTCAAAGTTGGTTAGGAACACCCAAAACTTAAAGCTAGGCAGAGCTAGGAGCTATGGGAGATGTCAGATTAGAGAATTTTTGTGACTGCTTGTTAAATGTGAATTGTTTCCCTGCTATTCAGGTGGCATTGCAAAAAGTTATTGTGCGCTAAAATGATCTGCTTATGAAATATCACAAACTGTTTCAAATAACAGCATGATCCATGTATATTTTTTCTTTTGTTATAGAGACTGCTGATAGCATACACAGGGTGTTAACATTGAATAGGATGACATCTATCTGGATAAAGTAACATTTCCTTTTTAAAGGATTGGGTTTTTTGTTTTTTTATAGCAGTAGAGTTAGATTTTTACTTTGATCACAAGCTTTTGATCCTGAAAAAAGTAATACTTGAAAATGGTTTGAGCCGACATTGTAAATATCTTGTTTTGAAATTAAGTGACTCCTATGGAAATATTTTGGATAGATCACCAAAATTTTAAAGCACACATCAGTTTATGTACTTTTCCATTACTCAGAACAGTGCATTAGCAACATGCAGCTGCAAGGAAAATGTACTTTATTTCAGACCATGTGTGAAGTTTTATGTTTGGCAACACTAGGGGGTTGTAGCAAACACTTTACGTGTGAAGGAAATAAGTGTTTATGTATAGTAAATGTAATATTTATGTAAATAAATGAAGTTAATTAATTTTATACTAAACCTGCATTACATTAATTTGGAAACCATATACCATGAAAACCTTCGTCCTAAAACTCGAAAACTTCTTTAGATAATGATATTTTAAATGTGTTCCTATTGTTTACTAATCCTTTATTTCCAGATTCCTTACTTCAAACAGAAATCTGGTCCCTGGGCTCCTTCTGGCCCTAAAAAGCTGCTGCACGGGTCCTACTAACACGATTCTTGTAGCTTCAAAACACACCAGAAGGCAGAAAATGAAAGTCACATTTTCCTAGCTAGAAACACTGTGCTTCCGCTCAGTTGGTCCCATAAACCAACATCCAAATATTCGAGCAGTCAAATGAATATGAGCAAATTAATAAGGATTGCCATTCTTACTGGTTAGAAGCATGAACTGACCTCAAGTGTAGTGTTTATGGATCTTGCTAAATTTTACTTGTTTAATTACTGGGTAACATGACATATAATTAAATCATTTAAAATTGTATGTCAGAGATCTCCAAACTACGGCCCTCCAGCTGTTGTGGAACTACACGTCCCATTAGGCATTGTAAAAGTCTAACATTCACAGACATGACTAGGCATGATGGGAATTGTAGTTCCTCAACAACTGGAGGGCCATAGTTAGACCCCTGTTGTATGTCAAGGCAAAACAATAACAAAAAACATATTCAGTATATATCTGCATTACATGCACATTTTATTAATATCCCTGGAAATTTTTCACATTTTGTCATGTTACAACCAAAAACGTAAATGTATTTTATTGGGATTTTATGTGACAGACCTACACAAAGTGGCACATATTTGTGGAAGGAAAATTATAAATGGTTTTCAAAATGTTTTACAAAAGAATATCTGAAAAGTTTGGCGTGCATTAGTATTCAGCCCTCTTTACTCTGATACCCCTAACTAAAATCTAGTGGAACCAATTGCCTTCAGAAGTCACCTAATTAGTAAATAAAGTCCACCTGTGTTTAATTTAATCTCAAAATAAATACAGCCATTCTGTGAAGCCTTCAGAGGTTTGTTAGAGAACCTTAGTGAAACAGCATCATGAAGGCCAAGGAACACACCAGACAAGTCAGGGATAAAGTTGTGGAGACGTTTAAAGCAGGGTTAGGTTATAAAAAAATAGCCTAAGCCATGAACATCTCACGGAGCACTGTTCAATCCATCTGAAAATGGAAAAGAGTATGGCACAACTGCAAACCTACCAAGACATGGCCATCCACCTAAACTGACAGGCCGGGCACGGAGAACATTAATTGGAGAAGCAGCCAAGAGGCCCATAGTAACTCTGGAGGAGCTGCAGAGATCCACAGGTCAGATGGGAGAATCTTTACACTGGACAACTATTAGTCATGCAAACCACAAATCTGGCCTTTATGGAAGAGTGGCAAGAAGAAAGCCATTGTTGAAAGAAAGCCATAAGTCCTGTTTGCAGTTTGCGAGAAGCCATGTGGGGGACACAGCAAATGTGGAGGAAGGTGCTCTGGTCAGATGAGACCAAAATTAAACTTTTTGTCCTAAAAGCAAAACGCTGTGTGTGGCAGGAAAAGAAACAGAAACCCTCTAGGTTGGACTTTGGAAGCAGATTGGAACAACAATATATTATCTTAAAAAATTGATTTTATTAAACATAGAAACATAAGACAAAACAGTATAAAATTATAAAAAGGTATCGTCCATTGATGGCCATGCGATGGTCAGACGAGACGGACATTACGTATACCCAAAGAAAGAAATTATGTTTCAACAGTATGGCATCGGAAACATATGTGAGCCCATGTGCGTCAATGCGTTTCACTGTATCGCTTCCTCAGGACACACTTTGGGGGGGTATAGAACAGGTCTTACTACATGGAATGGAAGAATACATCATCTTACATCATATTCATATATATACATATAAACAATTACCAAGCGCAATATGCAGATACCTTACAATGTAGTACCCAATTGTCCAGGAATGTGGATGTACAGATGTGTACACTGGTAATATAAAACCGCTATCCCAGTCAGGGCAGCCACCAAGAAACCAAAAGCGAGTTCCAATAGCTGAGAAAAAACAAGGAATAGGGGCGCCTCTGACAAGTTATCATAAAACACTTTATTAATAAAGTGTTTTATGATAACTTCTCAGAGGCGCCCCTATTCCTTGTTTTTTCTCATATATATACATATAGAAAATTATACTCATGTGGCACATGAGTGATTCACTTTAAAGTGCTGTGTGTGCCAGAAAACTAACACTGCACCTCACCCTAAACACAACATCCCACCGTGAAAAAAGGTGGTGGCAGCATCATGTTGTGGGGATACTTTTCTTCAACAGGGACAGGGAAGCTGGGCAGAGTTGATGGGAAAATGGATGGAGCCAAATACAGGGCAATCTTAGAAGAAAACCTGTTAGAGTCTGCAAAAGACTTGAGACTGGGGAGGAGGTTCACCTTATTGCAGAACAAGGACCCTGAACTTACAGCCAGAGCTACAATGAAATTGTTTAGATTAAAGCATATTCATGTGTTAGAATGGCCCAGTCAAAGTTCAGACCTAAATCCAATTGAAAATCTGTGGCAAGACTTCAAAATTGCTGTTCGCAGATGCTCTTCATCCAATCTGACAGAGCTTGAGCTATTTTGCAAAGAAGAATGGACAAGAATGTCACTCTCTAGATGTGCAAAGCTGGTAGAGACATCCCCAAACAGATTTGCAGCTGTAATTGCAGCGAAAGGTGGTTCTACAAGGTATTGACTCAGGGAGGCTGAATACAAATGCATGCCACACTTTTCACACATTTATTTGTAAAAAAATTGAAAACCATTCATCATTTTCCTTCCACTTCACAATTATGTGCCACTTTGTGTTGGTCTATCACATAAAATCCCAATAAAATACATTTACGTTTTTGGTTGTAACATGACAAAATGTGGAAAATTTTAAGTGGTATGAAATTTTTCAAGGCAGAACTGAACCGACAGAACTGTACTTACCTCCTAATCTTGTTGCCTGGCAACACACAGCATTTTTGTGAATTGAGTGTTGTCAGCCCTGCCCAGTGTCTTATGCCAAGCTACTCCGACACTCCCACTCTCAGATCTCTACAACATATAGGGGTTGATTCACTAAAGGCAAATAGACTGTGCACTTTATAAGTGCAGTTGAACCAAAGCTTAGTAAATGCGGTAAGGCTTCACTGTGCAAAGAATACCGGATCACGTGCAAGAATTTATTTTAAAAACAGTATGATTGCTTGCGCATGATTGGATGATGGACGTCAGCAGAGCTTCTGCTCGTTTACTAAGCTCTGGAGCAACTGCTCTTGCAGAGTGCAAATTCACAGTCTATTTGCCTTTAGTAAATCCTCCTCATAGACTAGGCGTTCCGTAGTCTATGATAGGAATTAAGAGGGTTAAATAGACTCTTTGATCTTGTCAGAAATTCAGACCTGTACTGGATCCTGTGCACATTTCTCAATGTGGTTTGTTGCACTTAACAAACATAACAAAATGCTTCCAATTATATTTTTATCATATTAAAGAAATGCATTGTTAGGGCTTCTATACACTTCAGATATGTAAAAGTGCCTTTAAATATTTTCACCAAATAATTAGTACGTTTTCTCTTCTGTAAGCCACATTCGAGAGTTCAAAGTGAAATCCCAGTGGATGATTTAAACCAGTCAGTCATGCTGACCTGTGGTTTTGTAGTCATGCCTTTAGTTCCCACAGAATGTTCCATTGCACCTGCTTGAACACCACAGATACTTTGGGATTTATTTACAGAGGAGTAAAGGTTGTTCAGTTTGAAAAGTAGATTCTGATAAATAAGGTAATCCTGTGTTCACTTTGTATATCCAATCAGGTGTGAGGAAAATTACAAAAGAAGGATTTTTCGAGCTCATGGTTAGGTATTGAAAGCGAACAAATATTCACTTTTATAGCTAACATTTGCTTTCCAAAGTAAACATTCACTTCGCTAAGTAGGCAGCCTCTACTCTTTTAATAATCAACCCCAGTATGTACAAATAGTATCTAGGGTTTAAAGGTATTGTAAAGCCATATTTTTTTATTAAAATAATACACTTGTTTATACTGTACTTACCTGCTCTGTGCAGTGGTATTGCACAGAGCAGCCCCTAACCTCCTCTTCTGGAATCCCCCACCAGTTGTCTAGATTCCACTCTTCTGTGTCTGCCCCCATATGCAGGTTATATTTTCTAACATGATTCTGAATAAATTTACTGCATACAGGTTTTGGGTCAGTGACCCCAAAATTAAGAATGTTCAAGAATTAGTTTGAGAGATTGACAAGTTACATGGGACTCAAAATAATCTTCCATGACAGGTCACCTTTAACTTAAGAAACTGTAGCTCAAAAATTGTGTTGGTAACTTAACTTTGACACAGTTTGTCACAGAGGAAAGTGCTATCGTTATTCTACAAAAAAAAATCATCCTAAGATCAGTTACACTTTTTAGAGCAGATCTAGCAGCATACACTTTCATTTTGTACCACCAGTATTTTAAAAGCTATACATAATGTACAATAGTTTAGTGTTTTTTTAATGCAAGTTAAGCTTAATTGAAAAATCTCCTTTATTGTTGTGAGTGCTGCCTGGCTGCTGGTGATCTCCTTCCTGGATTCTTTTTCTGGGCTGCTATATTTCAACCTGCACAAGAAGCTGTCAGAATACCCAAACAGCTGAATCTGATTGGATATAACCTCATTTTGGCATATAGGGCCACAACCCATTAAATTAATTTTGTCTGGTTTCTGGTTTCAGTGAATGGCCAGCGATAATGTGCCACATGGGGCAGAATATCTAAGGCTATAGCCAGGGATGCCATAATGCAACAAGCGTTTCATAATTTGACCTTAAGCTCTGTTTATATTTCTGGGACGGACAGAGCAGTGGATATAAAAAGCTTCAGAAGTTGTAATCATGACTGACTGCATATTACAATTTTTTTTCAAGTTTCTAATTAAAAAGTCCTTTAAAAAGTGTGAAACCCCCTTGTAATGGCTGTGTATTGGTGTTAAATTAATACATCTATAAGACTGATTTTAGTAGGCCAACCTGTTTAAATGGGGAAATTGAAAAGATACTATAACACATATGGTATTATTTAAAAGTAGTTATAATAATACTAGATCATATTTTAGAAGACAAGCAAATATTCCTAAATAATACAATAAATAAATATTCACTTTCACAAAATATATATTTTATTTACTATTATTTTCTAAAACTGACAGCAAAATATTATTTCTTCCTTTTGGCATGGCAAACTGGGAACATTCTGTACACTGTTCTTGTACTAAACTCACTCAAAATTTTTTTTCCTGATTATATGATTGGCTCACTGCATTGAACAGTCTGCACAAAACGTGAAGTTATTTTAGAAGTATCCCTGCAATAAGTTTTTTTTTTTTTTTTTTTTTTTTGACAAGCTTGGGGTTAACTTACTATAGGGAACTAGACAGTACACTTTGCAAGGGTGGTTGCTCTCATTTCCCCCAGAGCTTAGTAAATGTGGTAAAGCTTCTCTGTGTAAAGTATACCCAATCAGGTTCAAGGAAAATGGATGATGGAAATCAGCAGAGCTTTACATTGGGGAAACTGAGTGCAAGTGCACTTGCAAAGTGCACAGTCTATTTGCCTTTAGTAAATCAACCCCTATGTCTTTTATATATAAGGTATGACGAAGATGGTGCTTCTTTTTACAACACTAACATTTCTCAGGTAGTGTTAATGAAGGCAGAATCATTCCCTTCCCCAAATACACACACGCATTTCTCTAATCTTTTTCCAAAAGATAATGCTAAGCATCTTTAAATCACTGTAAGGTACTAATCTTTAAGAGGAGAAGAATTTAATTTTAAGGGTTATTATTTGTACCCGCTGCACTACCTCCACAAGTTTATGAATACCAGTTTGGCAGACTATTATTTCTCCAGTGCCATTTTGGAGAAAACACCATCAGGCGGCTGATTTGCCATTTATTAGCTATGGTTAATGGCTATGAACCCAGCTGTCCTTAGACTGTTGTTTCAAAAACACAGTGTACTGAGCTGATCCAAGTGGCTCTGTACCATGTGATTGCTGTGATGATGAAACATAGTGACTACAAATGTACACACACTACTGTTTATTTTGGCGATCCCTCTCCTTTCCCCTACAATGGAAGAAGGAGAGGAAATCCTAATCTATGAAAGCAGCAACACATGATTTATGGTGAGAGATTTTCACTGATTGTGGGATTGCTTTTCAAACCTTTTCGCCCCCTTCCCCCTGTACATCTAATCTCCATCTTACCTTTGTATGTGACCTGTATGTTAACCCTTCACTTTCCTTATCCTGCACAATAACCTCCTCACCTCCGTTTTTTTAATAGTAAAAATAAAAATGAAAAACAGTGGTTAGGTTAATACTACCAAAAGACAGTTCTATCTATTAAAAAAAAAATAAAAAAATAAAAAAAAATGATATAAGATTTATTTGGGTACAGTTTTGCATTATTGAACAATTATCAGTCAAACTATTACAGCACGTGAATCTTAAAAATGACCTAGTAATGAAGGGGTACAGGCTGGTACTCAAGTGGTTAAAGAATCAGAATGGCCTTTTGCTCAAGACAAGAGCTTTTGGTATTATTTCACAATTATGGCAGTCTTTGTGACAATAAAGATTCTTCCTCTTTTAGTAGCACTTCCACTGATTCCCACTAAAGGCAGGATCAGGCTTAAAGAGGGAAGGGGAGACATGATGCTAAAATGTGTAATTGCTTCACAGGTTTCCCTTGCACCCATGGTGCCCTTTTTGATTCCACTTAGCTAACATGAAATGCTGTTTTATTTGTTTATGACTTTGTTATTAAACCTAGTTTAAATAGTTATAAATGTCATTTATTCATTTTGTTTTACCCTTCAATAGTGCCGAAGTAGATTGTAATTATCAAGTTTTAAAATAAAATAATAAAACGTAAGTATTTGTGCTTATTCTAAACTAAAATGGCAAATTGCTGTAATTTTGCTTGATTTGCTTTATACTTACTAGAAATGATGGCAGATATTTATTTTAACAAAGTTTAATGTACACCAGAGAAGTATCATGTATAGTAGTCCACCATATCAAAGCAATGTTATGTAAGTGTTCAAGATCCCACTTGGGTTTACACTACTTTCCAAAAACACTGACGCCACAGCTTAGTACATGGAGTTCTTTACTTAGTGCAATAAAACAGGAGCAGGACCAATAAAATTTTACACCTGCACTCTTGCTGTATTTTCTTTCTTAAACATTCCACGACTCATTATTTCCATTATTTCAATATTTTTCTTAGCCGTTTTACACAAGTTTGCACCTATGGGATTGCTGCATATTTTGTAGGCTGCCAAGAAACGTTGCCAAATTAGCAGTGTTATTCATACTTTATCTACAGCAAATCTACTTTCCAAAATCCTCACTGACATTAGTGAATAGATTTGCCTACATAGGGCTTTACCACTCTCCTTCTAAGTGTTTTAAAGGATAAGTTCACCCGTATTTAGGGTGTAACTTGTAATATGTTACCTACCTACGTACCTCCAATTCCCTGCTGTGACAGCGGGTGGGATCTTCTCCCTGGACCCACTGTCACAATTTTAAAAGATTGTGGCCATCTAGGGCTCCACTCACACGGCTGTTTCATTTATTCACTGCAATCTCTGAATGATTGAATAAACTACAACTCATATTTGTATGCCGGTGCTAAGGTAGAAAAAAGTGTCTATTAAATAATAACAATTAAGTGCTGCAAACTATTACATGGGCTGCTGCTTGAAAAACATGTGTGTGGTCCATTTAAATAATGTATATGCAGGTCCCCATAAATTATACAATTCATACATATGCACCATAAATCAGAAAAAAATATTGGTTCATAATAATAGCACTATTGCACTTTGTTGGGAGGACTTTGATTTTTTTGCAGAACTGAATTTTATGAACTAATAATTTTTTATGATTTATGGTCTATACATAGCTGTCAACTGTCCCTGATTGCGAGGGACTGTCCCTGATTTGGAGCAATGTTCCTCTGTCCCTCTTTCCTCTTCATTTGTCCCTCATTTTGGTCTGATCTATATAGTTGTATATAAAATGCACTTTTTGTCTTTCAAAAAGTGTTTCCCAGTGCTAAACCTTTTATCCAATTTCTAAATTGCTGCATGTGTCAATTTTAAAAGCCAATATAAAGAAATATTAGTGGTAAAAAAAAGCACTTGTGGATTTAAATAACCTTTTTTTTTTTGGTTATGTCCCCTTTAAGGGGTGTGGCAGGGGGCATGTCGTATGCCTACATACGTTTGCTAGTAGGTGTCCCTCATTCCCATCTCAAAATGTTGGGATGTATGGTTTATATGTATGAATTGTATGATTTAAGGGGACAGCGCTGGGGACCTGCATATACAATAAATTACAACTACTGTCTGCCATCGCGGCAGACAGCCTTTAGTTTCTCAATGAACTGCAAGGGCCTTGGTGAGCGCTCTTGTACTTCATTAACCACTTAAGGACCGAGCCTCTTTCTGAGATTAGATTTGTTGTTTACGTTAAAAATAGTTTTTTTGCTAGAAAATTACTTAGAACCCCCCCAAACATTATACATCTTTCTAACACCCTAGACAATAAAATGGCAATCGTTGCAATACTGTCTGTCACACCTTATTTGCGCAGCAGTATTACAAGTGCACTTTTTTTTGAAAAAATACACTTTTTTGAATTGAAACATAAGACAACAGTAAAGTTAGCCCAATTTTTGTATTTATATTGTGAAAGATAATGTTACGCCGAGTAAATTGATACCCAACATGTCACGCTTCAAAATTGCGCCCGCTCGTGGAATGGAGACAAACTTTCTGCAGGTTGCATGTTTTGAGTTATAGAGGGCTAGAATTATTGCTCTCGCTCTAACAATCGCGGTGATACCTCACATGTGTGCATTGAACACCATTTTCATATGCGAGCGCTACTCACGTATGCGTTCGCTTCTGCACGCGAGCTCGGTGGAACGGGGCGCGTTTAAAAAAAAAAAAATCTTATTTATTTTACCTTTTATTTTTTATTTTTACACTGCTCTTTAAAAAAAAAAACATCCCTTGTAATAGAAATAAAGCATGACAGGACCTCTTAAATATGAGATCTGGGGTCAAAAAAGACCCCAGATCTCATATTTATACTAGAATGCAATAAAAAAAAAACAATTTGTCATTTGGAAAAAAAAAATAAAATGGCCCTTTATAGAGCTATGGGCGGAAATGACGTTTTGTCGCTTTCGCCCTGCAATGGTATGCAGATGGGTGGGCCATCTTCCCCTCACTCATCTCCATACCCAGGGAGGAGAAGGATCCGATCGCCTCCGCCGCTACAGACGGCTCCAGTAAGCAGTGGAGGGCACCAGAGAGCGGCGGGAGGGGGGGCCCTCTCTCGCCGCCGATAAAAGCGATCTTGCGGCAAATCAGAAACCACTATTATCGGAAACCGGACCGCCCGCTGAAGAAGAGGATACCAGAGTCATGGCAGCTAGCTAGTGCTCACAATCACTGCCAGCTCTCTAGGATAAAATGTACTATACAGTGTATGTTGTTTTTTAAAATTCTTCTTCTAAAAACCTTATTTCTCCTCGCCGATTAGCGGTCACGTGACCGCCCGGCAGACATCAGAGGGAGATCTCGTCCTATCCCTCTGTAGTGCATACATCGGAGAAAGAGATAAGTGGGGAGTCACGTGACCACAAGGAGAAATAAGGTATATAGAAGAAGAAGAAGAAGAATTTAAAAAAAACTACATACACTGTATAGTACATTTTATACTAGCGGGGGGGGGGGGTGGCAGCAATTGTGAGCACTGCTTTTACAACCCCTTTAAGGTAGAAGGCGATGGGGATCCGTACCATTAAAGCAACAAATATAAATAGAACAACATTCTTACAATAAATTACTTTTGTGGGGCGAAATACCAAAAGTAGTTGAAGGTAATACTTTTAATATCTAACATTAGAGGAAATCATAGCAAGTATTTAAAGTACAAGGCCCCTCCATTAGGTCATTACTGCTAATTAGTTTGATGAAGGGATCTTGAATCCCAAAAGCTTACTAGATCCACAAAAATGAGTCATTAAAGGCATTACCCTTGCCTTTGATATTTTGCCCACAAATGCACTACTCTACTCTGCTGTATTATTTTAGTGCACAGAAGTGCCTCAGTCAAGTATTGCCCCCTACACACGGTCGGATTTTCCTAAATGTGTGATAGGACCTTGTTGTCGGAAATTCCGACCGTGTGTAGGCTCCATCACACATTTTCCATCGGATTTTCCGACACACAAAGTTTGAGAGCAGGATATAAAACGGATTTTGTTGTTGGAAATTCCGATCGTGTGTACACAAATCCGACGGACAAAGTGCCACGCATGCTCAGAATAAATGAAGAGATGAAAGCTATTGGCCACTGCTCCGTTTATAGTCCCGACGTACGTGTTTTACGTCACCGCGTTCAGAACGATCGGATTTTCCGACAACTTGGTGTGACCGTGTGTATGCAAGACAAATTTGAGCCAACATCCGTCGGAAAAAATCCTAGGATTTTGTTGTCGGAATGTCCGAACAAAGTCCAACCGTGTGTACGGGGCATAAGAGTTTTTGTTTCTTGAAAATCCATTTTAATGATTTTTGTTTGCTGTCTGACTTGCTACCTTCTATCTAATAGATGATCCTGCAGAGCAATCCTATTGGTACATGTTTCTTCTACTGTATGTCAAACAAGAGCTTGTAGTATTCACACCAAATACATGTTGCTGTTCTAAATCTCCTCTGTGGAAGAACCTTTAATGTATACGTGCACAAACTCAGGTTTTTCAGGATTTACTGTTTATGTCTGAAAATAAGATTAAAAGAACAAATAAATAATTAGGAGATAATTACAAAGACTCTGGAAACATTCATCCAATTATAAAGGTATGATTTGTGTTATACAGCAGCTGCTTCTTGTAAGATCCACCCAAATATGCATGCAAAATTTGATGAAGTGATTGTCGCTTATGTTGCTAAGACACTTGATGGTTTTTTTTCTCCAGCAAGAAAGATCCAATGCTTTCCTCTTTTTTTTTTTTTTTTCTTTGCTGGCAAGCCCTTTTTAACTACTTCAATACTGGGCACTTACACCCCCTTCCTGCCCAGGCCAATTTTCAGCTTTCAGCGCTGTCGCTGTTTGAATGACATTTGCGCGGTCATGCTACACTGTACCTAAACAGAATTTTTATCATTTTGTTCCCACAAATAGAGCTTTCTTTTGATGGTATTTGATCACCTCTGCGTTTTTTATTTTTTGCTAAACAAATAAAAAAAACTTAAAATTTTGAAACAAAAAAAAGTTTTTCTTTTTGTTTGTTATAAAGTTTTGTAAATAAGTAAGTTTTCTCTGTCACTAATGGGCACAATAAGGCAGCACCGATGAGGTGGCACTGATGATGGGCACTGGTAGGCAGCACTGATATGCAGCACTGATGGGCATTGATAGGTGGCACTGATGGGCACTCATGGGTGGCACTGGTGGGCACTGATAGGCGACACTGATGGGCACTGAAAGGTCGCACTAATGGGTACTTATGGGTGGCACTGATAGGCGGCACTGATGGGCACTGATATGTGGCACTGATAGATAGCATTGATAGGCATCACTGATGGCACTGGCAGGCATTGGGGATGGGCACTGTTTGGCAGCTGCCTGGGCACTTATTGGCATTTCCCTGGTGGTCTAGGGTGGCATACCTGGTAGTCCAGTGTGGTGGAATCCCTGGTGGTCCTGGTGGCATCCTGGGTGGGCATCCGAGTGCGGGCTGCACTGATAAACAATCAGCACAGACCCTCCCTGTCAGGAGAGCAGCCGATCGGCTCTCCTCTACTCGCGTCTGTCAGACGCTAATGAGGAAAAGCTGATCAATGGCTCTTCCTGTTTACATCGTGATCAGCCATGATTGGACACAGCTGATCACGTGGTAAAGAGCCTCTGTCAGAGGCTCTTTACCGAGATCGGTGTAGCGGTGTGTCAGACCGGGATAGGGACAATTGTAGACACTCACTCAGGTTGAACTGGATGGACCGGTGTCTTTATTCAACCTTACTAACTATGTAAATATGTAACTGTAAGACTGACACACTGCACCACTGATCGCCGCGATGTGCGCCCCCACGGCCGCACAAGAGCGGTCGTTCTGGGTTGACGTCCACCCAGAAAGAGAGCCGCGCCCCCCAGCCGTCATTTGACGGCCGGCGGGCGGAAAGTGGTTAAAGAGGACCAGAAAAGCTGTGCCAAAAAAGGAAAGAACAGGACTAGTGGCCAATATTGTTTGTAGGCACCCTACAACTAATTATTTTCCCTATTACTGATGTATTTGCCTTGTTCTTCACTTGTTCTCTGAGTAAATGCTGCCATCTTAGTAGAGGAATATGGCTTTGCTTCCTCATTTCAGAGCTAACCCACTGATTGGTCAACTAATGACTGGTGGGGGAATATTTAAGAAGCAGCTAGACAGGTTTAGAAAGCACCAATCCATAGTACGAATAAAGCAGTAACGGGTATATTTGCACTGGAGTTCCACAGGTACAGCTTCCGCTCTAGCGAGGAAAAGTAGCATAGACTACGCATCATAAAATCTCACTTTAAATCACATGGGACTAGCAGTCAGAGGTAGAAGTGCCTTATGTCTGACACTGCAGATAAACAGCTGATATCTCAGGGGTTTGTTTTTATTTTCAGCAGGGAATTAAAGTAGAACTGTAGACAACACTTTTTTGATTCTGGATAGAGTAAGGTTGGGTTAGAACCCCTGTCATGTTTTTGCTATCTGTGTCCCATTGGGGAGATTTAACTTCACTTCCTGTCCCATAGCCAAAACAGAAAGTGAGAGGAAATCCCTGCAAATTAAAGGAATCCCATGGGTCCCCCTGGTGACCAGAACTAGAGTCAACATTTGAAGATTTCCCCTCTGTTACTTTTCTGGGGACAACCCAAAATTTGGTATTTTTCTTTTACTTTCACTTTCAATCATAATGGTATGCAGGACAAATAGCAAGGCTAAGTCTCCCTAACAGGGGCACAGAGGGCAATAAAAATGTAATAGGTATTCTAATCCCTCTATCCAAAAAAAAAAAATGTTTTGCCTTTAGTTATTTACTAAGTCTCAGCTACCAGTTGGGTGGTTTCTGTGGCATTTTCCTTTCTCCATTTTTTTTAAAAAAAGGCATGTTTTCATATCTGGTATTTTGTTTGTATTGTTCACTGGGCTTTATCATTCATTATTGTTAGTTTATATTGTAGTGCTGTAATACAACTGCCGTGTTTCCCCAAATATAAGACTGGATCTTATATTAATTTTGGCAACAAAAGACACAGTAGGGCTTATTTTGAGGGTAGGTCTTACCATGTAATGTTTTGTCTTCTCTCCCCCTCTCCCTCCCTGCCTGTCAGGAATCGCCAGTGTGAACCAAGTTAAAATGCATGTAAAATCCTATAATCCACTCTATTACAGTAGTATATATTGTGCAATGTGTGTTTTTCTGTAATATAATTGTGCCAAATACCTTCATTACAGAGTAGCTTCGTGCTTCTGTGACCAACCGGAGCTCTCTTCCCCGAGCACTGCAGAAGGGGGGAGAGATCCCCCGCTGACAGCTGGGAGAAGAGGAGGAGAGCAGCGGGAGGTCAGCTGAGGACCGAGTGGCGCTGTACCGAAGGTATTTAGCACAATTATATTATGGAAACACACACAAAACCTGTGGCTTTGTGTAACTGGCACAGCACCGATCAGGGCTGTCCAGACACAGACTCACACTGTAGAGTAGTTCTTCTCAACCTTTTTTCAGTCGAGGCACCCTTTACAATTATACACAGTCTCAAGGCACCCCATTCTAAAATGTAAAAAACTATTCTAATAGTTTTTACATAATACGGCAGCATCGACACACGTAGAACACCCAACATTAGAAGTAATTTATTCTTCCAAAGCAAATACACTTCTGCACACTGGTACCGACTAGTATTCCAGTGTTTCTCCTCTCCCTCTGTTTCTCTCTATCACTAGCTAATGTGACCCCAGTGTTGATGAAGAGGGGCAGGGGAGGGTCAAACAAGGATGCTGTGCAGGCGATCAACACTGATGACATAGTGATGGTTGTTAGGACACCGATGGCTGGGCGGTTGAAATGGTGCACAATAAAAATCTGTGGCTTTGTGTAACTAAAAGGCAGGCGTGATCCACCTGCTGGCTTGTATACAATTTTTGTCCAATTTTTAGGCATTTTGCCAAGGTACCCCTGAAGAAACTCCAAGGCACCCTGGTTGAAAAAGGCTGCTTTAGAGAACATACCTGTTCAGAGCCCCTCCCAAAGCTCTTTCCCTGTAGATACCAAAGAACTGGGAAAGATCATGTGACCACACAACAGCGCTGCAGGAATAAAGGAATTTAAAAAAAATACAGTGGCAAGATATATATGATTTATGTAAATGAATTATGGCAATTAACACTTCTCTGTTTAGTATCACTTTTATGCTTGTAATATGGGGAGGGACAATGTAACTGCATTTGTGCTATTCTCACATAGCCATCTTTGTTTTCATGTGCTAAAGTTGATACATTAATGGAGTCTATGTTTTGCTGGCAATAATAATTATTTGTCATACATAAACATTCTCCATATGAAGCCCGTTAAGGACCATGACACACATATTATAAAAGATGAGAGAAAATTAAGTGTGTATGGCTAACCTTAAAAGCATTGTTTAAAATGAAGTATTAGAAAACACTATGTAAATCACATAACTAATAACACTAATGCCCCGTACACAGGGTCGGATTTTCCGATGGAAAATGTGTGATAGGACCTTGTTGTCGGAAATTCCGACCGTGTGTAGGCTCCATCACATATTTTCCATCGGGTTTTCCGACACACAAAGTTTGAGAGCAGGCTATAAAATTTTCTGACAACAAAATCCGTTGTCGGAATTTCCGATCGTGTGTACACAAATCCGACGCACAAAGTGCCACGCATGCTCAGAATAAATAAAGAGATGAAAGCTATTGGCCACTGCCCCGTTTATAGTCCCGACGTACGTGTTTTACGTCACCGCGTTCAGAATGATCGGATTTTCTGACAACTTTGTGTGACCGTGTGTATGCAAGACAAGTTTGAGCCAACATCCGTCGGAAAAAATCAAAGGATTTTGTTGTCGGAATGTCCGATCAATGTCCGACCGTGTGTACGGGGCATAACACTTAAATAAACCACACCATTTTGAATTAGCTGTTCAAGTTATGGGTGTATTTTGCTAGGAGATTAATAAGGACAACATATTCTTATATTTTGCACAAGAACAATATAATTCTAGAACAATATAACATGCTCAGCACTTGGGTGGAACCTGTCATTGCAGAATAAATTATATAAACCTGACATACATGTCTTTTACAAAGATGAATCACCCCAGGTGTGAGAGGCTTACACTAAGAAAATTGAACTTTATACATTGTGTTGAAAAGATTTTGAAAACAAGTCTTTTACGTGGGCAAGTTCATCATATTTATACAATGGTATACTGTACATAACACCAGGGATGTGTCCTTGAGAGCAGGTATATTCCCCCAGTATTTTAATTGTGGTCTCTTTAAGGGGGACAGTTTGAAGACATTGTTGAGTACTCAGGGGTTCTCACCGATGTAGGATAGGGAGTTCTGGGGTAATCTGGCTGGCAAGGAGAGTGCTGGTATTTAGTATTCTCTGGATTGCTAACCCGGAATTTCTGAGGTTCAAAGAGTTTTGGTTGGGAAGGACCTCCAAACCCTAAATACCGGGGCTTTGGTCCTGTAGGGGTTAACCCAAATGCCTTAGAGTCCAGAAAAGGAAGAGGAAACAGTCAGATGCTGGCAGTGAGAGAGTGAGCTGGATACCGGTGTGAACAGGGTGAACTAAGTTTGAATTGAGCCACAGTGGCTGAGCTGTGAAAACCTCCTCCTTGGGATCCCTGAAGCTAATGGGAAACCAAAAATCCCACAGAATAGGATTGGTGTGGTGGCGGTCAATCTTTAACTAATTTGGCAATTCCACAGTATGGACCATTTTGTGTATTTTGCTGAAGATATGCTGTTTTTTTTTCTGTTTGCTTGCGTTTGTAAATAAAAATACTTTTTTTGCCTTTACCAACATGGCTGACTGATGATCCCGGGCTACCTCATATCACAATACGTAGTAATTGTTATCACCTATCACCCAATGTCTAATTTACACAAATATCTAATAAACCATGTGTTTATTACAATATACCCCTTTTTGCTTTTAGAGATGTATCAATGCATAGCTGTCCAACCTATGAGTAGATTAATTACTTTAAAGTGATTTCACCCAGTAGACATTTCATGCTACTAAGCCTTGGAAAGATTTACTAAATCTGGGCATTAAGCATTGTGCACACTTCTGTCTGAAAAGCTAATTCCTGTTTGGGAAAGAAGCAAATGTTCTGTACAAGGTTTCCATATTTGGTGGATTTCTGCTCTCTTAAATTACTTAACTTCCCCCACAATACACGCAGTATTACAGCTTGTAGTAAAGTACACTATGGTAAGAAAAACCCTTAAATCGGAGTTCCGCCGAAAAAAACAAACTATTTAAAGTCAGCAGCTACAAAAAGTGTAGCTGCTGACTTCTAATAATCGGACACTCACCTGTTCCATGGTCCACCCTCCATACGAGGCGCCAGCATTCTTACTGTGGGAGCTCGGCTGTGGCTTCACAGCCGGGCACGCACTGCACATGCATGAGCCGCGCTGTTAATGACCGGGCAATCTTCTGGGACCTGTGACGTGTCCCAGAAGATTGCAGGGGAGGGAGGGGGGAGAGGTGATCTTTCTTCCGGTGCCGTGGAGCCCCGGGAGGAAGTGGGATCTGGATGCCTCTAAAAAGAGGGTATCCCCCAAAAAATGACCAAATGTACCATGTCAGGGGGTCACCTTCCTTTTTAAGCGGAAGTTCCATTTTTGGGTGGAACTCTGCTTTAAATACTGAAAACTGCTGTCCCAGACAGCAAGGTACACAACATTAGATCTTTAAAGATAATGTGAAGTGGTTTATGTACTGTATATGTGTGTGTGTGTGTGTGTATATATGTATGTATATATATATATATATATATATATATATATATATATATATATATATATATATATATATATATGTATATACAGTATTTTACAAAAGTGAATACACCCTTCACATTTTTGTAAATATTTTATCATATCTTTTCATGTGACAACACTGAAGAAATGACACTTTGCTACAATGTAAAGTAGTGAGTGTACAGCTTGTATAAGAGTATAAATTTGCTGTCCCCTCAAAATTACTCAACACACAGCCATTATTGTCTAAACTGCTGGCAACAAAAGTGAGTACACCCCTAAGTGAAAGTGTCCAAATCGGGCCCAATTAGCCATTTTCCCTCCCCGGTGTCATGTGACTCGTTAGTGTTACAAGGCTCAGGTGTGAATGGGGAGCAGGTGTGTTATTTTTGGTGTTATGGCTGGTCACTGGAAGTTCAACATGGCACCTCATGGCAAAGAACTATCCGAGGATCTGAAAATAAAAGAATTGTTGCTCTACATAAAGATGTCCTAGGCTATAAGAAGATTGCCAAGACCCTGAAACTGAGCTGCAGCATGGTGGCCAAGACCATACAGCGATTTAATAACAGGTTCCACTCAGAACAGGCCTTGCTATGGTCGACCAAAAAATTTGAGTCCATGTGCTCAGCGTCATATCCAAAGGTTGTCTCGTATGAGTGCTGCCAGCATTGCTGCAGAAGTTGAAGGGGTGGGGGGTCAGCCTGTCAGTGCTCAGACCATACGCCGCACACTGCATCAAATTAGTCTGCATGGCTGTCATCCCGGAAGGAAGCCTCTTCTAAAGATGATGCACAAGAAAGCCCACAAAGAGCTTGCTGAAGACAAGCAGACTAAGGATATAAGAACTATGTCCTGTGGTCTGATGAGACCAAGATAAACTTATTTGGTTCAGATGGTGTCAAGCGTGTGTGGTGGCAACCAGGTGAGGAGTACAAAGACAAGTGTGTGTTGCCTACAGTCAAGCATGGTGATGGGAGCGTCGTGGTCTGGGGCTGCATGAGTGCTGCCTTCACTGGGAAGCTACAGTTCATAGAGGGAACCACGAATGCCAACATGTACTGTGACATACTGAAGCAGAGCATGACCCCGTTCCTTCGGAGACTGGGCCGCAGGGCAGTATTCCAACATGATAACGACCCCAAACACACCCTCCAAGACGACCACTGCCTTGCTAACAACATTATTAAATTATATGTCCAATTCATTTGTAGGTAAGAGCCCTTGGGAATATTTTATCCCTTCTCTGCCCTGCTTTCCCCTTGTCTTGCAATTTTTTTCCTATTATAGATTTACTCTTATGTAACTGCTCCTGACAAATGGACATCTCCACAAAATGTGTAGAGCCCCAGCCTTATGCTACATCAATACAATCATGTGATTCTGAGATTCAGTAATATGAATAATATGAATTTTTTTTACCATCATTAACATAATTATGCTTGTTATGAATTGGAACAATTTTACTACTATATACTAATGTATCTAATACCATTAGATCGTTTGTGAATTATGTAGTTATTATGTATGATAAATTGTTAAGGTGCTACTTATTTTTATCATGTTATCTTTTTTATTCAATGTATATCTTTTTGGAATCCACTAGCATGTGATTGTATTTTTTTTTATTTTTTTTTAGCCGTGCTTCATATAAAGTCCCACCCATTTCCCTTGTTTGAATTTAAACTTCAGTACTTAAAAATCTCCATAGGCAACTCTAAATTTTTTTACAGATTACATGTTTACAGTTACAGAGGAGATTTAGTGCTAGAATTATTGCTCTCGCTGTAACGATCGCGGCGTATGTACCCTGTGTGCTCTGATACTAGCCAGTACCTCACCGCACGTCCCTGATCTGTGGGGCATCCTCAAACGGAAAGTGGAGGAGCGCAAGGTCTCTAACATCCACCAGCTCTGTGATGTTGTCATGGAGGCGTGGAAGAGGACTCCAGTGGCAACCTGTGAAGCTCTGGAGAACTCCATGCCTAAGCGGGTTAAGGCAGTGCTGGAAAATAATGGTGGTCACACAAAATATTGACACTTTGGGCCCAATTTGGACATTTTCACTTAGGGGTGTACTCTCTTTTGTTGCCAGAAGTTTAGACATTAATGGCTGTGTGTTGAGTTATTTTGAGGGGACAGCAAATGTACACTCACTACTTTACTGTAACAAAGTGTCATTTCTTCAGTGTTGTCACATGAAAAGACATAAAACATATTTACAAAAATGGGAGGGGTGTGCTCACTATTGTGAGATAATGTGTATATATGTAAATATATATATTGTATTATGGTAAAGTGTTACCTTGGTTTCGTTTATTACATTTTTCGCAAGAAATAAGAGCAGACACTTAACAAAACAACATGAAACAGTGCTATGTGCACTGAGGACATTAGGTACATACCAATTGACAACTGCACATAAAAGCACATAGAGGTTACCCTATAATCTAACCAAAGTCTCAATAAAGACAAAAATTAACATGTGTATGCCATTAAGATTCTCTAATAAAAGCTGTTTCTGATCCGTAGGATTGTGTTGTAGCTTGCTGTGACTAGTGTATCTTTTCAATGCTTTATCAATCTTGTATATAGGCTGAGTATACAGTTGGGGGAGAAAGAAGTGGAAATAGGGGGAAAGAAGCAGAAAAAAATAAGAAGTTGGAGGGAGCAGAAGAGAGAGTAGGACTTGATTCCCAGTTGGGGTATAAGAATGGATGGGGACAGAGGTACAGAAAAAGAAGGGGGGAGGAAGTATGCATTTATGACTCCAAGGAGGAGATTTATTAAAACTGGAGCACAGAGAATCTGGTATATATATATATATATATATATACCCACACACAATTTTAAAACTTGTGAAAGCTAAAATAGAAATAACCCAAAAACAGATTAGTTTACCTTTAAAAGAGAAGTGTTGGAATCTAAAACAATAAAAATGCTCACCTAGATGGCTGCTGCACTAAGCCAAGTTACAGCTGTTGCCCACAGCCTCTACACTGAGAACTGTGTGATCACTCAGTTCTCAGGAGCGCTCTGGAGCATTTGGCTCAGGCTTTCAGCAGCATGCAGGATTTCAGAACTAATTGCACTCCTGCAACCCACAGGAGAGGTATGGCCAATAGAGCTTTGGCCATACTTTTATAGAGAATAGTCTAGACAAGGTATAGAGCACCAGCCTAACTCAGGAATCATAAACTATTTACTCAGCAGCTGCCATGTTGAAGCTAGCCTATAAATGGCTCATTGGCCCAAAACATTGACCTGTGCTGCTGCATAAACACTCTTGATCTGATACCTGGAGTTGTTTTGACACTTTTGTCGTTTTGCAAGAGTTCAATATGAAGCATATACAATATCTCACAAAAGTGAGTACACCCCTCACATTTTTGTAAATATTTTATTATATCTTTTCATGTGACAAAACTGAAGAAATTACCTTTTGTTACAATGTAAAGTAGTGAGTGTACAGCTTGTATAACAGTGTAAATTTGCTGTTCCCTCAAATTAACTCAACACACAGCCATTATTGTCTAAACCGCTGGCAACAAAAGTGAGTACACCCCTAAGTGAAAATGTCCAAATTGGGCCCAATTAGCCATTTTCCCTCCCTGGTGTCATGTGACTCTTTAGTGTTTCAAGGTCTCAGGTGTGAATGAGGAGCAGGTGTGTTAAATTTGGTGTTATCGCTCTCACTCTTTCATACTGGCAGTTCAACATGGCATCTCATGGCAAAGAACTCTCTGAGAATCTGAAAAAAAGAATTGTTGCTCTACATAAAGATGGCCTAGGCTATAAGAAGATTGCCAAGACCCTGAAACTGAGCTGCATCATGGTGGCCAAGACCATACAGCGGTTTAACAGGGACAGGTTCCACTCAGAACAGACCTCGCCATGGTCGACCAAAGAAATTGAGTGCACGTGCTCAGCGTCATATTCAGAGGTTGTCTTTGGGAAAGAGATGTATGAGTGCTGCCAACATTGCTGCAAAGGTTGAAGGAGTGGGAGGTCAGCCTGTCAGTACTCAGACCATACGCTACACACTGCATCAGTTTGGTCTGCATGGCTGTCGTCCCAGAAGTAAGCCTCTTCTAAAGATGATGCACAAGACAGCCCGCAAACAGTTTGCTGAAGACAAGCAGACTAAGGATATGGATTACTGGAACCATGTCCTGTGGTCTGATAAGACCAAGATAAACTTACTTGGTTCAGATGGTGTCAAGCGTGTGTGGTGGCAACCAAGTGAGGAGTACAAAGACAAGTGTGTCTTGCCTACAGTCAAGCATGGTGGTGGGAGTGTCATGGTCTGGGGCTGCATGAGTGCTGCCAGCACTGGGAAGCTACAGTTCATTGATGGAACCATGAATGCCAACATATGCTGTGACATACTGAAGCAGAGCATGATCCCCTCCCTTCGGAGACTGTGCCGCAGGGCAGTATTCCAACATGATAACAACCCCAAACACACCTCCAAGATGACCACTGCCTTGCTAAAGAAGCTGAGGGTAAAGGTGATGGACTGGCCAAGCATGTCTCAAGACCTAAACCCTATTGAGCATATTGGGGCATTCTCATATGGAAGATGAAGGAGTGCAAGGTCTCTAACATCCACCACCTCCGTGATGTCGTCATGGAGGAGTGGAAGAGGACTCAAGTGGAAACCTGTGAAGCTCTGGTAAACTCCATGCCTAAGAGGGTTAAGGCAGTGCTGGAAAATAATGGTGGCCACACAAAATATTGACACTTTGGGCCCAATTTGGACCTTTTCACTTAGGGGTGTGCTCACTTTTGTTGCCTGCGGTTTAGACATTAATGGCTGTGTATTGAGTTATTTTGGAGGGACAGAAAATGTACACTGTTATACAAGCTGTACACTCACTACTTTACATTGTAGCAAAGTGTCATTATCTTCAGTGTTGTCACATAAAAAGATATAATAAAATATTTACAAAAATGTGAGGGGTGCACTCACTTTTGTGAGATACTGTAAGTGCATTTTGTCTATCACTTAATTAATGGTGGTATAAAGCATTTGCTTTGAGCTCAAACAGACTACTTTATTAGTAGAGACTCTCTGATGTCCACAGATCAAAGCATTTAGGAGTTTCTTGCAAAAGGCTTGTCTGAGCCTCGTAAACATGTTTAGCATTACAAGCTTTAGCAACACACTATTGTGCATCTGCAGATGCCCAAAACCTTTGTGTAAGATCAAATGATGCTAGGAGAGCAACTACTGATAATGATAGCTGCTGGTGATTGGGTTTATTACCACCCTTTCCAACTCGTATAGAAGCGGGAGTTATATAAACGATAATATTAATGCAGTTCAGATATTAAAACCGTTCTAAAGGAAATATGAACATTTTTAAAAGTGTTTTATGCAGAGCTTGGTCTAGCCTTATTAAATTGAATCTGTGCTTTTCCCAATGAGGGCAACATTTTCTTTATTGAAAAACCCCATCAGCTGCCCATTCTTAATTCCTTTTACTCCCCTGACACTCCTTTTGGATGCAGACAGAGGAGAGAGGGAGCTCTGTGTATGCTCCAGCCTATGACTTGGACAGGGCTGAGGACTCTACCCCCACCCACCATGGCCACCATCATGTGATAGCACAATTTGCACCAAATTCAGTGGTCAATTCTATGTATTGTATCATCCTGGGATAATCAAATGTGAGTCTCATGCTCCATATACCCAGAAATATTGGGCATTTTCTCTTGTTTTCAGCGACAGAGGAGCAAAGGAAAGGTGACTGTGCTGCTGGTGGGGCCATTAAAGAGTAAATCTTGCTTTGCATGGACAAGTAAATCCACAGGTGGGACTAACACTGCTATGGATCACAAAGGCAAAGCAAATCTGAAATTGTAATTCAATTAGAAAGAGTTTAGTGAGATACAGCATTAACTTCCTATAACAGATGTTTTACACATCCTCACTTTGGGCACAAAAATAAAAATCCCAGCCTTTGTGGGTGGGTGGAGTCATGCAAATAATTATTTTTGCCCTTTCTAGCCATATGTGCATCGAGAACCGCTAGTGTGTCTCGCAATACTTTAGCAGTTCCTTTTGTAACACCTTGACAAGTTTAGTGAAGTACATACAGATTTATGACTATGTAAATGGAAAAAAAATGTGATTGTGAGATGTGGTATTTTTCTTGGGTTTTTAACCATTTTCATAAATGAGCCCCATAGTTATGTTATAAGCATTATGCCAGTAATAGAAACTAGGAAGCATAAAAATGTTTCGAATATACATCTGTAAAATTTCACTATGAAATTGGTAATTTAGCAAACTTATTTTTGCTGACCCGATCAGCAAAACAAATCGACTTCAGTGATTATCAGGTTAGAATTGCTAGTTCATCAATCTTGCTTTTCAGTATGTCCATGTAGATCTGTCAGATCTATGGAGACTTATGCTGTTTATGAATCCAGGCAATTATGATATGTGAATTGTATGTTTTTCTAGAAGAAGTGCAAATCATCATTTATATATTTAGCAATTTACAGATCCCCCTGATTTTCACAGTGATTCTTGGTGGCTACTTTTTATGTCATCAGGAATTGTTACTATCTAGTATCTCTGTAATGATACCCAATATTACCAACTACTAACTAAAAAGGTTGCACAGATTGTAGAGCCTGTAGACTTGAGTTTCTCAACCAGGGTTCCTCCAGAGGTTGTTAAGGGTTCCTTGAGCAATGAGCAATTTCTGCCTCTCAGATAAGCTCCCACTGATGCCATTGATCTTGTGGGGTAATTCTTACCAATGACCACAAGTGTAAGGAACATTCTTCCCACTGTCCACCACACTAATGTATCATGAGTTGTAGAAATAGTAATTTATAGCAGGGGTTCCCTGAGACCAAAAAGTTATTTCAAGGGTTCCTCTGTGTTGAAACATTTGATGAAGGCTGCTGTAGAGACACTACGCAGGAAATCTGATAAGTTTCTATAGCTTGATGCATCTAGCACACACTAATAATACTTTGAAATGCTGGTTAATAAATAAGTATAGAAAAGAAAATGAGCATGAGCACAGAAGAAGTTACATTTGAATAAAACTGGATGTTCATCTTTATTTTGGATGTTTAATTTCTGCATTTTTTTAATTCTAATATTAATTTTTTTGCATTCAGCATTTATGTTTACAGATTGGATTAAGACCACACACTGTATTTATATAGCACGTTTTCTTTAATGGTGCAAATTTAAAAAATATCGGTATAAGCATCACTAGTATTACACAATATTCATTTGCCCAGTAATATGAACACATAGCATTTGAGATATATTTGTGTTTTATTATTTCTTTAGCGCAACATCTTATTTCATATATTTATGTATCTTGGTGTTGGAACATATCGGGTGTTTGCAGCAGTGTGTAATTTATTTTCATTCTTTTATTGTATTATAGTCAAATAGTGGTGATGCAGGAATCAAATATATAGATTTATCCACACAACCAGTGCTTTCATTTTGACCCCAACCCTAATCTCAGGTTCTGTGACTTTTAAAAGCTTCTGAGTATGGCTACCAGCAACAACTCTACTTTTGTTTTTTCCCTTTCTTAAACTCTCAAGCTGTAATGGAGATGTAGGGGGGATTAACTTAAGACATACTGTATATAATAGGATGACATACATGAGGCTATAATGGGATGGTACACATGAGGCTACCTAAGACGTATATAATAGGATGACGCATTTAAGGGTACTAAGATGTATATAATAGAATGACATACATGTGACTACCTGAGACACATATAACAGGATAATATACATAAAGCTACGTAAGACATATATAATTTTATTATTATACAGGATTTATATAGCACCGACAGTTTACGCAGCGCTTTACAACTTGAGGGTAGACATTAGAACTAAAAATACAATTTAATACAGTAGGACTCAGAGAGCCCTGCTTGTTAGAGCTTACAATCTAAGAGGTAGGATAAAGAGATACAAGAGGTAATAACTATGGGAAATGTCTGATAGAGAAATTAAATGTACAGTTGTTAGGTGGGAGCCAGATAGCCTTCTCTGAAGAGATGAGTTTTCAGGAATCGTCTGAAAGTGGACAAAGTAGGAGATAGTCGGACAGATTGGGGTAGAGCATTCCAGAGAATGGGAGAGGCTCGGGAGAAGTCCTGGAAGCGAGCATTGGAGGAAGTGACAATGGAGCTAGAGAGCAGTAGGTCTTGGGAGGAACAAAGACAATGATTTGGTTGGTATTTCGATACCAGGTTAGTGAGGTAGCTGGGGGCCAAGTTGTGGATGGCTTTGTAAATTATTGTTAGTATCTTGAATTTAATTTGTTGGTTGAGTGGCAGCCAATGGAGGAATTGGCAGAGGGGAAGCAGACGCCGATGGGTTTGTAAGGTGGATGAGCCTGACAGCAGCATTCATGATGGACTAAAGGGGGGATAGCCTATTTAAAGGTAAGCCAATGAGGAGGGATTTGCATTAGTAACGGCGAGAGATGACCAGGGAGTGATTTAGAAGCTTTGTGGTGTCGTTGGTTAGAAAGGGGCATATCTTGAAAATGTTGCAGAGCTTGAGGTGTCAAGCTTTGGACAGCGATTGGATGTGGGGCCGAAACATAGTTCAGAGTCCAGGATTATACCTGGGACCTAGGCATGGGGGGACAGGTTGATAGTTGCGCCGTTGATTTTGACAGACAAATCAGGGGAAAAGGCACGTGGGGGAGGAAATATCATGAAGTTGGTTTTGGATAGATAACATGATGACATACATAAGGCTACCTAAGATATATACGATTAGGATGATAAGGAGGAGGATAAGTGAGTACACCCCTAAGTGAAAATGTCCAAACTGGGCCCAAATGTCAATAGTTTGTGTGGCCACCACTATTTTCCAGCACTGCCTTAACCCTCTTGGGCATGGAGTTAAACAGAGCTTCACAGGTTGCCACTGGAGTCCTCTTCCACTGCTCCATGACGACATCACAGAGCTGGTGGATATTAGAGACCTTGCGCTCCTCCACCTTCTGTTTGAGGATGCTCCACAGATGCTCAATAGGGTTTATGTCTTGAGACATGCTTGGCCAGTCCATCACCTTTACCCTCAGCTTCTTTAGCAAGGCAGTGGTAGTCTTTGAAGTGTGTTTGGGGTCGTTATCATGTTGGGATACTGCCCTGCAGCCCAAACTCCAAAGGGAGGGGATCATGCTCTGCTTCAGTATGTCACAGTACATGTTAGCATTCATGGCTCCCCTTAATGAACTGTGTGCCGGAAGCACTCATGCAGCCCCAGACCATGACACTCCCACCACCATGCTTGACTGTAGGCAAGACACACTTGTCTTTGTACCCCTCACCTGGTTGCCACCACACACACACTTGACACCATCTGAACCAAAAAAAATTATCTTGGTCTCATCAGACCACAGGATATGGTTCCAGTAATCCATGTCCTTAGTCTGCATGTCTTCAGCAAACTGTTTGCGGGCTTTCTTGTGCATCATCTTTAGAAGAGGCTTCCTTCTGGGACAACAGCCATGCAGACCAATTTGATGCAGTGTGCGGCGTATGGTCTGAGCACTGACAGGCTGACCCTCCACCCCTTCAACCTCTGTAGCAATGCTGGCAGCACTCATACATCTATTTCTCAAAGACAACCTCTGGATATGACGCTGAGCACGTGCACTTAACTTCTTTGATGGACCATGGCGGGGCCTGTTCTGAGTGTAACCTGTCCTGTTAAACCACTGTATGGTCTTGGCCACCATGCTGTAGCTCAGTTTCAAGGTCTTGGCAATCTTCTTATAGCCTAGGCCACCTTTACCTAGAGCAACAATTCTTTTTTTCAGATCCCCAGAGAGTTCTTTGCCATGAGGTGCCATGTTGAACTTCCAGCGACCAGTATGAGAGAGTGAGAGCGATAACACCAAATTTAACACACTTGCTCCCCATTCAAATCTGAGACCTTGTAACGATAACGAGTCACATGACACCGGGGAGGGGAAATGGCTAATTGAGCCCAATTTTGACATTTTCACTTAGGGGTGTACTCACTTTTGTTGCCAGCGGTTTAGACATTAATGGCTGTGTGTTGAGTTATTTTGAGGGAACAGCAAATTTACACTGTTATACAAGCTGTACACTCACTAGTTTACATTGTAGCAAAGTGTCATTTCTTCAGTGTTGTCACATGAAAAGATATAATAAAATATTTACAAAAATGTGAGGGGTGTACTCACTTTTGTGAAATACTGTATAAAATAGCATGACATACCTGAGGCTACCTGGGACATATAGGATGACATACATGAGACTACTTAGGACCTCTAGGTTGACATACTGTGCATGAAGCCACCAAGAACATATGGGATATGATACTATCTATGATATATAGAGTGACATACGTGAAGCTACCTAGGACATATAGGATGACATATGTGAGAATACCTAGGTCCTAGGACATGTATAGGATGATATACGTGATGCTTGCTGGGACAAACAAGATAACATAGGTAAGACTACCTCTAACATATAATGACATACATGAGGCTACCATCACAATTTATAAAAGGATGACATACAGTACATAACACTACTTGAGATATACAATATAATTGAATGACAAACATATATTAGGATACATGAGGCAACCTAAGATATATATAGTAGGATGCCATTCTGTACATGGGGCTTTCTTAGGATGTATGCAACTAGAATGACATACATGAGGCTACCTAGGATATAGAGGGTGACATAGGCGAGGCTGCCTAGAACATAAAGGATGACATACATAACACTACTTAGGACATCTAGGATGACATGCCTGAGCTACCTAGGACATTTAGAAAAACATACATGAGACTATCTGGATATATAGGGTGACATACAAATGACTGCCTAGGACATATAAGATGACATATGTGAAGCTACCTAGAACAAACGAGGAAAACACAGGTGAGGCTACCGAGGACATATAGGACAACATACGTGAGACCATGAAAGTCATTTAGGATGACATACTGTACATAAGACTACCTGGACATACTGAATATAATAGAATGATGTACTTGTGTTCATTTATATTGGAATGTATTTTGTCAAAAATAATAAAAATGTAAAGTTTAAAAAAAAAATAGAATGATGTACACATATAATAGGATGACAGACATGAGACCATGTAGGACATATAGGATTACATATGCAAGACTACCTAGGACATATAGGCTGACATACCTGAGACCACCTAGGATATTTAGGATGGCATACATGAGACTACCTAGGAAATCTAGGATGACATACATGAGGCTACCTAGGACATCTAGGATGACATGCATGAGCTACCAAGGGCATTTACAGTAACACATGAGACTACCTGGATATATAGATTGACACAAGTGAGGCTACCAAGGACATACGTGAGGCTACCTAGGACATATAGGATGACATAAATGAGGCTACCTAGGACATAAGAAATGGCATCTGTAAGAGTACCTAGGACATGTAGGAGGATGTATGTGAGGTCACCTAGGACATATGACGTACATGAGACCGCTAGGACATAGAAGATGACATATGTGAAGCTACCTAGGACATATACGCTGACACAGGTGAGGCATGTGGACATATGACATACATCAGACCACCTACAACATACTGTATAAAATAGAATGATGTACATATATAATAGGAAGACAGACATGAGACCACGTAGGATATATAGGATTACATGTGAGATTACCTAGGACATATAGGATGACATAACTGAGACCACCTAGGTAGGACTTTTAGGATGACATAAATGAAGCTATCTTTGACATAAAGAATGACATTTTTAAGAGTACCTAGGACATATAGGATGACAAATGTAAGAGTACCTAGAACATATGACATACACAATGCCACCTAGACATATAGGATGACATATGTAAGAGTACCTAGGACATACATGATGCTACCATGACATATGTAAGAGGACATAGGACATACATGATGCTACCTAGACATATAGGATGACATATGTAAGAGTACCTAGGACATACAACATACATGATGCTACCTAGACATATAGGATGACATATGTTAGAGTACATGGGACATATAACATACACAATGTTACCTAGACATATAGGATGACAAATGTTAGAGTACATAGGGCATATAACATACATGATGCTACCTAGACATATAGGCTGACATACATAAAACCTCCAAGGACATATATAATAGGATGGTATACATAAGACTATCTAGGACATGTATATGAGCTATGATATATAAGATGACATATGTGAGACTCCCAGGTCATAAAGGATAGTTTACATGAGACCACCTAGGATATATAGGATGCCAGGTGTGAGATAACAAGGACATATGGGATCATATAGTAGGATGACACATAGATGAGAGGATGCCAGTCATATAGTGTACGGTGGTGCTGTGAGAGGTGAGATCACGTAGTGTAGATCTATAGGCGGTAGGGGTGAGTGCGATGGAGAGGTGGTATAGATCTATAGGCGGTAGGGGTGAGTGTGATGAGGATAGAAGGTTTAGTATAGTGTAGAGGTCAGTGAAGTATCCGGGAATAGTGTACCTCCAGCCCCCTGGAATGGTAGGCTCCTCCTCTCACACAGTGAACAGGCTGGAGGTGTTTCATTTCCTCCCAGGACACGTTTGTGTTGTCTCTCCATTCTTCCAGGGAGACACGGAGCCGACACAGGGGCTTCCCATGTCCACACACATAAGACTGCTCTGTGCCGCCCTCCTCCATCATGACTCCTCTATGTGTTTCTTCTTCTCCCGCAGCCCTTGCTGGAGGACAGGCAGACGTGGGAAGAGAACGGACTGGTGCAGAGAGTGAGAGAAGAGGTAAGATGCCCGCCCGAGGTGTGCTCCTTGTCCTCTCTACCTGTTGCTGCACAAACTTCACTGCCGGGGACATGGACGGGCTCCTCTGTCCTCCTCAAACTTTACTACACAGTTCTCATGTCTACCTGTGTCTTACAAGACACACGGCTTCTGATGGCACCAAGTGTAGGGGACATGCATGACTCACACAGGGAGCAAAGCTTCGGTCACCCCAATTCTATCCTTCTAGGTTAATAGAACCTGTCTATAGTGCCGGGAAGGGGACACTCATCCTTGTCTTCCCAATAATGGAGCTCATTTCCTCCCTGTCCTCTCCGGGAATACATCACTTCATCTATTTCACCAACACTACTGTCCATCTCCTCTCCAAAACTTCCTTAACTCTTTAGGTGGGCTTGTGTGAGTTACTAGTGCGTCATTATCTGATCGATAGCAGGCTTACTATTGGAATAATACAAGCATCACTTTCACACACTGTCCACATGAATGTCATTGTGTTCTGGTAGAGGGAAGATGGAAACATGAAAGTTACACATCTGGTTCTTGTCTATACACAGTATATATGGGAATTACACTGAATTTCAATAGGTGGATGCAGCAAATATTTCAAAGTTACTTCTTGTGTCCGATTTATTTTAAGGAGCACAATTGGATTGGTCAGTGTATCCAGTGTATGTATGAATATATATATATATATATATATATATATATATATATATATATATATATATATATATATATATATATATATATATATATATATATATATATATCCATACACACACACACCAGCCAGATGTATTTCCCAAATGGAATTATACACAAGCAGTAACTTTCAAATGTGTGCTTCTTCCACCTACTGTGACCTAATGTCATTCAGATATCTATCTATCTATCTATCTATCTATCTATCTATCTATCTATCTATCTATCTATCTATCTATCTATCTATCTATCTATCTATACACCAACCAGACTTGTTCCTCAAAAGGAACCAGACACAAGGAGCACCTTTCCAAAGTTTGCTTCTTCCATCTACTGGAACTCAACTCGCTCTAGCTCTCTGTCTCTGTCTCCCTCTCTCTCTCTCTCTCTCTCTCTCTCTCTCTCTCTCTCTCTCTCTCTCTCTCTCTCTCTCTCTCTCTCTCTCATTCTCTCGCTCTATCTATCTATCTATCTATCTATCTATCTATCTATCTATCTATCTATCTATCTATCTATCTATCTATCTATATCATTGAGTTCCAGTATATGGAAAAGGCAAACAATGGAAAGGTACTCCTTGTGTTTGGTTTCTTTTGAGGAACATGTCTGGTTGGTGTGTATTTATTTATTTATTTATGACATTAGGTCCTAGTAGGTGGAAGAAGCACACATCTGAATCTGGTGCAGTTGTGCATGGTGGCCATTTAGATTCTAACTTCAGCTTGTTCAATTAATACAACTTGAAAGTTGATTGGTTTCTAGGCAGAGCTGAACCAGATTTTGCACTCTCCAGTTTTAGTAATTTAACTCCCTTGTGTCTGATTCTTTTGAGGAATACATTTGGTTGGTATGTATAGTCAAGAAGGGAAAATCCTTTTTCGTTTTCTTCATTATCGGTCTGGTTGTTCTGCGTGTTCTTGCTTTCATTCTATCTTGAAGAATGTTACTGCGTCTATTTTCATACACAGTCAGATACGAGTCCATTCTCACAGTTATCGTCTATATGAAGTATGCATATTTTAGGGACGTCATTTCAGACTGAAGAGGGTATGGAGGGTTTTTTCCAGCCAGTGAAGCAATGGAAAAATGTGTGTGTAGCGTCTGTTTATAGTTTCTTACGCACATGGGCCATCTGCACACAAGGAGAGTATCTCTAAACAAACTCTGTAATCTCCTCTCCAGGTCTCAAAATGGGCTCGATTGAACAAGAGGAACAGGAGAAGCACAGGCAGAAAAAGACAGCACGAGGAAGAATTTAACAATCAGGTAAAATACAATTACATCTCATTGCTTCTCTTTTTTTTTTTGCTTTTCTGTTTTGTTTTTTTTCTGTTGTTTTATAATGCCCTTAAAAGTTTTATATGGATCAGTTACTACTGTTCCCTTATAAGCTAAAGTATATTTTCAGTGTATTAGAGAAGGAGCTTGTTGGAAGTAACCTGCTGGAAATGCTACAATGCGTCCCCTATTTAATCATCTGTATTCTTTGAAACAATGTGTTTGTAAATCTGAAAGGTAGCAGGTATTATGTGTAAAGATTTCTTGCTTCTTTGTTTTGTTATGATATTTAAGCTGATAAAAGAATATAGTTTTGTTTGTTTTTTTTACATTTGTACAGTTTGCTACTTTTTGCAGTGTGTAGTATAAGTCGGAAAGATTTGCTGTTTTATTCATTTTGCACTGTTTGTGTTTTTAAATCTCTGGGCTAGTTGTATGTATTTCTATTTGATAGAGATCATTTACAGTTTTATTATGTGTACATGACTTAGATTCCTTTAATTCATATCTGTCGTTTGCCAAAATTTCAGCCAACGTGCGGGGCCTCAAAACAGCAGCCAAAGTCTCCAGAAGCATGCTTTGCTACTTTCATGTATTCTTTTTTGTTACAAAAATATAAAGTAGGCAATCTTGGATTTCACTAGAAGGCAGTGAATAATTTTGGCCTGCGTTCTGAAAACTCTGTTTATTTTTGAATGTCTTGGCATTAGCTTTCTTTTTCTGTTTTCTTTTTCTCCACAATAGCTGCTACTTCCTGCAGTTTTAGCCCCTTTTGTGATTTAGTGTTTGTTGCATGATGTATGTGACACACCAGGATAATATTTCACTCCCAAGCCTCAACCTTCCTGACAGGTAGAGCGGAGATTTATTCTCTGCATCTAGACTTCAATATAATGGGGCACGTTAAAGTTAAAAGGCATGTTGAGGTTAGGAACAATATTGCCACTGTTTAAAGTAGTACAAAAAAATTCCACAAAAGAATACAAAGGACAGTGGAGCAAAGGAAGCAATGGCAACCAATCAGAATAAGTAAACTAAAAGCTGAATTCTGATTGGTCCCTCTCCTGCAGTTTACATTTAAACTAGACATGGTCAACCATGCAACTGTTGTGGAACAACAAGTCACAAGGTGTCCTGCCAGCCAAAAGCCTGAAGGTCGTGCTGTTAGTTTACCAATAGATAGAAGGCTGGAGGTTTCCCAAGGGACAGTTAGTGTAGGTTTTATACTTCATAGTCTGCCTTTAGCAGGTTTGAATAGGAAGTGTGAACATTTTCCAATATAATAATTTTCATTTACTGTATTAAAACTATTTCTTTGTTCATGTACAAATGTGTTATAATGTCCAGCATGCCATCTGGAGCAGATGTTTGATGATTTTGGAAGCCCATCATCTGCAGAATGTAAATATCTATACGTGGACTTTTTCAAAGGATGTTCATAATATGATCTGTTCATAATAAACGGATTTTTTTTTTTTTGTGATGACGCAAAGTCCACTTTAATTACATAATTCATAACGTATGTGATCCCAGAAGGGAAAAAAACAAAAGTTGTTTAGTTAAAACTTTATAAGAATGGAAGGGTTACTATAACAAGCTTAATAGAATATTTCATTTCTTGGTTAACCTTTCCAGGTTTTTAAGGAATTCATGAATTGATGAACAGTACAGCCAGTGTAAACGTGATGGAAAAAAAAAAAATTTTATTATGTCAAATTTACGTTTAATTTCTGGGTTAGCTTTTCCAGGTTTTTAATGAATTCATGAATTGCTGAACAGTACAGTCAGTGTAAATGATATGGAAAAAAAACACCTTTTTTTTATTATGTCGAATTTACATTTAATTTCTGGGTTAGCTTTTTCAGGTTTTTACAGAATTCATTAATCACGTAAAAAAAAGCCAAATGTGATTGGGGGGGGGGGGTATTATGTCGAATTTGTGTTTAAATTTCTGGGTTAGCTATTCCAGGGTTTTAAGGAATTCCTAATTTCTGAACAGAACAACAGTCAAATTACTGCAGCTAGTTTAAATGTGATTAAAAAAAATCCCCAAAAACTTTTTTTTCTATTACGTCGTTGACTTTTTTTTACCATGTTTTAATCCCCAATAACGTACTTTCGCTGGGAATGTTGCAAGCTAAATGTAAAAAGCAGGAAACAGTGGCGGCCATTGCAACTATCCACTGCCATCTGTAGTTGGTCAGTTTTTTCTGAGGACTCAAACACAACAGGGAGGCTGGTGCGCAGCCCCGAGCATTTACAACAGAGAACAGCAGATTAAAGCAACATAATGAAGTGCTTTTGGTCTAGAGCAGACTCAAAGATGTGCAATTAAAAGTTTAAAACCTCCATTACTTGCTCCCTGTCTAAGTCATTTCCTCTTCAACAATAATTAGATCTGTGCTGGTGTAGTTGTTATCACTCTCTAACATCCCTCCTTTCAGTGAGGCACCTCTCATCATTTTCAGGAACAACTTTTATCCTGGGATATCTAAATAGCCTTAACCCCTATGCCATAGAGGGGGCTGATCTGAGCTTCTTAGAAATCATTATCTCCCTCTGTTCTACCAGATTTGGCGGAATTATAGCAGTCAGTAGCACATGTAGCATTTTCTGCTAATCCACCCTTCCCTTGCTACAGTAAATATCATTCTTGGCTGTTATATGTTAAGTAAAAGAACAGTTGAAACAAAATGGGGCTTTTTTTTGCACATTAATACTTTTTTATAACTTTATATATATATATATATATATATATATATATATATATATATATATATATATATATATATGTATGTATATGTATATATATATATGTATATATATATATATATATATATATATATATATATAAAATATGTGTATATATATATATATATATATATATATATATATATATATAAAATATGTGTATATATATATATATATATATATATATATATATATATATATATAAATATGTATATATATATATATATATATATATATATATATATATATAAAATATGTGTGTATATATATATATATATATATATATATATAATATGTGTGTGTATATATATATATATATAATATGTGTGTATGTATATATATATATATATATATATATATATATATATATATATATATATATATATAATATTTATCTAAACAGGCAAATAGCATACAGAGACAAGGTGACCATACCAATTAGCAATTCGCGTCATAGTGCGGCAAAGAGCTAAACAGGCTGTTCCATGTCACCAATACAAAATACAGAAAGAAAAATGTAAAAAAATAAAATTATAAATACCAGGCAAAAAGTAGCACATATGCAGACTAGGGATCTGAAGTGTCGTGAGCAAAAATGGTGGCTAACAGCAAGCCTACCAGTATAAAAAAGCCATATCAGGAGGGTAAAAGACCTCCTTTTCATACCTTTTTTAACATTTAAATAGTAGATTTGGATGGGTTTTTTTTTAAGTTTGTTTTAATTACATATCAATATTGATAGCCGTTAACTAAAATGTATTTGAGCAATGGTAGGACATTCTGTTTACGAGTAATAACAGAATTATGTGAGCCAATTTTCCTTTTGTGACTTTAGTTCAATATATTGGCATAGATTTTACAGCCCCTTCTTGTCATTTTTATTGGCCAGCTCTTGGACAGTAATTAGCAACTTGTGATCACGCTGGTCATAATAGAACTAGGCCATTAAGAGCTGGTTACGACTTCCTAGCAAGGTGCGGGTGATTTCATATCCTAAACTGTTCTCCGCTCACAACATGTGCTTGTTCACGCATGGTGTCTGCAGGAAAATATCACATTGTTATTATTGTGACTTGTGTTCATTTAGATGTAGTTGTTATTTTGTAAATAGATGAGTTCTCCCATTACAAAGTATCCGTAATATATAAATGGCTGCTTAGTGGTGTGCTTTCCATAATGCACATTGGATAGAGAGAACACCATGCGTTCACACAATGATCTGGACAATGTTGTCTTTGTTTGAGCAGTTGGTAAAGTTTTAATGGATTACTGTATGTAGGGTGTTATTTTAGGTATGCACTCTCAGACTTCATGGCAATCATGTAATAGAGATATTTGGCCGGAGATATAAAGAACTTGTCTCATTATTTTTAAGGGAGTCTAGGAGGTATTAAGAAGATTTAAATTTGTGAAGACTCAAAGCCTTTTCAACTACACAGACACAAAGAGATTGCTGCAACAAACAACTAGTGTGTGCTAAGGGCAAGATAGGAACATTTTACTAGTTGTGTAGCTCAGAAAAAGCTGAAACTTTTTTTTTCCTAGAAGTTAGCAGTTGGCAAAAAATAAGTCGCAGATCCTTGCAGTTTCACTGCTGTTTTACATATCTTTTATATGCTTTACTAAATGCAAAGAGTATTGTACAGTTACTACTAGCTTATTTTGCCTTCAGATTGCTGCTCATTTAAAATACGATATTTTTAAAATGTTACATTATAAGCAGGGTAATATAAGCTTTAAGTCCTTTAAATGTAGGCTATATTTTGAATAGTGGGCGGTCCTCAATCTGCTGGCAGATCAGCATAGGCTAAATATATGGGGTGAAAGGCTGAAAAATCTAGATTTAAAAACAAAAACAAAAAAAATTAAATAGTTTATTTACTAAAGGAGTACAGGCTCTTCTCTCAGTAAAATGCACTATATTGTCAAAAGTATTGTCACGCATATGTACTTTAATTGCATCCCAGTCTTAGTCTGTAGGGTTCAATATTGAGTTGGCCCACCCTTTACAGCTATAACAGCTTCAACTCTTCTGGGAAGGTTGTTCACAAGGTTTAGGAGTGTGTCTATGGGAATGTTTGACCATTCTTCAAGAAGTGCATTTGTGTGGTCAGACACTGATGTAGGATGAGAAGGCCTGGCTTGCAGTCTCCACTCATCCCAAAGGTGTTCTAACAAGTTGAGGTCAGGACTGTGCAAGCCAGTTAAGTTCTTCCACCCCAAACTTGCTCATCTATGTCTTTATGGACCTTGCTTTGTGCACTGGTCCAAATTATTTGGTGGAGGGGGGATTATGGTGTGGGATTATTTTTCAGGGGTCGGGCTTGGCCCCTTAGTAGTTCCAGTGAAGGGAACGCTTAAGACGTCAGCATACTAAGATATTTTGGACAATTTTTGCTCCCAACTCCGTGGGAACAATTTGGGGATGGTCCCTTCCTGTTCCAACATGACTGCACACCAGTGCACAAAGCATAAACCACCTTTGGGATGAATTAGAGTGGAGACTGCGAGCCAGGCCTTCTCGTCCACATCAGTGCCTGACCTCACTAATGCACTTCTGGAAGAATGTTCAAACATTCCCATAGACACACTCCTAAACCTTGTGGACAGCCTTCCCAGATAAGTTGAAGCTGTTATAGCTGCAAAGGGTGAGCCAACTCAATAATTGAACCCTACGGAGTAAGACTAGGATGTCATTAAAGTTCATGTGTGTGTAAAGGCAGGAGTCCCAATACTTTTGACAATATAATGTAGATGTTTACTTTGGAAAGTGAATGTTGCAGAATGAGGTAAAGCTGTGTTCACTTTGAACACCCAGTCATGTGTAAGGGAAACCTAACTTGTATCTATGGTCACTATTTAAAATCATAGTTTCTTTTTCACATTGTATTTCAATTATTTCTAGCCTGCTATTATTAATCTTATATATCTTTAAGATTGCAAACATACTTTGTGAAGACCCACAAAACATTTAGTTCCTTGAATTCTGTAACTTGTATTGACCAAGCCCTGTGAGTTGGCACTGCTGTGTCACATATTTCACAGAGTCTTCTGAACTACAGAGGTGCTGCCAGGAGGAGTTTCAGGAGGTGGAGTCAGTACAGGAATCGCTGCTTGCAGACAGCAAAATACTTCACCTCTTGAAACTCCTTTTCTCATGGTACCTTACTGGCGCTAGCAGTGATTCCTGTACTACCTGTGCTTTTTCTCAGCACCTCTTTAGTTCAGAAGGCAGGCTCTGTGAAATGTGTGCCACAGTAGTACCTACAGACAGGGCATCATTCATATGTGGTGCAGAACTGAAGTAAATAAACGTGTTGGGATATTCACAAAGTACATTTAAAAACTCAAAGATGGATCAGATTATTAGGAGTAGGCTAGAAATAATTGAAATACGATGTGGAAATGTAATTTCCACATCGTAATTATCCAAATACCTAATTTTTCATTTTGACAATAGATACACTTTAAAAACACTTTGCAAAAAGAATTCACATTGTGAAGTAAGCACACAACAATTTTAGCAGGGGCCAATTCAAATATATCAATTGCAGTGTGTTGCAGTAACTATAATGCATGTTATCCCACCAAGTTAACCTATCAAATATATGTATGTGCTTTGCAGTGCTGTTCAATTTCAATGGCACCCTAGCACACTTAGGTAACTAACCACCCCAATGTTGCAGCTTAACATGTGTTGTGGTTTGTTGCATCAAAAAATAAGGTGCATGTCTGACTTTTTTTGTGTGCTCTAAAATGTTGGCAGCCCTTTAAAATTAATGGAGTGCCTTAAAGTGAATGTAAACCTGATTTTTTTTTAATTAAGGCTGGTACCTTTTAGAGTATAGGATCTCATGTCATATGTGCCCAGTCTTGCCGCAAAGAGTTAATCCAGCTCTGAGCAATCCTCTTATCTTTTTTCAGTAAGATAAAAACAGACACACCAGAAATAGGTGTCCATTTCTTCCCCCTTGCTGTGACTGACAGGTGATTTCCTTATCTCATGCACAAGTGTGAGAGAGGCATTCTGTGTACTTCACATCCCCCCTCCTTTTTTCTCCATCTCTCCCAGGATAGGCTGCTCCACACCTCAGCATGATTGGGCATGCTGACATCATGTGGTGCCTTTCCTGGGTTTTGACTGGATGTTAGTGATCATGGGCATAATCCACAAGACCAGCAGAAGTTCACTGTAAGAATTACACAGGAGAAAATATATGTTGCCAAGGAGAGTGTAGAGGTAGGCGGGGAGTCTACTGGTGTCACGACCCCGCCCACCGAGCTTCAGACAACAGACACGCCCACAGAATCCGGAGTTTTGCAGGGCTACAAACAGAAAAAGGGGAGGTATTTGACAGGTAAGGATACATGCAGGAGGCATGTATATCCTCAGAGATAAGCACCATGTCAGTAGTTTAGCAATGATGAGAGTGGGTTTACATCCACTTAAAGGTGTTGGTTCATCTTTTCAGAAAAAATAAAAAGGTGAACTAACACGATACCCCCCCCCCCCCAACCTGGAAAGGTGTGACAGGGCTCATATTCAACTCCAATGAGTTAGAATTTATGTATGGATCACTGGAAAGATGAGTTATCTTGCTACATGTGGGGAGATCATCATGCTTGCACTTTACTATAAATAAAGATGTTTGTGAATGAATGGATCTCCTGAGTGTCTGATCATGCTACATCATGGATGCTGCTGCCAAACTCATCCACCTTACCAATCGCTCTGTGTCTGCTACTCCTCTCTGTCAATCCCTCCACTGGCTTCCACTCACCCAACTAATTAAATTAAAAAAACTAACAACTACTTACAAAGCCATCCACAATTTAGCCCCCCGCTACATCACTAGCCTAGTCTCAAAATATCAACCTAATCATTCTTTTCGTTCCTCTCAAGACCTCCTGCTCTCTAGCTCCCTCGTCACCCCCTCCTTTGCTCGCCTCCAGGACTTTTCCAAAGCCTCTCCAATCCTATGTAACTCCTTACCCCAACCTGTCCAACTATCTCCTAATCTATTAGCTTTTAGGTGATCCCTATAAAACCCTCCACTTCAGAGAAGCCTACCCTGCCCACACCTAACAACTGTATTTTCGTTTTCTCCATCGGTTCATCCCCCACAGTTATTACCTTTTTGTTTCACTAGACCCTCCCTTCTAGATTGTAAGCTCTAACGAGCAGGGCCCTCTGATTCTTCCTGTATTGAATTGTATTGTAACTGTACTGTCTGCCCTCATGTTGTAAACCGTTGGTGCTATATTAAACCTGAATAATAATAATAATGATCTTTGGAAATTCTTGTGTGAACACCAATTAACTAATATTTTTAAAAGCAATTGCATGCAAGTAGTGAAAATTCTCTAATAATGTAGCTATGATAATGTCAGTAAATCCACTCTGCCTAGTTTTGTGTAATCCACCACATCTAGAATCCTTCACATGGTCTCTGGGAGTGTACTTCCTGAGGCCTTTGCAGTGTAACCTCCTGTATCACCAATCTATATCATTCAGGTTACTTCTAATTCTGACATTTTTATTTACACTGATCTGGGAATCCTTCTCCATCACAAGCAGCATCTCCAGACAACCAACAAAAGGGAGGAGGGTGGACTGGTGCATCAAAACAGGCTGTGCTCCCTATATGTATTTCAATTTTTTTCTAATTTGACATTAACATGGATATAAAATCAGCTGCTTGTCATTTGCTATTATGCAACTTACTACTGTGTGCATGCAATGTTACCTTATCACCAAACAAAAAGGCCAATTAGCAGCTTACCCCTCCCGTACCTCCTGTACTGCTGAATGCTACTTCACTGAAGAAGTTTCTTCTAAAACTGAAACTTCAAAGAATGTCAGTGTTCTACGTTCTCCACTGTGAGTTGTGTTTCCATACACCAACCCTGACCCTAAATCTTCCCAACTATAGGAGCACAACAGGATCACCCAGTGATTCCTCTTCTGCTTTAAAAGGTACAGCTTTTATTGGGACTTTTACTTAGCTGCATATAGGGGTTTATTTACTAAAGGCAAATCCACTTTGCACTAGAAATTGCACTGAAAGTGCACTTGGAAGTGCAGTCACTGCAGATCTGAGGGGGACATGCAAGGAAAAAAAAAAAAACAACATTTTAGCTTGCACATGATTGGATGATAAAATCAGCAGAGCTTCCCCCCATTTCAGATCTTCCCCTCAGATCTACAGTGACTGCACTTCCAAGTGCACTTGTAGTGCAAAGTGGATTTCCCTTTAGTAAATCAACCCCAATGTGTTAAATATGTTGTTTAACATCCATTCTTTCTTTTTTTCTTTTTTCCTCTACTTTTTAAAGTATTATTGAAGATTTCATTTAATCCTTCAAAAACAAATGTCATTCTTGTGGAAACCTAGGAGGTCTTCTGTGGGTATTACTTTATGACCTAAAGAGGTGTCATTTCCTTTACAATGTCATTATGAAGATCAATATTTAGTTTTTTAGTTGTAAGTTGTTCCAAATGGAAATGTGACACCATGTGATGAGGGTGAGTAGAAAGGTTTGAAGAGCAAACACAAAGTCTGATCAATCGCTTAGCCATTAGATACTTTGTATAATTTATTTATGCTAACTTGGCATTCAGGACGTGATTTTCAGAACACAGTTTAGAAGCAAATTAAGCCGAAAATTTTCTTCAAGTGATTGAAGAACTGAACAGGTGTTTACTCTATTAACACCGTTCTACAGATTTCTATAGAAAGGTGCTTTTCATTGCGGTAATTTATAAAACGAAATCTTGCTGTTATTTGATGGGATGGAGATACCTAGCCATGTGCTGAGCTTTCTGTTCATGTCAAACATTGCTTGATCCCGTTGAGAGAACATCAAAAGATGATTTGCATTTTCTTTTTTTTGTTATGGTCATTCTCTGAGTAGGGAAAGATGATTATTTTATGGTGCTACATGAACGTCTACTACTAGTGCTTCTGATTGCTTCTTGATTCCTGGTCAGCAATCATTGCCTCTTTGAAGCTCTTATTATAATGTGTGATCGAAAATAAACAATGCATTATGGTACAATGTCAGCAGACATAATTGATAGATTTAAAGGTACACTTTAGTCCAAACTGAGAGCTATGCCTTGAAATGTACACTAGGGAGTCACAGCCCACTTACTCATGACTTCTGTTTCTCCTCCAGATGTAGCTGTAATGTACCTGACCATTCAGCTACTTAAAATCCCCTTGTTGCCCATAATCATTGTAGAATGCAGGCAATGCGTGTGCCTTGCTGTCTTTCACACAGCTATTAGGATGAGTTGCACAGCTTAAAATCATGTATTTGGAAGCTGGTACTCCACCTAACAACACGTGGTGAGAGTAGCAGAGAGGTACATGTGGGGCCTATTGAGTCATTGGGGTTGATTTACTAAACGCAAATAGGCTGTTGACTTTGCAAGGGAAGTTGCACTGTGCAAGGAAATTTTCCCCAGAGCTTAGTGAATGTGGTGAGTTTCACTTTGCAAAAAATACCCAATCAGGTGCAAGGAAAATAATTTTTGCACAGTGGCAATATTTTTGTTTGATGCCATTTACTATGCTCTGATATCACTTATTGTTTGCAGTTGCCCTTTAAGAGAGAACTCTGCTAAACACAATTTGGATCTAACCACAACGTAGTATAGTAACCCAGTTCCTGTTCTCCATACTGCTTATAATAAAGGAATGTGCAGGAAATCAGAAAAATGAGAGTATGTGTGAACTTTCTCCTTCTGAGATGTCTAGCCCACAATGCCATAGGAGCTTGGTCCCTTTCACACGGCCTGAATCTGTTTTTTTTTCTCAGCAGGGGATCTGTCTGCTGATCCCCTACTGAGCTCAGCGGAGCGGCTGGATGACAGGTCCGTGTCCGCTCCACTTATGCAGAGTGGACACAGACACAGCCCGTTCTGCTCTATAGGTAGTCAAATGTAAACAGACCGGCTGTCCGTTTACACCCGACTGCCCTCCGATCTGGTTTAGACAGATGGAGGGAAATGGATCCTCTTCTGTTTCTTTGTTGCCAGATTGGATCGGACTCGAAGGTAGCCGGGTGTAAACGGACACAAGTCCGTTTACATCCGACTGCCCGCAGGGGAGAATGGAGGGCCTGAAAAACAGACAGCCGGTCCCAATCGGACCTCACTTTGAAAGGGGCCTTAGCCATACTCTGTTCTGTGTACAACTTTGTCATCCATGTGCTATAGTGAAGGATGGGCACAGCCACAAAAAAATCAGAAAGGTTTGGAATCAGGTTTTCTTTTTTATTGCTGTTTGTGTCTTATGCCCCGTACACACAATCGGACATTGATCGGACATTCTGACAACAAAATCCATGGATTTTTTCCGACGGATGTTTGCATACACACGGTCACACATAGTTGTCGGAAAATCCGATCGTTCTGAACGCGGTGACGTAAAACACGTACGTCGGGACTATAAACAGGGCAGTAGCTAATAGCTTTCGTCTCTTAATTTATTCTGAGCATGCGTGGCACTTTGTGCGTCAGAATTGTCCACATACGGTCGGAATTTACGCGAAAGGATTTTGTTGTCGGAAAATTATATAGCCTGCTCTCAAACTTTGTGTGTCGGAAATTCCGATGGAAAAAGTCTGATGGAGCCCACACATGGTCGGAAATTCCGACAACAAGCTCCAATCGCACATATTTCGTCAGAAAGTCCGACCGTGTGTACAGGGCATTACAGTTCCAGTGACATCCATTTCCCTTGTTTTTGTCCTAGTGTCAAAGAGGCACAATGGGAGGGAATTCCTCCATAAGGTCATACATAGATGGCAAAAAAAAAAAATGGACAGGAATTCTAACTTTCCCCGCTCTATCCAGAACTAAGAAAAAAATTGGTTGGAGGTTGGACTTTTTTTTTTTGCACTGTCATGCTTGCTTGCTTTACCATTGTCTGTACTTTGCTAGGGTGTTTGCACACGGAAGGACTGCATGCGACTTTTGGCACACTTTAGTCCACAGTAAAACAGTACAAGTCCACCAAATGCAGAGGACCATGCAAGCGTTGACAGTATACATTTCTAAATAAACTATTTACTATGTACAACGTAAATAGATTTCATGGCCATGACAAGTCACCATCTAACACCCATAATACATTGATACAGTTATTAGGAGACAAAAATGTTTCTGACGCACTGGCTGGGAATTATGGGCACTCTCTACAGACAGCAGTATTTTTAAATGGCACTACACAACTCTAATTATAGTTACATTTTTTTTAACATTACACTAATTATAGTTACACTTACATTTTTTTTACTTTTTAAGACCTAACGTTTTAACTCATTACTGAGAGTGAAGGAACAAATAATTTATAACACATAAATATACAGTAAGTAAAGTTTGTTTTTTTACATTTTTTTTATGATATTTGGATTACTTCTGAATGTGTGATGTGTCTTTAAATGCTGTCATGCAGTAGGTTAGCTTTAAAAATGAAGTTCATGTTTTACTACTGTTCTTTGGAAACACTTTTTTTTTTTTTTTTAAACACAACGCTTATTGTGTATTTTTTCACTGTGTGGAAACAATTGAGTGATTTTTAGGCCTTTTCAAGGTCTTAAAGCTGCCATTGTTCTTCTCCAAATAAAGCAAAGTAGGGCACAAGAACAGAATAGACTCGGGTTACAGGTGGAAAAGATTTTGTTTCTTGAAACAGTGAGTAGGGACAGCTGGTTTATAAAAGCCCCCATAGAAGTGCAGGCTGTAAAATCAGAACTACATGTGCCTGTTTTTCCTGTAGCTGTAAACTTGATTCAGGGGGACTAATACTAAATGTATATGGTAGAAGGATGCAGCTGTGAAATATTTTAAGGATACAATGTAAAAATCTGTACACATGCTTATTGTACAACCAGACTAATGTTGGGAGTTTTTCCACAATGTCTGTCTATAGTCCATGGTATACATTATGATGGCATTTTATGGGCATCTTACTGCACTGCTGTTGTTGTGATCTAATAAATGTGAAAGCAAAGCTAAAAATCATTTGGCAGTACATCTACATTTATACAGTTATGCTTTCTTAAATTGTAATACATTCCTTTTTTCTGTTCAGTAGATTACAGAAGTGTTAATCTGCCTGTCAGTATTTATATTGCTGTCTGTGTGCTCTCTGGGCAGATTACCCTTCTATATTTGTCATGGTGACCTCTATCTCCAGTACAGAAAATTACAGGGAATCCAACATTTTAGAGTTGTCACCATAGCAGGAGTTGTGAGGCAATCTTTTAGTGGGGACACCTGAAACAGTGACAACTGTCACTCCCTGTTTTGTCTTTGGGGCAAGAAGGTAATGACAGTTTCCCTAATGGGAAGCAGACAGCTATATTTAAAACTGTATTTAAAAGCTAAATGTGAAGTTTTGTTTATGAGTGAACTTAAAATTATGTTTTTTTTATTTTTACCAGGTATAACAAAAAAAGTTATTGGATTCTCCTGGTATTTCACTCAAGGCTGTAGATGTTTTTAATGTTTTTTTCACTGAATATATATATTTTTAAAGTACCTACTCACAGCAAATTATTTTTGCACTTTGCCATTGTGACTTTTATAAATTGATATGCCAGATTTCCAGAGTCTAAAAATGACTCTAGATTACAGCATTACAGACCCTGCAACAATAACTAAGTTCTGTACCACATGTGCGTAAAAACTAAACATGCCATTCATTAAGGCAGCCCGTTTATTTAGCATAGGTTACCAATGGACAAAAAAACTCCCCTACAGAATATTGTTAATGCAGTGCACCACAATGTATGGCATGTGTGTCATGGTGCACTGCAGCTTGGGTACAATGCCACTTACTGTAGTTGTGTATTTGGGTGTCCTTCTAAATTAATGGCACCACATCAGTTAAAGTGCTGTGCCTTGTGGTATTGCAGGATAAAATGTGCTTTTAACTGCACAGTAGTATATCTTGTAGCTAATCTAAAGTGGTAGAGACTGTTCACTTAGCAAAGTGATTGTTCATGGAGCTTACCAAAGAGGGCAAATCTGAATCCAAACCCAGTCATTTCCAAAGAAAAATAACGACGTGGCATTGTTTTCATTAAAGTGATTGGGTAATTGAAGTTAACACAGCTTCACTTTGGTAAATTAATTCCAGTGTCTTACACATGTTGTTGCCAGAGTGTCAGCAGACTTCGTGGGGTGTACAGCAAGCTTCAAGAACACTATTAAGAGATCGCTTTCCATTTTATTAATGTGAAATGCAAATCTTTCGCAAGTATACATGTATATATACATAATGCCTGAAATAAAACATTCTGCTTCCTGTTTAGTGTAGGAGTCTTTTCAGTTGTTTCCCTTGGGCTACTTCAGCGAACACTCTGTAGGCCTGGATAATCTCACAGACCCTCCCAAAGTTAAGTGGCTTTATATGCATCTGTGCGGCCTTGCTTTTTAAGGTTAGAATGATTCCATTAAAATGCCATTATGCTTTTTGAAAGTGACAGATGGAGTAGATTTTTGTCACATACTTTTCAGCATTCATTTTATCATGTACATTTCAGTAGATGAAGTCTTATTACCAAACTTTATTGGCATATAATTATAAATATATATAAAAATGTTTAATAAAGAAATAGGGAAACATTTGTTGCAGATATGAGAAGTCACAAAACTACCTAGTTATATGTTGTATTTCCAATTTAAAGCTAAACTGGAAATGAGACAAACACTTTTTTTAACAATTTTCTAATTTTGTTGTGCCTGTCTTGTAAGCCAGGTAAGTCTGCAGTGGTCATCAACCCTGTCCTCAGGGCCCACTAACAGGCCAGGTTTTATGTATTACCTTGGGGAGATGCAGACTAGAATACTGCAATCACTGAGCAGCAAATGAGATCACCTGTGATGTATTTCAGTTATCTTGCAAACCTGGCCTGTTAGTGGGCCCTGAGGACAGGGTTGATGACCACTGTGCTAGAGAGGATGACCAGGTCAGGGACCTCCCTGCAGGCAATGCAGCAGTAAAATGCAAGGTCCTGCTGTTTAATAGACCCTTCTCCTCCTTGTAAATATGCTCAATTAAAAAAAAAAAAAATTGCTAGTAAAAAAGATTCTTACGTTAGACCCTGGGCCTCCAACCTTCTCACCTAGATGCCGGTGATGTTCCTTAGACTTCCCTTGGGATCCTCTATAAACTGAAATTGGTCATACATGGAATCAAAATTTGGCTGGTTCAGCAGGGACTGGCCAAATTTCGATTTATATATGGGCAAAGCTGATTACACCCAAATTGATCCATCGATTGACTTGGGTACATCCAGCCTGTTGGATTTTTGGCATGCGATTACTGCCGGCTGCTATAGCCACATGCAGTAATCATTGTGTTCTGCCAGCCGGAAATGCCCCCTTCCCTGCCGACAGAACACGATAGTGCTGCAGGAGGCATTTTCCCCTATCAACTCTGAATGTGTTGATGGGGAAATCAAGTGATTTTCCCGTGGTGGAAGGAAAGAAAATCAAATTGTCTGTGGGCTGCCTTAGAATCCCAAATCTCAAAAGAATATGATCCTGAACAGCTACGTGTAAATCTGTTGTCTGAAGTGTACCCTGTGGCTCATGAATCATGTGTATATACAGATTTGCATGTTTTACTTGCTTTCTGAGATGTGCATTCATTTAAAGGAGGCCTGTCAGTAGCTTTACAGGTCTGCATTAGTATAATTTTTCAAAAGAACTGTACCTTTTAAACAATACATTTTAATCCTTGATCCTTCTTTATTCTTTCTTGTGCCAACAAACCAAACACAACATATGAATAAGTGCTAAAGGGTGTGTGAAATTAGTTAAACCGCTCCTTCCTTTCCCACTGTCTTTATGTTGTGTTTGGTTTGTTTGCACAAGAAAAAATCTGTGCAACTGACAAGCTGGGCTGGCACCTTTTGTGAGCAGTGGAGCGGTGTGTGAAAATGCAGGAGGAGCCTGCAGTGGAGCGGTGCTTTTCAGAAACAATAAATACATTTTAGTCCTTGAACTCAACTTGCTTGAGTAGAGCATCTTGGGAGAATTACATCATCAGTATGCTGCAGGTAGAAGGAAGCATTGCCTCAGTTTTCCCTCCTCTAGTCCTAACTCGCTGAGATTGGTCTAACACTGGAACTTAACTAAGAACACAAAGACATTTGTACAAAAAACAGGATGATTTTGTTGTCTCTGGACCATCATTTTAGACTAGGAAATAGATGTTGACCCTGGAACATACAAATTCCCACTAGCCTATCACTTAAATTAGCTTCTATTATAAATGTGTCAAATAAGAAAACTAAACAAAAAAAAGTGCAAATGACATGTGCATTAAAGAAACACTGAGCTTACTTTATTAACGATAAAAAAAACTTTGCTCTAGCTTTCATTAAACCTTATGATCCAGATACAATATAACAATCATTGGCAAGGACTTTTTTGCTCAGGGGTCTCTTATTTAGGGTAACAGCAGGTACCAGGGGTTGCAGATCTTGACCAGCCCAGGGATGAGACACAATTCAGAGTAGCGTGCAATAATCATTCGAGAGAATGTAAAAACCTTCCTTCCAGTGTCCAGCATTCAAGAACAGTCTTTAGATGTGAGCTGGCATAAGCACCTTGCAAGGGCTGGTGGATGGTGGTGTCCTTGTTGCCAAGCAGACACTATCTTGGGCTGTGAAGTCTGCATCTGGGTGGCATCCTGTAGCTAGGCAATGGATTTTGAGGAAACCATACTCCTTATAAAGCCTGGTGGAGAAAAGGGGCTTTAATTGGAAATAAATAGCAGTGTACTTTGTGTATTTCTCCCAGATCTGCGCATTAAATAATACAGTGTGAAACTCTGCATATGTGCAGGAGTTTATTGTAAGTCACTGTGTAGAGGGACCATGGGCAGCCTACATTAATAGGACCTACTGGGCCCCTCCCTCTGCTTTCTTCACCGTGTTGGGGTGAATTTACTAAAGGCAAATAGGCTGCTCTCTTTGCAAGGGAATTTTCCCCAGAACTTTTCAAAGAATTCCCAATCATGTGCAAAGAAAAAAAAAAAAGTTTAAGTTGTGATGACATGATTGGATGATAGATATCAGCAGAGCTTCACCTCATTCACTAAGGGAATTCACTAAGGGAAAATTTCCTTGCAAAGCGAACAGTGTGTTGCCTTTAGTAAATCAGCCCCTTAGTGGCTATTAGACCCCTTTCACACTGGAGGCATTTTCTAGGCGCTTTAGTGCTAAAAATAGCACCTGTAAAATGCCCTCATCTGCAATCCCAGTGTGAAAGCCCGAGTGCTTTCACGCTGGGGCGCTGCGCTGCGTTGGCAGGACGTCAAAAAAAGTCCTGCAAGCAGCTTCTTTGAGGCGCTTTAGGAGCGGTGTATACACCGTTCCTAAAGCACCCCTGCCCATTGAAATCAATAAGCAGCGGCGCCGAATCGCCTGCAAAGCGTCTCGGTAGCAGTGCTTTGTGTGTGCTTTTAACCCCTTATTCGGCCACTAGCGGGGAGTTAAAAGCGCAGAGGGGAAAAAAAAAACAGAGGGGGAAAAGCCAAAGAAAAGAAAACTGTGGCAGCCACCACATCTAAAAATTTGTAAGCAGCAATATAATACATTTTTGGTTTTGGGTTTAATATTGTTTTAAGTGTAATTAACAAAAGTAGAGATGAATTGTGATGACATGATTGAATTATGAGCCTATGCATGTGCAAATGTTCTTTGACATGCACAATCTTCATCCATGCACTTATCTAGGTGATCATATACTGATGTTTAATGCAAGCTTTGTGGTTTTAGTTTGCAGTGTTCTTAGCAACATTCCAATAATGTTGCTATTATGTAGAGCTGCACAATTAATCGTCAAGAATCGTTATCACGATCTTGACTAAATATATATTTATTTTATATATATATATATATATATATATATATATATATATATATATATATATTTTTTTTTTTTTTAAATGTCTGTATTATTGTTGAATATGAGTAATGTCCGCTGGAACAAAACAAAAAGTAATTTGTTATAAAAAACATGTGCTTTTTATGTGTACTTGTAGTCCAATATTAGTTCTAAGAAGATAAAGCCTCAAGCTCAATAAAAAGGAATCTTGTCTCCAAAAGTATAACGTCTGGTGACAAGATGCTTTCATATCACAGTCCTGGATAAAGAGAATTTATCCACTAAGATCTGCACTGTAAAGCTTTCTTTTAGTATTTGTAGACCTATAGTACAGGATCTTGCTGCTGTACTTTGGATGTCTGTAGACTTAATTGGACATTCTCCCAACTCACCAAGAACAGCACTTGCCTCATAGTCTAGTCATTTACCATACATTATTAGATTATGTTGGTGCATGAAGTAAACTGAGATGAGGAGAGCAGGCGTTATGAGCTCCTATTACATTTGTAGCTAGATAATCCTATTGTGTTTAGGGTTACAATTTGTTGCCTTTCTCATACGAAGGGATATACCCTCTACCTCCTGCATTTGCTCATCCCTAGTGAAAAGACATATTTAAAATGCCAAAAAACAAAAACTCTCACAGTAGGCTGTCTACCAGCAAAGCTAAATTCATCCTTGCATCTCTACCATATAGATTTGGAAACATTTAAATACTTAAAAGTGAAACATCGTTTTTATAATAGAGATGTTTTCTACATTTATTCCAATGTGTTTGGATGCATTTTCCAAGCTGGAAAAAAGAAAATGAAGATTGCTTTCAGCAAAAATTATACAGTTTTTAAGACCTTTAACTTTGTCAAAATTACACATTGGGTGAATTCATTAAAAATGGTCTTTCATTTTGTGATTGCTAAAGAGATAACATGGCATATTGCATTCTTTCTACCTATTTCAAACACTGTAAACTGTTCTATGATTCTGAAGCTAGACTTGAAAATACTGCATGTTTATTCCATTAATTGATAATGAAATAACTATTGTGAGCCCTGATGCTGGTTAAGGTAAGGCATCAGTGTGATGTTTTTAGATATATCCATTTGGGAGAGGGTTGCAGGATCTGTAAGTGCTCCTTTTATTCTAGTAATTATTTCCTTCATTTGATCTTAAATGGTAAGGATTTAGCTGACGCTTTGGAGGCAGAACGTTGAATGAAAGTGAATGGGATTTATAAAGCAAGTGCGTTGAAAAAAGGACTTTTAGTTCTTGGAATGACATCATATAATTACTGCTGTGCTTATATGTGATAACTTTGAAAAGTGATCACACATGATGTAGTATTGGCTTTGCCAATATGCTTGTTTAATGCAATAGGGAGATGTTCATTGTTCTATTACTTTGTGTGTAACCATTTTTATTCAATTCATAATTTATGTGGATAAACATGGATATAGGACATAGCCACGTTTTTGCGGTAATATACCACATCACAATCTGAACTGAGTAGGATCACCAAGTCACCAAGTAAGGTTATCATTCAGTTTTGTTGCCTTGGAAGAGTTTAGTGTATCCTAGAGTAGTTATGGCCAATACCATGTCCATGATGTCACTTTTTTTGATGTCTGGATGGAAGAACAGGCTGCAGGCAGGAAGAGGGAGAACTTGGGGAGTGGGGTATTTGATAAGGAGGATTCAAACCTGTAGAACCATGTGTGTCTGAATCTATGTTTTTGCTAGTGAAGTCAGTGAGATCCTCCATCTGCACGATTGTAATAATGCATGCAAAGCAATGGCTTCTGGTAGAAGGTACCAATTGTTTCCAGAGTACTGGGATACAGTCCCTGACTGTATTGAGCAAATTGATTAATAAGGATTTTTTAAAATATCTTTTCAGTGAGAGAGAGGTGGTGTGTAGTAAGTAGGCCATAGGGTTTGGATCCAGGTCAATGTCTGTGAGTTTCTGAATAATATCTTACATAAGAGCGCAGTAAGTTTAACCGAGGACATTCTTAGAATATGCCAGTATTATGTTACTATTGGTATGTGTTTATTATGACATTTAAAGGGCCCCCATTGTATTTGTTATTTTATTACCTTTTATGAGAATATACCTATTTGCCTAACTGAAACATAAAGCAGCCAAGCCAATTTACTTTATTAAGCACTTTTTTAAAATCTAAAATAAGATTCTGGATTTATTTTCTACTTTAGTTGGCCTGTTTGATTAGTGAACATTAAAATGAATATGCTTCCTAAAATCCTGATAATCCAAAAGTCGTTTTTTTTTTTTTTTAAGAAGTAAGCCTTGTGCTGTTCATATTTGAATATGTATATTTTTCACATTAATAACATGTTCTTTTAAAAAATGTCATTGCTGTTTGAAAAGGTTCTGTAAAACGGTAGTCACACCGGTCCATGCAATACTCTTGGCCTTGAGATATGGCAGGTTTATGTAGAATAGATGGTTCCCTAGTGTTATGCAAATGGGTGTAACCTGTCAGATACCAGACACAAGTCTGCATCTGTGTGCTAGAGAAAAATGTTGAGCATTTGTGACCTTAAATAGTTTTGCATATATTGTGCTGTTTTGCTTGCACACCTGTATCTAGACAATACCTTCAGCCCTAAGCATTGAAAAATATATCATCATAGCCATAAATGTCAGTAAGGCAGTTTGAATTATCTTCATATCACCTGTACAATTTGTGACATGTCTTACAAAACACACACAGTAAAAAAAAAATAGTAAAAATTAAATGGTAAAGGTTATGTTAAATGTTTGAAGGGCAAGAATACAGTGTTAATAGTCTAAGTCAACCTTTCTTAACCTGTTCAACACATCGGAACCCTTAAAATAACTTTCTGGTCCCAGGGAACCCCTGCTAAAAAGGACTATATCTACAACTCTAGATACATTAGCATAATGATCAGTGAGAAGAATGCTCCTTACACTTGTAGTCATTGGGAAGAATAACCCCCTGACAGATAGCTAGGAACCCTTAGCAACCTCTGGAGGGACCCTAGTTGAGAAACCCTGGTTTATGCATAATAATGTTATTGCACTAAGTCATCTGCTTTGATAAATTGACAACATTTGGTTAACTTCATATATCCAGCATGTTAGCCTATCAAAACCATATGAAAACAGTGTGGCACAGATACACTTGAATGTAAATACTGCTCTATATTTGTCTATATTATAGTGGAGGAAAACATTTAACCCTAAGGTGGCATATGCTTCTTTAACAAGGCAGATTGCAGTAACTTAACGTTATCCATTTTGCTTAATTGTGATGACTGAAAGAAAAAAGCTTACTTCTGTAGGTTATACATAACTGTCACCTTTTTTTCTGTTATACATTATCCACTTCAGCTCCAGAAGATTTTACCCCCTTCATGACCAGGCCATTTTTTTACTATTCTGCACTGCGCTATTTTAACTGGCGATTGTGCAGGCATGCAACTCTGTACCCAAACCAAATTTATATAAATTTTTTTTCACACAAATAGAGCTTTATTTTGGTGGTATTTGATCACCCCTAGGTTTTTATTTTTTTATTATATAACGTAAAACGACCTAAAATTTTGAAAAATAAAGAACAATATTTTTTACTTTCTGATTTAAAATCTGTCCAATAAAAAAATAAAAAAATTAAAATCAAATTTCTTAATACATTTTGGGCAAAATATATTCTGCTACATGAAAAAAAATAATTCCCAATGAGTGTATAGCGATGGGTTTGCGTGAAAGTTATAGTACCTACAATATTGGAAATTTTTTATACTACTATTGGCGGCAATCAACAACTTATAACAGGACTGCGATATTGCTGCAGACAGTCTTACACTATCTGACGCTGGGGGAACTGACTAACTGCCACTGACATCACCAATGACAATAATACAGTGATAATATTATACACTGTCACTGTACTAATGGCTGGAAAGAAGTTAACATCTAGGGAGATCAAGGGGTCTATTATATGCTGTGTAATGTGTGTACAGTGTGTTGCTTTTTACTAAAGGTCTCTCAATTTCTCATCCCTGCTTTGCAGGGATGAGAAATTCACAGATCCCTCCCTGTGTACAGAGCTCTGTGTTGAATCTCAACACAGATCTCTCCACTGTAAATGTATACAGCTGATCAGCACGTCCCGGCTGTGAATCATTGGCCTTGCTGGCAATCTCCCGCTGTGTACAATCACAGCGGGAGCCAGCCAGGGGACGCACATGCTCGTGCCCTAAAGCCGGAAAGAGGCAGCGATTTATCAGTACGTCGCTTTGCCTACAGCGGTCACCCATCCGCAGTACCATAGATAAAATATATGATGTAACAGCGCTGAAGTCCGTGGATATAACAATAAAATAACATTAAAAATAAGTAACAATGGTCCATGAAATTAGAATTAGACCCATCCGCAGTACAAAACAGGCAGGCAGTCGTTAAGTGGTTAAAGGATTATTATGCCGTTTACAAACAATTTTCATTTTATGAGATACTAATCACATTCATAAATATTAATTATTCAGTACCTACATTTATACGTAAACCAGGGGCATTCTTAGGTTCCTAATAGACCCAGGGCACCCTTGGGCACTTCGATTAAATTGTTGCAGGCCTTCTAGCATACAATGAAAGTAGGTGAACAACTTTCCCATATTAATTTTCCTTCTTTCTGTCTTCCTTCTATTTCCCCTTTCCTAGTACACATTCTTGCCATTTGTTTCCTTGCCCCTTTGCTGACAAGAATCCCAAACATAAGAACTCAGGGTCACAAAAGGCTCCCCAAACATTCCCTGCAATGCCATGTTTTCCACCAGACCTCGTCTTGCACACCCTTATTATGCTGTGTAGAAATAAGCCGATACTTGGGATTGGCATTCATTAGTATTAAAGATCCACTTTGGATGTGATCTGGTCTAATATAATCTATTTGCTAGAAATAAAAATTGATAAATAGCTGTAATTTTATAAACATGACATTTAAATAAAACATTAAATTCATCATCATTTAAAAGCAATAAGAAGATATGAAACAAAGTTCAGGAAAGATTGATATTTTGGTCTATTGCGACTATTCTTGGAGTGACGGCAACAATTACTGCAAAGAAGACTTGGGGTACTTAGTAGAAGACCAGGGGCAAGTGCCATGGGTGCCAGGGTCTAGAAACAGATATAAACAAATATATTTGATTGGCATGTTTCTAAACCGTCAGTTGTATAGTACTCGTGACCCTAAAGGCAGAAAGAAACTATGGAATGGCAAATAAAAAAAAAAATTTCTATGGGATTCTTAAGTACCTCCACCCCATAATCACACTATTTACATGTTAAGGCAGTCTCAAGAAACATTTTTTACATATTAATCAATGTAATGAAAATGCCATATATATGTACCAGCTGCTAAAATATATGTGTGTAAGTGTTGTGTATCAGATCGTACATCATTTTGTAATTAGTAGTTGATGGGTTTTCTTTCTGCTATATGACTGAAGGATAAATATGTACATGTATATAATTTTGTATGTACCATTACATATAAGAAATTACTCAGCAAGAAAACATAATTAAATCACTGTTTTGAATAATCAAAAAAGCTTTTCTGATCACGTGCACTTTCAGGCAGGCAGTTAAGCTTAAAATAGTTTAGGCAAATCATAGAGTAGATGTGGGTTTCTTGTCAAGATCTGTGTGTTCATACGGAGCTAGATCACACTCCTCACTTCAAAGGTTTATATTTCTGACAAGTTGACAATAGGATTTAGTATTTGAGATGGACACAGTTTAGAAGAAGCTGCTCTATGATCCTGCTGGAACTTGCCTTTTAAATTAAGTGGGTTCAAAATTCTTGGGGCAATTTTTACATGCCTTGTGAGTTGGAAATAACAGAATTTTGTTGCAACATTCATATTATTTAAGCAGTTATGAGTTTTTTAATGTGCTCTGCAAAGATCTCCAAAGGCCATTTTCAGACAAAATTAAAAATGCTGTAAGTTAAAATGTAAAATGGTATTTATGTGCACGCCATCAATTACATGACTTGGCAAGCCCCCACTGTATCTTAACACTCCAATACAAGATCCTCAATTCTGGTAAATCCAGTTCTGGCGATTTAAAGTTCATAGGACAGTCACTTGAGCCAGAATCCTTTGCCCTGGGGTACTATATATGTTTGCAATTACTGAACATAGACAAATGATTATAGTTATACATTTTATCTTACAGAAAGATATGGTAATAAGAATTATTAATTCAAGACTGTCATTTAGACTCAGTACAGGCTAATTTATTGTTTGGTTGACATGTAGGCACTCCAGGAACCCTCATTTTGGATTTTTCTTCCTTCTGTATTGCCAGCCTACATTTTTCAAGAAAGAGTATTATTTGCATTACTATGGAATGGTCACTGTGAAATGGGTCTTATTTGGTGTGCAATTTTTCAGGATCACACTTCTGTGACACAGTGCCGTAGCTCATGCTTTATTGCAAAAAATGTTATGTAATTGCAATACCATTCAGTTTGGATGAAACTCCAGTGCACTGAGGTAGTGCAGCACACTACAATACATGGTAATGTGCTAGTGTGCATAGCAAAAAAATGCTGCATGTGTTTTTTTGTCTGTTACTGTGCATTGGCAGCCCATTCAAAATGAATGGGCTGTGTTAATGTAACTCACATTAATGTGTGACATACATGTGATAACGTGTCTTAACGTAACATACAAGAACTGCAAAGTATGAATGGATCTTTAGAGTCAATTTAGAGCTCAGTCTGTTAAAGCTGAACTACTGCTGTGCCCCCACTGCATGGGTAAAAGGCCCCTTTTATCAAGGGGTGCACAGAAAGGCTATACTTACCTGATCCTTAGATCCTCCAGAAAATGGGGCTCCCCCATGTCCAATGGTGGACCGTTCCTGCCGTCCTCCCATCCAGAGCCGTGCTATGGGCATGATGACGCCAGGAACAGTCGATGCTCAAGCATGGGGGGGGGGGTTGCAGGAGTGGCAGGGACCAGTCTTGCGCTTGGAGGATTGGCTGAGATTAGATAAGTATATCTCCACTCTCCTCACCCCTGGACAAAAACGAAAAAACTAGCAGTTAAACCATGCTGGGTTTCATCCATCCTGGAATTCTTCTTTAACAATTTTGAACCAAGCCCCTAGTAACCCTCAAATAAGGAAGCTTTTCAACTTTAGAATTTTAAGTTCTCCTTTCTTTCTTGGATATCTACCTTTGTTATTTGTGAACAATACAGTAAATGTTACATTCAGTAAAAAGTCCAAAGTACAATGCCAGTGTGCAAATATCAGTAAGCCATTGCTGCCAGTCAGAAGTCACCTCTGCTCTGATTGCTGTAAAATGAAATCCTGTAACTATGAGCTGCTACCTTTTGCAAAGTCATTGTGCTTCACAGTGCTTTGTTGAATAAGGCTAAATACGTCATTGATTTCTGTTGTCCTAGATACTGTATACCTGGTAAGGAGCTTTGTATATTTTACAGCATGTAAAAAAAATGTTTAAGAGCACAGGTATTGAAAAACGTATTTTTATAGACTGCTTGGGAACACCCAATTTTCTATAATTTTTAGATTAAAAGGGTATATAGAATTGTATAGGGGGAATGATTTTTTTTTCTAATTTAAACTTCACAAATGCACATGTTTCAAAAATATCTTGCCAATGTTAACTTGCGTATTTCTTTTTTGATAAGTCTGGGCATAATTCAGACCCTTTGTACTGTAAATTGTGAAAAAAACGAAAACACAACTGAAATGCAGCACAGTGGCCTGGTGTACTAGAGTCCTCGATTCCAGTTCCGTTCAGGACACTACATATATGGCGTTTGCATGCTTGCAAGGGTTTCTTTTGGGTACTTCAGTTTCCTCCCACACTCTGAAAGACATGGGCCCAAGATGACTGTTCACCTTCTAAGCACTATGGCTGACCATAGACAGCTTGAATCTGTTGAACCGGCCGAGATTCGAACAGTGTATGGGCAGGCTGAATGTTCCAAGTTGATTAATCAATCAACTTGGGTACAACCAGCCTGCCAGATTTTTACTATAGATTACATACTTGGTGCAATCATATATAGCTTGCACCATGTATGGCCTGATTATGAGTCCCCAGAGAGAAAAGCACTATAGAAAATTAAACTAAAGGCTCAAGTAACTGTCAGCAAATCCACTAGATCACACTAGCATAAGAGAGTGATAGAAGATGTTACAAGGTTCTCATATACTGTACCTATCTTGTAAATATTTTGTCTCTGCATACTTCTCTAGCCTCCAAATACAAAGCACTTATAGCAGATAAATACTACCTTTATACCAATTTGGAGCTCAGACCCCGCTATCCTTTCTCATACACACTTCTTGCAGTATGGCTGTGTCAATAACCTGTTTTTTCGCATGGGTCCTCAGGTGCATGAGGGGCCCCTGCAGTACCCCCCCCATCCCAGCAGGGGGAATCACATCTGGACGGGGTGATCAGTGCATGAGAGTGGGTGATCATTGCATGGGTGGGGGAAATAACTGGAACTAATCTTTTATGGTTCACCCTGCAGCAGCTGAAAGCTGGCTATATCTGAACAAGATTTGGAAAACTGTTGTTATAGTCTTCCAGGAACAAGAAATAAAATTATAAAATTAGGTGTCATCTATAGCAGCTAATCTGTTTTTAGTGCTGCCTTTGACATAGTGACATAGCCATTATGATCCTGTGGGAGGGGCAGAGATCATGGTTTGACGCTTCCAATTGAAATTTGATACTAAAGAGTGGGAAAATTTTACCAGTACCTACCCAAAACTCGAAAACGTAACTTTTAAGTAAATAGAGGACAATATTCAGTTAACTGCTTGGTTAGTATATACTGTACGATACTAGGCAGATGGTATCATGTTCCATATGTACGACACTAAGTGGACTGCAACATTTGGGCACCTGCTGGCGTTGCGCGAAGGAAGTAGGTAAGATAGCCTATATTTTCTGGTTCCGCCCCAAAATACGCCCTTTCTGGTGAGTACGTAACAGCTACGATCAGACAGTTGACTTTCATTGTGTTAGGTACAAACCCAGCAGCCTACCTCCCCCACTTGATGAAGAGGCCCATCCTGAAATGCAAGGCATCCCTAACTATCCATTTGCTGAATGCGGCCAAGGCTTGCATCCTTGTTCTGTGGATACAAACACACCCCCAGACTAGATCACTGTGGTATTCCAAAATGATTGATAATCTTCATATGGAAGACTTAGCGGCTACTCTTCACAACATTGAGGAAGCATTTAGAGAAAAGTGGAGGCCCTGGAGATACTTTACCTGCACCGATAATTACCTTCAGGTGATGTCTCATTTGCTCCCTGAGCTATCCTAAGCATTAGGCTGAATGTGTGTGTGCTTTTGGAGGCCACCCTGGAGACATCCCAGAAAGTGACCCCCTCCTCTCCCCCCCCTTTTTTTTCCATTTCTCTTCCTGCTATCCCTGTTCCCCCCTACAACACAGTCTTTTGGGACACCTCCTCCAGAATGCCTACACAGGCAGCCACATACACAATGTATTTTATGGTAAATTGTAATATCTTCTTGCAAGACTCTGTCTGATTCAAGTTGATACATGTCCTGGCTCTATGGAAATAGGATGCATTTACTAACTCTCTGTACTGGACTCCAATGTGAAAGTTAGATGCCCAATTATTTTTAATTAGTATAAAAAAATTGTACTTTAATATTTCATTTACCAGTTACAGCCAGCAGGTAGCACGCCAGAAGCTATTTTGTTTTAGTGTTAAGCTGACATACTACTATGCTGTCAATAGCAAGATGCCCAGATATTTGGATTTATTTAATTTACGTACTGACCTGGTATGGACCCGTATACTTTTTCAGTTAAAGGTGTTCAATGAATAAAAAGGCACACTGAAATTTCTTAAAAACCCAGCATGCTCTACAAGCAAATGTCATGAAAGCACCCTGCTATGATGCTATGATGCCAAGCATCTTCAAAGTTGTGGACATGTTCTGTAAACTAAATGCTGCAAATCTTCAAACAATCCATGTTAAAGGGGTTGTAAAGGTAAACGTTTTTTGACCTTAATGCTTTCTATGCATTAAAGTGAAAAAACTTCCGACAATACTGCAGCCCCCCCCCCCGTTTTACTTACCTGACCCCTCGAAAGTCCCGCGCTCGCTCCCGACATCCTCTTCGCCGCTCAGCCTGGCCGCTGATTGGCTACAGTGGATGGATTGAAAGCAGCGCAGCCATTGGCTCGCGCTGCTGTCAATCACATCCAATGACGCAGCGCGCCGGGGGGCGGGGCCGAGTGATACAGTCAGCGGCTATAGCCGCTGACTGTATCACGGGAGCGCGCCCAGAAGAACTAACCACCATGCGAGGGAGCTCGCATTAAGGTGGTGAGTCCTTGCGGGGAGGAGCTGAAACAGGCGCTGAGGGACCCGAGAAGACCAGGTTTGGGGCCACTCTGTGCAAAACGAGCTGCACAGTGAAGATAAGTATAACATGTTTGTTATTTAAAAAAAAAAAATACCTTTACAACCCCTTTAATTCCAGGTTGTGAAGCAACAAAATACAAAAAATGCCAAGGGGGTGAATACTTTTGCAAGGCACTGTAGATAAGTTGATCTGAGCATAGAGGGAGATGTGTTCTGCTGCTTCTCTCTCCTATGCCGGATGTTATTTCACTTCAGAGACCTGCTATGTCCCTTTTGAAGTGGTTTATATTTTCAGACTCAAATGGCTGCTTTTGAAGCTCCTTCTGTTTGCTCTTTCCAGAAGCATCAGCCCATGTAATGCCTGCATGTAAGTGAGTGCACCGCTGCCAAGAAGCGTCATACTTGATAACTCTCTAAGAATTTTCCAGTCTTAACATCATAATTTAATTAAGAAAAACAGTCTCCTACAATTTGAGACCAGGCTCTGGTCAGTGCGGTCTATTAGAACAACAAGGGGAACTGTTTGGGGGGAGCTAGTCCATTTATTTGATCTCAGCTAGAAAAAACTTGCCTATAATGTTTATCGGGATCCCATGCCATTCGGTTAGCAAGAAAATGTGTAAAAATTATCAAAATCTAGTCCACAAGTTTCAGTGTTTCTACTTTTGCAGTCAAAAACAACAGTCAGAATTGTAGTTTGTTTTTTTTTTGTTCTGAAGTGAGAAATTATAGAAAAACTATGATTCCTCTTTACAGTTTGCCTCCTTGCTAATTCTGTCCTGGTAACACAGCTGTAAGGGCTTGTTGACATATTGCTTTCAGATTTTTGCAATTGAAATGAACTGAAGATGCTTGCTTAATGGATAAAAAACTTGCCCTTTCTCTTAAAATTATATTTCAGTTTCACTAAGTGATATATTTGCAGAAAAGCCCCAGAGGGCCTATTTTCAGACACGTTTCAAAGATGTATAGTTTCCTGTATTCACTCTCTAGTGGAGAAAACCTTGAAAATCTCAGAAAATTTCAGAAATGATGGAGTAAAGTCAGATTGCAGTCTCGCAAAGCACAGATTAAGTTATGTGGTCATCTTCCCCTGCTCATGAATTTAGGTACCCAGCAGCTTTTAGTATTTGAGCTTAAAATGTGAATCATGTAGTTCTGTTGTAAGCTGCTTACTTTAATATCATGTTTGAGTGATGGCATGGGTACTGCAGACAGAGACTGCAGAGAATACATTTTTTTTCCACATATTACCAAGTACATAGTTACTTCCTATTGTCTGAAGAAGCTCACAAGTTAATACTCCTAGCATTGTTTACTCCCACTAGTAGCAATTTTACCTGCCAGTGTGCTTTTGAATTGTGAGAGGGAACCAGAGCATGTTGCAGGTGGGATTCAATCAAGAGACAAGGCAAGACTTACAAACCTATTACTCGAGATGAGCCAAACACCCCCCCGGTTCGGTTCGCAACAGTAGTACAAAGACCGTTAAAGTCTATGGGACACGAACATGAAAAATCACAAGTGCTCATTTTAAAGGCTTATATGCAAGTTATTGCCATAAAAAGTGTTTGGTGACCCAGGGCCTGCCCCAGGAGACAAGTATCAATGGAAAAAAGTTTTAAAAACTGCAATTTTTTCCGGAGCAGCGATTTTAATAATGCTTAAAGTGAAACAATAAAAATAAAAAATATTCCTTTAAATATCGTGCCTGGGGGGTGTCCTTGGTATGCCTGTAAAGTAGCACATTTTTCCAGTGCCCTTAAAAAAAAACTGTCCCGCGATGTCCATTCATCTTTGATCACAGCGTCCGGCGACCCGATAAAAAAAAAAAGAAGAAAAAACCTGCCTTCCGCTGACTGCAGCCTCTTCGCGATGACAGCTGTTATATAGCTGATGGCAGGGCCACCTGGTGACGTAAACAGGTGACCCCGCCCCCTCTGACATTTTTTGACGTCACGTAACATCAGGGGGGCGGGGTCACCCCTTTGCAGCACCCCTGGGTGGCCCGGCCCTCAGCTTATATAACAGCTGTCATCGCGAAAAGGATTCAGTCAGCAGGAGCCTCCCATGGAGGTGGAGTTTTTTCTGTGTTTTTTTTTTTATCAGGTCGTCGGTCGCTGTGATCAAAGATAAACGGACATCACGGGAAAGTTTTTTTTTTTTTAAATAGAGGACTTGTCCCAAATTGTCATTTTGGGTTGACATTTTGACACTTTTTTTGGGTGAATGGGTAGGGGTACAATGTACCCCTACCCATTCACATAGGGAGGGGGCCAGGATTTGGGGGTCTCCTTGTTAAAGGGGGCTTCCAGATTCCGATAAGCCCCCTGCCCGCAGACCCCCACCACCACCGGGCAAAGGTTGTGGGGATGAGGCCCTTGTCCCCATCAACATGGGGACAAGGTGCTTTGGGGGCGACCCCAAAGCACCCTCCCCATGTTAAGGACATTTGGCCTGGTATGGTGCGGGGGGGCGCTCTCTTGTCCCCCCTCTTTTTCTGCAGCCTGCCAGGTTGCATGCTCGGATACAGGTCTGGTATGGATTTTGGGGGGACCCCTATGCTATTTTTTTTTACATTTTGGCACAGGGTTCCCCTTAATATCCATACCAGACCTGAAGGGCCTGGTATGGACACGCAATTTTTTTTTATTTGGGTGCGGGGTTCCCCTTAATATTCATACCAGATACAAAGGGCCTGGTAATGGACTGTGGGGGGAACCCATGCCGTTTTTTTCAATGATTTTCATCTATATTGCCGGGATCCGACAATACATTACATCCGCGAGCAGTTTTAAATGACATTTCTTCCTTTTGCAAATGTCATTTTGCTGCTCTCATTCATAAAACTATGTACGGTCGCTATGTAAGCAGCCTTACACAGGTGGGGCATGAACTCAGCCCCCTGAGCCATGATTGGCCAAAGGTATTCTGCCTTTGGCCAATCATGGCTCTCTCAGCAGAGCGCACTGTGATTGGCCAAAACATTCAGTTCAGGTGTAGGCTTTGGCCAATCAGCAGCCGTCAATGCACTGGGATCTCCCAGTGCATTGACCGGCTCGCCGTTCATTATGGCGCGCTCCGCGGGTGCTCGAATTTCCCACGAATGCCCCATAATGTTCAGTATTCGGCAAACGGGCGAACACCGATGTTCGAGTCGAACTTAAGTTCAACTCGCACCCCGGCTCATCCCTACCTATTACCCACCGTGTTGCCCACAGAATAAACAGGGGTTCACTTTAAATGTGTTAATGAATCACAATGCCTCAGTAAAGCATAACACTAGCTTACTGTGATAGCAAGTTGCAAGTCATTGAAAATATAGTAAATAGGCAGTATATATTTGTAGATATTGAACATGAATGTATAATTGGGGTTAACAAGATTTCGAATGCTGCTAGGCATGAAGATCTTGCATGTACCCAGTTATCTGGCCAAATGCCAAAACCTCAAACTGACCTGCCTGTATTGGTTCCAGTACCGAAATTAAAATTCCGGTGCCGGAACCAAAAATTCAGGATGCACTTTAATTCAATTAAAGTTTGGCATAAACAAAAAACATCCTCTATATGGGACTTTAACGGGGCAGTACTTCTCTATGGATCAAGCAGTATTTCTATAAAAGTATTATTTTATTGAAAAAGGTTAAAAATGAGTAGTACGGTACATAGAGAATGCGGGATGCAGATACAGCAATATGCAATATTGAAAAAGCAGTTGTAAACAACCATATACTCTGTTGCAAAAGAATGACAACCAACGCGTTTCGAGTCTACGGTAGTAATTATCTTCTTCGGGGGTGGGTGGTTACAACAGGACGATAATATAATTGAAAAAAACACAAATAGAAGGATACAGACACCGTATAATAGTCATAGTATTAGCAATATCTTTTCAAAATTGCTTAATTTTATGTTAAACAACTGACCATACAATTTGCATAGAAGTTCAGAGATCTTGCATCCAATTTAAAACGGAGAAGTGGGAAGTGCTGCAGCCTCAAAATCGACCAATTTGGGTCCAGAACAAAGTGAGTACACTCAAGATGAACAACCCATGCAGCTTGAGGAACTGTCACTTCACAAAGGGCGCTTGGATGCAGCCTCCAGTAGAGACCCACTTATGGCCTTTAAGCAACTAGTATCGCTGAGGGCAAAAAGAGAAATAGAGAGGTATAATAATTCGGTATGAACACCACAAGGCTAAAAGATGTTTAATTCACTTGGGCAGGATTGCATATATAAGTCTGACCAAGTGCATACATACCCAGCCTGACCCCCACCGCCCCCCCCCCCCCCCGAAGTAAAACCCTCCAGGAAGGGTCTGAAGGAGATCCATTGAGCCCAGATGGTTTAGTTGCGTTCAGACGGAATATCCACCTTTGTTCATATTGCAACAGAGTCTTGTTCCAGTCTCCTCCCCGCATACTGGGGTGTATAAGGTCGAGGGTTAGGAAGGAGACCCTTGGGAAGACCCCGTTGTGTAGGTTAATTGCGTGTCTACCAACAGGGAGACTGGGATTAAAGGTTTTCATGGAAATAATATGGCGATAGGCTCTTCGCCTGAACTCCTGTTTCGTCTTTCCCACTTAGAAACATGCACAATCACAAAGGAGGAGATACACTACACCATTGCATTCAATAGGGGGCGTTTTTGCATTGACATCAATGGGACAAGGTTTTGCATTGCATTCAATAGTCAATGGGACGCAGCAAGCCATTATCAGCACCCTTTTTTTTTCTATTGGCAAAACGCTAATAACCCTACTTTTGGCCGATATATCAATGCATCCCTAGTATTCAGTCTGAACTTTTATCAGATGTACATGCATGCAAGTTCTTATCACAATGTACACAAACAGATGTGGTTGTCTTTTGCAAATATAAATTCTTCCTGTCATTTGATATCAGACCGTTGGCCCATTGGATTCTTTATACATTGACTGTTTTTTTCTGCCGCACTGTATTGTGATATTTTACCTCTTTTGACTTACTGTAGGTGACATCTGGATCACCAACCACCATAGGGGTTGATTTACTAAAATCCGGTGCAATTCTGCATAGAAAGCAATCCGCGTCCAGGTTTTTTTGTCAGCTGAATTTAGAAGCTGATTGGCTACCATGCACAACTGCACCAGATTTTGCACTCTCCGGTTTTAGTAAATCAACCCTATAGTGTCAAAATGTTTAAATTTTCATGCTTAATAACTGGAAATGCAATATTCAAGCTTTCTAAATACCGCTTTGCTGAAGTAGCATATAGAATTAGACAAGTAATTGGTGAAAAATTAAGTTATAATTGTTGGTAAAGCATCCTTCAGTGACTTTTTTTATTGCTAGTTCATAGATCCTTTGAGTGTAAAATGCCTTGGCAGAGCACGATTGAGACAGAGTGATGGAAATTTGGGCAAATGAGGGGATGAAAGGAAGTCATATTTTTGTTCTGTCAGTGTGTAACCTAACGCTGTTCCATTTATAGGCTCTTTGATCTTGCAACTGTTCATGTACATTCATCAGCACATTAATATTCTCTCCTCCCATCACTTGTGTGTGCTGGAAATGCAGTCATAGTCGCATGCTCTCTGTCCCAGACAATTACTTGGTTTCAGTGAGACAGGCTTCACTGCAAACAGAACATGGTCTGTTTCTCTATGACAAGAACATCTGTAGCATTATTCTTTCTAGAAAACAGTTTGGTGATATAGATGTTGCTCTATAGTTTTGAAATAAAATCTGTATTTGTTTTTTGTTTTTTTAATTTGTTAATTTGGTCTTTATTATGGCAATTTATTTGTAATTCTTTCAAAGTATTTTTTTTTATTTAGTATTTGTATTTGAACAAATAGTTATGCTTTTAAAACCATAGTTGTTGTCAACCATAGAGTATGCATGAAAAAAAAATAATACATTTAAAACCGTAGGATTACTCCAAAATAATGAAGGAAGAATTAAGAGGTAATAAACAGATCAAATGTCATGTACAGTGTTTTTGATCACCTTAAAATAATAATGGATACAGTGTTACATTCTGTAGGTCTATTCCATCACCTGTTTATATATGTTGACCCATTGTAACATTGACATGATAGTCATGGCTTTTACAAGTAATGTTTTTGGCTATGGTTGACCATGTTCTTGCTCTTATGTACCATTTTTTAGCCATAAATAAAGGCGGAATTAAAAAAATATATATAATAGGACCAGATACACAACATAACAGTAATGCCCCGTACACACGGTCAGATTTTCTGACGGAAAATGTGTTATAGGACCTTGTTGTCGGAAATTCTGACCGTGTGTAGGCTCCATCACACATTTTCCATCGGATTTTCCGACACACAAAGTTTGAGAGCAGGATATAAAATTTTCCAACAACAAAATACGTTGTTGGAAATTCCGATCGTGTGTACACAAATCCGACGGACAAAGTGCCACGCATGCTCAGAATAAATAAAGAGATGAAAGCTATTGGCCACTGCCCCGTTTATAGTCCCGATGTATGTGTTTTACGTCACCGCGTTCAGAACGATCGGATTTTCCGACAACTTTTTGTGACCCTGTGTATGCAAGACAAGTTTGAGCCAACATCCGTTGGAAATAAAATCCTAGGATTTTGTTGTCGGAATGTCCGAACAAAGTCCGACCGTGTGTACGGGGCATAAGGCTTAAAAATGTTGGTATTTATTAAAAAAAAAAAAAAAACAGGGGTTGATAAGTTATTATATACAGCACGCTTAAGGTATGTAAAATATCAGAGGTAAGCTAAAGAATACCTTGCATATGATTGACATTGTTAGTTCAGCAAAATATTAACACAATAAAAGTATAAATCAGAATTGTATTGTGCAGTTGTGTTTTGTATGGTTATTTTGTGCCTGGGGTCAATAATGAACGTTATCCTGTCGATTGATTTACCATAATGGACTGTTTAGTGAGTAGGTAGGGGGAGTAAGAGTATAGAAGTCTAGCCATAGCGCCCAGTATTTATAGAATGTTTAAGGGGAACCTCTCTGCCGATATGTCATAAAATAAATTTTAATGTCACTACTTTGCAATGATCCTTTTAATAGGCTAGAAAAACATTTCTTGTACTTGTTTTACTGAGTGCCATTCAACCTGTGCTTTCAAACTATCGCTTGGATGTAAGATTTCTTTCTTCATCCCATATTTTTGCTTTTTCTGAACTTGCATACAGTACACTTACATAGTTAATTAGAACGTGTAATCTTCATTGTGCAGAATATAATTGGAAAACAAATAATTGGAGACTCTGGGGAAGCCAATATCCATTCACCTTATCACTGATGCACAAAACACTGGCAACAAGGTCATACGTGGTCATGTACATTTGGACCTTGTCTTGATCAATGGTCAGTGCATAGGGTGAGAATAACTCAGGTCACTGGTTGTCTTATGAGCCGAATGTATCTGTGTGTAGTCAATACAATACAATACCCTCTGTAGTCTGGAAGTTGGACTTCTCTTTATATTTTTATATCTCATTAGTATGCTAGATAAGGGACAGGTAGTGACAAAAGGATTTTTTCCTGAAGCCAACACCTGCTGAGAAAATGTCTTTCTGTATATGCTTAGTTAAGCTGGCCATAGATGGTACGCGTTTCTTTCCTGCAATAGGTTGCAGCAAAGAAAAGGGACCACCCTAGACACAGGATTAACCCTTTCACAGCCATCAACACAGTAAGTGTTTATGGGGGAATCCCTCACGCCAGAGCTATTGTGCTCTCCTGGTGGGAGCCGTCCCTCTTGGGAGAACAAACAGTGATTATTGATAGCGGCTAAAGCCTCTGGCAATAATCATATGAAAAATCCAATCTATCAACTTGGGTACAATTAGCCTGCCCATACATGGTTGGAATCTTGACCAGTTCCTGCTGAGATTCAAACCTTCTATGGGTGCCTTTAGAAGTGTATACAGAAATTCCTTGTAGACTGTCAACTATATAATAGTTTCCAACTTTTTTTTTTTAAATGTATTATTATTATAATTTTTTATAAAGCTCATCAATGGTTAGCTGAATTCGGATGACCATCAGATCTTTGTTTTACTATCCATTTGAGATCTCTGAATCGTCTAAGTGTAACGTAGCAATAGCACCAAGCCCAGTGTTTCTCAACCTTTTTTCAGTCAAGGCACCCTTTAAAAATTATGGACAATCTCAAGGCACCCTTTAAAAATTATGAACAATCTCAAGGCACTATTTAAAAATCATGGACAGTCTCGAGGCACCCCATTCTAGAATGTAAAAACCATTCTAATAGTTTTACATAATGCAGCAACATCCACAGGTCCACGTAGGCCCCCCCACATTAGAAGTGATTTATTCTTCCAAAGCAAATACACCAATGTAATGTAACCCCAACGCTGATGAGCAGGGGAGGGTCAAACAAGGATGCTAAGCAGGTGACTGATGCCAATCAATGCCATTGGCCACCATTGGGACGCTGGCAGCAAGAAGGTTGTAATGGTGCACAATGAAAACCTGTGACTTATGCCATGTACACACGAGCGGAATTTCCGACAGAAAGAGTCCGATAGGAGCTTTTCATTGTATATTCCAACCATGCGTATGCCCCATCAGACTTTTTCCGTCGAACATTCAGACGGACTTAGATAGAGAACATGTTCTATATTTTTCCGACGGAACAAATTACTGTCGGAAAAAACGCTCGTCTGTACGCACCAAAAACGACGCGTGCTCTGAAATAAGTACGAGACGGAAGCTATTGGCTACTGGCTATTGAACTTCCGTTTTCTAGTCCTGCCGTACGCGTTCTGGATGGTTGGAATTTGGTGTGACCGTGTGTATGCAAGACAACTTGAGCGGAATGTCGTCAGAACTACGCTGGAAAAACCTTCAGAGTTTATTCCGACGCCAAAACCGGTCGTGTGTTCAGGGCATCAGTGTAATTAAAAGGCAGCCTTCATCCACATGGCTTGTGTACAATTTTTGAATGTTAACCATGTACTGGTTGATGCTAAAACATAGTAGTGTTTTATAAATTGGAAAAAAATCTGTTGGGAAATGTATTTTCCACTTCAATAAAGGGTGGAGTTGGGCTTTAGACATTACATTTGAAAAAGTGTAAGTTTTAAGATGCCGACTTTGATTTTGTATATGGGAATAGATCTGTTCTTGAGGAAATTTACAATATTTCCCTAATCTAGTACGAAAAAATTATTTCTGGAATTTAGCAAGGAACCAGCAAAATCAAGAGCTACAATAGCTGCTACACTGCTGTAAATGCTAATACTGACAAGTGCATGATATATAAGCTTGCTCTATATACAGTATGTATATGTGTACATAAAGGGCCATTTTGTATTGTAACTCTGCTTTGTGTTTATATATTTCTAACCCATCTAATCCAGATACATATTTGCACATTTAGAAATCCTCTGGACTTTACAATACACACACACACACCGCCGATACAAAATAGCATTTGGAAAATGACAAGTTTAGACAGTAGTTAATATTTAATAGCTATTTTAATGACTAAATTCCTTCTATTTGTTTTTATTTTAAGTGCATATGGTAAGGTTAGGTGCTGCACAGTAAATTGCCCTATCTGCTAATAATAAAGCAGCGTGATGTGAAAGACCTGTCAGTTAATCCCTGTTAGAAATGTTACATAAAATCACTTTCTACCCATCTTGGGAATGAATGCCTTCAATAAATATAGCTGATTGTTGCTTTTTATAGTCCTTGCACTTTTTCAGTACATACATATGCAACTATTTTCCACAGATTACTTTACAGACATTAGCTAATAGAACCTTTTCCTGCTCCCTGCATAGTCTTCTGTAAAAGGTCTCAATCCAAAGACATTTCAAAACATTTCAGAGGCGCTGTTCAAAATCACAAAATAGTTCCACGTCGGCAACTTTTTTTTTTTCCTATGCTAGTAAATTGAGACCAAACCATTGAAAAATATACTGAAAATACACAAATTTTTAATGTGTATGGTCATTGTAATTGGTGAATCAATCCAATAGTATTGCTCGTTGTTTTGGTCTTCTATAATGCATGTTAAGTTTCATTGGTTGTCATTAACCACTTGCCGACCACTAAACGCCGATATACGTCAGCAAAATGGCATCGGTGGGCAAATGGGTGTACCTGTACGTCCCCTTTTAATCGGCTTGTACGTCCCCTTTTAACCGCGTACAGCGTGACCGGACCCAATGTCCACCTGTGTTCCGGCGATTGTGTCACGGAGCCGCAGAATAGAAAGATGCTATGTAAACAAGGCATTTCCCTGTTCTGCTTAGTGACATGACCGAGATCACTGCTCACTGTCATCGGGAGCAGTGATCGCTGTCATGTGAGTGGTAGCCCATCCCCCCCACCGTTTGAATCACTCCCTAGGACACACTTAACCCCTTTACCGCCACCTAGTGATTAACCCCTTCTCTGCCAGTGTCATTTACACAATAATTAGTGCATTTTTATAGCACTGATAGCTGTATAAATGACAATAGTCCCAAAATAGTGTCAAAAGTGTCCTATGTGTTTGCCATAATGTCGCAGTCACAATAAAAATCGCAGATTGCTGCCATTACTCATAAAAAAAAAAATGAATAATAAAAATGCCATAAAATTAGCCCCTATTTTGTAGACGCTATAACTTTTGCGCAAACCAATCAATGTACACTTATTGCGAATATTTTTTTTTGTGGGAAAAAAAGGACCTAAATTTTGTTTGGGTGCAACGTCGCATGGCCACGCAATTGTCAGTTAAAGTGACGCAGTGCCGAATCGCAAAAAGTTCTCTGGTCAGGAAGGGGGTAAAATCTTCCGGGGCTGAAGTGGTTAATAAAGTTTTCTTATTGACTTTTTGCCCAGCGATATTGCATGGTATCAGGAAATGCTGGAGAATTTGGAGTGGAAAAGTATATGATTAATTGATAAATTTAAACCAAACCTGTCAGACTTTAGGACTGGGTTCACACTGTTGCGAATTGGATGTGGGTTTCCCCGCATCTAAGTCGCATGTTAGGAGATTGTGACCAGCTCTCTATGGAGCCGGTTCACACATCTCTGGAGCGGATCCAGTACGAATTGCACAGGAGTCCTGTGTGTCTTGTGGTCTGTTTCAAGTTCAAATCCATTTATACCTTTGAAAAAGTGGGGGTCAAATCTGTTTTCAACATTCAGTTTTGGTTCAGCAATACTCATCCTGGGAAATTCATAGCAATGCATCCTACGTAGAGTGCACCCAAGCTGAAGAAAATGCCCTTCATTCAAATGGAGAAGCCTATCGTTATGTCTGCAGAATGGATGCCTTTCTATAGAAATAAATGGGATTTTCTTTGCACATGTGCAGAAAAAACAAGGGATCTGCCCTACAACCTAAATCTCACAAGAGCATGGACACGTGGGTATAGGACTTTGAGGAGAGGGGGTATCTATACTTTTGTATAATTATCTTTTAATGACTTGGGGATCATGACCTTGTAAGGTAACAAAAGGCATATCTTTACATTAAAAAAAAAACCCATACATTTGGTCTGTTCTGTGAAAAGCAAAAGAATGGATATAATATTTTAACCAGTCAGATTACGTTTTCTTTTCAGGTTAAATAGATCTAGGCGTATAAGCAGGGCACATATTTTGCCTTTCACTGAGTTTTTGCACAACGCTATTAGGTATGGCATGTGACCATTTATAGAGTTCGATGCTCAAAGAAAACTTTTATAAAGCCTACACATGTGTTGCTGGTGACTATTGAACATAACTCAAATGTTATTTAAAATTCTCTTTATCAAGGTAATTAGTTCTAGTGTTTCAGAATATCAGCTGGAATCACTTCTGAAGGGCTAGTATGTTTTATTTCACCTTCATTTGTGCATTAAAAGTAGAAGCTTGTGTGCTCCAGTTAAACGTTTCTCATTAAGGTCACTAATACCTGGTACAGCAGCATTACCGTATCATTACTAGATCTGTTAGAGCCCATATGGTCTAGTTTTAAGATGATGCCAGGGGCAATGTTTGGGTTACAAATTTTACAATTTTAAGTCTAGTATGGTATTCATGTCCTGTTTGCCTATTTTATGGCATGCTTCATATTCTACGCATATTGAGTATGTTAACAATATTTCTGTAATGTGGTATTGTCTGCATTGGCAGGTCTATTGGGTTCTGATTAAATATTTAGCACGTAATAATACATTATTTTTACATCTTCGCAATGCATCTGTTTTTTTCAGTCTGTAGTCCATTACTTATAAATGTTAATCCCTATACTGTCATGGCTACAGTATTTAAGTAATGCTAATGCGTTTCATAGGGTGGACACAAATTGATTTAAAACTACACTACAGTTAAAAACTAAAAAATAGCATCAAGCCAAAAAACTTTTCTTTCTAGTTTTGGACAAAGTGGGTGAAAAAAATAGTACGTGGGGCGGCACAGTGGTGTAGTGGTTAGCACTTTTACCTAACCTAGATTAATTAGAAAAAATATGGCCAAAATATGTGTATATACCGCAGATAGACACCGGCGGCAAAAGCTCCCTGAGGTGATTCAGTTCGCAGAGGTAGCGCTATACAAGTCACTCATTCATTCATTCGCCTGTCAAATTGTTACTGCTATTGTGGGCTCCTTTACAGAGATTTTCTCTCATTTCCTGTCCTACTGACAAGGTTTTCACCAAACCTGGAAGTGAGGAAAAATCTGCAAGGACTCAGAAAATGTGACAGGGCTTCCCTTACTCTAGGAAAGAAAATGTTCTCTCTGGTAAAATATTATCAGCAGGACAGAAAGTGAGAGTTAGCCCTAATCACACCAGTGTGAATTGTCATGCATGCCTATGGAATGGCGATTTCATGTGTGACCAGCATAGACATCTGTGCATGAAGTCCCACAGATGTCAGCAAGCCGCACATGAAATCTCACTGACCGCAAGCTTTGAAATTGCACTGAAGTAGCTCAATTTAAAAGGCGCGTTTAGTGTGAACAGGGTGTAAATGTTGCTAATGGAACCCCAGATAGTAGTAACTCTTCCTAACCATCCAAAACATAAAAAAAGTTTTGCCAGGATTTGCACACTATCCTTTCACAGCTGTGAGCTTGATTTCAGGTTTAATCAACAGGTTTATGGCTTTAATGTAGAAGTGATGAGGTTGGCTATAAAGTTGCTTGATCACTTATATTGTCAGGAAAAGTGCAGGTTACCTCCATGGTTCCCCAGCTCTCCTGCTCCTTCCATTAGCCTGGGACCATACAAAAGTGTCAGGATAGATAGTGGGTCATACATAAGAGAGATCACATACCTGATCTTCCCTCTGTACAGTGAACCCTTGAAACTCTCTACTCTAAGTACCTCCTGGATAGTGGCTGTCACCTGACAGTCGGCTGCCACTGTGTTGGGAGTTTATTGGGAACTTTCTGCTCAGGGACAGTGCAGGGGAGACATCAGAGGTCTAAAAGACCCCTGGTGACTCCATAAAGGGAATCTATCATATAGGAGGCTTTTTAGCCCCCTTGATGAGAGGGTGATAGTAGTAAAGTGAAGTAAAAAAATGAATAAATAAAAAAAAATTAAATACAAATTCAAAGAGCCCCAACAAACATACATAAGAAAAAAGTGCACCAACAATGTACACATCAGTAGGTCACAAGAATTGCTCTTGTCTTATGCCGGCGGACAATTCGACCATGTGTGGGCTTCATCGGACCTGCAGCGGACTTTTTCGGTTGAAAATTTGACGGACTTTAGATTTGGAACATGTTTCAAATCTTTACATCAGAACTCCGCCGGACCCAGTTCCTATCGAAAAATCCGCTCGTCTGTATGCTAGTCCGACGGATGAAAACTGATGCTAGGGCAACTATTGGCTACTGGCTATGAACTTCCTTATTTTAGTCCAGTTGTACGTCATCACGTACGAATCCGTCGGACTTTGGTGTGATCTTGTGTAGGCAAGACCGTTCATTGGGAGAGTCCGTCGAAAAGTCAGTCGGACCAGTCTGGTCGAAAAGTCCGCTTGTGTGTACGCGGCATTATTTTTATTTATTTTTTAAGACATATATTTTAATGTAATTATCTCTATTAATGATCATCAGACATAATTTACTATAGTGAGATATAAATGAAAATTGAAGGAAGATATGGTTCATAGGTAGAAATGCAGTCACTACATCTAATGATTGGTAAGCTACATTATGTTACAGTTTTGGTTTTAATAACCGTTTTTAAATATCAAATTTAATGCATCAGATACTGTAGCAATCGTGCTGATATTATGAAAGTATTACTCTTATTTAGGCTTTAAAAGTGTATGTAAAGAGAGAGCTTTTTGTTCCTACTGTCTTAAAGTGGCTGTACAATTGTTTTTGAGAGATCTAGCGTTAGTCCTCCAGCCCTAATCCCTCCTGTATGCCACCTTATTTTACCCTTTCGTTTTCCCAAATTGTAATTTTCTCATGTGATATTCTCAGGACACCTGGTCCATATTTGTACATGCAGGACATTAGGAATATAAACAATCCTCTTTATTGCGACTGCAATGTAAATGTATCTCCTTTAGGACAGCTTTCAATAAATCAGATTGTAGGATTCCTGGCATGTGGGATCTTGTGTGCTTTCAGTCTGGCTTGAGTAATCCCAGAAGGGACAGGTACAAATCATACTAATGAGCTTTACCATAAATATAAATTATGCTTCTGTCTCCCACTTACTATGTTCAGGGTTTTACCTAACTGCATCTGTGAAGCTTTCTGTATTTCAGTACTGCTACATAGGCCTGCAGGAATAATTCCCTTATTAACTCGTTTTTTCATTAATACAATTTCTATTGATTGTGTAAGTTAAACATTTTACTGAAAAAAGCTAATGTTTAAGGGCCAGTTCACACCAGAATCACACAGGAATACACACCCCTGCAGTGCGATTTGGCAGCCCATTTGAATTCATTGGAATGGGCTGCACATCACACCAGAATGCACAAAAAGTAGTGCATGCGCTATTTTTGAAGAACATGCAACACCAAATCGTATGGTACTGGTACTGCGGTACTATGCAATCTGGTGCCCACAAACGCAACACGTTTGTGATCTGTGTTTTGTGGTGCCATTAACAATGTACTGGCAACTGCAGCAGATTGCAAAGACAGTGCGTTTTGAATGCGGTGTAAGAAACAGGCATGGAATGTTCCTTTTCTGCACCACATTCTGGTGTGAAGTGGCACTAAATTACATAGTTACATAGTAGGTGAGGTTGAAAAAAGACACAAGTCCATCAAGTCCAACCTATGTGTGTGATTATATGTCAGTATTACATTACATATCCCTGTATGTTGCGGGTGATTATCTAATAGTTTCTTGAAGCTATCAATGCCCCCGCTGAGACCACCACCAGTGGAAGGGAATTCCACATCCTTGCCGCTCTTACAGTAAAGAACCCTCTACATAGTTTAAGGTTAAACCTCTTTTCTTCTAATTTTAATGAGTGGCCACATGTCTTGTTAAACTCCCTTCTGCGAAAAAGTTTAATCCCTATTGTGCGGTCACCAGTATGGTATTTGCAAATTGAAATCATATCCCCTCTCAAATGTCTCTTCTCCAGAGAGAATAAGTTTAGTGCTCACAATCTTTCCTCATAACTAATATCCTCCAGACCCTTTTTAGAATGTTTTTAAGTAACAAGGAACAAGCACCATTTAGGCCTCACGCACACTGAACGTTGAAAACTCTGTTTTTAGGGGCACCTGCCGTTAACGCTAGGCACGTCAAGCACTTGATCATTATTTTATTTTGATGGCCAGACTAAATGAATGAATTATTCTGGCCAATGAAATTAATTACCACCCAAGCACTTGACACGTCTAGATATGCTTACACACATTTACACGTGTCAGGTGTTTTTTTTTTTCTGCCAATACGCTGCTGCCAGGATGAAAAGAGAGAGTTGGGCAAATGCCCTGTGTGCATGGGACCTTAAATGTTTTGAAATTATATTTGGACCAAAAAACAAAAAATGTGTATTTTTTTTTTTTTTTTCTTTACATAACTTTCACCTGGTAACACACATCCTGTCTTAGGACGGCAACACTTCCTGTACTGTATCAATGCAGAAACAGCATTGTCCTCCTAGGACAGGAAGTGTGATTGGACTACAAAACATTTATCCCTCTCTCTTCTCCAATAAAGGGTAGTATTCTATAGTCCTAGCACACCTCCTGTTTTAGGGTGACAGTTCTGCTCGAACATTGAAATAAATTTGCAGAATGAAAGTGACACAGAAAAAGGATCAACATGTATTTGTTTGCATGATTCAATCAAATATGACAACATGCTTTCAATTATATATTTAACAGACCAAAAAGAAGCCATTAAGAAAAGTTTCTTGTCAGGGTTTACATATACTTTAAAGAAAAATGTTTCAACACTTATTCAAAATGTGGTGATTTCAAAGTTCTATCACTTACCACTATCATTTCTTTCTACTCAAACTAATTGTAAGATCTGGTAAACCTAAAACTGTAAGTATTTCCCAATACAGCCTGAACACAAACCTGAACACAAACCTGAACACAAGGGTTTATTATTATGAGTAGTAGTATTTTATTATCTGTTCTTTGCAAGTCTGGCTTTGATGTAATACGAAGCTTGTATTGAGCTGTTGGGAATTTGATTTTATGCCCCAAGGGTCTTTCAGAATGCCCTAGAGCTTTGGGAAGCTTCAGGACTGAAACACAAGTCTCATGCTAGATAAGGTTGTCTTTGGGGGTTACTCTTGTAAACTCATACCCTTAGAAATTCGGGGAAAAAAATGTTAGAAGTGAATGAGGAAACAGCACTACTTTTAAAGCAAACCTACTGTATTATAACAAAATTTGTGCAACCTAATTCCCCTATGCAGATGCAAGTACAATACAAGTTAATACATTCTGACAGGCTGAACTTTGTAATAAATGCCACTTTGTAATAAATGCAGGCATACTATGGGTTAAAGTGTTTGTAAAGTCACTATGTGACTTTACATGTATCCCATGCAGATATTCTGCCATTAACAAAAGTGTAAGTGTTTGTTAGAAATAAAAAAGGCTAAATACCTTTTCTGACACTGCAGCTGTGCGATCATGTGATCCCCCTGTGCTGGCCGGCCTCAATCTATGGAGAGAAGCAGGAGGGGTCGAGATTCCCCTGTGACGTCAGCTGGCCAGCAGAGGGGAATCTTGGCCCCTCCCAGATTCTCTCCATAGGTCAAGGCTAGCTAGCACAGGGGGATTACATGATCACGTGGCTGCAGTGTCAGGGTATTTCGCCTTTTCATTTTAAACAAACACTTACACTTTTGTTGATGGCAGCATATATGCATGGGATACATTGATATGTGCTGCATTATGCATCTGAATAGAGGTGGAAGGAAAGTGCTCTCATGCTGACAGGGAGGGAGAGGGAGAAGCTGTCAGAGGAGAGAGGAGAGCTGCGGATGACGGAGGCACGTAAACTGACCACAGTAATCAGGGCTCAGCAGCCATGATTATCATGGTCAGCAGAGGCAGGGGACACAGAAACTCTCAGGATCAACCAGTTTTATTACCAGTTAGGAAGAGAAGATTTGCACAGCACAAACACTGTGCTGTTATTCGTGCCTTACACAGGATCTTAGTTTTTTTTTTTTTTTTTAAAGTCACAAACACCTCCTGGACTTATCACTATTTTTTATATTTGTCAGGTTTATTGCACTCTCCAGAACAGATACTGGGGGGGGGGGTGTCAGTGGAGTTATCTTTGTGTAAATACTGAGATTGATTTACTATAGACAAATTAGCTATTCAAGGGAAATTGCAGTCTGCATGGGAAATTTCCCCAGAGTTTAGTAAGTGAGATAAAGCTCTGCTGACTTCCATTATCCAATCATGTTCAAGCAAAAGTGCTTTTTTTAAATTTTCTTGTGTGTGATTGGACATTCTTTGCATTGTGAGGTTTCCTTGTATTCACTAAGTTCTAGGAAAAATTACCTTCCAAACTGAACAGCCTGTTTGCTCTTCGTAAATCAATCCCTCTGTCACAATTTTGCACTTGTAATGACATCAAAAGCATGCACAGTTCAATTTAAATCATCCACTTCCTTCTGGCTTTAGGGGGGCCTGACTGTGGTCAGTGGGTGTAGAAAATGCCTTGACGTCAGTGGGAGTAAACAGTGACCCATTAATGGTTTTGATGGGAAAAACAGTTCCCCTATTATTGATATTGGTGGGAGGAATAGTGCCCTATTGTTGGTGTCAGTGGGATAAAGTGGAAGAAATGGTGCCCTATCATTGTGTCAGTGGAAGGAACAGTGCCCATGGCCTGTATAAGAGCAGACAAAGGACCACATTTCACCCAAGGGCCGCAGTTTGGAGCCCACTGGTCTAGAGCCCCGATGTCCGGCCTGAGGCCTAGGGGCTGCCTGCGGCCCTTTGACACTTACTGTGCCATCCTCTGGGGCCCTGGAGACAGTGATCTGTTTTGATACTTACTCAAACCAGCAAAATAAACAATTATGTTTAGATTTCTAGTAGTTAATGGTTTAGTTAATTTGTCTTACGCTTATTTTTCTGTGCTGTTTATCCCTTTTCTTTTTTTTACGTTTTTATCTCTATTTTATAGTGGGTCTTACTGAGACAAATATCAAATGTGGCACAAATAGTTTTTAAGAAGTCTGTAGGGAGGAGAAATATGTAAGCATTGATGGAAGCAGTGTAAAGAAGTTGTAACATTGATGATTCTTATTAGTTATGCAGTGTGGCAGATTTGAGAATCAAACATGTCTAAACAAAATTGCAAATGATTTGGTAGACAGTAAAACTGTATAACAACTGTGTATTCAGCTGTTTGGCTACAGTTCCACTATAGAAAATATTTTGAATGACGAACCAAGTGGCCAAACACTAATGCCCCGTACACACGGTCGGATTTTTTGATGGAAAATGTCCGATCGGAGCGTGTTGTCGGAAATTCCGACCGTGTGTAGGCTCCATCGGACATTTTCCATCGGATTTTCCGACACACAAAGTTTGAGAGCAGGCTATAAAATTTTCCGACAACAAAATCTGTTGTCGGAAATTCCGATCGTGTGTACACAAATCTGACGGACAAAGTCCCATGCATGCTCAGAATAAATAAAGAGACGAAAGCTATTGGCCACTGCCCCGTTTATAGTCCCAACGTACGTGTTACGTCACTGCGTTCAGAATGATCAGATTTTCTGACAACTTTGTCTGACCGTGTGTATGCAAGACAAGTTTGAGCCAACATCCATCGAAAAAAATCCTAGGATTTTGTTGTCGGAATGTCCGAACAAAGTCCGACCGTGTGTACAGGGCATTACTGTAATATGCGTGCTAAAAAAATTTGGAGACAATTGCCTTAAATATTGTCTTTTGAGTTTTGGACTATAATACACTATATTTAGCAAAATATGGCATCAGTGTGTCTGTTATCAGGTTTTGTGAGCTTTTTTATATATAAAATCCTGTATATTATTTTTAGGTTCTGTTCCTGAAATGTTGTCCTATTTTAGGAATTCTTATCCTACATTAGGTTGTTACATACTGACCATATTTGGGTCTTTTATTGACTGGTGCTTAAGAGGCCATCTAAACCTTGCTTGGGCAGTGGTTAGTGCAGATAGAGCACCTACCATGCTCGGCAAACATCTTTACAGCAGCTTGATACAGGAAGGGCTTGGACAACCTCTTAAAAGCTAGTCTACATAAGCTTTTAATGATGACATGAAAATGCAGTCACACATCAGCCTATCCAATTATATTCATAGTAGTTTTCAGAGTTCAGTGCACTTATTTAGATGTATTTATGTTATTTCAATAAGCTTGCCTTGGACGGGTTTTATATTATCTGTTATTGCTGGATTCAACCAGCTTTTAACATTGCTTCTTGGTTTTCTGCATCCACTTGTTACACAACACTTTATAGCCTGAGGGCAGATCTGCACATAGCAATTCTGATAACCTGAATAGATAATATACTGGATCTGGGCAATGATGATCGTTAGCAAACTGCATGATATTAAAGCTAGGATGAAATTCAGATTGGAAGGGCTATGTCCTCTGATTAACTCTAAATGCAAACTGTTTTTGTTTGTATTTTTGTGGTGGTTTTGCTCTTTCAGAGTTGGCATTTGTCAACATTAAATGGTTATTAGACATTGATTTTTGAGGTATGTGCCATAGCTGACCTAATGAGATCCCGACATTCATGTATTTAATTGCTTTATCAAAACCAAGAATTTATTTTACATATCAATGTATCCTGTGGACATCTAAATCCATCTCTCTAACACATATGCAAACCCTGTACAAAGCCTGTGCATATGGATCCATAGAAGGTACTTGAAGATACAGGGTTAGTTTTAAGAATTTTGTAAAAGCTTTATATATAATAGGTATCTATCATTTGTAATTCTGGAGTCATTTTTATATTGGCTGTATGAGTCCGTGGTAATTTTTCTTCTGCTGCTCTCAAATTGCCCTTCTAAATTAAGACCACTTGGAGTTATAAAATTTATTTTCATGCCTAAAACAGTAGAAGTTATTGACATATCCGAAGTCACACAATGCTGATAGAGAACTCTAATCAGGATGTGTATGGAGCTACTGACGGAGCTACTCCCTTTTCATGTTTCCCCTTGGAGTACAGAGACAATCTCTGCCAATTAAGAATGGCTAAAGAGAAGAGGTGAAATGGGAACACAAAATCTTGATATTCCACTGCAAAGGGTGTGTTGTAAATGTTTGAGGGAGACAATGAGTCATTTATGTGAGTCATAGACATTCAAGTGTGTTTTTGTAAGGATGATACATTTTCAGTTCGGAAAGTATGGATACATAAGTCTAGTAAATTAACAGCAATGTTTTATGGTGGTGACAAAGCAGCTTGCCACCAATTGCTTTAGTGCCAATAAGCCCCAAACAGCTACATATGGAAAAAGCCACATAGAATAAAATAAAATGCACTGATTCAAGTGTGAAACTGATTTAGCATGTTGCATCTCTCCATCATATAAGTGGCTGGTGACTAATCAAGGAATTGTGGACTTTCTTCTTTTTGTACCATTCACATTATATTTAAGTTTTGCATATGTATTGCAAAATATTCTATCGTTAAGAATCATTTCTATCCAAAAAGAATTTCCCTGTTTTGGGTGTGGCAGGGCAGAAGAAAACTTCTAAGACTGCCTGTTATCCAGGCCATTTGTTTTCAACACAAGGCCTATCTGGTTGAAGGCCAATATGACTGTATGGAAAATCCACAGGCCAGTAACACAAATTATTCAAGTAGTTCTTGCTGGGGTCCAGGAAAGCAGTAAACATGCTAAAGGGGCCTGAACCTGGTTTTATTCAGCAACCAGAGAGCATTTGAGAGTACATTTGCACCCATCTAACAAAGGCAGGTGGATTTGATTTAAATCAAGTTAATTTAAATCATTATTTAAATCACTAGCAAAAATGCTTGATGTAAATTAACTCGATTTAAATCATAGTTTTTATAGAGCAACTGTCATCTGTCCCACAGCGGCTCCTCCTCTGACCCGCTGTTGACTCACCAACAGTCCCATTCACTTTATAGGGACGGCTGGTGATGTGGCAGTGACACAACAAGGTGAAGGACGTGGAGGCAGCAGGTGAGTGGATGCCCGCTACCAGGCCCTGCCGTGATTGATCTGATATGACAGGTGCTCTTTAAATGTAAGGACTTATTCTTGCTGGTAGTTAGAATCTTTAATATTTGCAAACATAATGAAGGTTTCCTATTTAGAATAATAAATTGTCAGGTTAGTAAAACAGCGATATCATTACCGACTCAATCATACAGTTTGTAGTGTACATAGATTTGCAAAACAATGGGATAAAGGAACATTCCTGAACTTTGTTGGATCTCATGGTTAATGTGAAATTGTGTGAATGCATCAATGCAGTGCATGTTATCTCAGCTTGCAGAGCTTGGATTCATTGAATGAATTTACCAAAAATGTAACTATTGTAGAATATACAGCCTCGTACTACAAAACTAAGCTCCATTTCATGCTGAATAAACTAAATTATTAATGTATCCTAAATAGAAAACTATCTTTAGATATATTTTTACTCCAAAAGCACTTTATTAAAATAATTTGATAAAAATCTAAAAAATCGATCTAAATAAAAAAAAAATGATCTAAATATGAAAAATCATATATATATATATATATATATATATATATATATATATATATATATATATATATATATATATATATATATATATATATATATATATATCTATATATATATATATATATATATATATAGATATAGATAGATACATATATATATAATTTTTAATCATTGATTTTTATCTACCCTGCCCAGTAGTATCCTATCAGAGTGTGTGTACCGGGCTACTCAGCACTCAAAACTAGCATCTAATGTCTGTGGACACATTAGGATCTGAATATAAAAACCATGGCACCTTCCAGATTCACGTGGCAAAGATCATCAGATGTAATTTATCAACTTCCTTCTCATATATAACATTACAGAAGACATTTCTTAGATACATTTCCTAAAGTCTGGAGCCTAATTTGATATTTACAAATTCTTTGTAAGATCCAAAATGTATTGAATGGTTAGTTATGGTATATTTTTGTATTTATAATTTATATTGTATTTGCTAGGGGTTTGGAGGTGGTCAGGGAGGGACAAGGGATGCAGCATACTTGGGGTGAGTTGGGTGAACTGTTTATGCTTTGCTTTTTTTTGCATTAAAGTTTACCTAAACTCGAGAACAAAAATGTAATATATTGCAGCTTACCAGTCCTGCATCATTTTTTTTTTCAGGCTAAGAAAATTTTTCAGCAAGTATAAAAAATACCTGTTGATCTTACTGGAAATCCAGTGCCCTGCTAAGTGAATGAGGTGAAACACTGCTTACTCATCCAATCATATACAAGCAAAAATTGTGTTTTTATTATTATTATTTCTTGCACATGATTGGGTATAAATTACAAAGGTGAACATGCTGTACTCCTTTAGTAAATCAACCTCTTAGTAATCGTTCTTTAGTAAACTAATAATCCTCCCATCTCCCATGTAATGGAGGTGAACAAAGTCAGATTTGGTAGTAGACCAACCTGAGTGATAATCATGACTCCCTCCATAGATACAGTCAAGCATTGAGCAAAGCCACCCAAGGTTAGATTGTGGTATGTCATGCTTGGGATTTTATATTACAGTGGTGGACTATTTAGTGATCAAATGCTATGTACTGTCTATGTACATAAACTGAAGCATAGGAATAAAATTCCATAAATGACAGCCATTGGTAAATTTCCTGCGGAAGCTGCTGAGTCAACTGTTGTTTATTGAAGCTAGTGTTTGTGCAAACTAAATAAGAGTGTCAACAATGGGACACTGGAAAGCGCACAGCTAATTATCTGCTCCACTAAGCATGCTTTATGATGGTTTTATAAACCTGAGTTATTGTTTCATAATGGGTCTTTTCAACCACCTCTGGGGAATTGCCAGTTTATCTTTATGGATTCATTTAGGAGTCTGATAATAAATCAATTTTCCTTATTATTATTGACAGTGGTTATTTAGTATACCTTATTAGAAGTCAAGCAGATGACACTAAAATATGCACAAGTTTATTAGCATAAAGGTGTACACTACAGTGTGTTTTACTTTGTTACATGAGAACATGTTAGATGTTCCCTATGTCTGGATTAAATTGTAAAGGGAAAAACCAAATTTGATATGGTGCTTTTTACCATGTAACTATAAACTGGAGTTTCATGTCAAGGTCTTTAGATATGTAATCCCTAATAAGCTACAATCTTTTGCTTGGCAAATGATCTAAAAGACACAACAGGTCTTTTTTTTTTCCCTGTGGGTAAAAGGGGGACAGCCTAAGAAATGAAAATACACAAAGGGTTAGTCCTTATTGATGCAGCACAATGTTCATTCTTTCTCAAGTGAAATTCCTCAGAGGTTACGCATCTCAAAAATAAAGCAAAGATATGCTATGATTCTATTTGATTTGCTTTCAATTTTGTTGGACAGATCAATTTTCTGGGGCCATGCACAGCAAGCTGTTGCCTCACCTGTCAGAAGCACGTGGGGTTACCATAAGAATGAAATCTTTTCATTAACGTAATTACATGGTGAGAGATGATGGCTCAAAGAACAAAGTCTTTAGACACTGTTATAATAATGGGAAGTATATAGGGTGGAAAATGTAAACCTATCATGTGTTTTTAGAGATGAAATGTGATTGGGAGTGGACACCTGGTTATATAGCACAGGATGACAGAATAGTGCTGACATAAAAGGTAGGAGCAGGTGAGAGTAGAGGGACGGGAGTCTGGAACGTTCAAAGTAAGTAACTCTTCATTATCATTCTTGGTTCCTGGAGTTATTATTTAGTCTTACTGAAGAGCTAAGCCTAGATATACTGTCTGGTCACATTCACAATTCATATCTACTCAGCAATTATTTTTAATCCGTTTTAACTTCTTAAGAAATTATAAGATTTCTAGGTTTTAAAATCTTAAAGTCCGCCAAAAACAATTAGGGGTCATCTTTTATAAATCCTAGAAAATTGCCCCTTGTTCTATAAAGTAACCAGCAATATGAAAGCAAAAGAGTGCAGTCTACACTTTATTATGTATTCCATTGGTGGCTTTTGTACTAAATGTCTGCTTGCTTTTGCTTTTTCTATTTTTTTTTGTGTTTGTTGACTTATATGTGTCTTCTTTAGATAATTGAGAATTAGGGGGACAGTCTTCTTGTTTCTGTTCTATATTTATTTGGTTAATGCATGGGGTAAATATTAGTGTTTTATGGGGTATACTGTGCAGGTTACTAAAGAGTGGGGATAGGCGATATTAATTTTTATGTTTTAAGTTCTGCTGGAAGGATTACAATTATTTAGAAATTATTAACCACTGTACATGTAAAGATCATAATTTTTTTGCTAGAAAATTACTCGGAACCCCCAAACATATATGTTTTTTTAGCAGACACCCTAGGGAATAAAATGACGGTCATTGCAACTTTTTATCTCGAAAGGTATTTGCGCAATCATTTTTGAAACGCCTTTTTTGTTTTAAATATAAATGGTTTCATGATTTAAAAAAGTAACAAAACAATAAGGCTAGCCCAATTTTTTTGTATAATGTGAAAGATGATGTTACGCCGAGTAAATAGATACCTAACATGTCACGCTTTAAAATTGCACAGTCATGGAATGGCGACAAACTTCGGTACATAAAAATCTCCATAGGCGATGCTTTGACAATTTTTACAGGTTACCAGTTTAGAGTTACAGAGGAGGTCTAGTGCTAGATTTTTTGCATACCTCACATGTGTGGTTTGAACGGCGTTTACATATGTGGGTGGGATATGTGTGTGCGTTTGCTTCTGAGCACAAGCTACCCAGGGCAGGGGCGTTTTAAATTTTTTTTTTATTATTTTTTTTTTTATTTTACGTCATTTTTTTATTTTTTACACTTTTTTTTAATTTTTTTTTTTTTGATCACTTTTATTCCTATTACAAGGGATGTAAACATCCCTTGTAATAGGAATCTATTGTGACAGGTCCTCTTTATGGAGGGATGCGGGGTCAATAAGACCCCACATCTCTCCTCCAGGCTGGAAAGCATGAGATCGAGAAAAAAAATTCAATGATCTCATGCTGACAGCAGCGAATGCGGCTTTGTTGACATCCGGGAACTTGGGCGTGACGTCATAGCGTTGCACTCAGGCCTCCGACGGTCATAGAGATGACTGGTGACCATCTGGTCACTGGAAATCTCTATCGTCGTCATCTGGCGCCGGCCGTTTCTTTCTCCGGGCCCCCAATGGCACGGGAGATCCCGGAGATGCACTGGGAGGGGGGGGGCATCCCCTCCCGTCACCTATAAGAACGATCAAGCGGGGGAACTGCCTCTATGATTGACCTTATCGTGCACAGAATCATCGGCTGGAAAGAACGATATTTAAATGATGTCTGTAGCTAAGGAATCATTCAGATATCCCCGCACAAAGTAGAGGGCGTCATTTTACTATGGCCAGGTATTGAAGTGGTTAAAGATTGTCTTGATGGTGGGTGCTGTAACCTTGGTCTGTATTAGTGTTGTAAATGTCATGTCTTCATAATATATTAATTTAAGAATATTTTTGCTATACCCAACCTGCAATGTATTATCAGTAAGTATGCAGAATTTGTAATGCAGTTTCTGCCTGTACATCTCTATGCATTCTATCTACATATAGAAAACTAATACAAAAGAATGACAATGATGCCAGGAAAGAAGTTGTGTGGCAGCAGCAGAAATCATAAAAACCAAATAAAAATGAATGTTGCCAAAAACCACCCCTGGCACAATAACTTTTCTCCTATTTCAGACCTGCCCTTTTTTATAACACACTCTCTTTTTTTTTATTATTATTACTAATCTTTTGGCTTGTGTATCTTGTATCTGTTGTTTGTGTTTTAGGTTTACCTTTTAGGGCACACTTTGTGTTTTAACGGCACGTTTAATGCACAGGATGAATTTTAAATGGGTAATCGCTGATCATTTAAAAAAAAAGAGCTGCTGTTTAGAATTAAGAAGTAATAATGGAAGTAGTATCAGTCCCCATGTTTAGTGGAAAAATAATGGACATACAGTTAATGATAACAAAAATATACTAAACTTCATTTAATTTACAGATTTTCCATGCATGACCGTGTCTATTTTTCATGCTAATGGATATCTCCCAGTCTGTTTTCCCTCGTTTTTTTTTTTTGTTTGTCCAGATTGGTGCCTCTATTTAAAGCAGAACTTCAGTCATTTTTTTCAAGTTTTTTCAAGTTTACATCTATTTAATCTTCTGCCCTTGTTGTTTTAACTTTGAATAGTAAAACATTTTTTTCTGCCAGTAAATACCTTATACAGCCCACTTCCTGTTTCTTGTCTGGTAAAAAGCCTAGGATAATGACATCATGTACAGCTCTCTCTCACTCGCGTGAGTTTGCCAGGAAGGGAGAGAGGATTCGTCATAAGAGGGCCAATGAGAGCTGCAGAGCTGGAGGTTGCCTCTGTGTGTCTGTGTAAATCCAGGAAATCAACAGGCAGCAGCTTCAGCTGCCCACAGTTAAAATGGCTGCAGTCAGGCTTAGTGGAGGGAGATTTCTGCAGCATATTTGGCAAGTACAGAATCACAGTATATATAAAATAATATGCAAAGTGGTTGGAGGGAAGCTTCAGAATGGCAAAGATGTTACAAATTATGTAAGCAGACTGCAGTTCCTTTTTCAGCACATTTAATCTACATCACCATGTTAGGTGCATAAACTACTGCAACTCTTCTGAATAACATTATGTTCTGACTGTTTATGGACATCCATTCAGTGTTCTGGATACATGCTGGATGTGTGCATGGCAGGAACCTGCAGTGTTCTATTAAACAATGTAGTGGCTGCTATTATGCTTCCATTTCTTCTAAAAAATATCTTATTTGTGTTACTAGCCAGTTCTCTACTGTGATAAGATCACATTCACCATAATATGTCTGTTAACCACTTCAGCCCCGGAAGATTTGGCTGCTCAATGACCAGGCCATTTTTTGCGATACGGCACTGCATCTCTTTAACTAACAATTGCGCGGTCGTGCGACGCTGTACCCAAACAACATTGACGCCCTTTTTTTCCCACAAATAGAGCTTTCTTTTGGTGATATTTGATCACCTCTGCAGTTTTTATTTTTTGCGCTATAAACAAAAAATAGCGTCAATTTTGAAAAAAAAAAAAAAACACAATATTTTGTGCTTTTTGCTATAATAAATATTCCCATTTTTTTTTTTTTTTTAAAAAGCAATTTTTTTTTCTTAGTTTAGGCCGATATGTATTCTTCTACATATTTTTGGTAATAAAAATCGCAATAAGTGTATATTGATTGGTTTGTGCAAAAGTCGTAGCGTCTACAAACTAGAGGATAGATTTATGGCATCCTTATTTATTATTTTATTTTTTACTAGTATTGGCGGCGATCTGCGATTTTTATCAAGACTGCAGCATTATGGCGGACACATCGGACACTTTTGACACATTTTTGGGTGGATTGACAATTTTATACAGCGATCGGTGCTATAAAAATGCAGATCACTATATAGATGTCACTGTCAGGGAAGGGATTAACACTAGGAGGCGATCAAGGGGTTAACTGTGTTCCCTACTGTTTGTGCTAACTGTAGGGGCAGGGGACTGACTATAGGAGATGACAGATCATGGTTCCTAGCTATTAGGAACTCACAATCTGCATCTCCTCTCCTCATAGAATAGGGATTTGTGTGTTTACACATACACATGTGTCCCTGTTCTGCCTCTCATGCCCACGACCACGCGTGGCCAGCGGTCATGAGCATTGGCACCCCCGCAGTGCAGCGGGCGCGCGCCTGCTATCCCGCTTAAAGGAGCCGACGTACAGCTGCGACGGTTTGCGGGATCGCGCTGACCTGCCAGTGTATAATGACGGCGGCTGGTCAGCAATTGGTTAAACATATTCCAAATACTGGGGATGATTTCCTAAAATAATGGAGCTCACATAGCTTAAATAAAGTGAGGCTGTGGGGTTGATTTACTAAAACTGGTGAGTACAAAATTTGGTGCGGCTCTGCATAGAAGCCAATCATCTTCCAGTTTTCTTGTCAAAGCTTAATTAAACAAGCTGACGTTAGAAGCTGATTGGCTACCATGTAGGGCTGCACCAGATTTTGCACTCTCCAGTTTTAGTAAATCAACCCCTTTGTGTTCACTTTCAATGCCCAGTCATGTGTGAGGGGGAAAAAAAACAAAAACAGGATTTGTGCCTGCATGTGATTAATTGACTGAAATGAACAATTTCGGGTCTTTTAGTAAAGCAACCCAAAGGCATTCATGAGTATTCTATGTAATACAGTGAATTGTATTTATTGAAATGTTTTCTCTAATATTTCCATTTTTTCTGCCAATTTTTCAGTTTCTGTTGTATGCATGTATACACTTTACATTAGATAAACAACTTCAGGCCTTGTTCACACCTGCAGCCCTTCTTGAGTTGCAGTGATGCATGGTGGTACACATGCATTAGTTTTATCCAGTGCAATTCATTTTGAATGGCATCCCCTTGTCAATGTATGGATGTGTAGCAATGCATTAATATGCAGTGTGGTGTCCTGACAAAAAATCAAAATGTGCAGCACCGCATTAATATGCATTGTAGTTCAGTGTGCTGCCAAAAAATGCATGTCTGTTGGCAAGGTTTGTTGGTGTGCCCTTTGGATGGATAGCAGCGCATCGCACCAACACAAATAATACCATAGTGTGAACAGGCCCTAAAGTAAAAGTACTTTATCATGTAATATTTTATTCCAGGTATGTTTTCACCTAAAAAATAGAGAGGCATCAGATTGTGTTGACATCTATTATTACTGTAAGAATAGATAAATAAAGTAAGTATTGGGTCAGAAAGGTCTGGGGGTGGATATTGAAGAGTATTTTGGTAGTTGATTTTAGTACCTCATAACTTTTATAGCAGGCTCTCTTATTTTACTTTATATTATTTATTTATTACAGGTACTTATATATCACCGTCAGTTTACACAGTGCTTTACATATACAGTAGTACCTTGGATTACGAGCATAATCGGTTCCAGAAGCATGCTTATAATCCAAAGCATTCGTATATCAAGGTGAGTTTTCCTATAGGAATCAATGGAAACTCAGATCATTTGTTCCAGTGCCACTGATAGTGTATGCAGTACCGCATGTGGCCAGAGGTGGGGGTTGCCGGAGACACTCGGAAACACTCCGCCTGTCTCCGAGCACCTCTGGCCACATGTGGTACTGCACACCCCAGAGGATTGAATCCTGCTCGTCTTGCGAAACAACGCTCGCAAATCGAGTCAGGATTTTTTTTAAAAACAGCTCGTATTGCGAAACGCTCGTAAACTGCGTTACTCACAATCCAAGGTTTTACTATATATTGTACTATATTGTACTATATATTTACTATATATTGTCCCTAACTCACATTAATACATACACATACTAGGGCCAATTTAGACAGGAGCCAATTAACCAACCAGCATGTCTTTCTGGGAGGAAACCAGAGTACCCGGAGGAAACCTACGCAGCCACAGAGAGAACATGCAATCAGGTAGTGCCGTGGTGGGATATGCGTGCTTACAGTAGGATAAGTGACATATTGAACATAATTTTTAGACATCATCTGAAATTTTATGAAGACTGAAATTGCTAAATTTTAGTTTACCTTTTTGATAGGAATATTTTTTAGATGTTAGCTGTTTATAAAGACCTTCTTGCCTTTTCACCAAACTAATTACTTTCCTTGCTGGTTTTCTTTTTTTTTTTGTTGCAATATTTTTTAGAGTTTATAAATTAGAGAAGAAGAATTTGATCAACAGAAAAATGAGACAAAGCAAAACTTTATCAGTGTTTATAAATAGATCATATGCCAGTGATGGCAAACCTTGGCACCCCAGATGTTTTGGAACTACATTTCCCATGATGCTCATGCACTCTGCAGTGTAGAAGAGCATCATGGGAAATGTAGTTCCCAAACATCTGTGGTGCCCAGGTTTGCCATCACTGTCCTTTGCCAATAGAAATTGATACCAGAGGTGGAAATTCCTATTATCATAAACAGTTATTGAGTTTTTTAAAAAAAGGGACATTTGTCTTCAAGTTTGTCGTTATGAACAAATACTTGGCATTTTTATTGTTTCTCTATTTGGGTAAGTTAAATTGTGTAAACATTTTACATCTACAAATGATAGGTGGGAACATTTGCAATATCTCCAAGTAAGGGCCAGAATATACAGTCTCCAGTATTCTGAACTGTGCTAACACTGTGTGCCATGGCTTACCAAGCTACCCAGCTGACCATGCATAATGCTACAACCAGCTCAAAATAATTTTCATTTTGACCTTGATAAATTGTATCTAAATAGACTATAGAAGTAAATGACAAACAGAAAAGAAAATTGCAAATTTCAGGGCACTTTTTAGTTATAAACTTTTGCAAGACAAACCCTTGACCACTGTAGCCACTCTTCAAATGTAACACGGCATGCAAATCCAGCCATTTAAAAATGTCAAAATCCAGCATTATTCGTCATCTTCATCTATAAAACAACCAAATGGCAAAAATGTTTCCTATCTTGACTGCTGATTTCTAAATGGGTATTATGGAGCTGTGCTAATGAAACTGCACTGTGCAAGATATATAATCGATCATTGTTTATAAGACCTTTGTTGGGTCTAGCAAGACAGGTATAGGATGATACCATTTTTCATTGTATTACTCAACAGTAAGATTTATGTTTCTCGTTTCTTTTAAAACCATGGTTATAAAGAATATAGCAGCTGTTCAAAGTTGTCAGCTGGTAAATCTAACATATTCGCTATTTATATGCAGCTGAGATTTTGTCACACAGAGTTTAGTAGAGCTGAAAGAAGTAGAGACCGCAATACAAGACTGCCATATAAAATCAGAGAATTAGCATGACAACTAGCACTTCCAGAAGGATAGTTTAGCAGTGATAGGTCCGAGTTTCTCTTAGCACAGGTTTCTGCGTAAAATAGCTGTCCAAGTATATTCATGAAGTTGACATTTTTGCAGGCATATCTCATTATGATTTAAGAATAATATATTTTACATTTGCCATGTGCGTTAACTGAAACCATGAAATAAATACATCTGGGCTTCAAAAAGTAAAAAATATTGGTCAGAAACAATTAAGTCAATTTTTAGTGAAGATGCTGATTTATAATATTAAACAGTTATTAAAAAGCTGCAGTGAAAGTTTTGAACTCCTATGATACACAGGTATTTGAATGTATAGGTGTACTCTTTTTTTTGGTGGAGGAAAGTAGGAGGGAGAAATTGGAAATGCCTCTTTATTTTCAGGCGTAATACATAGATTTTAGGTCATTTTAGGGTCACCATATACGTTACAGCACACAACAGATTGTACAATCAGATTGTAACATGTGTGGTGAGCTTTAGGCCCTCCCTGATTAGAGAAGGGGTACCACTGTTGGTCCTTCACCTAAAGCAAAGTGAAGAAATAAGCTTTTGGTACTTTATGAATTATGCCATGCAGTGTTTGCATCACTTTAGATATGGATCAGCCTTAAGCCTAGTACACACGAATGTCGGATAGCATCGGGCAGTCCAATAGAAACCGGCCTACATTCGGCACATGTGCAATGCAGCCGGTCCGACAGAAGCCAGCCGTTTGTCGAAGGTTCATGACCGAAAAAAAGTCTGCAGACCGGCTCCCAATCCAAGCTCTCAGCCAGTGGCTGAGAGCTCTGACCGGAGTGTTCTGGCGGGGGGCCATTACCCTGTCAGATCACAATAGCACAGCAGGAGAGATTGCTGTACTAACATTGGATTGTTAGTACAGTGGCTCTGACCTGAGCTGTCAGTTTTTTTTTCCGTTCAGTCTGCTGGGTTAAATGGAAAAAAAAAAAACTACTAGTGTGTACCAGGCTTTAGATAAAGCCTCAACATAGCAAGATTGGTAGCTGGATCAGGTGCTTCTTGCATCGAGATCTTGGCTGTGCATGTGGCTGCTTGCTAGTGGCACAAGGGCACCTACCACAGAAACACCAGAATAGGGGTTAGTGTTAGTAATAGACTAGTGCTAGGTTCACTTTATTGATCAGGATAAATGTTGTGTTTAGTGGTAAGAAAGCTTTAAGAGTTAGTTTTGGGGGTTAAGCCTAGCTTTAGGGTTTGGGGGAAAGGGCAGGTTAAGTGATGGAGAATCAATTTTGTAGCATTAAACCCAAAACCAAAAATGTAATATATTGCAGCTTACTAATCATTGGATGTGGTGGCTGCATTTGTTTTCTTTTTTTAGGCTTTCTTCCCACCCGTTGATCTGAACAGTAACACACCTATTAGAGTTTCCCTGCTCTGGATGAAGCAGACATATTTGGACAGCAGCATTGTCAGTCTGAGAGGAGGGGAGTGTTATGCTGTGTACACACGACCGGACTTTCGATGGACTGAATCATGTCGGACTTTTCAACGGAATTTCGACGGACTTCCGTCTAATCGGACTTGTCTACACACAATCACACCAAAATCCGACGGATTCGACCGTGATGATGTACGACCATACTAGAATAAGGAAGTTGATAGCCAGTAGCCAATAGCTGCCCTAGCGTTGTTTTATGTCCGTCGGAAAGATTTGAAACATGTTCTAAATCTAAAGTCCGTCACATTTTCGACAGAAAAGGTCCGCTGCAGGTCCGATGAAGCCCACACACAGTTGAATTGTCCGACGGATTCGTCCCGTCGGACAAGTTTGGTCGAAAAGTCCGGCCGCGTGTACACGGCATTAGATGTAGTAGCAGATTTTAAATGCATTTACAAACTGAAAATAAACTGCAGCTCACACTATATAAGCAGTATGTATGCACTGCAAAAACGCCAGCCACATTAATAAGTTAAAAAAAAATACTTTTTTAAAAAAACTGTCCATTTCGGTTTTCGGCCAAGTGCATCCTGAATTTTCAGTTTCAGCACCAGAATTTTCATTTCAGTGCACCACTAATAAGCAGTTACAGCAAACATTTTTTTTCTCCTTTTGGGACAAAAGTTTTAAAGAAATTAATAAAACTGATCTTTGTTAGCACCAATGTCAATGGTAAATGGTTTATCTTATCCCTGTAACTGGTACATGTGCAAAAGAGTTTGTTCTTTAGAAAAACAACAGACTAATGCCACATACACACGGTCAGACTTTCCGGCAGAAAAGGTCCGACAGAATCATTCCATCAGACATTCCGATCGTGTGTAGGCTTCATCAGACTTTCTCTTTCGAAAATTCTGACGGACCTAGAAATAGAACATGTTTTAAATCTTTCTGACGGAATCAAATCCTATTGGGAAAACCGTTTGTCTGTATGCTATTCCGACGCACCAAAAACGATGCAAGCTCTGAAGCAAGTACGAGACGGAAGCTACTGGCTATTGAACTTCCTTTTTCTAGTCCCGTCTTACGTGTTGTACATCACCACGTTCTAGACGGACGGACTTTGGTCAGTTTCAGCGCAACTCTGTCGGAACTCCGTCGGAAAAACCTTCGGAGTTTATTCCGACGGCAAAAACGGTCGTGTGTACAGGGCATTACTGGCCAGATAAGCGGATAAAAATGGAAGGAAGAAAGAAAGCCTGAAAAAGAAAACTAATGCGGCCACCACACCTAAGAATTTGTAAGTTGCAATAAAATAAATGTTTGCTTTGGGTTTTAATACAGCTTTAAGGTTCAAGTGCTGGGGGTGAGGTTTATATTTTAAGAGGACCTTTTCAAGGTCAGGATAAATCTTAGTGTTAAGGCTTGCTGATAGGTTCAAGTGTTGGACAGTGCCTTAATGTAGGCGATACAATTTTAATTTCAATACACAATAGCTACCTACACAATGGGGTTGATTTACTAAAACTGCAGAGTGCACAGTCTGGTCCAGCTCTGCATTGCAGCCAATCAGCTTCTAACTTCAGCTTGTTCAATTAATCTTTGACAATAAAACTGGAAGCTGATTGGTTTCTATGCAGAGCTGCACCAGAGTTTGCACTCACCAGTTTTAGTAAATCAACCTCTATGCCTACTAGGCTTTTAGCACAGAGAGCCAAAGACAACTTTTACTCTACCTCCCAGCTTGAGCATATTTTCAACATATACTCAGTAACAACATCACGTGATCCTAATTAATAAACAAACCACTTTCACACTGAGGTGCTTTACCGTCATTTTAGCGGCGCTTTTAACCCCCGCTAGCTGCCGAAAAAGGGTTAAATGCGCCCGCAAAGCACCGCTTTGGTGGCGCTGCCCATTGGTTTCAATGGGCAGGGGCGCTTTAGGAGCGATGTATACACCGCTCCTAAAGTGCCTCAAAGATGCTGCTTGCAGGACTTTTTCAGGGTCCTGCCAGCGCACCAGTGTGAAAGCACTTGGGCTTTCACGCTGCTGGATATTTGCATAATTAATTAATTGTCTCATAATGTCATGTCATGATCACATTGAAAGTCGGATCCAAATTGTATTGCAGCAATGGGAAGGCTTTTCTCTGGAAGCAATAGATTTGTATATTGGGAAATTGTACTTGACTACTTGGCTTCATAGATTTTGCCCGATCCAAGAAATAAGTCCAACATTTTACAAAGCTTTTTAAATTTGACAAGCACTACTAAAGAATGTTTCTACACATCATTATTAGGTGTCAACAACAGCTACCAATCTTCAAATGAGTACATTAATGCTGTGTAGTACAAGTATGATATGCAGCAGTTATAATTTTATAGCAGCAGTGTGATATATGCAGAATTAAAATCAGTTTTTCTGCTTATCATAATTATCCAATCTAAAAAAAATGTTACACTGCGGGGTTGATTTACTAAAGACAAATAGGCGGTTTACTTTGCAAGGGAAGTTACACTTTGCAAGATATTTATTCCCAGAGGTACAGCTCTGCTAAAGTCCATCATCCAATCATGTGCAAACAAATATGCTCTTTTTTTTTTTTTTTGTACATGAGTGGATAATCTTTGCATAGTGAAATTCTCCATGCAAAATTTCAGCTTCCCTTACAAGATGAACAGAGGCTATTTGCCTTTAGTAAATCAACCTCTGTGACTTAAGTCTCGTACACACGATTGGATTTTCTGACGGGAATTGTGTGATGACAGGCTGTTGTTGGAAAATCCAACCGTTTGTACACTCCATCAGACAATTGTTGTCGGATTTTTCGCAGACAAATGTTGGATGGCAGGCTTTAAAATTTTCCACGGACAACGGTCTGTTGTCGGATTTTCTGAGCGTGTGTACACAAGTCTATCATACAAAAGTCCAAAGAACAAACACGCATGCTCGAAAGCAAGGACAAGCCAGAAGCGATCGGTCTTGTAAACTAGCCTTTGTAATGGAGAATTCACATTCGTGATGCGGCAAATTACAGACATCCCAATCTGCAAAAACTAATTTCAGGGAGGTGGTAAACTCATTTCAGGGAGTTGGTAAACTCATTTCAGGGAGGTGGTAAACTCATTTCAGGGAGGTGGTAAACTCATTTCAGGGAGGTGGTAAACTCATTTCAGGGAGGCGGCGTTTTTTCAATATTACATCACTTTTTCAATATTTTTTCACAGTGCTTCTGGGGAAAGGGGTGGGTGGCAGTGGACGGTGTCAGTAGTTTTTTTTTTATCTTTAATAATTTATTTTTTTACCATTTAATTTGTTAATTTGTTTTCACAATGCGTTTTGGGGGGAGGGGTTGGGGTAGTGGACAGTGTTGGTAGGGCAGGGGAGAGTGGTGTCAGTAGATTTTTATTTAATTTTTTTACACTTTTTCATTTTTTAGAATTGTTTTACAATCTTTTTTTTATATTTTTTGGGGGGCTTTGGTGAGATGTCAGAGGCCTATACAGAACCCTGACATCTCCCCTTTGAGACAGAGAAAAGGACTGAGGACACAGATTCCCCAGTCCCTTTCTCAGCACTGAAGATGAATGAACAGGAGACAGGCTCCTGTTCATTCATAAACTGAGCAGAGTTAAACACAGTTTACTCTGCTCAGATATCACAGGACACAGGAGCGATCTCGCTCACTGTGTCCAATTCCTGACAGTTCCCCCCGCAGCCGGCGGGAGAGGAGAGGAGGGGAGCTGGCTGCAGGGGACAAGGGGAGGGGGCGGAAGAGAAGGACAGGAGCTGCAGAGAGAACACTGGGGCTGGAAGAGAACGGGGGGCGGAGAAGGACACAGAGGGGGCTGGGGGAGGAGCACACAACAGCTGGGAATCATCGGTGTGGCTATGTATAGCTTTTTAGCTGACAGCCGCTGGAGGGAGAGAAGGAAAAGTGGCTGTCAGCTAAAAATCTATACAAAGAAGATCAGTGTTCACAGCTGTTCCCCGCCGCACCGGTCATTCCCGGGAGATGGGGAGGCGCTGTCGGGTGTGCGGGAGCCGCCGCAGAAATGCGAGAGAATTGGGATGTCTGAAATTATGAAATTTCGAAATGCAGCGCACATCCCCTTCTTCTTTAATGGGATAATAATGAAGCTGCTTTGCTGGTGATACTGATGGAGTTCTGCCCAACGTATTTTAGGCTTTTATTTTCTGGTGATATCACGAATAATATGCTTTTTTATTTTGGGCAAGTTACCACAACACCATTATCCCGTAGTTGGTAAGATCAAAGATACAACTATGTTGGTATCCCTTGTTAATTTTACATTGTATTTTTTTAAATGTAACTGCCTACTCCCAAACTGTCATTTGAAGTAAAACACATAGCCAAGTATTATTCGCCACATTTTTTTTTATTGTGCATTAAAAAAATAAAAATAGATATGCTATCTGCCAATAAAACTTAACCAAAAAGTGCATTTTATGCATCCAAAAATATAGAAAATATACCTAATCAAATCACTATTCAACCAAAAAATAATATAAAAGCCTCATGCATATGTCCTGCTTCTTAATATAGGGGGTCAACAATGCCAAGAGTTGGTGAAAGCAGGGGTCCGTCATCCGGAGATAATTCCGAAAATCATCTGGATTATTCTCCTGGAGCTCCCGCAGCAAAGGCATATGATATGATTGGTCACGATTAATAAAGCATCCATTTTTGGTCCAAGAAATCCTCCTCCTCCTGTTCCTGGACTGGACTTGGGTCAAAGCAATAACTCCAAGGCCAATAATAAATAATACGTTATGTCCTCCGATTCCGCAACATGTCTGGTTGACGAACGGCCGCTCAGAAATGAACTGAAAAGCGCGAAATGAAAAGTGCGAATCAACACTCGGCAAAATTCTACTAACACGAAATAAGCAGAAGGAGCCCAAAGGGTGGCGCCTGACAATTGAACTTCCTCTTTATCGGCTCGTACTACGTCTAGTATGTCACTACGTTCGTGTTTGTTGGCCAACAATTGTGTACCGTTTGTATGCAAGACAAAATCCAGGCACGTGCCCTTCTGACAAAAGTCCAAGACTTTGTCTGTGGAAAATCCGATTGTGTGTACGAGGCTTTACACTTCAGCTTCCTAACAATTTCAGACATAGGACCAGCAGACACTGCCTTTGTTATGTTTAACCCTCACGTGGCTCAGGACATAAATCCGAGCCCTTTCTGCATGTGTGTGACCCGTGTAATGACTACACAACACTGCTACCTTTTAGATTTAAGTCTGCATTCCATAAATTGAGAGACGCCTATTTCCCTTCACAGTGTAAGTTCATATTTAAGTTTTAATCATGAGCCAAGTTTTTTAATTCTGGATAGCTTTTTGTAGTATTGTGTTTTTTTTTGTCCATGTACACAGTCTCGTTTTTTGGCATTTTTAGGCAGTTGTGTTTAACCTCGTTTTTCCAGAAGCAAAAAAATGGGTTCAGACTTAAAAGTTTTCCACGTTTCAGACGCTAAACGCCGGTACCGCCGGGTAAACTGCAGCAGAGAATGACATTTTGCGGCCTGACTTTGGGGCCCCATATCTCGGGGTCACTTAGTGCTAGAAACCTAGTGTTGTGTTGTGCAAACACAGTGGAACTAGCACTACAACATATCCATATTTGGGGTTCCTAGCACCAAGTGGCCCCAAAGTTGGGTCGCAAAATGTAAAGCACTTCTGCAGCAGAGAATGACATTTTGCGACCTGACTTTGGGGCCCCATATCTTGGGGCTACTTGGTGCTAGGAACCCCAAATGTGGTGTGCAAACACAGTGGAACTAGCACTACAACATATCCAAATTTGGGGTTCCTAGCACCTAGTGGCCCCCGAGATACGAGGCCCCAAATTTGGAGAATGACATTTTGCGACCCGACTTTGGGGCCCCGTATGTCGGGGCCACTTGGAGCTAGGTACCCCAAATATGGATATGTTGTAATGCCAGTTCCACTGTGTTTGCACACCAAATGTGGGGTTCCTAGCACCTAGTGGCCCTGAGATACTGGGCCCCAAATTTGGGTTGCAAAATGTCATTCTCTGCTCTGCAGACACTTCTAGACGCAAATGCGGTAAAACGCAACATGCAAATGCGGCAAAACGGGCGTTTCTAAATGCCGGTTTCAGCTTTTAAAAACGTGTTCAGCAGAGTTTGCACCGGCGTCTCGTGTGCATGAAGCCTAACCCCTACTCTCCTCAACCTCAACACTTGACCCAACCCTTAAATTTAACACTTAACCAACTACCCATCATGATGTCAAAACTTGCCCTGCATTTTTTTTAACACGTGTATGGCTTACTTTGGTGAAACAGTGCAAGGCCCAAACACAATCTGCAACATGCAGCATTTAATCACGCTTTAAAATTCTGAGTATTTGCTACAGTTTACTACACTTTGCAGTGCTCCCTTCATTGTTGTTTGTTTTTTTTTTGTTTTTTTTTTATGAACCTGTTTGTGCAGGGAGAAGTTTCTAAATGTTGTGTAACTGACACTGAGGTTGGTTTACTAAAACTGGAGAGTACAAAATCAGGTGCAGCTCTGCATATAAACCAATTCGTTTCCAGAATTTTTTGTCAAAGCTTAAAGGATAATTTCACCTTTTGTACCTTTGTAACATGTTACATGTTGCACCCATATTCAGGGTGTAACATGCTACAATGTACCAGCCCGCGTTCCCCCGTTTTGGCAACGAGCGGGTGATCTTCTCCCCTGCTCACTGCCACAATCTAAAGAAAGGACACTGTGCAACGGCCTAATTACCTGCTACTGGCCCAGGAATATTATAATTACTTCCAAACATGTAATCAAAAAAATAAACAAATATATAAGTGTGAATAACTTTTACATTTTGCATACTTATGGATACGTTTGCCTGTTTTTGCCTGAAGTTCCATCAACACAGACCGAGGCAGATTAAAATTTGAACCAACACTTGATTCTCTAGATACATCTTTCCAATGCATGTTCCATGTATTTACAATATCTAATTATTTAAACCTAGTAACAGCAGGTAGCCATTTTTGGGCCATATTCTGTGATATGAAAAGATTGCACAGAGACAGGAATGGAAAAGGTGTGCAGGTAGTGGTTTAATGTCACCAACCTAATATTAAGGGGAAGCTATCAGTATAGAAATACAGGCGTTGGGATTATGGACTTGTTTTTGAAGGTAGAGGCTCATGGGGCTGTCCTGTTGGGACACCTGATATGCACAGGTTCCAGGTTAGTGAAAGAAGAGTAAGGAAGACAGCTGTGAATCTTGCACCTTCAAAAGCAAATTTGCAATGGCAGCTGCTATATTTCCATTCTGACATTTTATATCCTGACAGGATTCTTTTTAGGTGTTTGCTTCATTTTGATATAGGAACCCACAGCCCTTTAGCAGTACTTTAGGCTAAAACTCTCATGTATCCTAATGATAGGGTCTTTTTAAATATATGTACTACACTTACCAGTACTTTTCAGTTGAATGAAATCTTCATTTTCTTGATGAGCTAGGCTGGTTGAGTCTTCAGTATCTGACACGTATCCCAACAACAGTGTCTCTTTTAAATATCATATAAACATTTTTCATAAGTTATGGCAAGATAAAGCAACCCTGTTGCAAGAATAATAATTATAAACAAATAATAATAAACAAAGTGCCCCCTGCAATGAGCAGAATCCACACTTACCTCTGCCCCCTGTGCCATTGATCTGCTCTTTATTGCAGATATACCGAAGACGCTGAAGACTTAAGGCTGCGTTCACACTATTGCGAATTGGATGAGGGTTTCTCCGCATCCAATTTGCATAGCAGGAGATTGTGACCGGCTCTCTATGGTTCACACATCTCCTCAGCGGCCCTGGTGCGAATTGCACAGTAGTCTTGTGCGTCTTTTGGTCCATTTCAGGTCTTAATTCAGCCCAAAATCGGATCTGGAACAGTGAATGGAGACACACCGGACCCCCTGCTGTGAGCCGCTGTGTTCTCAAGTGTGAACCCAGCCCAAAGAGATTGTAAATGATCACCTTGTAAAAACAACCTATTCAGTTTAAAATAGAAGGTAAAGGCAAAATATTTTTGTATAGATATAAGAAAAAATGTAAAAATGTATAAATACCTTTTTTCCATTTTTTTTTAAGTGATTACATTCCTTATGTTCTCAGCTGCATAAGAGCCGGGGGGAAGAGAAGCAGCAGTACACTGAGCTTGCCAGTGAATGGCTGGGCATTGGTGGTGTATCAGGACAAGTCTGATCATTGGAGGAGAGTACACTGAGTTTCCAGCTTAGCTAGAGACCTGACCATGGTGTGCTCTCCTGCTTAGTGTGATCAGTTTTTAATAGGAAAACAGATGGACTAGCAGGAACACCAGGGATTTCACACAGGAAGTAATACAAAGAGAACAGGATACTTTCTCATACAAGTACATGGTACAGCAGGCACATATCAGGAATATGAAGTGTTGAGGTAACAAACGCTTTAAGGCATTTGGCAGCCTTCAAGGTAACAAGCCAACTTGAGGAACCATAGAGAAATGTAATTTCCTAAAGAGTCTTTGAGCAGCAGCAGCATCTCTGCAATACAGCGCAGATCGGCAGGAAAGAGGGAAAGTATGAATATTTTATTTTGGGAGCACTTTGTTTTTATATTTCAATATTTGTTATTGTTTGTGGTAAAACAGGATTAACCACTTCATTACCCACAAATAGTCATATGACGGCCTGAGATGGGATCTCCCATCCTGGGTGGCCATCATATGATGTCCTGGGCTTCCCGGCCTTCTCGGGGGCGCGCGCGCACGCCAGCCGCGTTGCTCGGGGCCCGGTGCATGTGCCCGGCGGCCGCAATGTCCGCCGGGCACCCGCGATTGCCCGTTAACCGGCAATCGCGGGTGAGAGGAGACCGATCTGTGTTCCCAGTACAGAGGAACATTGATCGGTCTCCTCCCCTTGTACGTCCCCGCCCCCTACAGTTAGAATCATTCCCTAGAAAATATAATTAACCCCTTGTCTCCTCCTAGTGGTTAACCCCTTCCCTGCCTGTCACATTTACACAGTAATCAATGCAATTTTATAGCATTGATCACTGTATAAATGTGAATGGTCCCAAAAATGTGTCAAAAGTGTCCGATGTGTCCGCCATAATGTCGCAGTCACGAAAAAAAATTTGCAGATAGCCGCCATTACTAGTAAAAATAAATAAATAAATAAAACATTTTTTAAAATGCCATAAATCTATCCCGTATTTTGTAGACGCTATAACTTTTGCGCAAACCAATCAATATACGCTCATTGCGATTTTTTTTACCAAACATATGTAGAAGAATACATATCGGCCGAAACTGAGGAAAAAATTTAGTTTTTAAAAAAAAAATTGGGATATTTATTATAGCAAAAAGTATAAAATATTGTGTTTTTTTCAAAATTGTCGCTCTTCTTTTGTTTATAGCGCAAAAAATAAAAACTGCAGAGGTGATCAAATACCACCAAAAGAAAGCTCTATTTGTGGGGAAAAAAGGATGTCAAGTTTGTTTGGGTACAGCGTCGCACAACCGCGCAATTGTCTTTTAAAGTGCGACAGCGCTGAAAACTAAAAATTGGTCTGGGAAGGAAGGGGGTGAAAATGCCCTGTATTGAACCGGTTAAACAATGTAAGCATTTCATGTAGAGGTACAGGTTAGTAAATGCATATAAAGATGAGTTGCGTTAATTATGGGTGAAACAACCAGAAACTTCCTTGCGTATTATTCGTACATCTTAAAGATAGGAGTTACCTGAGATACATGGTCCCTCAGAATGTGTGGCTGCTACTCTTCCAAGAACCCCTAGTGGGACCATTTTTGTTACTTGGGGGAGATCTAGTGCGGGTGTTACTGGGGAACCATGTATTCTCAAACATTGGATTGTTTAAACCGAACTCATTGCAGTATCATGCCAAAAGATGTCTATTACAACGTCGTAAGAAATTCGCAGCTCCGTACCAATTTTTTCCATGGCAACCATGCCGTCATCATTTTACTGAGATTGCCCTCACTGGAGGCCATCGTTAGCTCATAACTGTAGTGTAGATTTACTAGTTCAAGTTGGGAGCACTTTGTTTTTAATCATGATTCTTGCACATTTGTTAGCAAATGTCCAAAATGCATCTTTATTTTGTTCACCACACTAAACCTCTTTCTAATGGAGTTATAATTTTACATACCAATATTTAATATGTGTGGCCTCGAAAGCCAATAAGAGTAAAATGTTTTTTTTTTTCTGTATGTGAAAAATATGTGTACATGTTATTTTTCTTTTGGTACAAAATATTGTTTTGTATAAATGGCAAATAGGTATAAATAGGTTGCTGTATGCAACATTGTAGTGTTGTTATCCCTGCAGAAATATGAATAACGTATTTCAGTTTCTGGTAGGTGCTGGATAATTATAAGAATTACTGTGCCTATTTAAATAATGAGCAAACTACGTATTTCATGAGCCTGATGGGCAGGTGCCTGGAGCCCTTTGGTTAGCAGGTTGCTGTTCAATTCTGCATCTCTGTCTGCCCCTAGCCTGCTCTTGAATGATATTTTATTTTTATTTTTTATTTCAGGTACTTATATAGCGCCATCAATTTACACAGCGCTTTACATATACATTGTACATTCATATCAGTCCCTACCCTCAAGGAGCTTACAATCTAAGGTCCCTAACTGACATTCATACATACTAGGGACAATTTAGACAGAAGCCAATTAACCTACCAGCATGTCTTTGGAATGTGGGAGGAAACCGGAGTACCCGGAGGAAACCCACGCAGGCACAGGGAGAACATGCAAACTCCAGGCAGGTAGTGTCGTGGTTGGGATTCGAACCAGCGACCCTTCTTACTGCTAGGCGAAAGTGCTATCCACTACACCACTGTGCCTTGTATATTCCTCAGTGTGGGTCAGGTGAGGATATTGGAGCCACAGTTTGATAACCAAAAGTTCTGAGCACTCCAGGCCTAATGGTGTAAAACGTATATTACGCTTCTACAGGTATTTTCTGACCATTACTAAACAATATTTCATTTATCTGCCCAGTGTCACAAAAAGCTTTTTTGGTATAGTAATAATCCAAAACACTTGGTTTATTATTTCCTACCCCAAATGGGAGATCTCTGCACTTGACACTAAGCTTACTTACCAGCCTTTTGCTATTAAATATTTAATTTATTTGATATCAAATATTTAGACTGCAGCAGCAGTGGGAGCAGCTCCAGCCTGCAAGATGAGTGGGAACAAAGGCCAGCACTGTGCAAGGACAAGTTCTCTGTGGGAATCACTTAGATATTTTAGAAATCGGTACGTGATTCACCAGGTTGAGTATCACTTTTGGCTGTACTGGCCCTTTAAGAAAGCCTTGCAAGCCTTTTTTCATATGAGTACACTAAGGCCTCATGTACACTGCTGCTGGTAAATGGAGGTTTAGGAGCAGTTTTGCATTTTTTTTCAGCTGCCCTCTCTTCTGTTATCTTATCAGTACATGTACACAGGGTCATTTCTAGGCAGTTTGAGTTTTTGGAACGCAAAAAAATAGGTTCAGACGGATGTTCAGAGGCATTTGAAACGCCAAATGCCTGTAACAGCTTGTAAAGGCAGTAACTCGTGTTAAGCATCGTTTCATTTACAGACATTTTTCATTATCACAAAAAAATTATTATTATTATTTTTGTTTTTTATAAACGCTTCCAGACGCAAACGCGGCATGTAAACGTGGCTAAATGTACGTTTTTCGGATTCTAGCTGTCAAATTAAATCTTTCAGGAGAGGTTAAACAACGTTCCATGTGCATTAACCCTAACACTGAATGGAATGTTCTACACTGTGTTCCCGTTGCAACCTGCAAATGTTGTTTTGTGTTATATAACTTGACTTAAGGACTCTAATAAACTTTCTTTTTACAAATTTTCTTGTACCTAAGAAAATTTAAATTGCACTACATTGGTAGTCATTTTTGCAATAAACCTATGTCTGCCTTTTATGTTTAGTGAAGTGTTGTGGGTTAAAGCCACCTAAATAATCAGCATAAAATTATTATTATTATTATACAGGATTTATATAGCGCCAACAGTTTGCGCAGCGCTTTACAATATAAAGGGAGAGAGTACAGTTACAATACAATCAAATACAAGAGGGTTAAGAGCTATAAGAGCTTACAATCTAATAGGATGTGAATGTGGCTTCAAATTATTATAAAATAAAATTCAAAATAAAAATAGTTCTTGCAAAATGCAGACAAATATTTATTTAATATTGATATTTTTTATTGGCTATTTGATTTTAGATATTTATATTCATTATTTTGCACAAAAGATGTATAATTATTATGGTTTGGCATTATAATACAGTTAATTTGTGTTAATTAAAAATTCTGGCTGAGCAGTTTTTGTCAAGATATATGTCTAATGACTGACAGATTAACATCTTGTGTTCATAAACACACCCTGCAGAATGTTCCAACCTTCTTTACGTATGAATAACTAGAAAAACCTTTTTAAAGCACAGTGATAGCAGCATAATTTAATTTAACACATTTTTTGCATTATACCTAAAATTGTGCTTTTTTATTGTTTTTCAGCTACTTATTATGTCTTTTTTTACTGCAAAAGCTTCTTGTAGAGAGTGCCCCTCATCTTGCAGAAAGACTTTTCTGTACAGTGCACAGTAACAGATCAGTGTGCACAATGAGTTAATTTGGTTGTGTGCATTGTTTGCATTGAAGTCTAGCCAGTATTTTTCAAGCCTTGTGCTTCTTTTTTCCTCTCTTTAATTCAGTATAAACATTTCTGACTGCAGTAACTTGGATAAATATAGCAGAGTACCCTTTTCTGGTAGAAGAAGATCCCTAAGCATTTCTTAACCATTTTTGGGAAGAATTGATCTATCTGAACTATGAGAAAGAGGGAGGCAGTGTCTGTAAATTGAAGTGACATCATATGTATTACTCCCATTGATCCGCTTTTAGACTACAGGCAGGATAAAAGGAAATGGCATCAGGGAGGAAGTATGCCTCATTTAGGCACAGATCCCAGCGTGATAATGGAGTAATAATAGAAAACACGCCACTATTAATCGCTCACTGCATTAGTCCACAGCACATTTTCTCTCCGAGGAGGATTTCAATGCCCTCATTCAAGTGCAAGCTGAACCAAATGGGATATTCGGCATGCCAGCTGTAGTGTGATTTGTAAGATCCCCACGCCTGGGTGTAGTGCTGTTGTCGGTGGTGGTGCTGGGGATGTTCAAGTGCAGACTTGTGTCACATTTCATGCGTGTGGAAAGGTCAGTAATCAACTGTTTTCTCATGTGGACCCACCCGGAACCTGGCATTCATCGTCTTCCCATAATGTATGGATTGACAGATTGTATCTGTAAGTTGTGGGTGGTCTTTGTCTCCTATTATGTGGCAGATGGGTCATGTCCTTTATCTACACGTTGCTGTAGGGTGAAAGCAAAAAGACTTTTTTTTTCTTTAATGATAGTTGAAATTCTTTTTACCATGTCAAATTTTTCTGTGCGTGACAAGATCACAAATTTGCTTTTTGTGACATTGGGCTGTGGCATTGTGAATGTTTTACAAGATGTGGGGTGACTTTCATAGTTTCTTAGTTTGGATTTGGAGTTGAGTCTTGCTTAAACCTGTATACCTACACCCAATTTGTTCCATCTACCAATGCACACAAATCCCAACTGCTTAAATCTTCTTGTGCTACTTTTTTTTTTTTTTTTTCATTTCTTGTGGTTAAACTTTTCAAAAGAGGTCCCCAGTCATGATTTCTGGCATGCAACAAGTTAATGTTCTTGTAGTCTGTTTTTTTTTTTTTGTTCCAGTTATACAGTTATAATGTCAGTTAATGATTTAATGACTTGAGTTTTTATCAGAAATATTTTGATAAACTGTGCATACAGGAAAGTAATTTCTCATAAGTTGTACTGGGACACAGTCGATAAAGTCTACACTTGTGTTCTTAGAACGAGTAACAGAATTGTTTTGCAATAACCAGTGGAACATCGTGCAAATTTTTTTCACATGTAAATTGAATTTTTTTTTTTTCTTCTTTAAAAATTTTACTGCGATTGTTTTGAAACAAATTATGTTTGTATTTTATTTCACTGTTTTATGTTTATGTTATGTTACGCTCTTGCCAGAGGGACATATTACTTTTTGATTAGCTGAAAATATGATATAGTGTCTTATCACCTTTTGAGGGAAGTAATCTGTTCTCTCTTTCGTGCCTTTATATCAAACTGTGATTGATAATTGTTTAGTATTTTGTTTGCAGTTTTGTCCTTAGAAATGTAAAGATCCAGTTTGCCAGATTGAGTTCTGTGAAATGTTAAATTGTGGAAATTGGGTACAGTATCTCTTATTATTTTGCCAGAAAGTTATGAAGCATTATTTGGTGTTCAATACACTTTATTTTGCGTGATATCAAGGGGTAGCTAGGTTTGCAGGAATTACAATATCACATTTGCTTCTATTTCGTTTTTTTTTTTCATCTTGTCACAAATTCAATTATTTGGGCATTTTATATTCAGAAATATCATAGAAAAAAAGGCAGTTTTTTAAAGGCTATGTATGTATGACAGGAGTCAGAGTTCTTATATTCTTTTTCAAGCCTAGGCCTCTTAGCAAACCAGCAAGCATTGTACTGTGTTTAAGTTTCGCCATATTTAAGGTATCTCTGGTTTTCTCCTTTAGGGTTCACATTTTAAGAACAGGTTTCAAAATGATGCATATTTTGTAAGATAGTAATTCTGTAGCACTTAAGTGTAACATTTGGCAGTTGAGACAAGGAGGTGTAACATACCTAGAGGCCTGTCATTGTTAGAAGCAAGAGTCTGAGCTGTCGTACCCTATAATTTACTAAAAGACTAAAACACCTGGTTTGTAGAAATATGAAAGCACAGCATGAGCAGAGAAAAGCAAAAGGGATATTACTAATATCTAATAAATATATGTACGAGCATAAACATGAACAAGGACTTATTGAAGCACCTGCTCTCGTTTTCATAGCTGTTATACTTTTACATGTCTTTTTTTGCGGCTGATCAAAAAAGTTTGACTTTCATTGTAAACGTTTTATGCAGTGGACAGTTTTGACAAAAAAGCAAATGTTCTGTATATCCGAAGAGTTGTTGATCTTATCCATAATATGAGAATAAAGGAAAATAGTAAAATGGAAAAACACATGTTTATGCTGTGGTATGGCATGCTTTTTGTTTAAGTGCGCTGTCTTTCTCTGACTGTTTGCAGATGTGTTTTTACCTTGAATTACAACACTCTCCAGTCATTTGAATTCTTGAAACCAGTGACAGGATGCTGTGTAGTGTATCTGAGGGTTACGACCCAGTCTTTCACCATAGATTTTCTTTAAAATGGAGATATTTTTGCAGTATAAACCCGCAGTTTGTCATCAGCTGAGAAATATGTCTTATTAATTATATGCATGAAATAGCTCAAGTAGTGTGTTACTTGATCTGTTGAATGTTTTTCCTTTATATGATAAATGATACCACAACAGTGTGGCTTTCCCTATGTGGTGTTAATTCTAGTATACATGATTTATTTCTTCTGAACAATATAGACATTTTGAAAGAGTCACTAGAGATTGCTATATATGAATAATTGTGCTGCATATAAAAACGCCAGTAACAAAAGTGTTTTTGTTCACAGATCCTTCCAGATCAGCTGGTTCTGCTTTTGGATTTGTTGCTGCAGGAAAATACTTTATGCGCCAAAACACTGCAATGCCTAAAGACAACCTACAGTCTGCAGGAACAAGACGCAGAGGTAAGAACAGATGATTAGTGCCAGATATGAACCCCAAAACCAGGTGTTTGGTTGGCCAAAAAATACACGGCAGACTGTTTGTGGTCAAATGTAATCACTGTTCAGCAGAGGCGTTAAAAAGTCTAACAGCAAACATACGGGAAGTACACTTTTTCATGCAATCATTTTTAGATCTGTCTAGGTGCGTGCAAAGGTTTATAGTCAAAACTGTATTTCAACTGTATGCAGACCTTGGGGCATCTTGGCCCGTTCTAAACATAAGGGTGGATTTGAGCTTGGACACTCCCAACTCATGCTAGTGTACTGCTACCTATGTCTGTGGATCAGTGTAACTTAATGTGTTCTGTAACTTTTATAGGCTATTTTTTCTGCATTTTCTTTTGCCTTATGGTTACATGTGAAAGAATAGTGATAATAAACCAAGAGCAGCTTACTGTTAACTGAGGATGCAGCCTACTATTACCAGTATGACTCCACTGGTTCTATGCTCTATAAACTAGGATAAATGAGGAAAATGTGCATTTGCCTTTTATTTGCCTTTTTAACTTAAAAACTGCAGGATTTAGATCATATTTCAGTAGTTTTAATCTGAGTTCTCTGTTTTAAGGTATTGCTGAAATGGCATTTAAAAACTAACGTGATAACAGTTGAACCTTTTGGAATAGAAGGATTTTAGCTGTTGCAGTTTTGAAATGATACACAATGTAGTCAGGTGATTCTACCATTGGTCATCCACCCATAGATGCATTTGTGATGCAGAAATGATGTCCAGTGCAAACTACAGAGGAAAGGGGTAGTTGATTGACAGTTTTATCGCTGTTCTGGTATTTTGCTTTTAAAAAAAGTTAAACAGTACCCAATTTGCAGGTAATCTTGCCACTTTGCCAGGTGAAATGATATGCTCACTGAAATGTACTTTACGTTATCAATTCACCTAGTTTCTGCATAGTTTACTAGCAGTCCTAGATGCTTCCAGAGTATTCATGCCCCAACTACCTGTCTGTAAGTAGGCCAATAAGCTCCGGTCATAATAATGGGACTTCTTCTATTTCAACATTTAAATTAAAATAACTTAATACATCCAAATAAGTGTGTCTATGTCAGGGTTATGCAAACTTCAGCCCTCCAGCTGCTGGGAAACTCTGATCTTGCCTCTGCCTCTGGCAGTCATACTTTGGACTGTCAAAGTCTTTGAATGCCTTATGGAACTTGTAGTACAACACCTGGAGGGCTGAAGTTTGCCTAACCCAGAACTATGTCATACTGACAATATGCATCTATATGAACTTAACCTACATCATCAATGTAATACACAATTGCCTAATAATTGCCTAATAATTTGTTCACTCCGTAACAATGAGAGGAAGACCTACACTCCACAGCAGAGCAAGGGACACCTATTGCCAGTAATCTGTAGTGGTTAATCTGATCTTAAATCATCATTTTTAATACATGAACATAATGGTATTTTTGAATGGCTCATTCGAGTTAGATACCCACAAAATAATGTATTGTATTTACACTGTGTAGAGATAAGAGAAAAAAAAAAGTAGAAAAGCTGGGAAAAAAGGACACATAGGGGGGTTATTTACGAAAGGAAAATCCACTTTGCACTGCAAGTGCACTTGGAAGTGCAGTTGCTGTAGATCTGAGGGGGAAATGCAAGGAAAATATAAAAAAGCATTTTAGCTTGCACATTGATTGGATGATAAAATCAGCAGAGGTTCCCATAATTTCAGATCTACCCCTCAGATTTACAGCAACTGCACTTCCAAGTGCACTTGCAGTGTACTTGTAGTGCAAAGTGGATTTGCCTTTCGTAAATAACCCCCATAGTATTGCAACCCTTTTTAATTGGTATCGTATTATCCGAATTAAAACACTAAAGATTATGAAAGCACATATTTTAATGTGACTTTGTCATAGCAGGTACTATAAGATGCCTACTTTTCTCTTTACCAAACTCCCTCACTGCTGGGATCTGTCGGTGGAGCCTCTAAAATTGTAATGGAAGTATCAATCTTCTATAAAAGTTGAAAGTCTAAGTAAACTCCCTTGCGGTCCATGTGACAGCAAAAGCTTGGTGATTGGCTGCTCAGACTATACATTGTGGGAGCCGCACATGCTCACATACCTAGATATTTGCAGGGGCTGTAAAGGTAGATCTCAGCAGTGGGGGAGAAAGGTAGAGCACACAAATGTTAATATCAATACATTCATATTTAATTCATTACTTAAATTTCCTTCACACCGTAAATTAAATTTTCATGAAAAGACTGTTAATAGGGGCTTCAATTACCCCTTGCATTAGAATATAAGAGGCACTATTAAATTAAAATTTGCTGTATAATTATTTTTAATAACATAAAAAACAGGACTTCTACCAATTCATCCTTTTTTGTGCAAGTCTGAGAATCGTTCAGAACTGGTTCTTCTCAGAATTGAACAATACAGTGAGCACAGTTGTGATCCGTTCTGATTATTGATGCCTGCAAACTAGTTTGCCATCAGCTCATAATATCGTTTTCAATAATTTGATGAGTTGTAGTGATCTGTGCTGCAAATTCGGGGTGCTTTTTTAAGATGCCAATATGCTATTGAAGCCTGATAATGAGTAGTGATTTTATTTTGTTCTTATCAACTACATCCTCATGATACAATTGTTAAGTGGTAATCCACACAGGCATGTACTAAAGCTGCATTTCTTTTTACCATGCTGACCTTACTTCACACTAATGTAATGGTCCATTTTGTTAGAATCTCATCATAGTCTTCAGTCATTTGCTCTCATATAATACATATAGCCTTGTTTTGTCATATACATTTATTGCACACTATATCATGCACATTACTATTGTGCACTATTGCTAATAGTACATTACATCTTCTACTACCTCAGAGGTATCTCTGACCTACATAACTCCATAAATCTTCCAAATGGAAAGGGTAAAAAATAGATAGTTCTCTTTGTGTCAGCGTATGTGATTAAGTGTCATACAGGGCTATTAAGCCTAAAATCATATTGTTTTATATCAACGATAAGTACGCTATCTTTAAGTACATCCTAAGTGTATTTGTCAATAAAATGAAGAGCAGTTCCAGGCAACAAGTCGATCCAGTTAGTGAATATCCAGGAAACACTGCAGCTGTGCTTAATTCTACCCATTGTACCTATTTATTGGTTCTATTTAACCCCTAATTGCCAAATTTTACAGGGCTCCTCCCATGTATATTTGCTAGATCTGCTTGCTAAAATGTGTGCTGTTTAATATGCTTTGTCTCTGCTTGCTGTACCTCCAATTGGATTCAGAAGTTTAAGGTTGATTTGAACCTGATTGGAGCTTGTGATCATTTTGATACATCAGACTTTCTGTATGACAGACAGAAAGTAGCCTGTAGAGGTTGTGTTTGGAAATAGTTGTCCTGGAAGTAAGCGGTAGGGTTTCCAAAATCACTTGATGCTAGACGAAGGATATTAAACTGGCCTAGTACCCTACTCCATGTATGCATTTTAGTAATAAATGTTTAATTTTTACATTTTGTTCTGAACTATGGAGATTTTTGATCACTTCCTGTCGTGACAGGAAGCACTGGAAAAAATTCCCTAAGGGGCGCAAACAAAAATATATTTTTAGTACAGTAGTGAAAGGATAGAACTTATAACATTATTTTTATTGCCATCCGTGGCAAGTGGCACAGGTGCAGCGTCCAGCCCCACTACCTGCATTCTGCTAAAATCTATAACAGGCTGAATCATGCTGTGTATGGATGCTGTACTGAGTAGTACATGCATTCAGGGCCATATGCGTTCAGGGATGAATGCCCGGAACGCAGATATGTGTCATCGTTGGCTAAATACCTGGTGATGCAATTCTTTCACAAATAATTTTTAATAAATGTTTTACAAATTGAAGTTTGTCATGAAAAATAAAGACTGAAAATGTTACTGTTGTACAAGCAAAATGTCCCAGCTCAGTTAGTAATACAAGAAAACCTAGCACTGTAATTGATAGACTGTGCACTTTGTAAGTGAAGTTGCACTCATTTTGCCTAGAGCTTAGTAAATGTGGTAAAGCTCTGCTAATTTCCAATCATGTGCAAGCAAAAAAGTTTTTTTTTTTTTTTTTTTCCTTTTACCTAATTGGGTATTTTTTACATAGTGAAGCTTTACCAAATTTACATTTACTAAGGAAAGTGAGTGTAACTGCAGTTGCAAATTTCAGTCTATTTACTTTAGTAAATCAACCTCATTGTCTAGAAATTAGATATGACGGTCTATGTAAGCAACACTTCTACATTTTGGGGTTGATTTACTAAAACTGGAGAGTGCAAAATCTGGTGCAGCTGTGTATGGTAGCCAAACCGCTTCTAACTTCAGCTTGTTCAATAAACTTTGATAAAAAAAAGCCTTGAAGCCGATTGGTTTCTATGCACAGCTGCACCTGGTTTTGCACTTTCCAGTTTTAGTAAACCAACCCATTTGTGTATAGTAATTTTTGAACACATTATTGAACTATTGACTATAATCTGGCTGAAGCTAGTTTTGTGTGATTTGTTAAGGCCTGTAGGTAGCTAATTAGGAAAATAGTTCTTTAGTTGGATAATATTTTGTCAGGGGAACCAACGAGATATCTGACCACGATTATAACTTTAATAACTTCATATACTTTGTCCAGTGTATACCTAGCTTGTGATTTTGGCTTATGGATGGTGTTTTATTGTTTATTGTTAATTTAGCATTGGAAAATGTTAGAACTGTACCCAAAACTAGGTTTTGCATGGAACCATTATAGTACACAGAGGGTCCCAAAGATAGTGTCCGCAGATTTTCAGAATCTTAGATAGGGAGTCATTACATGTTGTCTCTGCTTCTTCTCTTAAATTACACTTCCAGTTTAAGCACGTAGCTAGTACAAGTTAATACTGGACATGTAAAAGAAAAGTGTTGTAATGATTTCTGCACCCGTGCTTCATGTGTTACCCTAGTGTCTATTAGTCTCTGTTGTCGTGTCATCACACATCAAAAGAGAATGCTAGAAACTGTATACCCCAATTAAACCACACATTGGGTTTTCATTGCACATAGTAGTGATTGATTTTGATTTTTTAATTTGGAGACTTTCAGTATAGTTTGGTTGCGTACAAAATGTTTGTGCTTGTAGAACAAAAAAAAAATGTGATCCAACTTGTAGGTAGTATACGTGGCATATGGAGATTGCATGTGTGGAGGAGTTCTAGATTTCATATATTTGGTGTTATGAAGTACACAGCAGGGCAAAGTCATTCTCCTAGGGGTGGAATAGGAAACAGACTGTTTTGCTTATCAGACTATGAATTTTCTTATTTTAGATAGATGGGAAAAGCTAGTGCCTTAAAATGCAGCAAGTGCTGCTGGGTAGTAACAAGATAAGCATGAGTTAAGAGCCCTGACTGAGAAAGAAGAACAAATAAGGCAAAGACAGGCTTTCCAGTAACGACTTTGGAATTCACATGTATTCACAGACAAACTGTTCAGGGCTTTTTTTTTTTATTCAGTTTTAAAAATGTGGATATTTCTTTTTCATTCCATAACCAATGTAATTGAAATGGTATTTGGCAAAGGAGATATTCCATGGCTTTGATAAAGCATTTGTTATGTGTCATGAATGGTATTTTCTTTCATTTAGAATAGGAGATATACATCAGTGGCATAGGAACAGGTGTTAGAGGCTCAGCAGTCAGAAATGGTGATGCTGTCATTGTTCTGCCCATGATGACCTCACTTTGTCTCCACTGCTGTCTGTAAAATTGCACTTGTGCCTCTGATATACAATAAACTTCTGCAAATAAAAACCAATAACAATTGGGAGCACAAAAACAATATGTGAGAGAAGTTGGATATGCAAGGTACTTATTGTGTAATGAATCATGTACCTTGCTAGTATTTGTGCTTGGAGGGACAGTCTAATTAGCTGTAATCATTCATCAAGGTGAGGCTTTGTTCACACTGGCCAGATATTAACTGGCTATTAAACTACTGTAGGCAGTATGCATTTGTGTTGCCTAGAACAATGCTGGGTCATTCAGGGTCAATGTTTGATATTTATGTTCTGATTTTTTTTTTTCACAAACTAATCCTATAAGGTTTTGCAAGCATTACATACACCTTACAGACATGATGTAAAAGTGCCCATCATTTTTAAAGGTGCAGCGACTCAACATGGTTTTTAATGAGATTACTTTGTTTTCAGTTATTTCAGACTTAACAGTTATTTTAAAGCCCAACTCTAGGCAACTATAACATTTAGGCCTAGGGGAGCAAAAAAAAAAAAAAAGTTGACTTACCCCATCCTCTGCTCCTCCATGCAGCTAGATCAGTTCCCACAGCTTCTACTACACACTCCTGCAGTTTAGGATCCTGATGTCATCAAAGTAAAGGAGGGTCCATAGCTCTGCACTTGGGCATGTTGACACCGTGGGATAGTCCACTGCCACAGCATAGGATAATGCTATTTGCCAGGATAACAGAGGAACAGGTAACTAAAAGGATTTCTTCAAAACTAGCTGACCCCCTTGATCTCCCACTGGGACTATTGTAACATTGTATCTTTGTGGCTGCACAAAAAGTGAGAAGCAGCAGTAGGTGTGGATCTGTGTGGGTCAGCACACAGTCAAACACATAAGGAGTTTTTTGCACAGCTGTTTTTACCTGATTGTGCCCTCTACAGCAGTGGACCCACTAACAGGCCAGGTTTGCAAGATAACTGAAATACATCACAGGTGATATCATTTGCTGCTCAGTGATTGCAGTATTCTAGTCTGCATCTCCCCAAGGTAATACATAAAACCTGACCTGTTAGTGGGCCCTGAGGACAGGGTTGATGACCACTGCTCTACAGGAAAGCCTGTGCCGATGATCTTTGGGCTTGTGTTGATGACATTAGTTGGACGTCAGTTTGAGAATCTTTGGAGGTCATTCAGGATTCATTGACAGGTGAATTTGACCTGCAGTTGACCTCCTGCTGACCCGCATTAGGGTTCGATCACAAATACTACAGTGACTGGTCTTTTTCTACAGTGGATCAACACCAGTCACCATAAGGGCACTTTCACACTGGTGCGGGCGTCGGCTAAAAGCGCCTGCAAAGCAACGCTGCCCATTGATTTCAATGGGCAGGGGCGCTTTAGGAGCGATGCATACACCGCTCTTAAAGTGCCTCATAAATGCAGCTTGCAGGACTTTTTTTTAGCGTCCTGCCAGCGCACCGCTCCAGTGTGAAAGCACTTGGACTTTCACACTGGAGTGAGAGGAGAGGCGCTTTACAGGCACTTTACAAGCGCTATTTTTAGCGCTATATCGTCTGTAAAGTGCCTCACTGTGAAAGTAGCCTAAAGGAACTTAATTTATAGTTTCCATAGATGACCAAAAAATGAGAATCATTCTACATGTTCATTCTATCAGTCTATATAGACATACCAAATAATGACCCTGAAAGCACTACATGTAGTAGAAAATAATCATTCAATATCTTTGGATAAGCTGTGTACTGGTCATATGAAATATCTTTCAGGGCCTTTATCAAAAACTTTTCAGGTACCTTAAAGCAGTTGTAAAGGAATTTTTTTTTTAAATTGGAATAATAAATATTTTATACTTACCTGCTCTGTGCAATGGTATTGCACAGAGCAGTCCCTTACGGTCCTCTTTTGGGTGTGCCCCCATAGCAAGCCATGTGCTATGGGGCACACTCCTGAGCCGGGCTGTGGGCATCAATAGACACAGCATGGCTCGGCCATTCGCTGCTCTCGGACACACTGCTGGATCGAGATCAGGCTCAGGTAAGTATTTAGAGGGGGCGGGGAGCTAATCACAAAAGGTTTTTTTACCCTAATGCAGAGAATGCATTAAGGTAAAAAACCTTCTGCCTTTACAACCACTTTAATGAATTCCCTGGTTTGTCTAATAAAGCACAGTGATATGACATAGTTCAGCAACCTACCTGTATATAAATGATGAGAATTAATTGTTATAGGTCATATATTGAAATATTGGGCGGCACAGTGGTGTAGTGGATAGCACTTTCACCGAGCAGTAAGAAGGATTGCTGGTTCGAATCCCAACCACGACATTACCTGCCTGGAGTTTGCATGTTCTCCCTGTGCCTGTGTGGGTTTCCTCCGGGTACTCCGGTTTCCTCCCACACTCCAAAGACATGCTGGGAGGTTAATTAGATCCTGTCTAAATTGTCCCTAGTATGTATGAATGTGAGTTAGGGACCTTAGATTGTAAGCTCCTTGAGGGTAGGAACTGATGTGAATGTACAATGTATATCTAAAGCGCTGCATAAAGTGATGGCGCTATACAAGTACCTGAAATAAATAAATAATAATCTGCTTTGATACTTTAGATTACTACACTTTACCCATAATCGTTGTTTACATGCCTTTACTGAATAAACTCAAATACGTGTCAGTTGAGTCCACATAATCTGCATGAATGATCTTTTGCTTTAAATTGCCACCTTGACAGGCAGGGTAAACAGCAGATGTTGCAAATTCTATACATTTATACATAGCACTGAGATGCCACAGGTTTACATAACAAGAAAACTTACAATCTTTACAAATGAAACTGGTTCCCACTCTTCACAGTTCAGCACACACGTCACTGATGTACTAGTGTGCTGATGTGGACACATAGGAATGTGTTTGTTTAAGTAACTAGGTATTTTCACTCCCTTTTCTACGGGATCTTTTCTTTTTTGAGAACTTTTCATATGCCCTAATACTTAAAAAGGGTGGAAGAACAAATATAGCTGAGTAAAGAAGAGTTGTAACAAAATATCCTTATAGGGCAATAGAGATTTGTCTCCTTTTATTCCAGCCTTTTTGACATTGTTTATACACATTAACAGTTGCCAGACTGTTATTTTTAATTAGTATGCAAACATACTTTCACTATATATAGTAATTAGAATGTATTTTAATCGTGCCTGGATACCAGTGAAATGTCAGATCTATAACAGGGAAGAGAGAGGCTGGAAAGGGAGCAATACTGCTGGAGAGATCCCATGCTAGTGTATCAGGCAAGTAAAGAGGAGCTTGCATGTCACTTCTTTTTCATTAACGACACAAAAACTGACCATCCGACTCTGTTATTTTTAACACAAAGAAAAAAAAAAAGAAAAGATCTGTCTAACTGTCAATAAAGTATATATATTCCCCAACGAATAGCACTCTGTGACCTTTGCAAAGGGCATATCTCTGGCTTTCATCTTATCAGACAAGGTGATATCAAGGACTGTGCTGATTTTTTCCAGAGCGAAGATAACATTGTTTGCTGTGCGGTAGCTGTAAGTGGCAGACCTATTACCCTACCTACCTATCCATCTCCCTATGTCCTTTTGGAACACTGAGATTTTAAATGTGATATTACAGGTCCGGTTTTGTCAGGGGAAGGGGCCACAAAACCTATATTACACTTTGATTTAAAGGAGCTGGAACCAGCTTTTAATGTTTTTTAGAAACATGTCCTAAATACCTTTGGAGGAATCATGTGAGTCAATGTAAAGCTTGTCTAGCATTTTCAATTGAGAAGCTCTTGAGAATCAAGCAGAAAATTACAGGAAACTATAATGATTTTCTGTTAATTTTCAATTCAACATGCAACCCGCCTTTTGGTTAATATTGGAAACAGGTTGCCCAGCATGTGTTAAAGTAAAAATGCAGCTTTTGCTGAAACACTTTTATCCTCCCCCATCTTCTGGGCTGAATGATGTCCGGTATCATCCAGTCCATTTTCTGTGAGCTGATGCTGTCATGGACACCCTTCTTTGGGGGGCTTACAGTACACTTGTATGAACCATGTTCACACATTATTATGTGAGCCCCATTTTGTGCAGTAGTAAAAACTGCCAATGCCAGAGGAGAAGAGGAAGGACCTCAGACATCACGTCACAGGCCAAAAAAATTGCTGGATTTCAGTATAAAGCGAATTAAAAAAAAAAAAATAGGTTGGGAAACACAAAGATTGAGTTGAGCTTTAAAGCCGGACTTTAGATAGATAGTTTAACCACTTCAGCCCCGGAGGATTTTGCCCCCTCCTGACCAGAGCACTTTTTGCGATTCGGCACTGCGTCGCTTTAACTGACAATTGCGCGGTCATGCGAGGTTGTACCCAAACAAAATTGATATCCTTTTTTTTGGCACAAATAGAGCTTTCTTTTGGTGGTATTTAATCGCCTCTGCAGTTTTTATTTTTTGCGCTATAAACAAAAAAGCGAGCGACAATTTAAAAAAAAAGCAATATTTTTTTACTTTTTGCTATAATAAATATAATAAATATAACCCAAAAATATATAAAAAACTATTTTTTTTCCTCAGTTTAGGCCAATATGTATTCTTCTACATATTTTTGGTAAAAAAAAAATTGCAATAAGCGTATATTGATTGGTTTGCGCAAAATTTATAGCATCTACAAAATAGGGGATAGTTTTATGGTATTTTTTATTTTTTTTATTTTTTTTTATTAGTAATGGCGGCGATCTGCAATTTTTTTTAGGGACTGTGAGATTATGGCGGACACATCGGACATTTTTGACACTATTTTGGGACCATTGTCATTTATACAGCGATTAATGCTATAAAAATGCATTGATTACTGTGTAAATGACACTGGCAGTGAAGGGGTTAACCACTAGGGGGCAGTGAAGGGGTTAAGTGTGTCCTAGGGAGTGATTCTAACTGTTAGAGGGCTGGACTTCAACACACAGGACAGTGTTCACAGCTCTCGATGAGAGAGAGCTGTGATCTCTGTCCTGTCACTAGGCAGAACGAGGAAATGCTTTGTTTACAAAGGCATCTCCCCATTCTTCCACTCCGCGTCACGATCGCAGGCACCGAGTTCGCGGGAACCGCGGTCACGGAGACCGTGGCAGCCGCGCACCTGCGACACCGCTTCTTAAAGGGAACATACCTGTACGCCCTTTTGCCTACCAGCGCCATTCTGCCGACATACATCGGAGTGCGCTGGTCGGCAAGTGGTTAAAAAAAAACTGATAAAATAAATATAAGGAAGTTGTTTTACCTGCCAAAAGATTCATATTTCTGTTAATGCTGCTAGCTTTAGTAAATATATAGGAAGGCATCATATTATGATAACTTGTTTTAAACTTTTATTTTTTACCAGTTGCTTCCTGGTTCCAGGCCTAGGCCAAAAAAAATGTCATACATCCCAAGAGTCCTCATAAGCATTTTTTTTTTCATCTGGAGGAGGGGCTTTCTCAGCTAAGCACACCCTCCTGCCTACATCTCTGAGCTAAGGGCAGAAGGAAGTAATGCTACATGAATCATCTGCCCTTACTCAAGATGGCTGTAACTAGAAATCCTAGTGGGGGTAGGGGTCAATGTGATTTCTTAAAATAAAGTATGGAGACATGGATGGATGGGTGAGTTTGGGTCTTTTAAACATTTGACTGTTTATCTGATATCATTGGGCACCTGTAAAGCTGGCCATGCATTGTAGAATGGTCCTATTCAATTTCTTTTAGTTTTACCTTCAACTATGTAGTGCAAGGTCCTGCCAGATTACATACAAATTGAAAGTGTTTAAGTTTGACCTCATATTATATGGTTTTTGTAAATCTAAAGGAATATTGTACAAGAAAATTGTATAATGTATGGCCAGCTTTAGTGTGTGCTGGGGATGTTGGAGAATTGCAGTTAAGCAACTGTAACCTTCCTTTCACCACATATGGCTACTTTTCTTCACTGTGTCGATGAGATCTATTATATTGTGCTATCTGCTAGATTGGGCCAGTTGCCGTATGGTACCACGCGCATCATTTTCAGGCTTAAAACAGTCATTGAAGCCAAATGTTGTTAATTGAAATGACACTATCTTTAAATTACTCAGACTGTAGAACTATAGTGGAAAGACAGGGCTTTTATGTTCAGGTAGGCTCATTTATTGTTGATAATTCTATTATGGTACTTTCAGTCTGCACACTAATGTTGTTATTCATAATAGATGGATTGAAGTGCTCTGCTTCCAATGATGTAATTCAGATATTGCATCTACTTTGGTTGATCCTGAAGCAACTGCAGCTCTAATAAGAACCTCATGAGATCCTTCAAAGGCCTATAATGTCAGTTTGTAAAGAGCACAATATCACTGGTAGCTAGCAATTTTTAATTTTTTTTTTGTTTCTTTATAAAAGAATTGAACATTGTCTTTTTTTTTTTTTGTTCTGTATAAAAGAATTGAACATTGTTGTTATATTTGTAATGAGTGTCCAAAGCTGAACAAACCCTTTTGATTTTGATCTTCCTTAATATACGAATATAGTTAATAAAATACTTGTGGTTTTTGAGCTGCTTTAAATTCCCACAAAAGGTCAGAATGTAGGAGCCAGACATACAATATGTTTTAAAATATGATAGCCAAGGCCTGCTAAAGGAAATTACTGGTTATACACGCAATTCACACAATTTTCACAATTTATTATAAACCCTTCAGTAGTTTCCTGGTGTGGAAAGACATTGAGACAAGAACACATTGTGCAGGAAGTTTAGCAATGCAGTGCTATTTAGATTATCAGTGATACACCCTGGTCTGTACTTTTATTTATCTTGCCTAAATATTTCACAAGCATAAAAATGTACCTAGACTTAAAAAATAACAAAGTAGATTATAATTCATAACACCACACAAAAGACGTTTATGTACACTAGAGCCAGGGTTTTCACCTTTGATCTGGGACCAAAATGGGGGTTTTATCATTTATTTTTTTAGATCCCAGATCATAAATGTTGAAATGTCATAATTCATTTTTAGTTGGAAACCTTATATTTTGGGGACACCAAAACAGTGTTAAAGGGTTCCAAAAGAATGTGTCATTGACACTTTAAATATTGTCTTGGCAAAAGGTTGCTCACTTGTGTTCTGATGAAACCATTGTTATTAGCAAAGGAAGTGAGAGGAAATCTCTCTACCGGGGTCTCAGAGAGAAGAATCCTGGCAGAGGTTCACACTTTGCTAGAGTCAACAAAAGGGATCCAGGCTCATGGTAGTCTGACCCTTTGTTAAAGCGGGGGTCCACCTAGCTATCGTTTTTTTTTTTTTTTAGTTCATTCACAAACTTTTCTTCTCAGCATTACATACATATTGTGTGTAATATGTCCGCCTGTGTCAGATTTCGTCGGAAAAAATAACTTATATTATTCACTGCAGGCGGTTTCCATCTTCATTGTGGGCATTTGAAGCCCACAAGCATTTATTTCCTGGATGTGGTGAATGCTGTGCTCCCAGCATTCACTGCTCGTCCCCGCACATGCTCAGTGGCATCCTGGGAAGCCTGAGACTAGCTCCCAGGAGTCTGGGAGAGGCTAGAAACACGCCTACTCCCACGGGAGGAGAACCAGGAAGTGCAAAGAAGAATAGAAAAATAAAAGGTAATTACGGCGATTTAAATTTTTTTAAACGGCATGTCAGCATCTAGGCAAGGAAGAGAATACATACAGATATTGTTCAAAATTTGGGTGGAACCCCGCTTTAAAGGACATGTGTTTGCTTTACAGTGATGTATGTGAGAGCCCCCAAGAAAGGTATTTGCCAAATAAACTACTATCTTAAAGCAGAAACAGCAGAAATCACAGCACTTTTTCTTACATAGTATCAGTATATTTATCAGAATATGTATTTCACAAAATACATAACACACATTGGTTTAGCCTACATCTTAGACCAGCACAGATTTATACCACTAAACGTCTGATGTTCAATCATCATTTATTCCTGGTATTTGTATTGAATTGATGGACTATCGCAATTGATTTGATGTCATCATTGCTTAGGACCATTTCACACATAATGGTATAACTGCATTATGCACATTTTTCTGAATTTTATGTGTATGTATCTAGACATTTTTTCATTCATTCATTAGGCTAAGGGAGAAACATTATGGATTTTTAATCATGCAAATGTAATAAAATTACAAAATACAAAACTGCTTGACACAAAAAAGTAAACAGGAATAAGAGGCTGAGAAAATGGAGATAACACTATGGTGTAAACACTGTTTTTTTTCCCATTGTGCCCTTCAGTGTTTCACAAAATGAAAAATAAACCTTGGTTGGTCAACATGGGCAACAACTCAATTTTTGTTCCTGTTTTCTTTCTCTAGTTTGCTTTTGTTTTAAAAAGAGTTTCTTAGTGTCAGACACCAAGCATATGGTTCCTAAAAGTACAACCCCAGTTCCAAAAAAGTTGGGATGCTGTGTAAATTTACAAACAAAGAGGTAGTAACAAGGAAGAGCAGGAAAAACATTTTGAAGCTAATTAGGGTAATTGGCACAAGTCAATAACATGATTGGGTATAAAAAGAGCATCTTAGGTAATCATAGTGTCTCAGAAGCAAATATGGGCAGAGGTTCACCAATCTGTGAAAAGCTGCATCTAAAAATTGTCAACCTATTTCAAAATAATGTTCCTCAGTGTAAAATTGCCAAGACTTTAAATATATTTTAATCTACATAATATCAAAAGTTTCTGAGAATCGGGAGAAATCTCTGTGCGTAAGGGACAAGGCTGAAACTCAATATTGGATGCCTGTGATCTTCGGGCCCTCAGACATCAGTTTATTAAAAACAGGCATGATTCTGTGATAAACACCACTACATGGGCTCAGGAATACATCCAAAAATCACTGTCTGTGAACACAGTTTGCTGTGCCATCAAAAAATGCAAGGTAAAGCTCTATCATGCAAAGAAGAAGCCATATCTGAACATGATCCAGAAATATTGCCATCTTCCCTAGGTCAAAGCTCATTTAAAATGGTCTGTTGCAAAGTGGAAAACTGTTCTGTGGTCAGACAGACTGAAATTTGACATTCTTTTTGGCAATCAGAGGAGAGGGACCTTCCGGCTTGTCCCATTTTTTTTTGAGACGTGTTCCTGCTATCAATTTTTTTTTTTTTTATATAAATGGTGCATTTTCTCAGTTTAAATATTTGATATGTTTTCCATTTTCTGTTGTGAATAAAATATGGGTTTATGATTTACAGAGTCACACCTTTTTTGGAAATGTAGGCATATGATAATTCAGTGTGTTCCAGCAAACAGGCCTCTCCTCACCATTCTAGGCTAATGTTCTGGGTGTACTATGGATTGGCGGCAAAGGATATTTTTAACAGATATTAACTCTTGAGTTTATTATGCGCCCTTCCTTTTGAGTAGAAATTATCCTGCACATTCAGGCAAACAAGCATCTCGGGCTTGATTCACACCTATGCATTTTTAGTGCTTTTTGCAGTTTTGCTCTACAGAACATGTTCCATTAGAAACCATGTTAAATGGGCTGTAGTGTAAATCTGCAAAGTGTAAAAAGCACTTAAAATGCATAGGTGTGAATCAAGCCTAAGAGTTTAGGCCTGATTCACACCTATGCATTTTTTAGTGCTTTTTGCATTTAGCAGATTTGCACTACAGTCCATTTAACATGGTTTCCTATGGAACACGTTCTGTAGTGCAAATCTGCAAAAAGCACTAAGGCTCGATTCACATGTATGCATGTTGCTTTTGAGTGTTTCTGAAGTGCTTTTTGCGGTGCTTGCCGCGTTTTTAAACATGCGTTTTTGCCGCGTTTTTTTTTTTTTTTTTTACACTGTGGTGTAAAAAAGAAAAAAAAAAAACAGCAAATCGTGGCAAAAATGCGGTACTTAAGTTTTGGATGCAGGTCTATTACATGCAAAACGCTGTATTTTGCATGAAAAAAAGTCCCTGACCCTTTCCAAAAACACAGAGGCACAAATATATATTGATGTAAACATGTTCCATAGGAACCCATGTTAAAAAATTCCCATGCATTTCTGCAAAATATATCAAAAAACGCATTAGTGTGAATCGAGCTTAAAAATGCAAAGGTGTGAATCAGGCCTGTCAAGCTAAGCAATATAAGAAGTGTTGAAAAAACTTAAATTTAGTACTATTTTATAGTACAACTGTAAATAAATATACCTGTACACAATATAACATTGGCTCAATAGTTGTTTTTTCAATTATTACCTCTGTTTATATAATTAATAAAATAAAAGTGTTTCTAATAAAACTGGGCATTGTACATATCACTGGGCATGTACAGTTATGTTTTATTCATATAAATAGCCAACAGTTTTGGGGTTTTTATCATCACCTTCCTAGCATGTCTTGTAAATAATTATAATTGTATCCGTTTAGTTAGTCTGCTGCCTTCTATAACCAGTTTATTGCATTTTCTATATTTAATAGGCTCCTATTTAAGAAAGACTAACGTATACAAGTTAAAATGAGAGCATACGGTTCTCAGTCTCACTGTGTATGTATTCCAAGCCTGCTGGAGGGCAGTGTACAATGTATACCAGACTACACGCCGTAAACAATAGTGTGGGTGTAACGGAGCCATGCACACAAATACCCCATTGTACTCATAGTCCGCCAATAAAAAATAGCTGCACTATAAAACGATGGCATTGTATTTCACAGCTGTAATTTATAAGCACTCATAAACCCATACAAAAATGGCATTTGAAAGAAAGTTGTTCTTTTCATCAAACAAACCTTTGTGTTGCACTTTATCTGAGTAAGAAATAACAGTGCAGCAGATCACAGCTTATTGTATTTATTCTATCTATTATTCTGTATCTCTCCTTTGTTGGAGAAGTGATTGTTTTTTTCCACGTGATTATTTATTTAAGTGAGCCCAAACTTCTTTAATTTTCTTTGCTCTTCCGTGGTGAGTGATGCTTCTAGCTTAGTTTGTTTTACACCTAGTACAACCAGAGAAAATGTACATCATATTAGCTGTCTCTAAATGGATCTGAAGAAAAGCACTTTTTTTTTTTTTTAGCAGAGAATGGCCGGAGGTTGGAACCCTTGTCTGTTTTTTTTTTTATTGCTGTCTGTGTCTTTGTTAGAAAGATTGACCCTCTCTTTTTGCCCTGCCCCTGGAAAAGAAGATGATGGGAACTCCAAAATTTTCCAATGGAGACATCTGTTTTGGTGACAGAGAACATTGCTCTTACTATAGAGAAATTTCACCTCACTTGTTGTGTCTACAAGACAGGAAGTGAAGAAATCTCCCAGTGGGAAGCCTAGCAGGAGATTTAACCAGGCTCTATTCTGTCCAAATAAAAAAAATTGGCTTTGTATATATTTTAAAAGGCAGTTGTAAGACCTCATGCACAATGTGTGTTTGCCCAGCTCTCCTGAACAGCTTTCTCCTGGCAAGAGAAAAGCAGCATCAAAAACGCGCCTAAAGCCCCCTTTTTGTAAACGGGTTTAGGCGCGGCAAACCTCTGGGTGGTAATTCATTTTGTTGGCCAAAATAATAATTTATTCTGACAATTGAAATTAATTAACGCTTAAATGCTATACGCGCCTATCGTTAACACGTGTGTATACGTGTTTAGGCACGCCAAGCGTTTTCCTACCAAAATCCTGCTGCTCCCTAATGCGCTGGCAGTTTTTTTGTTTTGTTTTGTGTGTGTGCTATGTTCACACCAGATCGTGGTGTTTCACTGTGTTCCAGAGATGTGTGATATTATGCAAGATGTTTGCATAATATCACACATCTCTGGATGACCTTGCATGACACTGCACAGCAAACATTGTGCACTGCACTGCCGTCTTATGAAATAAATGAGGTGTCCCTTTGTGCAGTTCACATAAAGTTCCACAAAAAAATCCTGAAGCGTAGTGTAAGGGATAGCATGAACAGGCCCTTATCTCTTGACACCACTGATGAGATTTTCTTCACTTCCTTCTCCTGTGTTTCCATACAAGAAACCAGGACAGGAGGGCATAGACAGCAATAAAAGCATTGTCATACTTTTTAACATTTTCCCACTGCAGAGCAGAGACGGACCCAGTCCTGTTCTCTTCTATGTGGAAATCGGGTTAAAACGGACCACCTGTCCGTTTTCATCCCATCCGATCCACCAGATGGATGGGAAATAGGACCACCATCCATCTGGATTTGGCGGACAGTATCCGAACAGATAGCAGCGAATGTCAGCGGACATGTCACTGCTGACATCCGCTGCTCCATAGGAGTGAATGGAAGGTCCAATCTGGAAAAACTGACAGGTGGACCTGATCAGACAACCCGTGTGAAAGGGCCTTAATTCTTCCACACTCTATGCAAAACAAAATAGCAAGTATAGTTTTGGCTGGAGTTGGACTTCAATTCCAGCTTCATAGATAGCTGCTTTCTATTGTTGCTGTTAAAATGTGTGTAACTTTATATTTCTCTTATATGCTCCCTTTTGGTCTGTTAAATATACCATTGAAAGTGTTTTAATAGTAATCTGTTTGACAAGCGTAAAAAATAGCTGTTCATCCAGCCAGAAATCTTGTGATCTGATTACTCCCTGTGCTTTGTGCCTGTGGACTCAGTTAAAATTTTGGACCATAAAACACCTTCACTGTTATGGAGAAGAAAGGGAGGTGTAATGTAACCCTAACACACTCCCTGTCCTAGGGTGACAATTCTGCTCATTGGCGTTATCGCCTGGGGCAGAAAGTGTGTTAATGGCAGGATTACTCGGTTAAAAGTGTAAAAATAAAGAAAATGCATGCATCCACCATATCATAGATACTCTTTAGATGCTCTTAAGTTCTACTCTTGGGGCTTTGCTGCTCTATACATAGTTCATCACATCTAATCTTTTCTGTTAAGGTCCTGCCCTTTTTGGAGTCCAGCAGTCACAGCTGTCTACCACAATAGGAGCGGTTGCAGGCAATATGTTTGATGTGGTTTACATTCATCAGAAAACCATGGGAGCTGCGTGTCAACATACTGCTTAGTGTAGGTTAAAATACCATCCAAGCTGCATTTATAGCAAGGCACTGTGCTTATCTTAAAGCATAAGTTCACCTTAAAAATAAATCATAAATGAATGCACATTTTTTGCAGGTAAAAATATGTGCATTTACTTTTTTTTTCTTTGTAGGAGCCAGGAAAGCATTGCACCCACAATCAGCAAATCGCAGATGCAAAGCAGGGCTCCTACAGACTGTCAGTGTAAGCTGTATACCGCATACTGGCAGGCAGTTACACACTGACAGGAAGAATCAATGAACTACCTAGAGCGCTCAACAGTGTCCCTGATACTCCATTGAGAATTACAAGTCATCAAAGCTGTTGGTACTTACATGGTTACATAGTAGGTGAGGTTGAAAAAATACATAAGTCCATCAAGCCCAACCTATATGTGTGATTATATGTCAGTATTACATTGTATATCCCTGTATGTTGTGGTCGTTCAGGTGCCTATCTAATAGTTTTTTGAAATTATCGATGCTCTCCACTGAAACCACCGCCTGTGGAAGGGAATTCCACATCCTTGCCGCTCTTACAGTAAAGAACCCTCTACGCAGTCTAAGGTTAAACCTCTTTTCTTCTAATCCTAATGAGTGGCCATGTGTCTCATTAAACTCCCTTCCATGGAAATGTTTTACCCCTATTGTGGGGCCACCAATATGGTATTTGTAAATTAAAATCATATCCCCTCTCAAGCGTCTCTTCTCCAGAGAGAATAAGTTCAGTGCTCATAACCTTTCTTCATAACTAATATCCTCCATTCCCTTTATTAGCTTTGTTGCCCTTCTCTGTACTCGCTCCATTTCCAGTACATCCTTCCTGAGGACTGGTGCCCAGAACTGGACAGCTTACTCCAGATGAGGCCGGACCAGAGTCTTGTAGAGTGGGAGAATTATCACTTTATCTCTGGAGTTAATCCCCTTTTTAATGCATGCCAATATTCTGTTTGCTTTGTTAGCAGCAGCTTGGCATTGCATGCCTTTGCTCAGCCTATCATCTTCTAGGACCCCCAGGTCCTTGATTTCGCCAGAGGTTCTCCCCCCAGTGAGTAGATTGCATTCATATTTTTGCCATCCAAATGCATTTACCTGTACTTGTAGTTCATTCATTCAAGAACAGGCGCACTCTTTTCAAATAGTGACAGCGGGTATGGGGAGAAGATCCCCGACCCACTGTTACAAGTACGGGGAGGAATCGGGGAGCAGCTGCAGGAGCAGAAACATGTTACATGTTCCACCCTAAAAACAGGCGGAACATGTAATATGTTCCCAAAGTTGAACTTATCCTTTAACTACTAGCCTGTAATATCCTTTTATTACCGTGCAATTTTTCCATTTTCTGTGTTGTGATAGTTTGACTGACAATTACATAGTCATGCAATAATGTACCCAAATTAATTTTATATAATTTTTTTGGGGACCAAAAGAGCTTCCTATTGGTTGTTTTTAACCACTTCCCAACCAGATCAATTCTGACATTTCTCTCCTACATGTAAAATTCACAATTTTTTTGCTAGAAAATTACATAGAACCCCCAAACATTATATATATATATATTTTTTAGCAAAGACTCTAAAAAAACCAATGGCGGTCGTTGCAACTTTTTCTCTCGTACGGTATTTGCGCAGCAATTTTTCGAACACGTTTTTTGGGGGGAAAAAATGCTTTAAAATGTTTTACTGGGTACATGTTTTGAGTTACAGAGGAGGTCTAGGGCTAGAATTATTGCTCTCGCTCTAACGCTTGCGGTGAGACTTCACATGTGTGGTTTGAACACCGTTTTCATATGTGGGGACAGGGGCGCTTGAATTTTTTTTTTAATTGTTAATTTTGCTTTTCTTTTTTTAGTTTGACGCTTTTTAAAAAAAAAATGTTTTGATCACTTTCATTTCTATTACAATGTATAATGTAAACATCCCTTGTAATAGGAATATGGCATGATCGGTCCTCTTTACAGTGAGATATGGGGTCAATAAGACCCCACATCTCACCTCTAGGCTGGGAAGCCTGAAATTAAAAAAAATAAATAAACGATCTCGGCTCCCCATCCGAGGCGGCGCCATTTGTTTGAATGCAGAGGCCAGGCGTGACGTCATAACATAGCACCCGACCTCCGAACGATCATAGAGACTCCTGCGACCATCTGGTCCGCCGGAAATCTCTATGATCACCATCCGGGGCCGGCGGATCCTGTCTCCGTTGCCTCTACTGACTCACTGCTTCCATCGGTAAGTTGGTAGAAGCACCGGAGGGCGGCGGGAGGGGGGGCGTCCCCTCTCGCCGCACGTAAGAATGATCAAGCGGTGGAGGGAATCACCGGCTGAAAAAAACGGTATCTGAATGATGCCTGTAGCCGCAGGCATCATTCAAATATACCCGCTCAAATTCCATGACGTCATGTGACGCACCTTGGGTGGGAAGTAGTTTATAACCACTGTTTTTTTTTTTTTGCTTTTTTGTTTTTTTCGGGGGGGGGGGGGGGGGGGTGACAGGTGTATGCAGATAGCAGTGGATACTCAGCTTATACAAAGTAATGACAGGCTGTTAGCAGATGTCACTTTTCATATGTATCCATACACCAAGTGTGGTTACCTGTGTTTAGGAACAAACATCCGAGCCTGGATGCAGTCAGATCCTGAGGAGTTGCAGGCAGCCACTGTAACCCCCAGCCTTAGAAAGACTATTTCGGCTCTTGGTGAGCATTGCCAGCCTAAAAATGGAAGTTGTAGCCTGTAGCTTCTACTAGTGCTGCCACTAGTCTAGGGTTCTTGAGAGTCCCTAAGACCACTAAATGGTTTCCCATATGCATGCTATTTCCAGATACTCTGTATGCTGACTAGAAAACTCCTGATAAACTGTTTACACCTTCCAAACATTTTGCAGTCCAGTACTTATCTAAGGAGGCCGTTATTAAGAAATGGGCTGTGCCTGTAGTTGAGCTGGCAGTGACCTGTCTTACTAAAGCTCTGATTATCCCTGTAAATTATCCAGTATTTAAGGATCCTTTAGATAAACAGCTGGGGACGCTATCCAAAATCTTGTATGGCTTTGCATTGCAACCTGCCATGGCCCTTATGTTAGTCTGTCAAACATTAGGTGAATTGACTACACTTATCATCCAGATTCAACAATAAATTTGTAAACTTTGTCTCCAGGTCCAGAGACCCTCAGTGTAAGCAGTGAATGTTCTGGTGGCTACATGGGATCAGTACAAACTGATAAAAGGCCATTTACTTCCCTAAAACTCCTTCCTCATTTGCTCTACAGGATCAAGATAGAGGGCATTCTCGTGATAGCTCCAGACTGGCCTAGGCAAATATGGTTTTCTGATCTGATCACCCATGAGCTTTTTGAAACCAACAGAATTATTTGTCCCAATGATTGGTTTACTATCGTGCTTCCTGGTTACTGGCTTAAACTGCATTAGTGTGGAAGCCCAGGACTTCTTTAAATCAATTATCCCTATGATTTTAAAAGTCCATTTTCTTCAAGGTTTTTCATCCCGGAAAATGTTCCATGAGATGAATTCTGAGTTTTTTACACTCAGGCCTGTGTCAGGCTCAACTACTATTAAGGGTCAGATCTCAGCACATGTGATCTTGTTCCAAAGACTAATAGTCACTCATTATTTTAAGAACCTTATGCAGGGTGTTTCTTGCGTGTCTCTCCTGTGTGCTCTGCTGTGTCTCCATGGGATTTGATTTTGGCTCGCTAGGCTCTTAAAAAATGTCCCTTTTAGACATATAAGGGATTTTTTCACTTTCCGTGCTCATGCACAAGGTTGTTTTCCTTGTCGCCATCAATTCTCAACAGTGCAGGAGTCTGAACTGGCAGTTTTGTCCTGTAAAGAACCTTTTGTGGTCATGTACAAAGACATGATGGTACTAGGGCCTACAGCCTCCTTCCTCTCCAAGGTGATCAAGGTGATTTCAACCTGTCACCTTAACCAGAACTTTGTGCTTCCATCCCTCTGTAAATCCAGTACATCAGGACATTTCTCTCTATTGTTTAGATGTTTGTCTGTGCATGTTACCTCTCAGCCACTGCCTGCATTGAAAAGACTGTCTTTTTTGTCATCTTTGATGGTCCTTCTAAAAGGGAAACAACTTCTCATTCCATTATTTTTCAGTGGCTTGGTCAAATCAATATTCAAGCTTATTGTCTTAAGCATTAGGTTCCATGTTATACTTTGAAGTTATACTTTCAAGGCACCCTCTACTAGATTTGCGAGTGCTTCCTTGGGCTGTTTAGCATTGAACAACAGTTTCCCAGGTTTTTAAGGCCGCTACCTGGCCTTCTGTTTACAGGCTTCTTTTACCAGGTTGATAGTCAGGCCTCTTGTGATTCCAGCCTTGGCCATAAGGGCCTTCATGGCAGCTCTTTGACTTGCAGGCTATCTCCAGTTTGTTTATAGTTGGGCTTGTTAGTGTTGCCCACACCTCAGTTGGACTACTTTTGGAGGGCTCAAATGTGTCGGAATCCTGTGTCCCTCAGTAAACAAAGTGAAACCAGGATTATTGTACTGACCTTAAAATCCTTTTATTGGAATGCATTGTGGGACATAGGTCAGCTCTCTGTGTTCGTGGTTCCATTCTCAGCACTGTTTTGCTACAAAACTAAGGTATGCTGGGAATGGGAGGAGTTATACCAGACTGGTCACTGTTTTGTTTGTTTGCCAGTGTCCAATCCTTCTAAAGGTGGCAGTATAATTTCAATGTCTCTGAATCATGTGTCCTTCAATGAAATCCAAGGAAAGGTTTGTATTGTGAGTACAAAAATCCTTTTTTATTTCAGTGTCCTTTGCTGTAGTTTATAATTTTCCACGTCATTGGATATTCAAAGTAAAAATAGCATTGCCCTATTAACTGAGCTATGAGAAAATACTCACTTTGATATTCTCTACTACTTTATTAAATTTATTCCTATGAAATTATTTAGGAAAATATATGGAAGCACACTGCTCTGCTGTCTGTTTCAAATATTAGTTATTCAATAAATGAAGGTTGGATTCTCACTGTTGCAGTGTATTACCATGTGCACTAATGCACCAAAAATGGTACATGCACTTTATTTTTAATTTAAAGAGCACCACAAGACACATTAGCGTCTAAAGTAGCGGTTCAGTGTAATGCGGATGTATTGGAGTGCTATTATTCTGCATGGTATAGCAGTACACAAACACAGTTACCACAATGCAAACACAGTTACCACAATGCAAATGCATGAATCCAGCCCAAGTGGAACTATAGCCCTATAATTTATGTATCCCTATTACCGGTAACTTCCCCTACCTACTCACCTGGTCATTTGATTACTTTTTCCTAACCAACTCCCAAGGATTAAGATATTTTGGATATGGAATTATCTTCAGTTGATTAGTTGGCTGACAATGACTGGAAGAACAAAAGTAACAGTTCATGTACAATATGGATTTATAGTTTACCCAATCAAGCAACCTTGTGTAGAATTTAACATGTAAAAAAAAAAACCTTGTGTAGAATTATTTGTATGATTATTAATAAGATTGGATGTAAATAGTGGAAGAAATCTACATGAAGGTAGAATAGAGTGAGCACTTACAAAGGTTAAGCATTGGCTTAAAGATTACATCATACAGATCAATTCATCTCTGACCAACACTCTTCCCTTGGTATTTTTGTACTTTGCTTTTTGGAATATTAGAATACAAGACAAGTACATAGAAAGCTATTAGATTGATACCCCAGTATGTGAACTGATGCACTGGCAAGTAGAAAAACACAGTGGAGCTAATTGCTAATTCCAGAATATAAAAAATGGAAATTAAAACTTGAGTGGACACCATGGGTTTCGGTCCTGTGTTTTATTGCTCCAGATTTCATAAGCAGCTTTACAGTCTTTCCCCGTGGGGGACTTACAGAACTAGAAGTAGAAGTGTTCTGGTAAAATAAGTAGAAAAAATCTTACTACTTGCTATAGGCAGCTACTTTACTTCCTCCTGGCTTGATATGCAAGGCCCATTATTCATTAAGGTTATTTGGATGAAGCGGTGATAAAATGGATTGACAGAAGAATGATTATCATACTAGTAAATATAAGGTACAATAAACATCTATTTTGCAGCACCCAACTTGGATGCATTGTTGACGAGTTATGACATTTTTACTGTTTTCAGCTGTAGTGAAAGCAAGCATCTTGGCCCACGATAGTATAGACTCTACTTGCCTTCATGTCCCTTTTATAAAAATAATGAATACTGCAGACACTCTGACTATTAATTTCAAACCTGAATAAAGATTTTCTTTGTTCATTTCTGATCACGTGGTTACACACTGCAAAGTGAAACATCAGAAATTTAACACTGTAGGAACAGGCCTAATCACAAGATGTTCCTGTGCATTGTACAGTCATACACAAGCAGTCCTAGCAGCAGTGAAGTGGAGGTTTCCATTCTTCTAAAATTAATTGAGGCCATAGATTCTGGGACTGACTCAGATAATTCTATTTTCTACTGTTACAACGATGTGACTGTTCAGAACATTTAGAGCCGACTGAATGACTTCTGCTGCAGACACTTCAGCTCTTTTATTTTAGAACTCCTCTCATTCTTGTTTGTGTATTAACCTATACAGTACTCAATGATTGCAAAAATCACATAATCATTACCTAGCTTAATCCACATATATAACAGAAGCAACCATAGACTGCAGCAGGCACCTGTTTAGGACAAACGTTTTGGTTTTCTCCAAGGTGCAACCATATCGGCCTATAATGGTTCACATGATTTTATCCAGATGATGTCTGCTAGGTACATTGGAGAGCCAAGCTAGGGTTGGTGTACTTGAATTATTTCCTGCTGGGATATCAGCACCATGACACTTGGTATCCAGCTGCCATTAGTACATTAGGAAAAATATTTGTAAAGATAATGAATACGTTATTTAAAGGACGACTGCTTCATTGTTTCTAAAAATCAACATTGTAACGAGCCTGGCACACACTTATTAAATCACCAATACTAATGCTTTACCTTTCACATACAGAAAGCTATGATTTTGCCATGGTTTGCCTAACTCTGTTGTTTTAAATAAACCAAAATGTTGGCTGCCTTACGTCATCATTAACTATCCAGTGCTCTAAAAAGTCCCAGCATTCGGTGCACCTTAGGAAACTTTCCCTCTGTTTGTCCAGCCCACCTGTAAGTTGATTTTTCATTGAGGAATAGAACCCAGAAGTGTCCCTGAAGGAATAGAACCCTGAAGTGATCATAGAAGAAGAGAACCCAGGAGCGTCCATGGAGATATAAAACCCAAGACCCCAGTATTGCAAGTCAAGTTATTGACCACTGGGTCTCCATGCTGCCTTTTGCTAGCTATAGCTCCTTAGATATAGTTGAATACTCTGACTTATGAAATATTGTTTATACAAATTATTCAATGATTGCTGTAAGCACACAAGCACATATTAATGTCAAGGGGTGACGCCCCTTTCCTTTTCTGTGTCACTTAATGACAGCAGATATGGAAAAGGTGCTTTTCAGTACCTAACTAGGCAAAGAATGTCTAGGAGACTGTATTAGGCAAACTGTTTTATCCTAGTTTATTTAATTATCTGTATTACTGGGCTACATACTTCTTTTTCATTATTTGCTAAATCGATGTTAGTTGGGCTATGCAAGTCACTAAATACGAAGTAATGAATGTCTTATAAATATATTCTTAATTGAATGGTGCAGCCTCATTTTCAGTTGGTAGAGATCCCCATAATTGTGATCTTTTCTTGATGCCAAATTTTATTTTCTCATAGATTTTTTAGATTCTGGGAATGTGTTTCTTATATTAAAGGCTTAAAGACCAAAGGATAAAGCCTGTTTATTTTGCTCTTGGCCAAAGTTATGGTTTATGAAGCCTAATAGCTTTAAAGCATTCATAATCTGCTATTTAGCAGAGAATTGTGCATATTCCAGGTCTAGTGGGTTTTCCCCCATCTGTTCAAGGTTATATTGTTTTGGTGTTGTTTGTCCATATAGTGACAGAATATGTATAGGTGTAACAAAATGTTCCCATGGTCTTATATTATTATAACTATACAGGATTTATATAACACAGCGCTTTACAAGGTAAACAGTGCAGTTACAGTACAATACAATTCAAGACATGAAGGTTAGGAGGGCAAATTTAATTTAATACAGCCCAGTGCCTGCCTAAAAAAGTCATGCATGCATGTACAACCTTAAAAGAATCCCATATTGGGACAGTATCTCTGTGTAATAATGCTACCTGTCTGTCTTTCAAGCTAACCAAATGGCATCAAAACTTTGGTTGGTTTTAGCAATTCTTTTGCATTATCATTCTTCAGTTGGAGGGAATGGCTGATAAAGGCTGCTAGAGCTACTACATGTCTTGGCTCCTGCAATCAATATGCAGCTGTTTCTGATTTCCCCACAAAATATTAAAGTATATCTAAGCCAAACCTTGTCTTCATTTTGGGTAAAGTGGTGAATGTTTAAAACCCGTGTCAGGTTTTTTGCCATCTGTCTTCCATTGTGGAGATTTCACTTTTTTTTTTCCTGTAGACACGAAAGGTGAGAGACATTTCTCAAAAGTGAGTAAAATGCCTTCTTAAGCTAGCAAAACACAGCTCTAATTTCAACCAATTCTTGCTGAACTGGCCAAAATTTATATCATGACTGGTACTGTTGGCACCACCCAGCTCAACAAAAATCAATGTAAAAATCTGCCGAGACAGGCCTATCAGGTGCAGCCACTCCCAGCTGCTTGAATACCATAGCCAGCAGTGAGGATTTGTCCATCCCTGCTGCTTAGTGGGTATGTAGGAATCTTTTCATTTTCTCTCAATCAGCCCGCAATGCTGGCTTTAGTTGTCGCCAAAACAGATGTATCCATTGGAAAATTTCCCCTCTATTCTTGTTCTGGTGACAAGTAAAATTTTTGAGTTTTGCCTTAGAGCCCTTTCACACTGGGGCGGTTTGCAGGCGCTATTGCGCTAATAATAGCGCCTGCAAACCGACCCGAAAGTGCCGCTGCCTTAATTCCAGTGTGAAAGCCCCGAGGGCTTTCACACTGGAGCGGTACGCTAGCAGGACGGGAAAAAGGTCCTGCTAGCAGCATCTTCGGAGCAGTGAAGGAGCGGAGTGTATACCCCTCCTTCACCGCTCCTGCCCATTGAAATCAATGGGACGGCGCGGCTATACCGCCGGCAAAGCGCCTCTGCAGAGGCGCTTTGCGGTGGTATTTAACCCTTTCTCGGCCGCTAGCGGGGGGTAAAACCGCCCCGCTAGCAGCCGAATACCAACGGTAAAACGCCGCTAATAATAGTGGCGTTTTACCGCCAACGCCCCCACCGCCCCAGTGTGAAAGCAGCCTTACATTCAGTTCTGGTGACCCACCAGGACAACTAGAGAGGGTGGATCTCCTGATTGTGACACAGACACCCCTCATCAATCCAAAATTTAAAGTAAAAAAAAGTTTTGGGTTTAGATACAACTAAGGGTTTCTATTTACACAGGCCAATGAATTCAGCAGGTTTTGTTATATGGGGAACAAAAACTCCCCATAGGCAGATCAATATTCAATAAAAAATAAACAGCTGGGCTAGTAGAAGTGTTGGAGTTACTGCATCTGTCTTTTTTGTAATCGATGTTCAAGTGGTTTATTCATCTCCCTACAACATTATTCTTGGTTGCCAGATTTTCTCCAAATTTGGTCATAACTGCATATATTGCTATTAATTACCTGTCTGCCAAACGCTTTGGTTAAGTAGCTTGTTGTCTGTCCACATGTACACTGGAAGAATGCAAAAAGTGAAAAAGCATAAAGTAACTTAAAAGTAGAATCTGCAAATATTTTAGGACCTTACTTTCACTTCTTTAATAAAGTGTTTGTGCTAATCGACCTTCCAGTCCCACCCAGAGTTCATTTTTTATAATCTCAAATAAGTGCAGTCATTAGTGACTCAGCATAAGTTTAGCTACTATTTGTTAGACTGGAGACAGGTTCTAAGAGCCCTGATTATACGTTTTTAAAATGATGTTGTTCCAGCACAATATTTAATGCACTAATTCCCATATACAATATTTTGGTAACCTGAGAAAGTAAAGTGAATAGTGGACACAGGTTTTACTCTTTTCCTACTTGTATGTAAAATTTGCCATAAAATGTTAAGGTGCCTAGTGATAATTTATCAATTGCCCAAAAGTATCAAAACCAGCACACATTTGTTGCCTTTTTGTAACATAAAGTTCAAAACGCACACATTGCAATCTGATTATACAATCTACAAATTATATACTGGAAAGAATGGAAAAAATTAAAACATACACTATGTTACCAAAAGTATTGTCACGTCTTCCTTTACACGCACATGAACTTTAATGGCATCCCAGTCTTAGCCTGTAGGGTACATAACTGAGTTGGCCAACCGTTTGCAGCTATAACAGCTTCAACTCTTCGGGGAAGGCTGTCCATGAGGTTTAGGAGTGTGTCTATGGGAATGTTTGACCATTCTTCTGGGAGCGCACTTGTGAGGTCAGGCACTGATGTTGGACGAGAAGGCCTGGTTGCAGTCTCCGCTCTAACTCATCCATAAAGTGTTCTGTCAGGTTGAGGTCAGGACTCTGTGCAGGCCAATCAAGTTCCTCCACCCCAAACTCGCTCATCCATGTCTTTATGGACCTTGCTTTGTGCCCTGGTTCAAATCATTTGGTGGAGGGGGGATTATGATGTGGGGTTCTTTTTCAGGGGTTGGGCTTGGCCTCTTAGTTCCAGCGAAGGGAACTCTTAAGGCATCAGCATACCAAGACTTTTTGGTCAATTTCATGCTCCCAACTTTGTGGGGACAGTTTGGGGATGGCCTCTTCCTGTTCCAACATGACTGCACACCAGTACACAAAGCAAGGTCCATAAAGACATGGATGAGCGAGTTTGGGGTGGAGGAACTTGACTGGCCTGCACATCTTGACCTCAACCTGATAGAACATCTTTGGGATGAATTAGAGCAGAGACCGCGAGTCAGGCCTTCTCATCCACATCATTTGGTAATGATTAAGCACAAGATGTATGTGTAAAATGCATCTGAGTGACCACAGTTTGGTGTCTCTGGTGTTATCTTTGTGAAGCAAAATAAAAGGTTCTGGATTTGCAGCCATTTCTTTCTTCTTTCATCCACATCAGTACCTGACCTCACAAATGCGCTTCTGGAAGAATAGTCAAACATTCCCATAGACACACTCCTAAACCTTGTGGTCAAAAAAAAAAAATATGTAGCAGGGGTTCCCTAATATTTGAAGATTATTTCAAGGGTTTTTCTTGGGTAAAAAAGTTGAAAAAGACTAGACTAAAGCCCATTACACACAGTTTTTTTTTGTTCAACCCAACAGGGCTAGACAGAAAAAAAAGACAGCTCACGAGTAGCAGCTGTACTAACTATCTGATGTTAGTACAGCGATATCCCCTGCTGTTCCATTGTGTTCTTACAGGGGCCACCCCACCAGAACACTGGTCAGCGCTCCCAGCTGGGAGCCAGTCAGCAGCCCCTTTTCGGCCATGCTCCTACAACAGACACGAACCGACTGATGCCGCCCAACATTCGGCCATCTGTGACTTTACAAGCTGCTTATGTTGACTACGAATATTTTAACCTAAAGCATGCCTGTGCTTTTCCCATAGAGGGCAAATCATCAGTTTCCTATAGCTATTCAGCAGAAAATATCTGGTATTTCTGGGTATGGGGGCAGCACGTGACTCACTCCATGTGACAAAGCTGTTGCTTGACCCAGTGCTGTCACTTTTGGGTAGGGAGAGTCCTCAGCCTTGACTTGAGGCTGTCTTTCCTTTCTCGGCTGAATTAAGTGGTGGGAAAATGAAGGACAGTCAAGCATGTGCTACACTGAAGGAGGAGGGGCTTTGAAATAAATGAAATCTGTTGCAGAAAATAATAATAATGTGTTAATGCAAATAATTTTAGCAATCTATATCATTTCAAAAACCTTGCTTCAGTTTATAGTTTGTTATTGTTTATGTTCATTAGGGCAGCCCTGTTTGCTTATTACATTTCCTGGCTCTACATCGTACTTAGTGGTTGTACCTGATCTTTTTATTTCCTTGCCAGTCTGCCTGACAGGGTCTTTCTGACTAAAAACAATAGGCTTGCTGCAGTGTTCAGTTATGTGAAACACTCAGTGATTCTGGTAGCCATAGAGCATGTACTCTTCTGCCTAGACTTTAGAGTAGTACATAATGGAGCTTGGCAGCAAATTGTTTGTATCACTGAAAAACGGGAGGAACTTGGTAATGCTGACTTGTGCCATGTTGATTTTTTTGAAGTGTGAAATGATATAATAGGCCCACCTTAAAATGTACTTGCAGATTATTCAGGCCTAGATGTCAGGCTGGCCTGGTTGGTGGCCTAAGCAGAGATGTATCAGGCTCAAATTGAGAGAACAAGACTGAGAACTTACACAACCTATCCTACTCATCATGATGGATTCAAAATAGTCATTCATAAGCTACCACCAGTACCTCATAACATAGGCACTTTAGCTAATGGTTTGTCCATTTAACAATGGATAGCCTATTTCCTCCAAACCATTTATATAAAATTGTATCTTGCATAACAAAAAACCTGGACAACCTGATATTGCAAGGGCAGCTGCTGTTATCAGTTAAATGATTGTCATTTCTTTTTATAGTGATCCATATAAATCTTTTATATTAATGTCACTATTACATGAGCACTATTACATGAGCAGAATTAGTGTCAATGTTGCTTCCCACCTGGCCAGCACCCAGAGGCTTATCGTCCATCACCAAGTGTGTAAACGTGTCTAGTATCTTTCTTTCCTTCTTTATGGATGATGACCAGTGCAGATTTGAGTTTCATTGTTTTGATAAGTAAAGTTAAAAAAAAAAAAAAAAAATCATGCTGCTCTTGGCATAAAAAAAAAAACCCTCGAAGGAAATCCACATGTATTAAACTGTTGCAGGATATAGCTCATAACTGTAACGTTTGCTTTCCAATCCAGCTGTATTATGTTAAACCTCTTATTATTAGCTTTAGAAATCCAGTAATGTCAACGTAATAAGCTCCGGGGACCAATTTCAAAGACACTTCTTCTAAAATTAAGATTCTCAATGTCATTCCGCACACATCATTTAAATGCATTGTAGAAGTTGAGAATGAATACAGCATGAAATCAGGTCTGGGTGGGGGAGCGATGACAAAATATTCCTAGGCTGGCTGTTTCTTCTATGACAGGTGGCACAAGCATGTCTTGGTTACATTTTCATTGAAACGATGATGACTAGATTTGCTAAGATTGTCAAACTCATTTCTTTCATTGAGCAGTACTCATATAGAACACGATGTGTCGATAGACAAGGTCCTGTCTTTCAACCTATACGCTCTGTCGTGGGAGAGGTTAATGTTTACCACAAACAAATGACTTCATTGTCTGCTGACTATATTATAGGTCCAAAGTTGGGACTAATATGAAGGGCTGCATTGGATAACTTTTAATATAAACAGTATAGTAGACTGCCTGCCTTTGTATGCAGTAATATTGTGGCAGATGTTTCTGTACATGTTTTTAAATTATTGTGACTGTAGTGATGGAGAATCACGAGTAGCTGGAAACACTGATATATATCCTGTCACGCTGTCTGGCATGTTAATGCATTAAATATTTTGGCAGCTCAATAGGTTTTTTTTATGCCGGGCTGTTGGCAGAACTAAATTATATGAAGGGAAAGTTCTAGAAAAATGAAGGCGGCGAGACTTGAGTATTTTTGGTTTTCAGATAAAACTCCCTATACAGATTTCTGTCTACATATTGAACGGTACACTTTTTACCAACCTGTCACCTACAAACAGCAGCACGTAAGATCACTTTTTTAATAGACACAACTTGTTTCCCAGCCGTACAGTTCCCAATATTTTGCTTTTTTACCTTTCTGCAAGTTGCTTGGCTAGGTAGCTCTCAATACTCACAAATATATACTTAACAACATGAGCAGTTCACATACCTCCCATCTTTCTGAAATGATAAAGAGGAACGCCTTTTAGCACACAGCAAGTAAAAGACATGTCCTTGTCACGGCCCTGGGTACATGGACCACAATAATCCAATATGCAGAAATGATTGGTTAAACCATACAAGTGCTTTTTTTAACCTCTATTTTACCCTGGAATTGGCTTTTCAAAATAACAAACGCAGTAATATTGAGGTTGTATAGAAAGATTAGTGCAGCATAATACTTTTGGTAGTATATAAGGACCATTTGTATGGAGAAGTACACATCAGATTAAAAAGGGATAGGTAGGGATAACTGAGACTGCATGAGGGACAGAGAAATTTGGTCTCAAAACAGGGACAGTCCCTCCAAATGAGGAACACTTGTGGAGCTACGAGTCTAATATCTGGCATAAAACAAGTCTAATGCCCCGTACACACGGTCGGATTTTCCGATAGAAAATGTCCGATCAGAGCGTGTTGTCGGAAATTCCGACCGTGTGTGGGCTCCATCGGACACTTTCCATCGGATTTTCTGACACACAAAGTTTGAGAGCAGGATATAAAATTTTCCGATAACAAAATCCGTTGTCGGAATTTCCGATCGTGTGTACACAAATCCGACGCACAAAGTGCCACGCATGCTCAGAATAAATAAAGAGATGAAAGCTATTGGCTACTCCCCGGTTTATAGTCCGGACGTACGTGTTTTACGCCACCGCGTTCAGAATGATGGGATTTTCTGATAACTTTGGGTGACCGTGTGTATGCAAGACAAGTTTGAGCCAACATCCATCGGAAAAAATCCTAGGATTTTGTTGTCAGAATGTCCGATCAATGTCTGACCGTGTGTACGGGGCATTAGGCTGGTTATACATGGCTCAGTTTTTTTTTTAGTTCAGACAGCGGGCTGAACAAAAAAAGTGAATGGATTCCCCCATCCAAACATTTGAGTTGGAGGGGCAATCCACCCCGCTGCGCTATTGTTATCTGACAGCCTGGGGGACTCCCCCACTGTCAGAATATACAGATCAGCGCTGGTTGAGCAGCTTTTATCTGACAGGACTGTTGAACAGAAGTCAGTCAGTAGATTGACTTCTGTTCAACTGCAGTGGCCATGCCTGACTTGAAATTCATCTGGTCCCTGTTGAACCGGTCAAATTTTGATCCATCTATGGCTAACTTTAGACTGTCAGATTTAGATGAACTTGACTAACAAATTGAAGCTACACTTTTTTCCTATTGGACTAAAGGTTTTATTTAAATTATGACTGATCATTGTAAGGACCCCTACCAGTGGTAAACGGGTTTGTCACAACTCTCCAATTGCTGCTTTGTCTGGACAAGTTTGTCTGTTAAAAGATGTTGAAAAATAACAGACCTACTGGCCTGATCACCAAGTGAAAACAGAGGGAAAGAGGCAGGCCAAAAAAAAAAACGAATGCAGCCACCACATCTCAGAATGTACAGGGGTCTACTTTTCTGAGGGAAAAGCTGCCAGTTTAATGTTTACTTGAATTAAATCTTCCAGCTGCTGGCAGAGGGGACACTCATCACTTCTCGACAGCCCATCAAGTGCGGGATAGAGGAAATAGCTTACGTTAACTGAAGGCCTAATTTCAGCAACATACATCCGCTCAGTAGCAGTGCACAGTCTGATAACAGTGCAGGAATTACGTATGATGTAACCAGTAGGTCTGCAGCATAGAAGAAGGCCATATTACTTTGGCTTTTATAGCTGGCACCTGGTTGTTCTACTTAACCTGTTCCCTACCAGTAATCTTTGCTTCTAGCTGTCTGCATGTCCCCTGGACCTCCTGGAGGTACCAGAGGAAAACTAGTACACTGCATGTTTATGGAGCAGGTTGCCTCAGGACCTTTCATGCAGAGACGTGGGTATGTCTGATTTCAATGAAGTTTATTGATGGTTTCTTTTCCTAGCTGTGCTTGTCCATTCTTCTCAGTGATGCCGGAATTTTTATTTGAAGCCAAAAGTATTTATTGCAATTCTTTTTTAAGAAATGCCTACGTCTATCACAAACCAGTGTACACATGCTAAGAGAAAAAAGAATTTTGTCTGAGATGGGATAAATAAAAGACAAACTGCTTTCAGACCTACTGCTTAGAATAAGGATCCTTATTGTCTAAAGAGTAACATTGATTTTATGGCTGATCGAGATCTGAAAACTACTCGCATGGTTTAAAGACCCTTATGCTTACGTTAAAGCTTTGTGAATTATTTTATTTTTGTTTTTTGATTGCTATTTATTTGGAACATTATACATACTCCTGACATGAAAAAGCTATTTAATGCATTGAGAATGTTCAGTCATTTGTCTACTTTTCTTCAATGAAGTACTTATAATATGTTACTTAATTTTCATCTTTCTTGAGTGCGAGCCACACCTTTAGAATTTTGCTTTTCTTGAATTTCTTATAGCCAGGGCACTTAAAGTTAAGTGTACTTTATGGCTCCTGTAGGTTGGTTTCTTTTTGTTTTATTTTTTATTGTTGGTTTCTGTGTATTGTACTTTTGAAAAACACCAATAAACAGAAATGTAAAAAACAAAAGTACTTATAATATGTGATAACTGCTAGATTCAATGGTTGAATGTGAGAGCTGGGAGGGGATAGACCTTTTGGTGTCATTTCCTTTACATCTCAGTTTATAGCAAGTCAAATCTCTATTTTTAAGTGGAGTTTAAAGCCATCCTGTCCTGAGAACAAAATAAGCAAAGTAATGCTGAAGCTTTGTGGCAGACACATTTAGGTGTCTGTTCCTAGTTGCACAGATTCACTGCTGTAGTCACCCAAATTTCTTGTGTTCTTGCTACTTTCCTCAATGTTGATATTTGCTTAGGGCTAGAAAACCTGTAATGCTACAGTGCTCAGGCCTGGTAATTGGCTGCTCAAGGACTAAGCACTGGATTGTGATAGCCAGTGCAGTATATACATATGCCTGATATTTGATTACTATAGTTTTTACAGGCTTCTAGCAGTAGATAGAGACTGTGATGTGTAGGTAGGAGCAGGGACTAGTATTATGGTATTTTATCTAGATCTTTAATCGGGGCACTCAGTTAGGTAGGTAAACACATGAAATGTGCATATATAAGAGCTGTTTTACCTATCAAAGGATTTGTATTTCTGTCCATTCATTCCTGAAGCTGGCCTTAGACAGACTAAATTTCAGTCGGTTAAGCAGGAACTGGACGAGTTTTGATCTGTCTGTGGGCAGGCTGGTTGTACTGAAGTGGATCTATTGATCAACTTCAGTATAACCACCCCGTCAGGTTTTTTTTCATGCAGTCACTGCCAGTACAAACGTCCCGCTGTCAGACTACAATAGCGCAGCAGGAGGGATTCCCCCCATCAACACTGACAGAATTAAGCAATTTACTTTCCTTCAACCTGTGGATGAAGGAAAAAAATGTATAATGTATGACTTGCTTGACATTTACACAACTTGGACAGACAGCAGAAAACTAACATAGAGACCTTTCTTTTCTCTACTACAGCTAAGCAATACAACCAGGTAGATTGATAAGCTCATCTTTTTGTCTGTTTGCACTTATGGAACAGATAAATATTATTTTTGAGAAAATGGTTTACTACCTAATTTTATTGATTGGACTTGGTGAATAATCTATTTGGCTTTTTAAGTTTTCTTTTGGAGCCTAAATAGGTAGATTACTTTAAAATAAAAGTATGGGATTTCTTTATATTTTAGAATCATCCTTACCTAGGTGGATGCAGCCATGGCTGATGATGCATCTGTCCCCCGCTGGCTCTAAAAACTGAGAACCGAGTGGTCAAACACTGCTGATCGCTCGGTTCTCAGAGCGCCCTGAGCAGAGAGCTGGTGACTGTCAGTCACCACTGTCTGCTCTGCCCCTCCAGCTCTAACTGGAGCACTGGGCTGTGGAGGGGGTGGGAGCGGCCTGGTGTGAGGCTGAGTCAGGTGGCGGTCCAGGCATGTGGGCGGATCCCGACCATATTGGCGCAATCTTTCCCGAGCCTAAACTGTCTCGAGCCTAAACAGGTCACAGGAGTGCAGAACGAACTGCACTCCTGTGATCCACAGGAGAAGTACAGCTAAAACGAGCGTTGGCTGTACTTCTCCTTTTAAGGCCTTATGCACACGGGCTTATGAAAATAGGCAGCATTTTTTCTGTCAGAATTTGGAAGACAAAAACGCCTCTAATTTTAAAATATTTATGCGCGTGTGGCCACCTGTACCTTTTTAAACTTCATGAGGCCTAAAAGCGCATAGATTTAGCACCAGACATGTAGGTTTAGAATTTTGTTGGTCAACACTGTCTGCCTTACTGGCCCATTCTGTAGTATAAGCTAGAACAGATATTTTTTCCTTTGCTAGTCTGGGTTGTATGTTGCTAGCAGACAAAAATCCTCATAAGAATGCATTGTTGTTATGTTATTAATAGAAGGTCATAAGACTGGTACAAGCTACTGATAAACTTTTCTAGCTACCCCCTCCTCCCTTTTCGTCTCCACCATACCAGGAATATCAGACTGTTGATCAGCATTTTTCATATGTATCACGGCAAATATGGAGTATTACTCAGCAGTCATTCTAAGGCCATAAGTATATGTGGTAGCAGGACTACTGCCTTTACATACTCCAGATGGAAAAACGATTTCTAAACAAATCTTTTCCTTCCCATCTCTGAAAAGGATTGGGCTTTATTCATATAATACAACTCATCTTGCTACATGACTGGTTTATGGCTCTTATGCATTTTGGAAGGATAAGAAAATCAAATGTACATTGTAATCGTGCTTTCATTTCCTGTGTTTTTTTCAGAGATTATGGCATTCACCATTTTATACGCAAAGGCGCTCCTGTAATGAAAACTCCTCTAATAAATAACACCGGGAGGTTTCTTGAGATCTTATTCAGCTTTTCTAACATCTGAATTTTCTATATGGGTCTTGAGTGAATTTAAATTGTAAGTGCTTGAGGGGAAAGGGAGTGCGTAGAAGGCATTTGATGCATGCTAGATGCTGTTATATTTTTGTGTATGGCAGTGCATAGAAGTTGGCATCTGCAGATGGAAAGTTTTTCCTTGCTAAAGCAGAGTAGGACTATCTGACTTGTCATAAGGTTCATGAATGTGAAAATAGCTCTGCAAAGAGTACAATATCAAAGACAGAAACTACTGAATGACTAGGATCAGTTCCATACAGGCATTTTGCCTGTAGCCTGTAGTGGCCTTTATTCACCTAGCCCAGGGATCTCCAAACTATAGCCCTCTAGCTGTTGTGGAACTACACATCCCATCAGGCATTGTAAAACTCTGATATTCACAGACATGACTAGGCATGATGGGAATTGTAGTTCCTGAACAACTGTAGGGCCATAGTTTGGAGACCCCTGACCCTAGTCCTTCAAGCACATAACTTTATGTAGCCAGCAAATAGTGAGGCCTGCACTGAAATGTTATGATATTGTGGTGATGTTATATAAGTATAGTACCTGGGTCTTGGACTGACAAGAAACACACAAATCCCAACATCAAATTGAAGGTGAAAACTAGGTCTTACTTCAATGGACTGTACAGCAATTATAAACATACAGTATTTTCTTTTATGTTAAGGATAATGGACTGAATCACCTAACAAGTATTTTTAACCACTTCAGCCCCAGAAGGATTTACCCCCTTCCTGACCAAGCCCTTTTTTGCGATACAACACTGTGTCGCTTTAACTGAAAATTGCGTGGGTCGCACAACGTTGTACCCAAACAAAATTGATGTCCTTTTTCCCCCACAAATAGAGCTTTCTTTTGGTGATATTCGATCACCTCTGCGGTTTTCCTTTTTTTCCGCTATAAACAAAAAAAGAGCGACAATTTTGAAAAAAGGCAATATTTTTTACTTTTTGCTATAATAAATATCCCCAAGAAAATATATAAAAAAACAAATTTCTTCCACAGTTTAGGCCAATATGTATCCTCCTACATATTTTTGGTAAAAAATATGTCAATATATCAAAAATCTCAATAAGCGTATATTGATTGGTTTGCGCAAAAGTTATCGCATCTACAAAATAGGGGATAGATTTATGACATTTTTATCATTTTTTTTTATTAGTAATGGCGGCGATCTGCGATTTTTATCGTGACTGCGACATTGCGGCGGACAGATCGGACACTTTTGACACTATTTTGGGACCATTGGCATTTATACAGCGATCAGTGCTATAAAAATGCACTGTTTACTGTGTAACTGTCACTGGCAGGGAAGAGGTTAAACTCTAGGGGGCAATCAAGGCATTAACTGTGTTCCCTCAGCAGTTCTAACTGTAGGGGTGGATGGGCTCACTAGAACATGACAGAGATCACTGCTCCCAATCACTGGGAACAGTATATCCCTGTCATGTTGCTAGGCAGAGCAGGGAAATGCTTTGTTTACATAGGCATCTCCCCGTTCTGCCTTTCCGTGCCACGATCACGGGCCACCGGCGGACATCGAGTCTGCAGGCACGTGCGCACACCAGCCGCGGATGACACAGCGACGTACGAGTACGTTGTTCTGCGCACCCGTGCCACTTTGCCAACGTATATCAGCTTGAGCCAGTCGGCAAGTGGTTAAAGTCTTTTTAGTTACAGTGTATAGATATGAATTGTAATGCCATCAAAGCAATTTGTAATAAATGTTGATCACTAAAAAATAAGATTTATGTATGATATACTATAAAGCAATATCCTATTTTATATCAGTAATAAAAAATCAGTTTAAAAAAAGTGCAAATATTCCAAAAACTTTTTATACAAACTTGCTAAACAATTTTAGGGCGAGTGTCGAGAGATTTGTGTTTGCTTCAAAACTGCTTCTCCACCCATACAAGGTTATGGCCATGCAAAAGCAGCTGGAAGCAGGTCATAAGTAGGCCAACTGCTGGTGAAATGCTCATGCAATGAATTCTAAATGCTCTTTAGCAATAAATTTTGAATACTTTCTGAAGAGTGTTCAACTGACATCAAAAGCATACAGTTTTTAGCTGTTTCCCTGGACCTTTAGGTCTCATGTACACTGAGTGTCCAAAACGCCACTTTTAAGGACACCCCTTCATGCTAGCTTATGTGTCAATGCACACATAATCGTTTACAGGCTTTTAGTGAGTTCAGGAGAGGAGCACTTTGCTGCTAAAAGCTGCCCAACATGCCTAAATGCGCATAAAGGCATCTAAACGTGCATTAACGATAGGCACATCAAGCGCTCGAGCGTGCATTCATTTTACTTGTTGCACCTAAACACAATTGAAAAAAAACACCTTTAGGTGTATTTTTATTGCTGCTTTTCTAAAGGTGTTTAGAAGAGCTGGGCAAACACCCAGTGTGCATGGAACCTTTGAAGTTAAATGTTTATAGAAAGTTACATTCTGTGCCGTCCTTTGCTCACCCTTTTTTGTGTATGTGGTTTCTTCAGTAAATTAACCTTGATATTTTACCTGTTGGTGGGTATGTTGTCTCGCAGTGTTAATTTCGTCGACTAAAACATTTTAGTCGACTAAATAAATACTATTTTAGTTGACTAATATACGACTAAAACTAAAACAATTGAGATGACTAAAAGACGACTAAAACTTAAATGCCATTTTAGTCAAAAGACTAAGACTAAAACTAAATAGAAATTTGACTTCAAAATTGACAGTGGGCTGTAGTGCATGTTCTTACTTCAATATCATAAATAATAACATATTAGATTTTTCACTTCAGCAGTATATAATGAGTTTGTAAATTGTAGAGAAATGTTAATTAATGCATTACAATTTAATTGCACCCATTAGATTTTAGACAACTAAAATGTACTGAAGATTTAGTTGACTAAATACGACTAAAACTAAAACAATTGCAGAAGACTAAAATTGGACTAAATCTAAAATGCCATTTTAGTCCTAAGACTAAATCGAAAATTTGCTGCCAAAATTAACACTGGTGTCTCGCTTATGCATAGTGCAGGCTAACAGGCAGGGACAGCATGGATCTCTCTTGCTACTTTTTTTTTTTTTTTATCCAAGTTATTGGTAAACTAATGGGCCTACAGTTATGGCACCTAAATTATACTCCAAATTTAAAGAGGTTGTAAACCTCTGGAAAAAATTCCCCCAAAAAATAACCCTGCAAGACAAAGGAATAATGAGCTAGTATGCACCGCATACTAGCTCATTATGAAATACTTACCTTAAAAACGAAGCTGTTGCAGTGCACACCACTGTCACGGCCAACATCTTTCCCGGAGCTTCTTCCGGGTTCGCGTGAGCCGCCGTTCAGTGCACGGGTCCGGAAGGAAAAGACACACGTGGGCCGTGCCTTCGGAGCGCATGCGCCAGTGATGTCACTGGCTGCATGCACTGGACATATCTCCTAAACTGTACAGGCTTAGGAGATATTTTCAATACCCATAGGTAAGCCTTACTATAGGCTTACCTATAGGTAAAAGCACAGGAAGTTTAATTCCTCTTTACCGCTTACGGACCGCTCGCTGTCGTTATACGGCGGCTGTTTGAAGGAGGATATCGTTGTTATGGCAGCAGCTAGCTGCCATAACCCCCGGTTTCCCCTTCTTTAGCGGGCGGTCCGCTACAAGATAAAAGTGGTCTCTGCGCCAGATTCGCCATGAGATCACTTTTATCGGTGACAGGAGAGGGGGGAAAAATAAATTTTAAACGCCCCCCGTCCCAATGAGCTCGCGTTTAGAAGCGAACGCATACGTGAGTAGCGCTCGCATATGAAAACGGTGTTCAAACCACACATGTGAGGTGTCGCCGTGATTGGTAGAGTGAGAGCAATAATTCTAGCCCTAGAACTCTGTAACTTAAAACATGCAACCTGTAAAATTTTTTAAACGTCGCCTATGGAGATTTTCAAGGGTCAAAGTTTGTCGCCATTCCACGAGGCACATTTTGAGTTTAATGTTTAAAGGCAGAAAAAAAAACCCTTCTGGTTCGCGTTTCTGATTAAAATTTGGAGGCAGAAAAAACGTAAAACTCTCCTAAACTCGTCTAAACTTTGTACCAAAAATGCTCTATATGAGCGTTTTTTTACTCCCCGAGAGAAAAGAAATTTTTTAAGCCCAGTGTGCATGGAGCCTAAAGCTTTAAAGGGGTTGATTTACTACAACTAGAGAGTGCAGAATCTGGTGCAGCTGTACATGGTAGTTTTTAACTTTCCTGGCCAGCTCAGTAGATTGCTTTAAGAAAGACCTGGATACTTTCCTAAATGTACATAGTATAACTGTGTACTAACGTTTATAGGTAAAGTTGATCCAGGGAAAATCCGATTGCCTCTCTGTTATCAGGAAGGAATTTTTTCCCCTGCTGTAAGCAAATTGGACCTTTCTTTTCTGGGGGGGGTTTCCGCTTTCCTCTGGATCAACTGTGGATATAGGATTGGGTATATGGGATTGTATGATATTTTTTATTTTATTTATTTTTATGGTTGAAATAGATGGACTTGTGTCTTTTTTCAACCTGACTAACTTTGTAAGTTCAGCTTACATAGTTAGGTCAATAAAACTGTGACAAAAAAAAAAAAACTGGATTGGTTTCTATGCAGAGTTGCACCAGATTTTGTACTTTCCAGTTTTAGTAAATCAACCCCATAGGGTTTTTTAAGTACTAAACTGCATAATGCATGAGATAGCACAAATGAGCAATAATAAAACCTGAAATAAAAAGACACACCCAAGTTTGAAAGTCATTTCTTTTGGCCATGGTGTTTATTTAAGAGGTAACAATATTTTAACAATCCAAAATTAACTAGAATGAATCTAGACATAACCTAAAAGGTACATACAGTATCTCACAAAAGTGAGTACACCCCTCACATATTTTATTATATCTTTTCATGTGACAACACTGAAGAAATGACACTTTGCTACAATATAAAGTAGTGAGTGTACAGCTTATATAACAGTGTAAATTTGCTGTCCCCTCAAAATAACTCAACACACAGCCATTAACCATTTCCGGACCGGCCGTCATTATACGTTGGTGCTTTGACATTGAGTACTATTGTTATGGAAGCAGATAGCTGCCATAACCCCAGTATTTTCTGAAACGGAGGTCGGCCCGCTTTTAGATAATAGTGGTCTCCTAGGCGGGAGAGGTTCCTCCCCTTTCATATTTGACATATATACTCTCCTGGAGGAATTGTACTGTGCTTTGTTTGAGCGTTTAAATGTTAATACTGAAGCTGCACATAAAGGTGCTTCGTATTCTTACTTCAAGAAAGCTAAAATATTAACAGTTCAGGCCTGCATACATTGTACAAGAGTTGCTAGATGGCCTTGCTGTTCTTTGTTATTGTGGCCTAGACCAAAGCTAAGTTGGGTCAGTGTTGGATTGGCTGTTTAATATTGATGCGGTAAGGACTCAGTTGACAATAATTAACAGCTGTTAACCCTATTGACTGGATTCTCTAAAGCTAAAAAACATTCCAAAAAAGAGAAAACAGAAAATAATGCACCAAACCATTCCTGTCCTTTCATCACTCATCAATCATTTTAATTAGGACGTCAGCTGAGCTTCATGAGTCACATAGCTTACTCCTGTTAATATGGAGCTGCTGATAGCTGTCTTCATAACTCTACTATGCATCTCTAATCAAATACAGGTACATGAAAAGATGGCCTTAGATTCAGTTATGATAAATGAAAGAAGGGGGCTAAGCAGCCGGTATATGTTAAAGAAATTGCTGGGATGTTGACGTTCTGTTTGTATGAGATGCTTATTTAATCTTGTTTATTATTCACAACTGTCTCTGCAGTGCTTTATGCAAGATTAATGACTTGCAGTATTTACTTTAAACATAGCACATTGGCTAACACTGATGCAGCCTTTTCCTACATCCATAATCATGTCTAGGGCTTAGAAAATGCCATGTCATGGCAGAATTATTTAAGGTTTTAAGTTTGAGGATTTACAGCTTGGCATCTAGGTGTGTAGTACGCTCCAGTTTGTTTGGTGTTTCTCAGAAGGCAAAGCTGGCCATTGTGACTTTTGGAAAGGGTGCAATTTAATAGTAGCCATTTTTTAACTAAAGCTGAAACAAAAACGTTCTAAACTGTGCTTATACTGTGAAGTAATTTACTAACAAGTACAATATCTACAAGAATTTTGCATGTTTTTGTGCATTTTTATTATTTTCAGTAAATCTACCTAGTTGGAAACTCTACTGTTTTTATTTTCTATATTTTACCAATGTACTGCAGATGAAAAGTAAACTATTATTCTTGACACGCTTTGGTACTGACTGGGCAAACCTGTAATTATTGTGGTAACTGCACTTTAGGCTCCATTCACAGTTGTGCGACTTGTCATGCAACTTTGGACATCAGAGTCACATAACGAGTCATACCGGAATCTTATGCAATGCAACAGTTGTCCATTATCACTGGTCAAAGCCAAAGTCGTATCCAAGTTGGGTCAAAGTTGCACTCCAAGGTCTGTGCAACTTTGGAGTTGTACAAGGGTGAATGGAGTCTTATAAACGCACAGGACACCAATCACAAAAGACATGACCACATAAAAAGGTTCACAAAGTCAACTTTTTGCACTTTATAAAGGATGTTCCTTTTATATATGACTTCGGTTCTGTTGTGTGTTATACAGATATGAGGCGCTACATTTAGCTTGTTTCAGGTGTACTTTTAGAATAGTAAACATGCAGAAAATAATCTAGGTGCAAACATACTAATAAAATTTGTGTAGGTGCAAAGTGTTTTTGGATTTCACTAAAATACAAAGGTATAAATTAATTAATTTATTACAGGTAATTATATAGCACAGAACATTTACATCAGTCCCTGCTTTCAAGGAGCTTAAAATCTAAGCTCCATCTCTGCCATACATACATGAGGCCAATTTGAACAGGAGACAATTATTCCATCAGAATGTCTTTGGAATATTGGAGGAACCCCATGCAGGCACAGGGAGACCATACAAACTTCATGCAGGAAGTGTCCTGCTTGGGATTTGAAACAATAATCCCAGTGCTGCAAGACACTGGAATACCAGAATTCGCAGAGTCTTGGAGCAACATTAAAACTTGTGAATGTCTGTTGAATTCCAATGCATATGTCTTAACTGAAAGATTTTAATGAACAGTTAAAATATATATAAATGAAAAAAAATGAAAGATATGTATATATTATACATATAAATTTTGAAAAAGAGAAATTGTGTATGGCTGTTACATACATTTTCTTCTTTGACTGTGAGTCATTATTCTCCAGGACTGTCTCCATGCTGATTAGAGTCCATTCTTCCATCAATCCACACAGTATTTCCACAGTGCCTCCTGCTTATCCAAGTGTTGCATTGCTGTATTAAACCCCAAAAACAAAAATGTACTAGAATGTAGCTTGCTAATACTTTAAAAAGCTGTTAAGCTTCATTGTTCTCCTGAAAACAATAAACATGTTTTACTTACCTGCACTGTGCAATGATTTTTCATAGGGTGGCCCCAATTCTCCTGTTCTGGGGTCCACCGGCAGCGATCTAGGCTCCGCCTTCTCTCCAAGTGCCACCATAGCAAGCAGCTGGCTGTGGGGCACTTGTGTGGGCCAAAGTCTCCTGCTGCTGCCTCTGTGTCCTCTTGTTTTTTTTTTGTTTTGTTTTTTAAATAACAAACATGTCATACTTACCTGCTCTGTGTAGTGGTTTTGCACAAAGCAGCCCAGATCCTCTTTATCTCTGGTCCCTTGCCGGCGCTCCTGGCCCCTCCCTCCTGCTGCTATGGGGGCACCGAGCCGAGCCCCTGCTCTGAGTCCATTCAGGGCCGGAGCTGCAGCTCGACCCCGCCCCCTCTCTTTTCTCATTGGCTCACTGACTTTGACAGCAGCCAATGGTCCCTGCTGTTGTGTCTCAGCCAATCAGGAGGAAGAGTCTGGGACAGCCGAGTCTCTTGTGCAACATCGCTGGATCTAGATGGGGCTCAGGTAAGCCCCTTATCTATCCATTAGAATGCATGTGTTCCTTTTGTGGAAACTCTCATAAATTTAGAAGGGTTACGAGTAATGCAGGGTGCCGTGAAGAGGCCTTGCAGCTTAAGCATAATGTGTGCTAACTAAATCCCTGTTTTTAACGCATACTGTTGGACAGGTTAATTCGGTTGGTAAGCAGACTGGTTGGTGAGTTGAGATGGAAATTTTCTCTGGTTTTGTCTTTCATGCGTTTGCCCTTCCATGTGCTCCTTGCTGTGAAGGCCAGTTATAGGTGGGGACAGAGGCCATTTCTTCGTTACTGGTTTAAATTTGGTCAGGGGACACACTGGGCACCTTTGCTGTCATTGTGCTATGTGCTGGGTGTCCAATGTGCACCTGTGCCTTTAAAGAGGATTGGGCTACCTCCAGGCCCACCTGCCCCTTATCTATCCATTAGATCGCATGTGCTCCCATTGTGGAGTCTCTTGTAAATTTAGAAGGGTTAGGACTGCAAGTAATGCAGGTGTCACGAAGAGGCCTTGCAGCTTACGCGTAACGTGTGCTAACTAAACCCCCGTTTTTAACGCATACTGTTGGACAGGTTAATTTGGTTAGTAAGCAGACTGGTTGGGGAGTTCAGCTGGGAATTTTCTCTGGTTTTGTCTTTCAAGTATGGGGCGGGGGACTGCACACAGAAGGTTTTTATCTTAACCTCCCTGGCAGTATGATTATGTCAGATTTTTGATGCTCAAAGCGGTACAATGTTTTTCATGGAAATTTGGCGCTTTATATTGTAGGCCTGTAATTCTTAGGAATAACACACCTAAATCTTTCCAAACAAGAGTCTACTAGACATCCCGGGTATGATAAAGTTTGAAACACAAAATCATAAATGTATAATATAATAAATAACTATAAATAATTATAACAAATAATAATAATAAAAATTATTCAATAATGTAATCAAATCAAAAACACTGAAATTTGCTCAGTTGCAGAATTTCCGCTGTCATTACTTTCAGTGTTTGATGACGAATTTCCACACAAATTACTATTGCTCAATTCTGCAAGTGATTCTAATTTATTATCGCTGTTTTCTAGTCTAAAACCGCTTTTGATGTAAAGGGACACTTTTTGGTAGCTATGGACAATCTCCAGTTTCCAGACAGAAAGAACAGTATTTATAATATAACCGCTAAGGAGGTTAATGCATAGAATGCATTAAGAAAAAAAAAAAAACTTCTGCCTTTAGAATCACTTTAATGCTTAATGTAAACCTATAATTAGCCCATACTGGGCAAAGTAACAGATTTGCGTTACTAAAGGTCCTTAGGGAACATTTAGATAACTTATTTTCACCTTGTTGACCCAGTCCAGTTCTAGGCTGCCTTAGATTCCTGTTTCTGTTTGAACTTGATACACAAGTCTGAACTTACACAGTGCTATGCCCCTTCCCACTAAAAGACACAGAGGCTTATCATGAGTTCCCTAGTACCTGGAAGTACAGGGCATTTCTCTTGGCTCCTAAGTGGATTAAGGCAGTTGAAAAATAGAAGGAAAGGGTTTAGAAAAGTCTCCTTGGGGACCCTAGAGTATGGCCAAATTACAGGTTGTGCTTTTTAGGTTTTTTAATTTCTGGGGTTTGCCAACTGCTCTTTAAAGAGGAAACCAACAAAACATATGTAATTAAACCAAGGGAACCAAAGAGTATATGTATGTAGATAATGTTGCTTCTTTTGGGTTCAATATGGTTTACAAAGAAGCTGGAGATTGTAATTGCTACATAATTCTGTTAAAGTAAATCTTATATTGCTAAAATACAGGTGCTGCCATTGCTAACCCCTTCTGAAAATGCTAGTTGCTTGACCACTATATTGGCCCTCTAGATTCAATATCTTAAAAGTCATTGACCTCTAACAAGCTTCAGATTAGTAGTCTTTTAACGACCAAACCTCTTTAACCTGACCAGTCTCAGGTCCCTGATCAAAATATTGAAGCCAAAGGGTCCATATGAGAGCCAGCACATAGCATTTTAAGAAGCCGAGGACAGCAATGACAGCTTTCATGAATCCTTCGTGGCAGTTTACTGTAAAAGGATTTCATTGTTATGGTTTTCCCTGTTTAGAAGATTTGCTTTCACTTGTGCTGTTTACCATTGTTACTAAGAGAAAATGTAGGGCATTTCATAATTTAGTGCTGTCACTGGAACAGATGTAGAGAGCAAAACCTGTTCCAGTGACAATTGTAAAAGGTGAAAGAAAAACAACCTCTCCTGTTGTATAGCAGACCTCTTTCAGTGCTTTGATTTACCTGCCCTGTTCCCATCCACCATGCCGGTCACGGATGTAGCCGCATTGATTTTTCTTTTCCTTTTTTTTTTTTTTTCTTTTTTTTTTTTTTTTACAAGATTACTTTATTGTACAGAACATAGTTGTCTTGATGTAAATGTTGTTCTTGAACTTATCAATATTTTTTTATAGGTGCGGCACAGATGGTGTGAGCTGGTTATAAAACATAAGTATAGAGCAGCCTATAAGGATGTGGAAATATTCCTACTGCAGGACCAGGTATGTAAATGGACAGATACATTTATTTATACATATCTTAGGTCATTTCTGATATTGATTTTCATAAAACGTAGATCTATACACAAATGTTAACATAAGCTGTATTAACATTATTGCTGGGCTAAATACCGGTAACTATTAGGTAATGGAAGGGCTGAAATGCTCATCTTTCATAGGTTTTCTACAGTTCTTTCTTTATCACAATAGTTGCTAACTGTCAGGTGACCAACTGGTACCCTCTATCACCCTGGGAAACCACCCAGATTGATTTTATTACTGTCTGTATATTTTGTGTTGTTTGATTCTTGGAAGGTTTTGCACTTTTTCAAGTGGATGTAATTCTACGTAATTTTTTATAATTTTTTCATTAAACTTTTTTCATACTACACTGCTTGGATATTTTGTAGTGCATGCTTTACACAGTCTGTACTACACAGCTGTCTTTTTCCTTTTTTGGTCCTCTTATTGGGCATATACCACACCTAACTGGTGAGTAAGTGAGTAGTTAATACAAATACTAGGTGATATTCACCTATCTTTCTGTTTCTACAGTTCTTACATAGTCCAAGACCCAGGAAGTTTGTCATGTGGTATTTGTTTAAAAGGAGGAACTGTTCTCAGATTGGTTAACTCTCCCTTTTAGCTGAAATCATGTGACCAAAGATATAAGCTTTAGGTTATCTGAGAAGCACTAAGGCTGGCCATAGATGGTTCGAATCTCAGGCGGTTCAGCAGGGGCTGACCGAGATTCAAACCATGTATGGGCAGGCTGAATGTACCCAAGTTGATCAATCGATCAACTTGGGTGCAACCAGCCGGCAGGATTTTGCATGCAATTACAGCTATCATCTTTATTTATTTTATTGAAAAAAAAGAGACCTTACAATCACTTAAATGTACATTAACAAAAATGTACATTTTTTATCTAAAAAAATTCTAATCTTTTAAAAGTAAAGTATGACACTCACAATAGCTAGGGGAGGCAGGCAGACATCAGTGTTTTGTAGTCAGGAGGGCAAAAAAAAAGATATAAACTTTTCCTTCTATATTTAGGATCAGATCTTGGTGATACACAACATAGCAGTAATAACCAACTTGAAATTTAGAAAGTTGGCCTGGCCACTTGCTGCTTTCTGGTAGAAGCTCATATGCTTTTTGGCTAAAGGTATTAGGACATGTTCCAAATATAGGTTTAGGTTGTAGTGTTTTACAGGGAATATTTGTCACAGGACCTGTAGTCATAACCGTGGGTTATGGGCAGTTATTTGCAGGTATCTGGACACTAGAAAAAAAGTTGCAGGGACATACCCTCTTTAAGCCCTCCTACTCCCATCTAAAATCTTTTTTGCATGTGTCATTTATTAAGGTCTTTGTGCAGTGTGTTGCACATATCGCTCCCCCATGACCCCAAGGACATTGTGGGACTTTAACCTGATTCTCTAGGCCCTTCAGAGGCCACCATTCAGATTGCAAATCATATTTACTAATCTGATCTTACTCTCAAGGTGGCTTTTTTGTTGCTATCATCTGTACAAGGTGGTTCTCTGAGTTAATGGCCTTATCCTGTAAGGAGCCCTTGCTAGAGTTACACATGGAAAGAGCCTCCTTTCACCACAAGATGTTTTCCACCCTAAGCAGGACATTGTTCTTCCCTAACTTTGTCCTACCCTGAAAGATCCCAAGGAGATTTCACTCAACTGTCTAAATGTAGTACACGTTGTGAGAGTCTATCTCTCGGCTACAGCTTCCATTAAGCAACTGGACTCACTCTTTGTCCTTCCCCATATGGGGCTCTCTGCTTCCCACTCCTTCATTGCTGGGCGGATTAGACTGGTCATCAGGCTTATGGTACCAAGGATAAGGTTCATTTTTCCCTATTAATCTGTACTATACCAGATCTGTTAGCGCTTCATGGGCTTTTCAGCATCAGACAACTGTTTCCTAGATTTGCAAGGCTGTTACCTAGTCTTTCGTTCACACATTTGTTACGTTTTACCAAGTTCATGCTTCCTCTAATGCCAGTTTTATGTGAAAGGTGCTTCTGAGCTCTGGTGAGCCTTTCATTACTCCATTCTTACATGCGCCTGTAGGCATTTTATGCTGTGTTGCCCTCCCCTCAGTTGGACTGCTTTTGGACATGTCATGGTTATGTGTAGAGGTCCTGTAACCTGTACTATATACAAAGAAAAGGGTTTCGTTAGTTTTTTTCCAATATAAGTAATCCTTGCAAAGTGCAAATATGTATCCCTAAAGTGTTTTAAAATCAAGATAAAGGAGCAAAGTAATAAATCTGCAATAATCTTTGTAGAGTAATGTTGTAATCTTGCATGTCTATGTCCATACCTGCATAGTGAGCTGTCCACTGACAATTCAGAAGCATTTGGTATCCTTTAAAATTCTCTGTAAATGTATTGGTGAAGATATATAAAATGTTATGAATGTGAAGCATCATATTGGGAGGTAAGGATATAAGGGCTTATGTATAAAACATGTGCTGTAGGAAAAGTATCTTTGTAAGCAGAACAGCCAATCAGCTTCCTTCTGTTATTTTTGCAGTCCAGGCTTAAAACAAGTAATGATTGTTTTTTTTTTAGCACACTTTTCATACAATAGCCCCAACCTGTACCTTCACTGAGGACAGTGGAGTTGTCTGAAGTTGTTGGATCTACCTCACTTTGCTCTATGGCTTAAATCAAGATCTCACATTACTCAGAGCACTGGGGAAAGAACATGGCAACCAATCTGGTTTCATTTGTTTGGCTTATCTTTATTCATTCTAGCCATACAGATCCTAGGATTGGGTACTTAAAAATGTGTCAGGGAAAAGATAAAGACCAGTCACTTCCTTTTAAATCTAACATGTAGTACTTGCTAGTTCTACACAGAAGTGCACTGCTATATGTGTTTTTTCTTTTTCTACATTTATCTTTGTTATTTATTATTATTCACAATAATTACACTAGTCCAGAATCAGGATAAAGGGCATGAGAAAAATGTTGCAGGCATAGTTATACAGATTATGAAAGTTTGTGTCCAGCATTGTTGAACAGGATCAGTAACATTTTTGCCACAAGGGGAGGTGAGAATAAAATCTCAGAGTGTACCTTAAATGGGCATAGCAAAGTTTAGAATTTCATTTTGCCTTCTGACACTAAAATAGGACACTACTCCGAATGGTTTTTTTTTTTTGTTTAAGTTGTGGAAAGATTAGGAAGGGCCTTAACGTTCCTGTCAGTTTAATATTTGCCATCAGTGTCCCTTTGAGAGAATTTCCCTTCACTTTTGCAACAGGAAGTAAAAGGAAATCTATACAAATTAGGGATTATTCTCCTTTTACAAAGTTGACACCAGAACAAGTCCTTACTGGAATAAAACCACAGTTCTAATGCACTTGGTGTGTCATGGAGATGCAGTGCCATGTAAATTTGGATACAGAAAAATTAAAACTAAAATGCAAAAACAGTGTTCAAACCCACTTAATTCCCAAGATGTATTTATTTCAGCTGCCATAATATTTTTTAGTCTTAAGAAGATACCCCGATGGCATTATCTGTGTTACCATGATTGGAAAAACCTCAGTGGCATCTAATTTTCCTCTATTACATTCTTCAAAAACACCCATTAGCAGCAAAAGAGTAGTATCCAATAAAAGCTATAAAACAAAAATATCAATGCACTTGGTGTGTCACATAGATGCAGTGTTCTGCTGAGAAAGTTCCGCTTCGCTCGCCACGCTTCGGGCACGGCTTCGCTTCGCTCGGCTCTTTTAGATTCCCCCTCTAGGTCCACTTGGATGGTGGGGAAGGAACCTGCACCCAGAGCGCAGGCGCCGTGTACAGCTGATTGAAGCGTTTGAGCTTCGGCTATCTCCGGTGGCTGACAGTAGTCAGTACTGTGCAGGCGCTGCGCCTGCGCAGTACAGGGGGGGAACTTATCCGCCGAGGGAACATTCTCGGCAAGACAGCGGCACCAAGTAAATCTGGATACAGGAAAGTTAAAACTAAAATACAAAAAAAGTGCACAAAACCACGTAATTCCCAAGATGTATGTATTTCAGCTACCTTAATATTTTTCATTCTCAGGAAAATACACTATATTACCAAAAGTATTGGGACGCCTGCCTTTACATGCACACTTTAATGGCATCCCAGTCTTCGTCCGTAGGGTTCAATGTTGCGTTGGCCCACCTTTTGCAGCTATAACAGTTTCAACTCTTCTGGGAAGGCTGTCCACAAGGTTTAGGAGTGTGTCTATGGGAATGTTTGACCATTCTTCCAGAAGTGCATTTGTGAGGTCTGGCACTGATTTGGATGAGAAGGCCTGGCTCTCAGTCTCCGCTCGAATTCATCCCAAAGGTGTTCTTTTGGGTTGAGGTCAGGACTTTGTTCAGGCCAGTCAAGTTCCTCCATGGCAAACTCTCTCATCCGTGTCTTTTTTAGACCTTGTTTGTGCACTGTCATATTGGAACAGGAAGGGGCCATCCCCAAACTGTTCCCACAAAGTTGGGAGCATGAAATTGTCCAAATTGTCTTGGTATGCTGACACCTTAAGAGTTCCTTTCACTGGAACTAAGGGGCCAAGCCTTACTCCTGAAAAACAACCCCACACCATAATCACCCCTCCACCAAATGATTTGGACCAGTGCACAAAGCAATGTCCATAAAGACATGGATAAGCGAGTTTGGGGTGGAGGAACTGGACTGGCCTGCACAGAGTCCTGACCTCAACCCGATAGAACAGCTTTGGGATGAATTAGTGCTTGACTTTACAAATGCGCTTCTGGAAGAATGGTCAAACATTCCCATAGACTCACTCCTAAACCTTGTGGACAGCCTTCCCAGAAGAGTTGAAGCTGTTATAGCTGCAAAGGGTGGGGCAACTCAATATTGAACCTTTCGGACTAAGACTGGGATGGCGTTAACGTTCATGTGTGTGTAAAGGCAAGTGTCCCAATACTTTTGGTAATATAGTGTATCCCTAATGTCGTTATCTGTATTACCATGACTGGAAAAAAACATCTAATTATTACCTATATTCAAAAACATCCACAACGAAAAACACCAGCAGCAAAAGAGTAGTATCCAATAAAAGTTAGGAAACCAAAAATTTAAATGTTCTTGGTGTGTCGTGGAGATGCTGCACCAAGTAAACACAGATACAGGAATGTTAAAACTAAAATACAAAAACAGTGCGCAAACCCACATGGGTTTGCGCACTGTTTTTATATTTTAACCCTTACTGGTATATTTACCCTCATCATTAGTTTAGTGACAGCTGTACAATATTAAACTTCCCATTTCACCAGGACAAATAGAGAGGACTATGCCACTTGTGTAGAGGTATACGTTTACCTTCCTGTTTTATCCATAGAAAAACATTGAGGTTAAACACATATTTTTAATGGCACGGTTTGTGTTCCTATAGGTTTGGTTATTTACAGCAACTAGCACATAGATTCCAACCACTTGTAAAAAACATAGCTCCTCTTAAACACCTCCTGGTCGTCCTTCCATCGGTTCTCCACCCACAGTGGGTGCCTCTAGAAGCATGTCCTACTCCATGGAACAGTCCTAATAGCAAAATTAGGGGGCGCACACCACATAGATCAACCGCATCCAGTGGTAAGCTAACAGAGCCTTCAGCTACAGTCCACAATCTTGGCAGTCCACAATCTTGGCAGATTGTGACACAAAACATTGCACACCACAGTTAATTACACTGCTATAACTACCACAAAATAAAACTGCATGCATGCCATGATACAACATTCAGAAGCATAAATACATGGTACTTCATCAGTTTAGTACACACTGCACTGCGTAAAAGTATGTTTTGGACAGGTTTAAGGAAATGTTATAAATGTTGAAAGCTTCACTAAATTAGCTAGTTTGTCACTACTAGTAGTGAGTAATAAAGGATACAAATATAATGGGGTGTGAATAGGGTGGGAGCTGCATTTGAGCAAAGGATCCTCTTGTAATAAAAGTGTTTATTTGTTCTTTTCTTCTCCACAGGCCATGGGTGTGTATCTCTATGGAGAATTAATGTTGAACGAGGATGCCAGACAGCAAGAACTTGCACACAGATGCTTTGCTGTTGTCAGAGATCAAATGGATGTATCCTGTGTAAAAGTGGTGGGAGAGATGTTGTTTTAATAGATTGACTTCCAATGTTCATTGCTATGATAAAACGACCAAGCTTTCAGTGTGGTCATGTTAATGCAAGTTAAAATGAATAGGATTAAGAGCTGTACTATGGGTGGATTACTTGTTCTAGAACAAGGCCATATTTGGAGCCTGTCTTCCAGCACATTCATGTGATCCCTCGGTGCTAGACTAGAAACATCATAGGCTATGTAGCATGTTTCTAATGTACAGAGATAGAAAATATTGCTATTCCTAGCTAGTAAGACTGTATGTAATGTCTTTTCTAGGATTTTTACCCTTCTATGCACTAGATATGAACAATAAATATATTTTAATACCTTTAAAAATATGTACCGTGTCCCTAAATATCTCCCTTCCTTTTTACAATTGAAAAACCGTACATCTAGATGGGGCAAAAGTATGCAATAAAACTGGATCTGTTGCCTAGAGCAACCTATCAGGTTTTCAGTGACACAAGAAATCTGCTTTCAATAGGTGTAAATAAATCCCAGTGAGTTAAGCACTATATTATAGCACCCGTTGAAGTTTTCTACTCACACAAAGGGTTTCTTACACTAAACAATATATCTGTCATAGGAGATAAATCCCGAAATCCTCAGAATCAGTCATGGCTATCATGTTATCGGGTTCTTCTTCCAAATCTCTGCATGAGATGAAGCTCTAGAAATGGCCTTCACTTACACAATATTTGAATCATACCCTGAGGTAACCTTGCTGGTGTTTGTACATGCAAGTTTAACACATATTTAATTTGGTTTGGTATGAAGGTCTTCTGTAGTGCTACATAGTTTAGATACTTCACTAATGAAATAATACATTTGACAGACTTGGAGTCTGTTTTTTGAGTGGAAGATTTCTTTTAGTGAAAGCTTGTCACATTCAGCTTTACAGATGTTATGAATCTCATTAACCTTTTTTTGGTCAGCATAGTTAATATAAGTATATGAGAAAATATTTTCATTTAGGAGGTCAGTCATTTTAAAATGATGCTATTGACACAGCTTTATTTTTTGCTGATTCTATTTTAATTTGCAGGGTAACACATGAATTGACATTTGAAAAAAACTGTGTTCAGCCAACACAGTAGACTGTGGTGCAGCATATACGTGCTACTAACTACTGATTCCCATGTGCTACCGTCATTAAAACTTTCATTTACAGTATGTTGTGTAGCTTGAATGAAAGTATTCACATCACCTAGTATTCACAGCACATAAATGAAAGCATATATGTCAATCCGGTCCGTCAGGCTTTGTCATGTGGCCCTCCCACCCAGTTTTGAAGCCAAATATGGCAGAACTCTATTCCTCCACTGCGCTGTCACTTGTAAACACTGAAGTCTTCTGTGTTTTCAAGGGACAGCTTTGCTTTCAGCGGCTTCCAGCTGAAACAGATCCCTGCACAGTGGGGACAGCTCTCCAGAATTTGACAGTGAGAACGATCTCCCTGCAAGGCAGCACCGTCTACACAGAGAGGTATACCAGAGCCAAATACACAGGTAATAGAGAGCCCCCTACATAGGGAGTTACTAGAGCCAGCCCAGGTGGGGGGTGGGTTGGTGTTGTACTCTGTGCATAGGGCACCCCTAAACCCTGCACTCTGTGCATAGGGCACGCCCTAAACCCATGCACTCTGTGCATAAGGCACCCTTAAATCCTTGCACTCCATGCATAGGGCACCCCTAAACCCTTGCACTCTGTGCATTGGGAACCCCTAAACCCTTGCACTCTGTGCATTGGGAACCCCTAAACTCTTGCACTCTGTGCATAGGGCACCCCTAAACCATTGCACTTTGTGCATAGGGCACCCTAGAAAAATTGGCCATTTGAGAGCAACCATACTGCTGATGTGGCCTGCGATTAAATGGAGTTTGACACCCGTGAACTAAAGGATAACTAAAGAACAAAAATATAATACATTGCAGCCTACCTGATGTGGTGATTGCATTCTTTTTTCCAAGCTAAGAACATTTTCAGAAAATACATAAAATACCTGGCAGAAATGTAGTGCCTTTGTCTATTCCTGTGCGCTGCACTAAAAGTGTTCTCTTCCTGTGAACAAATCCCTCCATGTAATGGAGATGAACAAAGGTAGAGATTTTGAAGTCCAGCCTGTGTAACAACCATGGCTCCATCCATAGATGCACCTGGAGACAGGAATTGTGTAATTCGCAAGATCACCATGTGAAAATAAAAGGGAAGAAAGCCTGAAAAAATACTGTCACCACATCTAAGGACTAGTAAGCTGCAATACATTTTTTGTTTGGGGTTTTAGATACTCTCATACAATTCCTTAATATTTCAAAATGGGATGGGTGAGAAGTCACTAAACCTGATAGATATTATTAAACATTAATGGTACAGAAATCCTAATTCCAAACAAGAAAAAAATGAAAATATATTAGAAACCACCCAGCCTTCTGTTGTATAGAGAATATAGTTGCTGTTGCTTGACTGCCGGCTGTATGGGATGGGATGCTATGTAGGCAGTATTGGCCTGCTGGGTAATTAGTATTGCCAGAACTATCATAACTCACAATTAAACTGCAAAACACATGTCTAATCTTTTTTCTCTTTTTAGGGTGTCTGTGTTACTTAACAACAAAGTTTTTTTTCATGTTCAGTTTCCTGTAAATTGTGCAGATCCCATCACAGCTATCAACACTGGCAAAGCAGCAAACATGTATGAATGTTTAAGAGTCTAGTTTGTTTGAAGTATTTGGAATTCTGGCCGCAGATGATGAAAGGAAATTGTTTCATGTTCTAAGCCATTCTGTAGTATTGGTGTGGCTGTTTGGGTTCCTGGCATGCTGATTTGTGAGTTAAGATTAAAATCACATTGCCAGGGATTACCACACAACCATGTCCTTGGCAGCTGCAATGGAAAGACCAGCTCTCTCCACAAATTGAGACTATAAACGCCTAAGCACAAAAAAGCATAAGGAAGAAGAGAAGAGCAGCACTGCAAATCTTTACTGGCAGAATATCTGCCTGTACTCTAAGCAACTGAAAATGGCCTTTCTAGCAAGGTGCAGAGCTTAGCTGATTGGTGAACAGTGATTAATGTCCTCTTTGTTCACAGTGGCTAAGTTCTGCACCTGAAGAGAGGGAGAGATGGAGCCTGCTCGGGCACAGAATGAAAATGCTATCGTGTAGCTCTGTAGATCTCTGGCAAACCTAAGCATAAAATCGGGGATTAGAGAAAAGGCATAACCCAGAAAAAAATGCCATGAATGCTTTTGTTCTTGATGTGGTAACTGGATATGATGGATTTAGGTTACACTATGCATGGGCATTCTAAGTGGCACCAGATTCTGTAATTAAATAATTCCAACGCCACTTTGATCTTTCTGATTGGTCATGGTGCGTTACTGAGGCATTACAGGAACTTTTCCACTTTCTTCAGTTCAACACATAGGATGGACCCGTCCTCTTGTGCCTACTGAACTGATATCAGTTCTATCTTACACACTGGCTCAGTTCAGCAGGAACAGGAGTTAGGCCCTTGAGCAAAAAAAGACATCAGTTCTAAAGTGTACTACCAGGACTGACATAATGTTTCTTCTATTTTTATTCATCTGTGTTAATCTATATATCGCTTCAAAAGACTAACATACAAATGTTGTTTGCATTCATCTTGGCAAAAAAGAAGTTGTTCATAATGTCAGTGTCACTTTTATTATTGTGTTTAATAAAACTGTAGAATAGAAACCTCTTGTTTGCTTTTTTTTTTTCATTCATACAACGGTAATTGGTCACTTTGTAGCCTAAGCAAAGCATTTATCTTTTGATAAGTGAGAAACCGTCATCACAAGGTAACAACTCATATTGCTCTTGATTTCCGTTTTATTATAAATCAATACATTTACATTTTATCTGAGAAATAAATGGCAATGCATCACTGGGATCACATAAGAGGTTTGTCCATACATAATTATCTACATTGACTCGCGTAATATTGTCGTAATTTGGCACATTGCATTTTTGAAGGCCCTTGTTGACTTCTTAGGCACAATTTAGGTTGGTGCACTATAAATGCAGTATAGTGAGTGTTGTCAAATTAATATAGGAAGTGTGTTACTGGCACGATCACTAGGTGAAAATAAAGCAACAAAAACCTGAAAAAAAAAATAAAGCCATCACATCCTTTAATACAAAGGTGGACAAATTTGTTAGTATCCTTTCATGAAAAAAGAAGTACCCATAATTTTCTCTGAAATAACATAAAAATGACAATAGTAAATGGTATCCATCATTGTTTATTCCGTATCTATTAAAAAATGATTTTGATTCAACAGAATAGTTTTAATAATAAAACAAATGAAAATGGCATACAAAAAAAATAATGGAACCCTTATCTTAATATTTTATTGCATGACCTTTAATATCAAATACTGCAAATAAGCACCAGCCAACAGGTAGTTTGGCCCACTTTTGTCGAGAAAACGGCTCCAGTTGGCTCAAGTTTGAAGGGTGCCTGCCTTCTCCAGACTGCAAGTTTGAGCTCTTTCCATAGATGGATCCAGGCTCATAGAAGGTCACTTCAGAGTAGTCCCATGTTTTGTTCTTAGCCTTTCTTGGGTGATTTTAGCTGCATTTTTTGTGTCAATATTCTGTTGAAAGACCCGTGAAGTCCTTGATAATTTTGTGATTTCATGTACAGATTTAAGGCACCTTGTGCCAGATGCAGCAAAGCAGCCCCAGAACATAACCAGTCCTCTTCTTCTTTTTTAATCGGTAGGTACAGTGTTTTTTCTTTGAAAGCCTAATTTTCTTCATTTTCATCTGTGAACATTAAGCCGATATGACTTGCCACCCAATATAGCTCCAGTTTTGTCTCATCAGTCCAAAGCACGGGGGGATTCCTCTTGTCAACTGTGCTCGAAAGCGATGGATGTTATGATCCGATATTGATGTACATTCATCTTGAAGTTCAGCTTGCATCTCTTTGGAAGTTTTTCTTGGATCTTTGTCTACAATTCACACTATCCTTCTGTTCAATCTGGGGTTGATTTTCCTCTTTTGGCCGTATCCAGAGATGTTGGACCTTATACATCAAGCTGCTTGGAGATGGTCTTTAATCCATTACCTTTGACATGCTGGTCTAAGTTTCTTTCTGATCTCTTCTGTGCTTTCACTGGTCCATGTTCAGGGTCGTGCACACAGTGAAATCAAACACTACTACTACTACTACACACTACTTTCTCTATTCAAATAGACTGACTTCAAGATTGAAGACGTGTTTATAGAAACTTGTTTTGAAACGTCACTATGATCCAAATATTTATAATGTTTTCTAGGCGTACAACAAATTTGTCAAGGCCAAATGTTTTTGTAGAATAAGCAAAAATGTACCTTATTTCACAGTTTCTTTGCATTACTGCTTGACACTCCAGTGGCATGTAGGTATACTTGAGACAGTCGCTTTCATTTCATTGCTTTTCAGGAGAAATGAAGCATTGTTTCAATGAACTATAGGGGTGCCAACACATGTGTCCATGTTTATATATACAAATATATATAATATATATATGTTTATATATAAAATGTTTGTTTTTGGATTTAGATGCGCTTTAAATAAAATTATTTTTTGGATCTTTGTATACTTCTTGTTAGAAAATACCCCACTACCTAATTTCAGCCAAATTATTGTGGGGATGAGTAAAAAATGCTGTCTGGGACCTTATTGGGAAGATGTTCCCTCACTTCCTGTCCTGTGCCACCCATGTCGGTGTTTCATCAGATTAGGCGACCCGTCAGATTTTGAAACGGAAGTGACATTCCATCGCCGCCATCTTGCTACACCCCGCACTCGTCCACAGTAAGGATACAGTGAGAAGGTGGCAAGCGGACATCTTGTTACACCCACCGGAGTCTGGCATTTTTACCACTAAACGGAGCTTATATAGTGAAATACAGTATTTGGAAATCTGTATGACTGTTTTGATGTTGAATTGTAAAATCAACCTTGTTGTGTCAGATCAGCAAACCTGTGAGATTAGCAGGCTTGCACTGCTTTTACAATTCAACATCAAAACAGTGAGACGGATTTAAAAACACTGAATGTCACTATATAAGCTCCATATAGTGGTTAAAATAAGTGTGAAATGCCAGACTCCGGTGGATGTAACAAGATGTCCGCTTGCTACCTTCTCACTGTATCCTTACTGTTGACGAGTGCGGGGTGTAGCAAGATGGCGTCGACGAAACAACACTTCCATTACAAATTCTTACAGGTCGCCAAATCTGGCAAAACACCAGAAATTGGGAGCACAGGCATAACTGTGACAGGAAGGCATGAACAGCAATAAAACACTCTAGGAAGTTCTACTAATTTCCTAATCTGCTAAATATGTGCTTTTGTTTTGTGCAGTGTTCCCATTGGAGAAATTTCTCATTGCCTCTACTCCTGATAGACGGGAAATATCCCTAACAGGGACACATTCCACAATAAGAACAATAGAAAGGCTGCAACCCTCTTCATGTTAAAGAGAAAGTTGGGCTTTAATGAAAGTGCATCCAGCATGAACAAACCAGAACTTATTCTGTATACATTGGTAGTTAATTATATGCCCAGTCTAGTTGCTGACATTGGATGAAATTACTAATTAAAGGAGGTGTGGTCATTTATTCTACTAATGCTTTTTTCCTTAATGTGGATACTCTAACTTAGAAATATGCCAAAGCTTTATTTGTGTGTTTGCAGCTAAATGAGTCAAGCAACGTAATATAAGGTCTAGAGGAAGAGATTTGGAGAACACAATGGGGGCCCATTCACAAAAGGTCAAATTTCCCGGTATTTAATGGAAAATATTAATCCAGACAGATTTGCCTATTAAGCTGCTCAAATCTGTTTTGTTGCCATAGCTTGCAAGAGTTAATCCTTGTTCTAGAAAGGGTTCAAGGATGCAACCAACAAAAATGAAACCTCCTCAATGACACATCTTAGGTCAAAAAGGCTGTGCACTGCACAAGAGACTTTTCAATTTGCAAGAAAGTTTTCTCTTAGCTTGATGAATGAGGTGAAGCTCTGTTGACTGCCGCCATCCAATCATGTGCATGCATTTTCCTTGCACGTGATTTGGACATCTTTGCAAGGTGCATTTTTTTACTACATTCACCAAGCTAGGGGAAGATTTCCTTTCAAAGTAAAAATGCTTTTGCAAAGTTAACAGCCATTAACCACTTAAGTTAGCTTAGTCCGGCGGACAATCCGATCGTGTGTGGGCTTCAGCAGACTTTCCAGTCGAAAATCTGACGGACTTTAGATTTGGAACGTGCTTCAAATCTTTACGTCGTAACTCCGCCGGACCCAGAAATCCACTCGTCTGTATGCTAGTCCGACGGACAAAAACCGTCACTAGGGCAGCTATTGGCTACTGGCTATCAACTTCCTTATTTTAGTCCGGTCGTACGCCATGACGTACGAATCCGTCGGACTTTGGTGTGATCTTGTGTAGGCAAGTCCGTTCGTTAAAGTCTGTCGGAAGTCCATCGAAAGTCCGTTGAAAGTCCGTTGGAAAGTCCGTCCGTGTGTACGCGGCTTTACATGTCACACTTTAAAATTGCGTCTGCCCGTGTAATGGCAGCATATTACGGTGCTTAAAATTCTCCATAGGCGACACTTTAAAGGCCTTTACAGGTTACCAGTTTAGAGTTACTCAGGAGGTCTGGTGCTAGAATTATTGCTCTCACGCTGACGTTTGCGACAATACCTCACACGTGTGGTGCGATCACCATTTACATATATGTCCGTGAGTAACATATACGTTCGCATTTGCGCGTAAGCACAGTGGGACGGGGGTGCTTTACATTTTTTTATTTTTTTATGTTATACAATTTTTTTTACACTTTTTTTTTTTTCGGATGAACTTTATTGTGCGCAATTTTAAAGCGTGACATGTTAGGTATCTATTTACTTGGCATAACGTCATCTTTTATAGTATACAAAGAAATCATGCTAACTTTAGTATTTTTTTTTTTTTAATATTCATGTAAGTTTTTTTCCAAAAAAAACGCGTTTGAAAAATTGCTGCACAAATACTGCGTAACATAAAAAGTTGCAACGACCACCATTTTAATCCATAGGGTGCCTGCTATAAAAAAAAAAATACTGTGTGTGTATGTGTGTGTGTGTGTGTATATATATATATATATATATATACACAGTATCTCACAAAAGTGAGTACATCCCTCACATTTTTGTAAATTATTTTATTCTATCTTTTCATGTGAAAACACTGAAGAAATTACACTTTTCTACAATGTAAAGTAGTGAGTGTACAGCTTGTATAACAGTGTAAATTTGCTGTCCCCTAAAAATAACGCAACACACAGCCATTAATGTCTAAACCGCTGGCAACAAAAGTGAGTGCACCCTTCAGTGGAAATGTCCAAATTGGGCCCAATTAGCCATTTTCCCTCCCCGGTGTCATGTGACTCGTTAGTGTTACAATGTCTCAGGTGTGAATGGAGAGCAGGTGTGTTAAATTTGGTGTTATCACTCTCACTTATACTAGGCATTGGAAGTTCAACATGGCACCTCATGGCAAAAAACTCTCTGAGGATCTGAAAAAAAGAATTGTTGCTCTACATAAAAATGGCCTAGGCTATAAGAAGATTGCCAAGACCCTGAAACTGAGCTGCAGCACAGTGGCCAAGACCATTCAGTGGTTTAACATGACAGGTTCCACTCAGAACAGATTGGTCTGCAGAAGCTGAGGGTAAAGGTGATGGACTGACCAAGCATGTCTACAGACCTAAACCCTGTTGAGCATCCAAGGGGCATCCTCAAATGTAAGGTGGAGGAGCGCAAGGTCTCTAACATCCACCAGATCCTTGATGTCATCATGGAGGAGTGGAAGAGGACTCCCGTGGCAACCTGTGAAGCTCTGGTGAACTCCATGCCCAAGAGGGTTAAGGCAGTGCTGGAAGATAATGGTGGCCACACAAAATATTGACACTTTGGACCCAGTTTGGACATTTTCACTTAGGGGTGTACTCACTTTTGTTGCCAGCGGTTTAGATAATAATGGCTGTGTGTTGAGTTATTTTGAGGGGACAGCAAATTTACACTGTTATACAAGCTGTACGCTCACTACTTCACATTGTAGTAAAGTGTAATTTCTTCAGTGTTGTCACATGAAAAGATATAATAAAATATTTACAAAAATGTGAGGGGTGTTTTGTGAGATACTGTGTATATGTGTGTGTGTGTGTGTATATGTGTGTATATATATATATATATATATATATATATATATATATATATATATATATATACACACAGTATCTCACAAAAGTGAGTACACCCCTCACATTTTTGTAAATAATTTTATTCTATCTCTTCATGTGACAACACTGAAGAAATGACACTTTGCTACAATGTAAAGTAGTGAGTGTACAGCTTGTATAACAGTGTAAATTTGCTGTCCCCCCAAAATAACTCAACACACAGCCATTATTGTCTAAACAGCTGGCAACAAAAGTGAGTGCACCCCATGTCACATTAAAAGATATAATAAAATATTTACAAAAATGTGAGGGGTGTACTCGCTTTTGTGAGATACTGTGTGTGTGTATATATATATATATATATATATATATATATATATATATATATATATATATATATATATATATATATATATAAAATGTTTGGGGGTTCTGCGTAATTTTCTCGCAAAAAAATTATGATTTTTACATGTAGAAGAGAAGTGTCAGAATTGGCCTGGGTGGCAAGGGGTAATTACTATAAGTAAGTAATATACAAATAATTATTATATATTGTTTTTAAGGTAATTTACTATATTTTCAAAAACTGTTCTCAAGCAGGTGGCTTAACAGACAAATTACTGAAGTTTGAAGTTATAACTTCAAACCAGTATTTTCACAGTAAATAGACAAATAATAAATTATGTTATAACATATAGCATAATAATATATGATTTAGCTTGATTAAAACAGTACCTTTTCAGCAGGCAGCAGATTCTCATTCTCCCTCTTAACTGTGTGAGAAAAACATGGGATTATGGGTAAATCGTATAACCATAAACCAATGCTTTTCCCTTCTAGTTAAGGGGGCTGGGCTGGAAGGAAGCATTTGTCTTTTAGACACATTCCCCCTTCTATGACACTGCAGTGAGAGAACAGCCTCAACTGCAGCATTTTTATTGGACAGCTTGTTCCAATGGTGCTTTACCATTGGTCCAAGGCTCCAAGCTGTCCATTAAGCTCAGTGCTTCTGACAAGAAATGAGGAGAGGCACTGTGAGCTCAACCTCTCAGTCTGCTACAGAGTGTGCCAGCTTGTATATAAACTGGCCGCTCTGTATGTAGCTTCTGAAAGGCTGCACAAGAAGCCCCATATCTCCGTAACTATAGGTGGCAGGAGCCCCAAATTTTGAGCAGTGGTGGGGTAGGACTTCAGCTACATACCCCCTAAATTACCCCAGGTCGCTGAGCTACGACCCTAGAAGCTTGATTGATTTTTTTTTTCATTGTAGGTGAGGCTCTGCCTCACCTGCCTCTCCTGACTGCACATCTGATCGGCTGCTTTCCTGGTCCCTGGTGGCCAGGTAAACAAAGAGGCAGAAACGGAAGTGACAACATACTTGTTACAGAGAGAGAGCAACAACGTCAGTTCCTCTCTCTCTGTTCAGGGCAGCCAGCGCTTCTGGCCACATCGTTCCCGGGCTCTGCCATGGGATGGTAGAGCCCAGGAGAGGCTGCGGCGGCCGTGGAAGGGGGTGGGATCCCATTCCGCCACCTGCAGAAGTGATCCGAGTGGCTAATTAGCGACTCGGATCACTTCCGTACAAAAGAGAATTGCTGGCTGAAAATATACATACCAGAATGATGCCTGTAGGTGCAGGCATCATTCCGGTATAACCACTGAAACTGGAGGATGTCCATAAACATCCTCCAGGTGGGAAGTGATTGATAAATCCACCCCTATATGTCATCTCTCACTTGTTTCAATGGCATCAGCTTGAATTCAGTTTAAGACTCTTATGAGATCATTTGGAAATGACAGGCGATTTGACCTACAGTTGACCTCCTTTTTTAATGCAGCTGACCTGCTCAAGTGGGTTTTTCACTCCACTAGGCTTGTATGGGAATGCAAAACCTGCTTGAGGTAAACAAAGACCCGTTGGCACAGGCCTTTACTCAGTTACATTGCAATTCTCCATGATACAATATCTTGTAATCTTAGAATGATATTTATCTAAATGTTTGATACCTATGCTAACCCTTTCTTAAAATAAATAAGAATTAAAAAATCAAACAGGAAAAAGGGGATCTTCTCCTGATCTCATGATGGCCATAGCAGAGGTTCAGAGCAAAGTATTCAAGGGCAGATATTTCATTATTAGAATCCCTTAAGCCGCGTACACACGGTCGGACTTTTCGTCTACAAAAGTCCAACGGACGCTGACGGACTAAAGCTGGCTGGTAATCCGATCGTGTGTGGGCTTCTCCGGACTTTCAACGTACTTTTTTAGCCTCAAATCCGACGTACTTTAGATTTGAAACATGCTTCAAATCTTTACGTCGTAACTACGACGGACCCCGAAATCCGCTCGTCTGTGTGCTAGTCCGACGGACAAAAACCCACGCTAGGGCAGCTATTGGCTACTGGCTATGAACTTCCTTATTTTAGTCTGGTGTACGTCATCACGTACGAATCCATCGGACTTTTGTGTGGTCGTGTGTAGGCAAGTCCGTTCGTTAGAAAGTCTGCCACAAGTCCGCCGCAAGTCTGCCGAAAGTCCTCCGGAAGTCTGTTGGACAGGCTGTCGGACTTTTGTAGCTGAAAAGTCCGACCGTGTGTACGCGGCATTAGAGATGCAGGAAACTGTTAACTAAACTCTCTTACATCTAGCTTTTGGTAAACTGAGTATTTGGAGTTTGTTCTAATTGTGTTGGGTTTTTCACCAATCTGGTTTACTTTTCACTATTCTTTTACTCTTCATTTTTAACATTGTTACATTTCTTTTCACACTGGAGGAAAACCAGGTAAGATTTTGCAGCAGAAAAAGCAGAAAAAAAACAGTTCATTTATTGATCTGCTTAATAGTCTCCTATGACTTTTGTTTCCCTTATCCAAAGTCTACATTTTCACTCATGCTGGCCATTTCATTTTTCTCATGTTGACCATTTAATGGCTGATTGTTTTGCCCGTAGAATGAAAATTCAAATCTTTATGGAAAAGACAGTTACTAGTAAGTGCTTATGTACTTTCTAGTAAAAAAAAATAAATAAAAAATCCAGCTGTCAAGAAATATTTTGCTTTGTAAGAGCCTGAAGCAACTGCAGTGATGTGTGTGTGTGTGTGTATATGGCAGTCAGTTGAACTGCTGAAACGTTTACTGTGAATTAATAGGAATGCACCTTTGTGTTAACATAGCACTCTGCTGTCATAGCAACCTGCCAAATACTGGATCATTTTTTGTTATCAGGCATGCTCTACAAATATTGTAGCTCCTTGGTATTGTTATATCAGCATCATTGGATGCCAAACTACATAGTACATTGTTTTCCTGGTTTAATGATTGGATCTATGGACAAATAATGCATCTATTACTATAAGCAGATATTCAGGTCCACAAAATTCTGCACACTGGGGTCCACATATTTGCACATCATAGAACAGCTGAAGCAGCTAGACCTTTTGGATGTGATGATGAATTTGCTGTAAGAAGAACTCCACTAAGTTTGTTTCTACCATACCATATAAAACAACACAAGTGTTATTCCCAAAAAACAAGTATGAACTTTGGATGGTGTCTTACTGTGGGCTTCAACTTGTATTAACAAAAATGTAAAAAAAAAAAAAAAAGTTTGTTTTTATTTTGTATTAAGTGATTGTAGAAGCTTCATGCCTAAAAAAATAACCTGCTTTTCAATTACTCAAGAGTTCTTCTCTAAGTTGGCTGCTTTGTAATATAAGGAAAACCTAAACAATCCATTCAATCTGGTAATAAATCAGACAGGTCCTTGTAATTTGTATGGTAAACCATAGACAAGAGAGGAAAGAAATATTATTTAGACATACAGTACAGTATTAATTTTCAACTAAATGGAAGCTGGCAGGTATTTTCAATATTCATTTTGTACTGTAAATGTAACATTGCTGTATTTCTGTGTTTTAAACATTAATGTGCTTGTTATGCCACTTCCTTTTGGTTAGATTTATTATACAGATTTGTGGTCAATAGAATCATATCTATCTGATTAGAATTTTTTGTGTTCAGCTTTTTGTTTTCTACATTATTGGGAAGGTTGTACATGTTTAAAAGGCTGTCCATGGACCATTGAGATAAGAGGGGCCACAATTGACCAATAAACTATGTAACTAACTGTGATGTAAAAAACCAGGATGACGAATACCCCATGGATATTGTTGACTCTTTATAAAATATTTGAGCAGGTAAACGTTAGATCTTTAGTCAAACAGTCTCTAGAGATAAAAGAGATGTACTTGAACAAATGACACATAAACCTGACTTGGTTTATTCATTCATCTAATCTAAATGAACAAAAATGCTAATTTGTCATGTGGAAAAAGTAAGTACACCAATGATTAGAACGTTGAGCTGGCCTTAGACAGTTCAAATCTCAACTGTTTCAGCAGGGACCGACCAAAATGACCCACCATGTGTGAGCAGGCTGATTGTACCCAAGTTTGTCAGTCGATCAACTAGGGTGCAACCTGCCTGTCGGACTTTACGTGCAATTATTGCTGGCGGCTATTATTGTTTCTAACAGTAAACACTGTGTTCTGCCGGCGGGCATGGCTCCCCCCACTAGGAGAACACAGTGGCTCTGTGGGAGTTGAAGTTCCCCCTTCAACATTGAGTGTGTTGATGGGGGAATCAAGCGATTTTCTTTCCTGCAACCCGTGGTTGCACTAAAGAAAATTGCTCTGTCTATGGTCGTCTTTGGAGATCATATTTAGGCCTCAGATATCTAGTGTCTGGTGTTCTTTTAACTAATGATATGTATGGGGTCTGAGGTTATCATGATGAGCTCAAAGGAGGCCTATGTGCCTGGCAAGGGATTCAGAAAGATTTTCAGATTATTTTAATTTTCTTTAAGAAAAGTCTTTATTACAGTAAGGAAAATGAATCTGTGGCGTAATAATGAGGCTTGGATTTTTAAAAAACTGCTAATTTGTTGGATTGGCCAGCCCAGCAAATTCACCCCAAAATGCTGACTCTTAGCTGTAAAACAAAGTCTCCAAGAACCCAAAAATGTAATTGCAGGATCTGCAGGTAACTCTTGCAACAGCTGATGTTAAAGTGCATGCATCTACAGTGAGAAAGAGATTGCACCAATTTAACCTGAATGGGAGGTACACCAGGAAAAAAAGCCTTTGCTGTGCAAAAAAAAAACCCATTAGGCTCCAACTACAGTTTGCCATTTAATGGAACAATGTGCTGGGGATGATCCAAAGATATTTTTATTATATTTGACCAAAGTATCAGCAAGTCACAAACTGAATACAACATTTGGGAGGAACCTCATACCAACTGTAAAATGTGGTGAAAAAGTTAGTTTGGGGTTGCTTTGCTGCTTCAGGGCCTGGGCAGCTTGCTGTCATCTATAAAGTATGTATCATACTTAACTGTCCTTGATGAAAATGTGAAGCCGTCTGTCCCAACGTTGAACTTGAACAGGAAATGGACCTTTCAATGTGATAATGATCTCAAGCATGCTAGCATATCCACCAAGGAATAGCTAAAAAAAATGGAGGGGAACAGGCCTACTCAAATCATTTCAATCAAATTTAAATGTGTGTGTGTATGTGTGGGAAGCAGTGGGGGTGAAACAGGCAGTTCATGGGTGTACTTGCATAACTGTAAATAGGAAAAATATTCCATACATATATAATGGGCAAACATGGTTGTCTTATTCTTTCCGCTGTTAATATTTTATATGCCTTCCAAACTCATGGCTGAGATGTGGTATAGAGTTGTGAAATTATTTTGCTGTTACTATAAAATGCTTATCTTATAGGAAATAGCTTTGTTTTACTGAACAGCACTACTGCTTCCTGAGCTGTCACTCACACCAACTAATTTCATGTCACCATAAACATAGAGTTTGAGTACCGTATTTTCCATCTCTGCCATCTTTAGAGCTGGAGCACAGGAGTAGTATTCCGACATATAGTCTGCAGGGAGTGTTAATATCTTGCTTTAGCTGTGCAAGCTTCCTCCATCTAGTGGTATTTCCCACATTAGGTTATGGGACTCTGATTAATCTGCTTTATTTATGATTTTATGTTCTTTTACTGGGGAACGTTAAATACAAGCTCAAAAGGGGCAAGTTGGTATATACTGTAATAGTTCATTAATATGATACTATAGTAATAAAATGAAACTTTAAAAACAAATCTTTTATATTTTTATAGTCCTTGGCATATTTATGTATGTAATAAGCATATTGTTTATTTTTGCAATACACACACACACATATACTGTACATACATGTATATATATATATATATATATATATATATATATATATATATATATCTGCACACACTTTTTTTTTACTTTTACAAAAATGTTATGAATTTTACCGAAAGATAAAATAGCCAGCAGCATGTAGTATTTGTGTATGATGACAAGCCTGTAGCTTGTCAATCATCACCTGGGTCCACCTTAGTCCTGCCCACTGCTCTCTAGATTGACAGCACTACAACAGTGGCTAAAATCTTCCCACAGTGAGCTGGCTCAATCAGAGGAAGTAATTTCATTTTTTTTCTCTTGAGGCTTGTACATCACATAGTAACTGGATTTGATACGTGTTTAGACCATCATACAAGAGCATTTTGTTGTACTTTAAGCATAATACAAAAGGGCAGCTATTAAAAAATAGTTTAATTTAAAAGGAGCTGTGCAAAATGCTTTTTTAAATGGAATGTATAGTAATTTTGTATTTTCTTTATTATTAAGGGTTTTTTTTTTTATTTGGGGAAATATGAAAAAAATCACATTCAAATTATAGTGTTCTAGCCAGCAGCAGGTGGTGCCCTGGTCTCCTTTTCTCATGTAAAGAGTTGTATTTCACCTGTGCTGAAAGAACAGTGACATCTTATAGACAGCTTAGTTTCAGTTCTCAAGTTTAGAGTTCCAAAGCAAGATAAAGACTATAATTTAAAATTATATATATATGTTTAAAATAACATTTACCTATTAGGCTGGAATCACACCTTTTGTGTTTTTGCCGGATGCATTTTCCATTGCAATTAAAGGAATTCCATCAAAATGTGCACCATTGCATAGTTGTGCTATGGAAAGTGTAAATCAGACCTTATAATTTCTGTTTAATTAGTACTCTGCAAAATTAGACTGATTGGCTTCTCCCACTGTAAAAGATAGATAAAACACAAAATTGTGCTATATGAATAACAATTTGTGTCTGCTTTTTGTTTTTGGTATACTGTTTGAAAGAAAAAAGATGCTTTACAATTCTTTAAGTTTATAGTGGAAACAGAAAGCTGCCCATAAACACCATTGGGCTTTTTTGTGAGCCATTGCACAGACAGTAATGTGTGTACCAGTAAATGTTCACAATGATTGCAGATGTGCATACTCTTCTGTTAGGAACTGATTTGTAATGTTTAGTACAAGTACTTGCACATTCTTATAATTGATACATAAAATCCATCTTGCTTGGTGTAATTACTCCCATTGGCTACTTTTATTAAGTACGTGTTGCATGCACATTAACAGTGAATCAGGTGACTGTAAGGCGATAAAGAAAAACAGCACGTATGGTCAAGAGGTTTATTGTTGTAAGACCCAGCATAACAATGACGGAGAGGTGTAAAGATATCCCCAGATTTTCACTTATTATAGTCTCTTGAGTTTACAGAGGATAATGCAAAAAAGTAATAAAACTTTCCCTGGCTGGCAGTTTTCTGGGGAAGAAAAGCTTGATGGCAGAGGACAGAGTAGAATGACCAGACTACTCTTTATAACAGTATTTATGAGCATACAACACTTTGAACTTTGAAAACAATGGGCTACAGAATAAGAAGACCACACAAGGTTCCACTCTTGACAAATAAAAATAGCAACATAAAGCTACATTGGGCTTGTGTTAGCGACTGAAGATTGAAAAAATGATACCTGATACAAGCAATTTAGACTGCAACATGTATATGATAGGGTGAGAATGTGTTGTACAAAGCATAAAACCAGAAATCTTTTCTGTTTTATGTCAGTGTTTTTGGCTGGTGGAGGTGTAATAGCTGGTAATATTTTCTTAGGCAACCTTAGACTCTATACCAGCCTATTGCTGACCATTTATGGGTAATAGATGACCACGTAGAATATATATAGGCAGCTCTCTATTAGCCTGTTGGTCTTAAAAACACCTCTACAGTTTGCTTTCTTTAACAAATAAGCTCAGTTTTATATTGCCAAATGGATAATGGATTTCCTGTAAAAATAGTTATTAGAGAAAACCCACTGAAACAATATGGACCTAAGCTACAATGTATTCTCTGATTTTTTTTTTTCCCTTGAAATCTTTAAAGAAAGCACAAAATCATATCAAATGCATAAACAAATGCCTGCCATGGCAAGAAACAATACAGAAAGCAGAGTTTGTGCTAACCTGGAACTACTGCAGGATGCTGTTTGTGTCTTCTTGGACAGTTATATATATATATATATTGTAGCACTAAGACAGCAAACATAATGGAAATGTGAGTTGCCTACAAATTAGTATTTATAAACCATACTGCAGAATTTCTTCACCATAGATGGTAACAGTATGCAAGATATGCAATAGAGCAGGGGTATGCAACCTTTTGAGCCTACTGTTACTAAAAATGTTTGTAAAAAATTTAGAGTACAGGGGGTCCCCGGGTTACAAACAAGATAGGGACTGTAGGTTTGTTCTTAAGTTGAATCTATTTGTAAGTCAGAACAGGTACATTTTTTAAGTGTAGCTCTGGCCAAAAAAAGTTTTTTTAAGCTTTTTGGATAGCATAGGGAAGGGTTATCACCCCTGTAACGTTTGTTTTGCTGCCTGTGCCCCTGTTCAGAAGATTTCACCTCACTTTCTGTCCCAATGACAATTGGATTTTGAAAGTTTTGGGTTGTTGTGGAAACAAGCTTTGGTGATAAAGCATCAGTGGAGACACCTTTTCCCCATAATAGCTCTTACAGGAGAGAATTTCTCTTCCTAGGGGTAGATTTCCTCTCACTTCCTGTTGTCTCCTTCTGTTTGTAAGTAGGAGTCGTTTGTAAGTCGGATGTTTGTAACTAGAGGACCCCCTGTATCAGACAAAAAACACTATTATTATTTTTATTATAATACAGGATTTATATAGCGCCAACAGTTTGCGCAGTGCTTTACAACATGAGAGCAGACAGTACAGTTACAATACAATTTACCACAGGAGGAATCAGAGGGCCCTGCTCGTTAAAGCTTACAATCTAGGAAGGAGGGTCAAGTGATACAAAAGGTAATTGCTGTGGGGGATGAGCTGATGGAGAAAATAAAAGTACAGTTGTTAGGTGGGGACAGAATAGGCTCACTCAAGGGAAGGGTTTTCAGGGTTTGTCTAAAAGCAAACAGAGTAGGAGATAATTGGACAGATTGGGGTAGAGAATTTCATAGGATGGGAGAGGCTTGGGAAAAGTCCTGGAGGCAAGCATGGGAGGAGGTGACGAGGGAGCTAGGAGGTCTTGGGAGGAACAGAGAGAACGATTAGGTTGGCATTTTGAGACTAGGTTAGTGATGTAGCTGGAAGCCGAGTTGGATGAGCCTGGCAGCAGCATTCATGATGAACTGAATGGGGGGATAGCCTATGTAAAGGTAATCTAGTGAGGAGGGAGTTGCAGTAGTGGTGTCATTGGTTAGGAAGGGGTGTATTTTAGAGATGTTGTGGAGACTGAGGCAGCAAGATTTGGACAGTGATTGGATGTGAGGCCAAAAACATAGTTCAGACTCTGGGAAAACCCCAAGCACCCTGGCATGGGGGGGATGGGTTTAAAGTTGTACCATTGATAGTAACATAGAAAACATAGGGCTCAATACAGCCTTCCTCTCAGGAATACCTCCCACTTAGTGTCTTACTATATACTTTAAAGCCCCCTCAGTGTCCGCACAACCTTCCAGTAACCCACAGATACACAAGCTTCGATATGCTTTATCAAATGGACAGTAACAGTTGCTGACACACTAATATACTATGATAAGAAGTTGGTAAAACAGATCAAAACTGAAGCAAAATGTAGCTGTGTATGTGACTTTGTAATCATTTTAGGGCCAATGACAGGCAGGATTGAAACAAGAAGATCTGACACTGCTGGTTTTAGTTATTACTTAGTGCATTGTCCTGCTAGTACTGTCTCTGTGTATTGCCTAGGCAGTTCCTATGGTGTCCCCTGTCACCTTTCCCATCAGTTCTAGTCTCTTCTATTTCTAGCAACCCTCATGCCCTACCCCTGTGTACAGGAAGCCTTCATTCACTCCTTTGTCCAAGGATCTCCTGCTGTTTTTGCCATGTTTGCAGATCTTGTCAATGCTTTGAACACCCTGTATGTTATTGGGTAACTCACAGGTTTTCTGGGTCACATTGCTCCCAGCAATAATTCTAGCCCAATACCTCCTCTCTAACTCTAAACAGGTAACCAGTAAAAAAATTTAAAGCGTCACCTATGGAGATTTTTAAGTACCGAAGTTTGACGCCATTCTATGAGTGTGCGCAATTTTAAAGCATGACATGTTTGGTATCAATTAACTTGGCGTAACATCATCTTCACTCTATACAAAAAATTCGGGCTAACTTTAGTGTTTTATTTTTGTATGCATTAATTAAAAAAAAAAAAAACCCGTTTGAACAATTGCTGCACAAATACCATATGACCTAAAAAGTTGCAACGACTGCCATTCTATTCCCTAGCATCTCTGTTAAAAAAAAAAAATATATCTATATATATCTATATATATAGATATATATAGATATATTTATATATAATGTTTGGGGTTCTGAGTAACCTCCAAAATTTTAAACAGCCTTAAGGCGCCAATTCTATAATGTAAAAGCGACTCTAATGCCGCGTACACACGAGCGGACTTTCCGGCAAACTTTTCCGGCGTGCCGGAGTTCGTCGGACTATTCGATCGCGTGTGGGCTCCAGCTGACTTTTTTTTCTCAAAAGTTTGACGGACTTAGATTTGAAACATGTTTCAAATCTATCCGATGGACTCGAGTCCGGTCGAATAGTCCGCTCGTCTGTATGTTAGTCCGACGGACAAAAACTGACGCTAGGGCAGCTATTGGCTACTGGCTATGAACTTCCTTGTTTTAGTCCGGTCGTACGTCATCACGTACGAATCCGTCGGACTTTGGTTGATCGTGTGTAGGCAAGTCCGTTCATTCGGAAAGTCCGTCGAAAAGTCCACCGGGCAAAGTCTGCCGTAAAGTCCGCTCGTGTGTACGCGGCATAATAGTTTTACGTAAAGCAGCAACATCCACACACGTAGGACACCCAATGTTGGAGGTGATTTATTCTTGCAAAACAAATACACTTTTGCAAACTGGTACTGACTAGTATTCCAATATTTCCCTTCTCCCTCAGTTTTTCTCCATCATTCAGCTAGTGCAACCCCAAAGCTGACAGAGAGAGACAAGGGAGGGTGAAACAATGATACTATGCCGGCAACTATTTTTCTCCTTATCAACTGAGGATGTAATCGGTCATTAGGAGGTCAGCAGATAGAAGGTCGTAATGGTGCACAATGAACATGTGGCTTTGAGTAACTATAAGGAAGGCTTCATCCACACGCCAGCTTGTATACAAATTATGGGCAATTTTTAGACATTTTGCCAAGGCACCCCTGAAGAAACCTTATGGCACCCTGGTTAAAAAAGGTTGCTGTAACTACACCCAATTGTTCTTTGTGTATTAATTGTAAATCAACATTTTTCTTAGTCTGGTAGAATGGGCTTCTTGCTTTTTAAAGCCTCGTACACACGATCAGATCTTCCGACGGGAATTGTGTGATGACAGGCTGTTGGTGGAAAATCCGACCATTTGTACGCTCCATCAGACAATTGTTGGCCATCTTTCCGTGGACAAATGTTGGATGGCAGGTTTATATATTTTCCGTGGATAAATGTGTGTTGTTGGATTTTCCGAGCGTGTGTACACAAGTCCGTCGGACAAAGTACAAACACGTATGCTCGGAAGCAAGGACAAGCCGTAAGCAGTCGGTCTTGTAAACTAGCGTTCATAATGGAGAATTAACATTCATGACGCGCCAAATTATGAAATCTAGAAATGCAGCGCACAATTCTCCTCTTCTTTAATGTGATAATAATGAAGCTGCTTTGCTGGTGATACTGATGGAGTTCTGCCAAACGTGTTTTCAAAGGCTTTTTTTTCTAGTGATCAAGAATATTATTATGCTTTTGTTTTGTTTTTTTGGGCAAGTTATTACAACACCATTATCCCGTAGTTTTTAAGATCAAAGATACATGTCCCTTGTTAATTTTATATTGTATTTTTTAAAATGTAACTGCCTACTCCCAAACTGCCATTTGAAATAAAACACATAGCCAAGTATTATTCTCCACAATTTTTTTATTGTGCATTAAAAAAAGAAAACAAATAAAATTAGACATGCTATCTGCCAATAGAACTTAACCAAAAAGTGCATTCTATGCATCCAAAAATATAACAAATCAAATTATTATTATTCAACCAAAAAATAAAATAAAAGCCTCATGCATGTGTTCAGCTTCTTAATATAGGGGGTCAACAATGCCAAGAGCTAGTGAAATCTGGGGTCTGTCATCCGGAGATATTTCCGAAAATCATCTGGATTATTCTGGAGCTCCTGCAGCAAAGGCATATGACATAATTGGTCACAATTAATAAAGCAACCAATTTTTGGTCCAAGAAATCCTCCTCCTGTTCCTGGACTGGACTTGGGTCAAAACAATAACTCCAAGGCCAATAATAAATAACACGTTATCTCCTCCGATTCCGCAACATGTCTGGTTGACGAACGGCTGCTCAGAAACTGAAAAGTGCTAAATGAAATGTGCGAAATTAAAAGCGCGAATCAACACTCACCAAACTTCTACTAACCTGAGATTAGCAGAAGGAGCCCAAAGGGTTACGCTAAAGAGCTGAAAAACCACATCTACGTTCGTGTTTGTTGTCCAACAATTCCTTGCCATTTGTATGCAAGACAAGTTTGGGCCAACGCCCTTCGGACACGGTTTTGTTGGCGGAAAATCCATTTGTGTGTACGAAGCTCAAGTGTGTCTGAATCGAAACCTGTCTGATTTGCCTTCAACAACTTTTCAAATTATTCCATTTATTTTCTAAACAAATCTACATTCTCATTTCAGACTTTAGAAGCACAAGGCCTTGTGCCTTATACAATTATTTGGCTCATAAAAATACAACACAGAAATTCCTCTTTTAAAACCTATTTAGTAATGTTTCTTCAAAGAAAATGTAATTGCTTTTTCCAACCTTTCAGCTGCAAGCTTGTCTAGCTTCTTTTTTTGGCATTTTAGTGATGTACAACCATGATAGTAGAATTAAAATATTTCTTTTTATGAGTGGGTTTTTCTGGACTGTAAAGCTGGTTTAGTGTATTCTTTTTGTACTCTTACTACATCCTCTCTGTATATTGTTCCCTGTTGTGCCATGCCGAAGCTGATGATCCTTTTAAAGAATAACGAATGATGAAAATTGTAGTTTAAAAGACATATTATATGTGTATTTCTCTCCAGGGCGTAGTCTGTCTGCACGCTATCCATGTCATAAATTGTATAATTTCCCCTCCCAGGAAAGAAAAACACACAGGATTTCCTTATTTTTATGACTAAACCCATCTACAAAAGGCTTTAGCTAGTAAAGCTTCATAGAGCAGACCATCACAGGGGCAATTATGTGTTTGCTAAATGATCAGTTGACAGTGACATTAACCTCAGAACAATTAGAGCATGTAGCAGCCAAGCACATTAATATTAGAAGAGCACAAACAATGATCTCTAGGTAAATAATGCTGTGTGAACGTCATCCTATTGTGCTCAGGAAGGATATGTAACAGTACAAGAAATAATTCTAAACCTGGGAGAGGGTTAACTTGTAAGTGGTCTACTGTATATGTTTTTATTTCTGTTTTGTTTTACGTAGAACTCTTATCCTTCTAATGGACAACAATTGACTTATTTTCTGGAAGTGCAGACAGAATCCGGTATGGAGTTTGGACATGTCTGCTAATAGCACAAATCAGATTATAACATTTTACTCCATGCAATTTAAGATCATTTCCTGAGTGTACTGAAAGCCTCAGCTGACAACAGATCTTGGCATGGTTACAAAAGTTAATTTCCGATTGACCCCTCCCAGATAGATCTGCTCACTGTTTGGCTTGCAGACCATCAGATAAATAGGCTACATCTAGTCTGAAAAAGCTGTGACATATTTGTGTTAATTCTTATATGTATTTGAACTACTATGATTCATATATTTGATTGATTCATATATTTGATTGATTCATATATTTGATTGATATAATTCATTACTACTAATATAATAAATATAGCATATGGAAACACAGTTTTGTGGCACATTATGGGGCAAATATAATGTGCACTGCGAGTGCACTTGTTTTAGAGCTTAGTAAATGCGGTAAAGCTTCACTTTGCAAAGAATACTCAATTGCATGCAAGGATAAATTAAAAAAACTGCATTTTTGATTGTACATGATGGGATGATAGAAACCAGCAGGGCTTCCCCTCAGATCTAGAGCAAATGCACTTAACCTCCAGAAGATTTATCCCCCTTCATAATCAGGCCATTTTTTGCATTACTGCACTGCGTTGCTTTAACTGCCAACTGCACAGTCCTGCAACACTGTGCCCAAATACAATTTTTCATTTTTTTCCCACAAATAGAGCTTTCATTTGGTGGTATTTAATCTTAATTATTTTTGAAAAAAGAGCGATAATTTAAAAAAAAAACTTTTTACTTTCTGCTCTAAAACATATTCAATAAAAAAAAATTTAAATATAATTTCTTTATAAATTTAGGCCAATATGTATTCTGCTTCATATTTTCGGTAAAAAAATCCCAATAGGCATACAGTATCTCACAAAAGTTAGTATACCCCTCACATTTTTGTAAATATTTTATTATATCTCTTCATGTGAAAGACTGAAGAAATGACACTTTGCTACAATGTAAAGTAGTGAGTGTACAGCTTGAATAACAGTGTAAGTTTGCTGTCCCCTCAAAATATTTCAACACACAACCATTCATATCTAAACCGCTGGCAACAAAAGGGAATACACCCCTAAGTGAAAATGTCCAAATTGGGCCCAAAGTGTCAATATTTTGTGTGGCCACCATTATTTTCCAGCACTGCCTTAACCCTCTTGGGCATGGAGTTCACCAAAGCTTGAAAGATTGCCACTGGAGTCCTCTTCCACTCCTCCATGACGACCTCACGGAGCTGGTGGATGTTGGAGACCTTGCACTCCTCCACTTTCCGTTTGAGGATGCCCCGCAGATGCTCAATAGGGTTTAGGTCTTGGCCAGTTCATCATCTTTACCCTCAGCTTCTTTAGCAAGGCAGTGGTCGTCTTGGAGGTGTGTTTAGGGTCATTATCATCTTGGAATACTGCCCTGCAGCCCAGTCTCTGAAGGGAGGGGATCATGCTCTGCTTCAGTATGTCACAGTACATGTTGGCATTCATGGTTCCCTCAATGAACTGTAGCTCCCCAGTGCCGGCAGCAGTCATCCAGCCCCAGACCATGACACTCCCACCACCATGCTTGACTGTTGGGAAGACACGCTTGTCTTTGTACTCCTCATCTGGTTGCCGCCACACACGCTTGACACCATCTGAACCAAATAAGTTTATCTTGGTCTCATCAGACCACAGGACATGGTTCCAGTAATCCATGTCCTTAGTCTGCTTGTCTTCTGCAAACTGTTTGCCTTCTTTCTTGTGCATCATCTTTAGAAGAGGATTCCTTCTGGGATGACGGCCATACAGACCAATTTGATGCAGTGTGCGGCGTATGGTCTGAGCACTGACCGACTGACCCCCCACCCCTTCAACCTCTGCAGCAATGCTGGCAGCACTCACTCTATTTCCTCTACAACCTCTGGCTATGGCGCTGAGCACGTGCACTCAAATTCTTTGGTCGACCATGGCGAGGTCTGTTCTGAGTGGAACCTGTCATGTTAAACTGTTGTATGGTCTTGGCCACCGTGCTGCAGCTCAGTTTCAGGGTCTTGGCAATCTTCTTATAGCCTATGCCATCTTTATGTAGAGCAACAATTCTTTTTTTCAGATCCTCAGAGAGTTATTTGCCATGAGGTTCCATGCTGAACTTCCAGTGACCAGTATGAGAGAGTGAGAGTGATAACACCAAATTTAACATACCATCCATTCTTTCCCCTCTGTCAGAACGGAGATCTGCCTTGTTTACATAGGCCGATCTCAGTTATGTGTGTATTACCGATGATCAGTGGGTGCTGGCGGACATCCAGTGGCCAGCACCCGCAGATCGGCTTCTGCTGTGAATAAACACAGTAGAAGCGGCCGGCCGGCAGTGGGCGCTTCCCCTTCAGGTGGAAGTGCAGAATCACGTATATATATCCCCATGTAGTTATACATCAGCAACAGATTCTGAACTTTTTTCCTTTTCTAGAGGTAGTTCAGTTTGCTCACAGGTTGACCATACCAAAGATCGTTAAAAAAAACTGGATTAATTATCACATGGGTAACCCAGATTATTGGCACACAGCTAATTTGTGGGACACAATCTCAGGGTCCCACAATACATTTTAGCCTTTGGATTTTTTAATGTGAAATTTGTTGTTAGGCTACATCTTTTTTTGACAAGCCATTCAAACCTTTAGAGATTAATACCACATTAGTGCTCTGTTCAGACCATAGAATTTATGTTGAAACACCACCTTCTCCAAAAGATTAAAAAAACTCTGAGGACCTATTCACACTTAAGCATTCCATTGTGGTGCACTGATGCAGACGCAATAATGCACACTATGGTTTGTACCACAATATATGAAAGCACATGCATGACCTTTTTTAGCTATGCAGTGCACCAAAATGCATGATATATGCTTTGTTGTGTGCTGTGGTGTGCTGTTCATTGCACTCTACTGTACAATACATTGGGGTACTGTTCACAATGAATGGCACAGCACATAGAGCAGGTGCATTGCCATGCATTTTGTTGACACCTGTTAGAGCACATGTTTTAGCGTGTTTTGCCACTATAGAGGCCTACCTCTACACAGGCTATCCACCCTTAAGCCTATCAGATTTATCCACCTTACCAATTGCTCAGTGTCCACCGCCCCTCTCTGCCAATCCCTTCACTGACTTTTTCACCCCCAACTAACCAATTCAAAATAATAATAATAACAACATATAGAGCCACCCACAACTCTCCCCCAAGGTTCATCACCAACCTTATCCCAAAATATCACCTAAACTGTCCTCTGCTTCTCCCAAGACCTCCAGCTCTCTGTCTCCCTTGTCACTTCCTCCCATGCTCACCTCCACAACTTATCCGAAGAAGCCTCTCCCAAGATCTTGAACTTTCGATCCCAATCTGTTTGGCTACCTCCCACTCTTTCTGATTTTAGGCGATTCCTAGAAACTATTGTTTTAATGGAAGCCTAAAATGTCTTTACCTAACAACTTGGTAGAAAGAGTTCGGTAGTTCGCTTGGCGTGACATGTGGTCCACCTGGATGACATCACTGCCACACACTCTACATTCCACCTAGTGGCCAATAAAGAATATTTCCCAGGTGGGTCTCACTACCAGCTGATACTAGACACCAATTTTTTCACCTTGAACAGAGAAAGTAGCAATTTCAAGCCACAAAACACATTTTATTTGGTGAAATAAAGTAACTGGATGTTTTACTAAAGCAGAGGACTTGTGCCTATCAAACAACCACATTAGGCACCTAAGGGCTCTTTTTGCGCTGACTCTATCACTTTGTTCACCCACTTGAGAACCTCCAAAAAGCACCCAGGATGGGAATGCCCGAGGTATAGAGAGCGACCACACTGAACCTCCACCGAGGTTTTCTCCACCCGCGCACTAGGAAGGTCATGTGTTCCTCCTTAACTGGGTAACTGCAGCCTCACTGTAACAAGGTCCTGCCCCCCTAGACCGGCTCGTGTGATAGGCGGAACACTGATTCAATCAGTGTGCCATCTACTATCACACAATCTGGTCTAGAGGGGTGGGACCTTGTTACAGAGCCGCCGAACACAGACCCAGCTCCGTGACACACAGAAGGAGATGCCCGCTGTGTGTAATACACAAGAGGAGTAGAGAGAGAGGGAGGGCAGCACTGCAGCCTCAGCTCAGCTCAAAGCGGCCCCAGGGCAGTCCGGTCCTGCTGCTCTGTGACCTCCGGCTAACAGGTCCCTGGTTGATTGCTTCTGGCAGAAGCAGGGCAGGCTTTTTTACAGGACATCAGAGTGGCGGGGGGCAATAAACCCCCCTACGGGCCGCTCTGATGTTCTGTAAAAAAACCTTCACTGCTTCTTGCAGAAGCGATCATTCAGGAACCTGTCAGCCTGGTCCGCCCCTGCTCTTCACTCGCCCTGTACTAAATTCCACTTGTAAAATGCGAGCAGGCGAGTGGAATTGTTGAGGGCTGTTGTAGTGTGACAAAAAACAATAGACAGTTTTTGACAAGTCCTTTTATTAAAGCGGAGTTCCACACAAAAATGGTACTTCCGCTTTTCAGAACCCCCCCCCCGGTGTCACATTTGGCACCTTTCAGGGGGGAGGGGGGTGCAGATTCCTGTCTAAGACAGGTATTTGCACCCACTTCCGGCATAGACTCCCATGGGAGTCTATGCTTCTTTCTGTCCCTCTGCGCTGTCTCCTAGGAAACACACAGCTCCCAGGAGATAGCGGGGACCAGTTACGATGCGCAGCGCGACTCGCGCATGCGCAGTAGGGAATCGGGAAGTGAAGCCGCAACGCTTCACTTCCTGACTCCCTCACCTAGGATGGCGGCGGCAGCTGCCGAGAACCGAGCGGGTTCTCGGCGTCGCCTGCCGACATCGCTGGACCCTGGGACAGGTAAGTGGCCATGTATTAAATGTCAGCAGATGCAGTATTTGTAGCTGCTGGCTTTTAATATTTTTTTTTTTTAGGTTGATGTAGGTGGACCCCCGCTTTAAAAATGTCTTCTTCCCTGCTTCTTCCTCCTCCGGGCTTCTCCTGCTTCTTCCTCCAATCTTCTCCTTCTCCCTCCAGTCTTCTCCTTATCCCGCTTCTTCTTCTGGTCTTCTTCTTTCTCCTGTCTTCTTTGTGCGGTGTTCTTTCTTCGCCACCACTCCTGCCGACGACCCTCCTCCGATGTTAAACAACAAAAGGGGGAGGGGAATTGGGACTTTAAGTGAAACTGCGCCGGGTAGAGGACGCACGTTTCCATCCCTATGACACAATATCTAAAAACTTCCTCCTCCGATGTTGCGTCCCGCTGATCTGTCCATGCCGATGTCAAGCATTTCTTAGATAACTATGGGGCGTCACCATCGGTTGATCCGGAGGCCCCGCCCCCTCATGATATCATGGACTCATCATGCCCCAGGTGGTGAAGTCACAGGTGGCAGGGCCTCTGGATGAATTCATCTGGTGGCCTGCTGCCGAGGCGCTACCCATTTATTTCAATGGGCAGGGGCGCTTTAGGAGTCGGTGTATACACCGCTCCTAAAGCACCTCAAAGATGCTGCTTGCAGGATCTTTTTAACGTCCTGCAAGTGCACCGCTCCAGTTTAAAAGCACTCGGGCTTTCACACTGGTGTGACAGGAGAGGCGCTTTGCAGGCGCTATTTTTAGTGCTATAGCATCTGTAAAGCGCCTCAGTGTGAATGTAGCCTAGCTGTATATGGCTCTATCTAAAAAGATATTGTAATACATTTTTTATACTTTCAGACTACTTAGGGTCCATTCACACCAAGTTGGAGCTTTGTGGTGGTTGCAATACATCACGTATTATAATGCGTTGCATCAAGGCAGCCTATTAATTTAAATGGCCTGCCAACACACACCACAACAGACTAAAAATCCAGACTTAAAAACTTGGTTGGGATGTTGTTGAAAACATGAACTGTAGCTCCCCAGTGCCGGCAGCACTTATGCAGCCCCAGACCATGACACTCCCACCACCATGCCTGACTCTAGGCAAGACACGCTTGTCTTTGTACTCCTCACCTGGCTGCCCCCACACACGCTTGACACCATCTGAACCAAATAAGTTTATTTTGGTCTCATCAGACCACAGGACATGGTTCCAGTAAGCCATGTCCTCAGTCTGCTTGTCTTCAGCAAACTGTTTTCAAGCTTTCTTGTGCATCATCCTTAGAAGAGGCTTCCTTCTGGGATGACAGCCACGCAGACCAATTTGTTGCAGTGTGCAGCATATGGTCTGAGCACTGACAGGCTGACCACCCATCCCTTCAACCTCTGCAGCTAAGCTGGCAGCACTCATATGTCTATTTCCCAAAGACAACCTCTGGATATGATGCTGAGCACATGCACCCAACTTCTTTGGTTGACCACGGCGAGTCCTGTGCTGAGTGGAACCTGTCCTGTTAAACCGCTGTATGATCTTGGCCATCGTGCTGCAGCTCAGTTTCAGGGTCTTGGCAATCATCTTATAGCCTAGGCCATCTTTATGTAGAGTAACAATTCTTTTTTTCAGATCCTCAGAGAGTTATTTGCCATGAGGTGCCATGTTGAACTTCCAGTGACCCGCCTGAGTCCAGGCTTAAATCTTTGAACAATAGCTCCACCCGACGAATACCGGCAGCCTTATACCTGTTAATTCATGATGTATCCATCTCTGTTTTGTACTTTTCTGTTGATATATATTTTCAATAAAACCTTTTGTACAAGAACTTCCAGTGACCAGTATGAGAGAGTGAAAGCGATAATACCAAATTTAACACACCTGCTCCCCATTCACACCTGAGACCTTGTAACACTAACCAGTCACATGACACGTCACCCTGGGGAGGGAAAATAGCTAATTGGGCCTAATTTGGACATTTTCACTTAGGGGTGTACTCACTTTTGTTGCCAGCAGTTTAGACATGAATGGCTGGGTGTTGAGTTATTTTGAGGGGACAGCAAATTTACACTGTTATACAAGCTGTATACTCACTGCTTTACATTGGAGCAAAGTGTCATTTCTTCAGTGTTGTCACATGAAAAGATATAATAAAATATTAACAAAAATGTGAGGGATGTACTCACTTTTGTGAGATATATAAAGATATATATATAAAAAAAAAGAATTAAAGCACTTTTGTTTCTATTTTGAAGTTTTGAAAAACAGACAATTCACTGTAAATAAACCATATACCGTACATTTTTTTCTATAATGTGTCCTGTTAAAATGACACTAAAATAATATTTCTGATACAAAGCATGAAAACGTTATGAAAAGAGGTGGGTTTTTTTTTGGGGGGGGGGGGGGGGTTCAGTCCTGAGCCTTTTTCTATGTGACACTTAAAAAAATTTAAAAAAGTCAATAAATCTTAAAGACGTTGTGAGGGCAGAAGGTTTTTTTTATCTTAATACATTCTATGCATTAAGGGAAAAAGTTTTCTGTGTGTAGCAGCCCCCCTCAGCCCTCCTAACACTTACCTGAGGTCCCTCTCTGTCCAGTGATGTCCACAAGTGTCTCAGCCATCCCAGATTCTCCTTCCTGATTGTCTGAGACACAGCAGTGGCGCCATTGGCTCCCGCTGCTGTCAAAGTCAGCTAACCAATCAGGAGAGAGAGATGGCTGGGCTGGGCTCTGTGTCTGAATGGACTCAGGGAGCTGTGACTCGGCTCGGGTGCCCCCATAGCAAGATCAAAAACAATGATAAGGGCAGAGACAATCAACATTTAGCACCGCATCCCATGAATTTTGACACAGAAAGAGGAAGTGGGATACAGGGTTGAAAACAACCCCGGGACTTTTAAGGTGCTTGTACTTCAAGGTAGATAGAGTAGATAAAAATGTACAACTTATCCATAAAAAAAAATTTTTATTTGTTACAATTAAAATAAATTGCACAACATAGTTTTTAAAATATATATATATATAGCTCAATATCCACATCCAATAATGGGCAGACAGTAGAGAAGATACCACTTGAATAAATACCACTCAACATGTTTCGCTCATTTGGAGCTTCCTCAGGAGTTTTGGCATAGATTATGGTATACTAAAAATAATAAAAGGAACATGGATGAGATATACTGTTACATAGAATTTACAATTTGCAGTGAAAATATATAAATATATATATGGATAATATATCATACATAAACTGAGATCAGCTGCAGAAATAAAAAAATCAGGTAACAATCAAGAAATTAATCCATCAAAATTTGTGATCTTACCAGGCTGCCAAAGATTAAAAGTGAATTATATTTGATAAAAATTGCCGATGAATAACATCAGCGATACAGAAACATCAGATAGGTCTTTCACACCAAAGGTTCCCGTCCTAAATGGCCACAGAAGGACATAGAATTTGTGTATCCTTAATGAAAAGGTAAAAGGGAAGTGTAAGGGATAAACTGGGATATCCAATAATTAATGTTAAAAGAAGGGCATAAAAAATGAGCATCATTTTAACGTGAAGATTACCTTTAATAGAATCAAAAACTCTTTTGCTAGAGGTAGAAACTCCTCACTGCAAGTTTAGAGAGCAATATTGAATCGGTATGCTATGGAAATCCGTAGCCAGCAATCAAGGGGTCATGAAGAACTTTAATAGTATCCCAGAAGATGGATATGTAAGGGTACAACTATAAGACAAAGGAAAACTGATGAAAAGAAATCCATATATGTAGCCCATGTAAGAATCAAACAAAGCTGCATATAGGACACTTACCAACTAACATGATTCGGACAGGCATAGAGTGGGAGAGAGACGACCTCTCCCCAGGATGCAGAGCCTACGACAGAGGATTATGGTGTATAACCGCATTCTTATAGTCCTTCCATCCCGGTGGCATCTGATGTCACCACCGGGATGCGGACATGTGATGAGGAAGACCCAGGAGGGTAGGTGGACAAAGAGGGTGGTGGCATTGTAGCATGACACTGGCCGCATCATTAGCTAACAGTGTGCATGCGCTGAAAGAAGGATAATACCAAGCGCGTCATTGAGACAGAGGAGGCCTAAAGCACCATCTTGGAAAAGGAACAAAAGACAGGGCAAAGTGAGATAGGTCAAACAGATTCCTTTATAAGGCGAAGCTGACAGCGCCATTAGAAAGGAAAAAGTAAAATAGTACTAACACATGTATGAATCAATTTGAAGATGGCACATTTAGAATAAATATATGTAATTATACTATCCACAACAAGGCCATCGCAGGGACTAACACCTCTAGGGCTCCCAGATGGAGGGCGATTGATTACTCGCATCCTCCGCTGAGTGCCCCTGGTGTCCATGTGAACCAAAAGTATAGGGACGGGATACAAATGAATGAGAGCCCAAGTGATGCTAGATTAATACTAGTTGTATTATTTGTAAATAATTTTAATTTGGAGGCAGCCTGTAAGGAAAGGGTAATAAATAAATAGGGAAGAAACATATACAAATAATATACTGAAAAAAATATATATATATGAAAAAGAAGAAAAAGGACCAGAAAAGAAAAATGTTGAGTTTGGTTATTCATATTCAAATGGTGTTTACAAAAAGGGTTTAAAGCTAAACGCATCATTGAGACCCAGATATTTTAAAGCTGATAACTCATGTGTAATCCAATATGTCGACTTATCGTGGTTTCCATTCTTTTTTTATGTATCAGAGAGACATGGTCCCTTATTCGACAGAAAGAGGGTCGTTTAGTTTTACCAATGTAGAACATTTGACATTCACATTGCATGATGTATATGCCTATGATTGGCATGTTACCGAAAAGTTAGGTTTAAATGGGCGGCCATTGGGAAGCAAAATGCTTCGTGCTGCGTATATAAACCTACAAAAATTGCATTTATGGCAAGGTCTACTGCCCTTCAGGGATTCAATAGGAATCTTGGTTTGGATATCATAATGGCTGTGTACCAAGGTATCCCTGAGGGATCGAGATCGCCTGAAGGTGATTTCAGGGTATGGTTTCTTTTTTTTTAAAACTATGTTTGTAATTTATTTTAATTGTAACAAATAAAAATATTTTTTTTTATGGATAAGTTGTACGTGTTTATCTACTCTATCTACCTTGAAGTACAAGCACCTTAAAAGTCCCTGGGGTTGTTTTCAACCCTGTCTCCCCCTTCCTCTTTATTTGCCCCATAGCAAGATGTTTGCTGTGGGGGCACTAAACAGGAGGGAAGGGCCAGGAGCACAGAAGAGGGACTCGAGAAGAGGAGGATCTGGGCTGCTCTGTGCAAATCCACTGCAACAGAGCAGGTAAGTATAACATGTTTGTTATTTTTATAGGAAAAAAACAAGACTTTACAATCACTTTAAGGGTACAAAAAAGAAATAAAAAAGACAGAAATATAATAGCCAAGGGGAGAAGGGGAAGGAAGGAGTTAATTAGGTATGATTAGAATTAACTAAAGGTTAATAAATGGCTTAACCACTTCCCGCCCACCATATAGCAAAATGACGCGTGCAAAGTGTTTACATTATCCTGACTGGACGTCATATGACCTCCAGCAGGATAAGCCACGATCGCGTACCCGCAGGGGCTTGCAGCACGGCGATCGTGTGGTGTGTCAGTCTGACTCACCGCATCACTGATCTCAGTAAAGATCCTCTGACGCAGGCTTTTTACCATGTGATCAGCTGTGTCCAATCACAGCTGATCACAGCGTAAACAGGAAGAGCCGTATATCGTCTTTTTCTCCACTCGCACTGACAGACGAGTAGAGGAGAGCCGATCGCCTGCTCTCCTGACGGGGGTCTGCGCTTATTATCAGTGCAGCCCCCCCTAGAATGCCCACCTAGGACCACCAGGTATGCCCACCCATGACCACCAGGTTGCCAATCCATGCCAATCAGTGCCTATCAGTAATGCCTGCCGGTGCCTCCTCATTAGTGCTGCCTATCAGAGCCATCTATCAGTGCCACCTATAGGGGCCCATCAGTGAAGCCTTTCGGTGTCCATCAGTGCTGCATATTAGTGCTTCATCATCAGTGCCAATCAGTACCACCTCATCAGTGCCCGTCAGTGAAGGAGAAAATATACTTATTTAAAAAAAATTATAACCAAAACAAAGAAAAACTGTTTTTTTTTTCCAACATTTTTTGGTATTTTTATGTTTGTTTAGCAAAAAAAAAAAATCCCAGAGGTGATCAAATACCACCAAAAGAAAGCTATATTTGTGGGAACAAAATTATAAAAATTTTGTTTGGGTACAGTGTTGCATGACAGCGCAATTGTCATTTAAAATGCGACAGCGCTGAAAGCTGAAAATTGGCCTGGGCAGGAAGGGGGGGAAGTGCCCTGTATTGAAGTCGTTTAATAATTTTATTGATTTTACTTGTAAGGCTTCTTTATCTGATGTCATATTTAGATCAAGGGCCACACCTTTGAGCTACATATGAATTAAAAAGTAACTAAAATGTAACAATGCATTGTTATACTGTATTACTCGAGGACACTTGCAAACTATCTGTAAGTGCCATTTTACACATGAACTGCTGCATTTTAACAGCTGCTTCTGATATATTATAATACATAGCAGCTCCCTGCTGACATTTTGACAGTTGAGAATTGCTAATACTGATTTGGGGGGGGCACATCAACAGTGGAGAAAACCTAAATGTAAGAGATACATTTCAGAAACGTTGACATTTTTAGGATGTATCTCATATGTTTAAAATCGTCAAGTGATTAATAACTCAAATGTCTTCTGGTGAAGCATGGTAAAAATACATGTAAAAAGGATGAACTGCAATGAACGGCAGTGCTGTTTTTTGGAGTGCAACAATGCACCCACACTGCAGTGCACAACAATGCACAAAGCTTTGCACTGTGGTGCACTGGATTAAAAAATGGCCATGTTCATTTTCCCATGTGTTAGGAAGCCTTTATGCAACACCCCTTAACAATCACCATATGGCCCTTGTTGAAATCCTGCAGAGAAAAGAAAAACGCAACGGTAAAGAACAAAAGTGGTTGGAAAGGAAAATATACCTTAAATTTCTAGCAATTTGTATAACTTAATTATGAGCAGTCTGAAGCCTGTATAATATGTTCAAACTGAGTAATTTTCTGTTGTCTTAGCAAACCTGCCTTCATTTCATACGCATGCTCTAAAACAGGGGTCTTTAAACTACGGCCCTCCAGTTGTTCAGGAACTACAATTCCCATCATGTCTAGTCATGTCTGTCAATGTCAGAGTTTTACAATGCCTCATGGGATACGTAGTTCCGCAACAGCTGGAGGGCCATAGTTTGAGGATCCTTGCTGCAAAAGAATCCTGAACCAGTTTGGTGAGTTAAGCAAAAATACAAGCTTTCTGACTTAACGTAAAAATGTGGTTTTACTAAGATATACTGTAAACTACTGAATTTGTTGCTGTATGTGCTGTATTCTTTAGTTTAATTCTTTAGTGAAAGAGAGGTAAAACACTGGACTATAACTGTGAAGCAGGACTGTGTTGTACATTTGTATTTATGCAAATTTACAGAGTATCTACAACTTGAAACCATCCTAGCCAAGCATTACCATTTTCTAATTCTGATTCATAAAGTCTTCAAAAATAGTTAAATAGCTTGATGTATATGTATTTAGACCAATAAATTAAAAATTGAACTATTCTTTTTATTATTTTCCTCTAAAAGCAGGTGTTATAAACATTCACACTTTTTTGTGTTCTGATATTGCCATTTTTTTCTGTGAACCACACATGTGTACTTTAACACTTATTACCTACAGAGTGCATTATTTTTTGCAAACGCAGCATATATAAATGCATACAGTATCTTACAAAAGTGAGTACACCACTCACATTTTTGTAAATATTTTATTATATCTTTTCATGTGACAACACTGAAGAAATGACACTTTGCTACAATGTAAAGTAGTGAGTGTACAGCTTGTATAACAGTGTAAATTTACTGTCCCCTCAAAATAACCCAACACACAGCCATTAATGTTTAAACCACTGGCAACAAAAGTGAGTACACCCCTAAGTGAAAATGTCCAAATTGTGCCTTATTGTGCCTTATTAGTCATTTTCTCTCCCTGGTGTCATGTGACTTGTTAGTGTTAAAAGGTCTCAGGTGTGAATGGGGAGCAGGTGTGTTAAATTTGGTGTTATCGCTCTCGCTCTCTCATACCGGTCACTGGAAGTTCAACATGGCACCTCATGGCAAAGAGCTCTCTGAGGATCTGAAAAAAAGAATTGTTGCTCTACACAAAGATGGCCCAGGCTCCTGTGTAAGCCGAGATTCTCAGCCCTTTTTTTTAGGCTGAAAGTGCCCCTCTCGGCTTATACTCGAGTCACCGCCGCCTGCCTACCTGATCAGCGTGTCATGCAGACAGACGGCGGCCAGCGTGTCATAAAAACATATGGCGGCCATTCCAGTGTTCAAAAGGCGCGCCTCCTCCTCGTCTGTGATAGGCAGAGCACTCAATTTCCCAGCAGTCAGTGTTTAGCCTGTCAGGACATCCTCTCATCCTCGTCCGTGGTATGAACACTGACTGCTGGGAAATTGAGTGTTCTGCCTATCACAGACGAGGAGGAGGCGCGGCTTTTGAACACTGGAATGGCCGCTGTATGTTTTTATGACACGCTGATCGGTGGATGCAGAGCGGCACAGGAGGGATGGAGAGTGGCACAGGAGGGATGGAGAATGGCACAGGAGGGATGGAGATCGGCGCAGGAGGGATGGAGATCGGCGCAGGAGGGATGGAGATCGGCACAGGAGGGATGCAGATTGGCTCAGGAGGCATGCAAAGGACACAGAGAGGATGCAGATCGGGACAGGTAGGCTGCAATGTACACAGGAAGGTATACACAGGACACAGTGAGGTAGGCAGATCTGCACAGGTAGGTATGCAATAGACACAGTGAGATATGCACACCACACAGGGAGGTATGCAGCTGCAGATGTGCATTGTTGACCCTCTTTTCCACTTACAGTAGCTGCTGCATTTCTCACCCTCGACTTATACCCGGGTCAATCATTTTTTTCCCAGTTTTTTGTGGTAAATTAGGGGCCTCGGCATATATTTGGATTGACCTATACTCGAGTATATATGGTATATAAATATTAATAGACATGTGCATTCTTTTTCGTCCGAATGCATTTTCGTCCGAATTTCAGGTATTTTCGTTATCGTTTTAACAAACGATAACGAAAGTGCAGAGTCCGAAAAACGAAAGATCCGACATAGACAAATGCTTTATTTTCGTTTTCGTTGCTACAACAGTTCGATATAGATAGGAGATTCGACATGATGATGACAATAACAATCTGTGTCCATCAAACCTGTGGTTGAATGTGCCTAACCTTAGCTCTATTAGTCCAAGATTATTCTACATAGGGAGAAAAGATTCGACGTAGAGAGAAAAGATTCGACGTAGGGGAGGAAAGATTCGACGTAGGGGAGAAAAGATAAATAAAAATAATAATGATGATGAATGTTATTGGCTGATTGTAACCAAAGAGGAGGAGCAGTAAAATAGCTAGAACTAAGTACACACGTACTTTGGCTTATGGTGTCTGTTGAAAGTTCTAAGAAGATTCGACGGAGCAGGTAAACTATACGGCGTCGTACAGTTTAGCTGCTCCGTCGAATCTTCTTTGAACATTCGACAGACACCATAAGCCTTTAATGACAGATTCAACCTCAATTTGGATTTTCGGACGAATGCAATTTTTAACGAAAAACGAAATAAATAAAAAACGAATTTCAGGAGTAACTAAATAAATTTATTTTTTGGACGAAAACGAAATTCCGAAACAAAATATTTCAGTGTGCACATGTCTAAATATTAATACATAAAAATGTATCCTTGAAATATTTTGTGCATTTATTCAGACAACTAGTATTGATTTCATACCATGAAATGCTGACGTTGTGGAGGTGCATGGGCGGAGCCTGACTGAGCAGACATACCAGCTTAGAGCTCTTCTCCTGAAGGTATGTTTCTGCCATATTTTATACCGTGTCCGGGCTCAGCTACCGGTAAATATTGTCACTGCTAATAAACCCCCTGTCACTTAATGTAATGGTTCTTGGGAGTTTTCGCCTGAAAATGAAGCCAAAAAACAACAAAGCAGTGCTGCCTCAGGTTTCAGTCAGAATGGCACTAGCTTCATCCCCTCCCCCTGTTACCTCACACTCAGTGAAATCCTCTCAGCGCTTTAAGGTATCTACAGATATGACTCAGATTCAGATATACAAACTTCACAAATGACATCTTTTACAGACCCTGGCCATGCTTCTGTTCTAAAGGCAATTTGAAAAAATGCTTCACAAAGCCCTTTAAACAAACCTCAGATCATATAACAAAACTTTCCCTGACTAGGGAAATCAGAGAACTGGGCCAACGCACTGTAAATCTTGAACTGCAAGTTGATGAACTTGAAAATAACACCAAGATTATGCAGATGAATTTGAAAACCTCAAAGAGGAAAACTTAGTTCTTCAATCTCGTTTAAAAGATTCTGAAAATAGGGCCCGGCGTTCCAATATCCGTATTTGTGGAATACCTGAATCTGCCACTGATTTGCAAGCCACTATGCTATCCCTATTTGAAGAACTACAGCCTTCCATACCAGTCGAACGAATGGAAATGGACAGGGTTCATAGAGACGCACACCTCGCAAAGCTAATGGACCACCGCACAATATTATCACCAAATTTCACTATTTCCATACCAAGGAACAACTTCTAGCTGCAGCTAGAGCAAAAGGTTCACTGATTTTCCAGGGACATACTTATCAACTTTTTGCTGATCTATCTCGGCTCGCCATCACTAAGTGTCGCGTTTTGAAGCCACTTCTTCAAGTTTTACAGCGACAACAAATCACCTATCAATGGGGCTTTCCATTTTCAATTAGCTTTACTTACCAAGGATCTAAATATGTCTGCCGTTCTGCTGAACAACTCCAGTCCTCTTTACAAAACATTCAGCTTCTAGAATGCCCTCTTAACCAAAACAACGCACAAAATCAAATGGTTACTCATTCCCTGCAAAAATCAGCCGGTGCTGAAGGAAATAAAAGTCGCCAGGGGCAATCAAAACATGTTTGGTTTTTTTTTTCACCTACACCAACTCCTACTCTATGGACTGACTTTTTTCTTTTTGTTTGACTCAATGTTAGGTATTCTTATATCTTTAAGTCCCAACTAACTTGATGTTTGGTAAACTTTTTTTTTCTCTTACCAGTTTAGAACTCACTCGATGCAAACTTTTTTATATAGTTTAACTCCTTACTTTTCAGCTGGTCTTTTCTTTTTTTTTTTTTTTTTACTGACAGTAGTGAGTTGTTCACTATATTTCTTTACATAGCCTCGAGCTATTATTAATTTTTTGAATGTTTTCTGTGATGTTTTTTGTTTCTTATATACACCTTACCCCATCTCTTCCATCCTTCTTCATATGCTTTCTCATGACACATTGATGGGTATTGAACTTTTTGGGACAATGGTATCATTTCTATTTGTGTATTACTTTTTATTGTTGGCAGTGTTCCCTTTGGTCGTGTTTTTGCGCCTCCAGTTTGCTACACTCAGATCTTCATTATTATGTGGGCTTCTGACAGTAGCTCTTTGGCCTCTGGTAGACTGCTTGTCACTCCCCCAGTACGCTGTTCTGTTGAGCTAGTAGCTCTCTTTATTATTTTATAAATCTTAGTAATATCTACTCGACGAGAGCCAATTCCTTTCCTTTTCTTCCAGCCTTTCCTTTTTCCTACCCCCTATACTGAATTGTATGCGATCCTACTGTCAGAACCTAATGTTTTTATTATGCAACTCCTTATATTACCAATATCGCCCCCCTTAAACATTTTGACCCTAAGGCTAGATTTACACTATTGCGACCCCAAAGTCGCGCAATTTACAGTGCAACTTTGCAATGTGATTTTTGATGCAATGTTATGCTACCGGTGAAAACCATATGAGAACAAATCACACTGAAGTCGGAACAAAGTAGTGCAAAAACCTTTTTTGGAGTCGATGCGACTTGAGTCGCACCAATTAGAATGGGGACCATTGAAATACATGGGTCTTGACTTGTCATGCGACTTCACATGTGTCAAGTCGCACAACAACTCTCAGTAGTGGAAACAGAGCCCAAATGTCCAAGGTCTTAATATACCACAAAAAGGCACTAAGCATAACATGTTAGACTCTTGGCGTGAGCTCAATCCAGCTCGTAAACACTTTACATATTACTCCCATACACACAAATCATTTTCTAGGATTGATTATATCTTTCTAAGTGTTGGTATGGCCCCAGAGATCCTATCATCAGTTATTACACCCTTTACTTGGTCCGATCATAGTGCAGTTTGTTCTACCATCTCCTCGCCTATCCCGAGATCCCAGGATTCGTCTTGGCGCATTATTTATTCCATTCTAACTCACCAGTCCTATTGTCTAGATATTAAACATGCTCTCAGTGACTATCTCATTAATAACACATCTGCAGATATTTCCCCTCTCACTCTTTGGGAAGCCAATAAACCTGTAATTCGAGGTACGCCTATCTGGCAAGCATCAATTCTCAAACACAAGCGTGAGCTCCTTCACCAAAAGTTGGAAAATTACTTCAATCTGTGTCATGATGCATTCTAAAATTCTCCCTTCCCTTCCTTTATAAAGCTAAGCTTGATAGAGCCCTCTTAGAATTCGACCTGTTTCTCACTGACTCTGTAGATAAATTAATACGTAAATCACAACACCTTTATTGTCTCAAAGCAAACAAACCAGATACCCTATTAGCTCGAAGCTTACGCTCACTGCAAAAACCTACGACATCTGTGCGACTTAAACTAAACCGTGATTCATACACAAGTAACCTTGTCAAAATCTTTCACACATTCTGATCAACTCTTGCTAAATTATATTCGCCCAACCATAATTTTGACCATGCTGCTGCTGATTCCCTTTTTTCCCAAATTACCCTTCCAACACTCTCACAAACCTACCATGAACTACTCTAGTGTCCCATCTCTGCAACAGAAGTCAACCGCGGCTATTAAGGCTTTAAAACTTACCGTATATACTTGAGTATAAGCCGAGTTTTTCAGCACATTCTTTTGTGCTGAAAGTGCCCCCCTCGGCTTATACTCGAGTCAATCACTTTTCTGCAGCAAAAAATTTCATTTTCCGAACCGATTTTGGTGCTAGGAACCCCAAATTTGGTGTGCAAACCCAGTTCAACTAGTACCACAACATATCCAAAGCTGGTGTTCCTAGCACCAAGTGGCCCCGAGATACAGGGCCCCAAAGTCGGTTCGGGAAATGTCATTCTCTGCTGCAGAAAAGTGCTTGACATTTTCTGAACTAAATTTGGGGCCCAGTATCTTGGGGACACTTAGTGCTAGGAACCCCAGATTTGGATATATTATGGTGCTAGTTCCACTGGGTTTGCACACCAAATTTGGGGTGACTAGCACTAAGTGTCCCCAAGATATGGGGCCCCAAATTCAGTCAACTGTGTCCATCTGCAGCAATGTCATTTCGGGACCCTTTGGGTCCAGAGACCCCAAATTTTGGCTGCAGCTAGGGGACATCTAGGAACCCTTAACTACCGAATTTGAAGTTCAGGGGACCTATGGCTGCAAATGGGCACAGTGAGGCATGCAAATGGGCAGAGTGAGGCTGCAAATGGGCATTGTTGACCCTCTTTTCCACTTACAGTAGCTGCGCATTTCTCACTCTAGGCTTATACTCGAGTCAATACGTTTTCCCAGTTTTTTGTGGTAAAATGAGGTGCCTCGGCTTATATTCGGGTATATACAGTAATAAACATCCCGGCCAAGATGGGTTTTCTGCTTCCTACTACAAGAAATTTTCTGATATATTATCTCCTATCCTAACTGAGTCCTTCAATACATTCTGGAGGGGACACTCTATTCATTCAGAATCCTTAATAGCCATAATTTCCATGCTTTCCAAATCTAAAACTGATACAACCTCTTGGACAAATTACATTTAGTTTCTTAACCACTTCAGCCCGGAAGGATTTACCCCCTTCTTGACAAGCCTTTTTTTGCGATACGGCACTGCGTCGCTTTAACTGACAATTGTGCGATCGTGCGAGGGCGTACCCAAACGAAATTGACATTCTTTTTTTCCCACAAATAGAGCTTTCTTTTAGGTGGTATTTGATCACCTCTGCGTTTTGTTTTTTTTTGCACTATAAACAAAAAAAATTTTTGAAAAAAGCAATATTTTTAACTTTTTGCTAAAATGAATATCCCCAAAAAATATATAAAAAAACTAATTTCTTTCTCAATTTAGGCCAATATTTATTCTTCTACATATTTTTGGTAAAAAAATTCACAATAAGCGTATATTGATTGGTTTGTGCAAAAGTTATCACATCTACAAAATAGGGGATAGAGTTATGGCTTTTTTATTATAATTTTTTTTTGTATTAGTAATGGCGGCGATCTGCGATTTTTATCATGACTGCGACATTGCGGCGGACAGACCAGACACTTTTGACACTATTTTGGGACCATTGACATTTATACAGCAATCAGTGCTATAAAAATGCATGGATTACTATATAAATGTCACTGGCAGGGAAGGGGTTAAACACTAGGGGGCGATCAAGGGGTTAAGTGTGTTCCCTCAACAAGTTCTAACTGTGGGGGGATGGGTTCACTAGAACATGACAGAGATCACTGCTCCCGATATTGTACCACCATCCTTATATGTACTCAATTTGTCAATCTTTGTTATATTTAAAAAATAATAAACAAATTTGATGAGAAATACTGACCTTGGAAGTTAGACAGTATTCTTTACACCTGAATCTTGATTGCCTGAAGTAGCACAGTTAAAATATGAACTGGGGCTAGGTGATGCTGAGACCTCAAGGTATATGGATCATGGTCTGATTATAGCTCTGAGTTCACGTGAAACCTCTGAGTGTACTGAACTGAGTTCACATGGCCCAAGGCTCAACCCCCCCAATCTGTGTCTTAAAGAAGGGCTACTGATACAGGGCATGCAGTCTATCTTTGGAGAAGAACAACTATGTCCAAAAGAAAATTAGTATGATCAAGGTATTTTAACCATTTCTCCTTAAGGGTGGAAGTCATATGACGTCCTGGACTTTAAGTGATTAAATCTGAATGATGCCTGAAGATATCATTCCCTGTCATGTAAAAATAATCATATCGGCTGTTCAGCTACTTGATTGTTTTTTCAGGCAACGCTCTCCCCGGTAATCTTTTTGACCTTCGGAGGCCAGGCGTGACGTTATGACGTCACATCCGGCCTAGGCAGATGTAAACACTGCTGTTTTTTTTACTAGGAAAGACTGAGATTGCTTTTTTTTTAATCTCAGACTTTCCAGGCTAGAGAAAAGATGTGGGGTCTTATAGATCCCTGATCTCTCTGTAAAGAGGACCTGTCATGCCGTATTCCTATTACAAGGGATGTTTACATTCCTTGCAATAAGAATGAAAGTTATCAAAAAATAAAAAAGAATTTAATGGGAAAGTGTTAAAAAAAAAAACCCAATAAAAATAAAATAAACAATCAAAAAAAAATTGAAAGCACCTCGTCACTGCGTGTTTTTATCGACCTTTAAACAGGTTATCTCTGCAACATCTCCAAGATACGCCCCTTCCTAACCAACGACACCACAAAGCTTCTAATCCAATCCCTGGTCATCTCTCGTCTTGATTACTGCAACTCCCTCCTCATTGGCTTACCTTTTAAATAGGCTATCCCCCTTCAGTCTATCATGAATGCTACTGCAAGCTCATCCACCTTGCAAACCGTTCGGCGTCTGCTACCCCTCTTTGCCAATCCCTCCATTGCCACTCAACCAACAAATTTAATTCAAGATACTAACTATACCTTACAAAGCCATGCATAACTTGGCCCCCAGCTACATCACTAACCTGGTCTCAAAATACCAACCAAATCATTCTCTTTGCTCCTCCCAGGACCTGCTGCTCTCTAGTTCTCTTGTCACCTCATCCCATGCTCACCTCCAGGACTACTCCTGAGCCTCTCCCATCCTCTGGAATGCTTAACCACAATCTGTCCGACTATCTCCTACTTTGTCCACTTTCAGACGATTCCTGAAAACACATCTCCATCAGCACATCCCCCCACAGTTATTACCTCCCGTATCTCTTGACCCTCCCTCTTAAATTGTGAGTGCTAACGAGCAGGGCCCTCAGATTTCTACTGTATTAAAGTGTATTGTATTTGTACTGTCTACCCTCAAGTTGAAATGCGCTACATAAACTGTCAGCGCTATAATTATCCTGTATAATAATAATAATGTTTGGGGGTTCTGCGTAATTTTCTAGCAAAAACATGATGATTTTTACATGTAGAAGAGGAGTGTCAGAATTGGCTTGGGCTGGAAGTGGTTAAGACATGGGTGCACATTATCTCTTACCACAACACTAAAATGCATAATAATACCAAATATACAGACAGCAAGGGAAAGAGATGCAATTTTTTAGGATCTACAAGTCTTAGTTTGCATGCTGGGACTTTTTTTTTTAACAGAAAATTTTTTATTGAACAAATCAGCATTACAATACAATAAATTAGTACATTCAATGCGGTGAGAATAATGACAACAAGATCTACCTTCAACCAATAGCCACTGTTTAGCAGATATTCCAATTGTGCAAATGTCAGAAGTTTCACTTAACAATACTCCTTATGGCATTATAGCATTATAAACACTTAGGTAATATAAAGTAGGTAACCAATATTCAATCAAAGTTGGTAGGGACGGCGGGGGGGGGGGGGGGGGGGGAGAAGAGGGGGGGGCAAGGGAGGGAGGGGAAGGAAGGGGATGAAGGGGAATGGGCATCAGAAGAATAGACATGAGATGTAGGATGTTCTCCAATGTGTTTCACGTCCTGATTATGGGGTAGGGGGCTCAGGGTCCCCGGAGGCATCCACCCAGGAGGACCAGATTTTATCAAACTTTCCTGGGCATTGCCTAGTTTCATAGTCAATCTATACAGGGGGAGTACCGTATTCACCGACCTTCTCCACGAGGCCAGGGTAGGAGGCTCTACTAGTTTCCATCGCAATAAGATTTCACGCCTAGCGTAATATAGTGCGAAGGTTAGACACAGTTTACTATACCTATCTCCCTCCACTTCCTCCAGATGACTGAGCAGTAGTATTTGGGGATCCACCGGTAAGTTTGAGCCTATAACATTGCTCAATGTGGAGGCCACTGTTGACCAGAAGGGGCGAAATTTTGGGACAGGACCAGACCATGTGCCAGAAAGTGCCCACCTCCTGTCTACATCTCTGACAATTGGGATCTCTTTGATGGTAAATGCACGCCAGTCTCTGTGGGGTGAAATACGCTCTGTGTAGGAACTTAAATTGTATGAACCTATCCTTTGCAGCTATCATGGAGGGAATGTAGGAGATTAAACACTCCTTCCATTCGTCCTCGTCCAAAGAGGGAATATCAACCCTCCACTTTTCCCAGGTTTTAGTTAATTTGGCATCATACTCTACTGTAAGATAAAGATATAGTGTTGAGAGTGGCTTCCCCATCACACTGGAAGTCAAGAGCCATTCAATAGAATCCGGTTCAAGAATGAGGGGGGCAGGAAACTGAGCTTCAAAGGCATGCTTCAGCTGCCAGTACCTGAATTGGAAGGAGGGTGGGATAGCGAAGGATTGCTTCAAGGTTTGAAAAGTCATAAGTCTACCCTCTTTAACTATATGTTTTAATGTAAGAATTCCCTTTTTTGCCCAGAGTGAGGGGTCCGGTATACTGTAAAAGTGGGGGAGCATAGGGTTACCCCATAGGGGCATGTGAGGTGAAATGAGATTGGGCTTCCCATATATTTTCCTAGCCTCCTGCCAGGCCCTCACGGTGGTTCGCATCAGAGTTGTCATGGACGAACTGGCCCTAAGTCCACAAAACGGGAGATTGCTCAGGGCCGCAAAGGATCCCAGAATGGCTGCTTCCAGAGTGACCGCTGGATTCTGTGTGGGCTGGGAGAACCACCACCGAATCGTGACCAAAACAGCTGCCCGGTAGTAAATTTAAAAATTCGGTAGCGCCAGTCCCCCCCCCCCAAAAGTGGGAGATATAAAATCTGCTTGGCCACCCTAGGTGGCCTCCCAGCCCAGACAAAGTGTATCAGCAGACTCTCCAGTCTTCAGAAGAAAGTCCTAGGGATGTGTATGGGTGTGTTACGGAAGAAGTAGAGATATTTGGGAAGGAAGATCATTTTTAGCAAATTGACTCTGCCAACAGGGGTCAGTGGAAGGGAACGCCAAGCAGCACATCTAGCCGTAAGCTGTGTCATGAGTGGTCGCAAATTGTTATCCATGTAGTCCTGGACTTTACCGCTAATTTTGATCCCCAGGTATTTGAAGTCATCTACCCATTTGAGCTGCGGGTGTGGCACCCTGGGGGTCGAGGGGTGGAGCAGGAAAAAAAACGACTTGTCCCAATTAATGCGAATCCCAGAGTACCCACCGAATCGGTTAATCAGATCCAGTGCAGTCTGCAAAGAGGACGACGCATCTGCTAAGTAGAGCAGAGCATCTTCCGCATACAACGATAACTTCTCATCAATTGGACCTACCTGGAGACCCCTCACACCAGGATCATCCCTCAGCAATATAGCCAGGGGCTCCATCGCCAGAGCAAATAGACCCAGGGAGAGGGGCCATCCCTGTCGCGTGCCACAAAACAATTGGAACTTCCCTGATAGGCATCCGTTGGTACGTATTCTAGCTGAGGGGCCATGGTATAGCATGCAGAACCATTTCGTGAAACCCGGGCCAAACCCGAATCGCGAGAGCACTTCCCATAGGTAGCCCCACTCGACGGAGTCAAAAGCCTTCTCCACATCGAGTGAGGCCACCGTTCCTTTAGTTGCCTCATCTGCTCTGTCTATGTGAGTATAAAGGCGCCTGATATTAAAGTCAGTTCCTCTCCCGGGCATGAAGCCTGTTTGATCCCTATGGATGAGGGCAGTAATGACCAAATTAAGCCTATTGGCCAACAGTTTCGCCAGTACCTTTGCATCCAAAGGTTCAGAAGGGATATGGGGCGTTACGAGGAGCACAACGTGGGGTCTTTCCCCGGCTTAGGGATCACCACTATGATCGCTTCGCTCATTGTGTCCGGGAGTTTTTCGAGATGCATCGACGCAGAGAAGAGGCCCTGTAGTTTATCGACTAGTTCTGTTGCATATTGTTTGTAAAACACCACAGGGATGCCATCGGGTCCTGGTGTTTTCCCTGTCTGCACTGATTTAAGTGTACAAAAAAACCCCAAAAAAACATGCGCTTGCTCAAATTTTGCTATAAACCATATATAAACAAGTGTAGCGCTGAAAGTGATGCAAAAAGTGAAAAAATTAAAATAATAAAAAATGTCACAAAATAACTTTACATGCTAGTGAATGTCCATGTTGAATACATCAAAGTCCATCATGATATAAACCATTTAAAGTCACCATGTGAATCAACAAATATATTAGTGACAATACTGTCCCAAAACTGAATGAAGGCGTGCTAGAAATATTGGACCCACAATGAGTAAATATTATATGGGTCAGGCAGACTTTTTGCAGCATTGATGAACACAAAAAAAACAGTTATGTAGTTGTGGAAGCCTTCAAGGAGATCGAGTGAATGGAGGCTTACCAGAAAGTTGGGACCCACAAAGCGTATGCTGTATGGGTCAAACAGGCTTAGATTGCCCACTGGCAATGGAGGGGGGAACCCCGAAGACGAACTGAAGGTGGAATCCTAACGGTTCTTTCCCAGGGATATCTTCTCCATATAGAGGTATACACGTCCGCGGACATAACCATCCAGCTTTGCAGCCTGAAGTGAGGCCCTTGCAATTCTCGGGCTCGAACCCTGTTTAATGTCAACAGCGGAGAAATTTTGTAGTTCCTGCCCAATTCATCTGTCAACTTGAGTGCCTGGTCTGTGTATCTGCCATTGATTTAAGTGCCTGGAGTATCTCCAAGGACGTAATTGGGGTGTCGAGCTTGTTACGATACGTAGCTGTAAGGGTTGGGATATCAATGTCATCTAAGTATGCTACTAGATCTTCTCCTCTATAGTCTACCCTGGAGCTGTAGAGGGATTTGTAGAATTCCGCAAAACAGCCATTTATCCCTTCCGGTGTATGGATCAGCTGTCCCGAGAGGTCCCTAATATGTGAGATGCTCATCCCTCCCGCCTGTTCCTTGTAGAGCCAGGCCAGCAAACGGCCTGACCTCTCTCCCTGCTCAAAAATCCGCTGGGACTGAGCCAACATTTTCTTCTGGGTGAGAGAGGTACGGAGACGAACCACCTCCTTCGTCATAAGGGTGTACATTTATAAAATTATTACGAGATAATTTTATGATACAGTTTATAGAAGTCCCAACTAGAAATGATGCTCTGTTGGACCTGTTAATCTCAAACAAATATCCATATAAAAGAACATTTGGACAGCAGTGACCATAACCTGATTTCATCTATTTAAGCTGTAAACAACAAGCACATATTGGAAAGATAAAAAAAACTTAATTTGGGGAGAACACATTTTTAAAGGTTGAGGACACCACCCTTATGCCCTGTACACACGATAGGATTTTCCGACAACAAAATCCATGTTTTTTTTTCTGACGGTTGTTGGCTCAAACTTGTCTTGCATACACACGGTCACACAAAGTTGGACAGAAATTCCGAACGTCAAGAATGCGGTGACGTACAACACGTACGACAAGCTGAGAAAAATGAAGTCCAATAGCCAGTGCTGCTCTTCTGCTTGATTCTGAGCATGTGTAGAACTTTGTGCATCAGAATTGTGTACACATGATCGGAATTTCCGACAACGGATTTTGTTGTCGGAAAATTTGAGAACCAGCTCTCAAATTTTGTGTGACAGAAATTCCGATGGAAAATGTTCGATGGAGCCTACACACGGTCGTAATTTCCAACAACCAGCTCCTATTAAACATTTTCCATCGGAAAACCCTATCATGTGTACGGGGCATAAGACTAAAGCTGGCCATACATGGGTTGAATTCTAAAATAATTTACATTCGAAAATAGTAACTATGAATTTTCATTCCAATTTCGCACCATTAGTGGGCAGCAGCAACAGCCGGTTTTCACATGGCCATTGAATTTGAGTAACCGGGCATGTTGGAAATTTTTTGAAAAACAAACAAATTTCCAATCAATGATGGGAGAGTCATGTGAGAAATATAATTCAAAAAAGAAACCTGTGACCTGGAAAGAAAAGAATAATCCCTGCCACAAAATGTATTTTCTGTAGCAACATGAGGTGAAATTGAAAGCTTGATTGGTCAAATCCTGAAATCAATGGTGGCACCATCGGATTACAAAATGCTCGAAATGTCTGATTTTCAAAAGAAAATTTGTTCAGAATTCAACCCATGTATGGCCTGCATTACACTGGGAGGGAATATTGTCATTAACAGCACAGAACAGAAATAGGAATGTAACCAACCCCCTCTATGCAAACACACTAAAAATAATGCATAAAGCATAAAAGCCTAAAAGTAAAACCTATGTGACTTACATCCAATGTAAAAAAAACCCCATAAAGAATAAGAAAAGGACATTTTAAAATATGAAATCATTGGGACAGCATCATCATTTCAATGTTACACGAATATAACAAAATGTGTAAAAAGAAAAACAAGATAGCAAAAAGTCAAAACAAATGACATGTTGCAAAAGAGTGTAAGACAAACCCCAATAATTATTTATGCAGTATATATTCATTTAAAAAATTTAGGGTCTGTGCATATGCCCCTTACAAAAAGACAGAGAGAAAGTAAATGTATTAAACACATTCTGTGAATAGTATTGCCACAGCCTTAAATGAACAATAATGGCTTTATAATTGATACAGTTTAGATACATTATAAAGCACCTGAACCAGATGGCTTACACACACACGACGTCAAACAGCTGAGCTCGGTTATTTTAAAGCCATTATTTGGAATTCTTAAAGACTCTTTAAGACTGGCATGGTACAAATAGATTTGCCAATACGGTGTCTATATTTAAAAAGGAATCAAAATATTTACCAGGTACCTACAGACCTATTTATTTAACATCTAAAATCCAGAAGATACTTTAGAGTTTGATAAAAGATCACATAGATGAGTTTTGCAAGAAAACAATATTCTAATAATAATAAAAGTTGTAGTCGGTAGAGATGAGCTTGGACGTCCTGCAAATTCATCTCTAACCCAAACGGAGAACTCCTGCTTTTTTTGTACTCGAATAAGCTGTGGGCAGGATATTCCCTGCTCTGCCACTCACTGAAGCTGCAGGACAGGCAGTGAACCAGCCCACAGCCAATTGGAGTATAAGAAGTGGAAGTTTTGAGTTTAGGTTAGAGATAAATTCAGAGGATGCTCTAGCTTATCACTAGTAGTCAGCATGGATTCACAAAGAACTGACACTGTCAAACAAACCTGATTACTTCTTTTTATATAACTTCTTTTTGTGACATTGTTTCCTACTGCTGACTAATGTAAGTTAAGTTCTAAAGGCTTAGAAAGTTCAGTCTTTAAATGCAAAGAAAATTAGCTCAAAACAAAGTGTATTGATTATTGGTTCATTCTCAGAATAAGCTAAAGTTGTTAGTAATTAGTTAGTTGTGTACCCAAGGTTCAGGGTTGGAATCCTCAAATTTTAACTTATTCATAAATGATATGGGGTTTGGGATTACAAGTACCATTTCTGTGTTCTGTGCATATAACACCAAGCTATGTAGTTCAATAAAGTCCTTATAGGAAGTCTGCAGGTTACACTTAGACCGTAATACCCTGTTTGATTTGGCAACATTGCAACAAATGAGGTTCAATGTTTAAAAATGTAAAGTTATGCAATATGGAGCTAGTGGGTAGCACTCTCACCTAGCAGTAAGAAGGGTCGCTGGTTCGAATCCCAACCACGACACTACCTGCCTGGAGTTTGCATGTTCTCCCTGTGCCTGCGTGGGTTTCCTCCGGGTACTCCGTTTTCCTCCCACACTCCAAAGACATGCTGGTAGGTTAATTGGATCCTGTCTAAATTGTCCCTAATATGTATGAATGTGAGTTAGGGACCTTAGATTGTAAGCTCCTTGAGGGTAGGGACTGATGTGAATGTACAATGTATATATAAAGCGCTGCGTAAATTGACGGCGCTATATAAGTACCTGAAATAAATAAATAAAAAAATTAAAATAAACATGCAACATCCATTGTACAACTACAACTGGTCACAACTAGTGGAGTCAATGACTGTGAAGGATCTGGGTGTTCTGATAGAAGATAAACTTAATAGCATACAGTGCTGCAAAGTTGCATTTTCGGGAAGCAAGCAAAATACAATCTTATCTTAAAAAGAGGCATAGACTCCAGTGAGAGACATAATTGTGTCCCTGTACAAATCCTTAGTAATCCCTCATCTAAAATATGCAGGTCAGTTTTGAGCACCAGTTCACAAAAAGAATATTGGGAAACAGGAGAGAGTGCAGAAGATGGAAAAAATGGCATTGGGACTTCAACAATTAAATTAGGAGAACTGAATTTGTTCTGTCTTGAGAAGTGTTTAAGGAGGAATACAATCACCATGTATAAATACCTAAATGGTCATTCTAGTGAACTTGGTGCAAAGCTATTCACTTTAAGGTCATTACAAACATGCAGAAACTTTCCCAGCTTTATATTATACTACATGCTCACCTTACCCTGGCTAAATTGCATACCATGGGTCTGTTACAGGACCCAATTTGTTGCAGATGTCGTAGAGACCATGGTGATCTAATGCATATGCTTTGGTTGACACAATTAATAAGGCCTTTCAGACCAATATTGATGTACAGCCCAAAAAAGGTGTGTTGTTGGCATACTAGATGACATTATTTGTGTGTAAAAAATGATATAAATTTCGTACAGCGTTGCATGACCACACAATTGTCAGTTAAAATAGCCCAATGCCGAATTTCAAAAATTGGCCTGGTCATTAGGGGGTAAAACATTCCAGATCTGAAGTGGTTAAACTAGAGTCTCATGATAAATAAACAGCCACTAGAGTGCTGTTTCAGGTCTGAAAACTCATTCTAATATATTGGAAATCTGATGCTACTCCCTCTATGAATTTCTCATATGGGTACAACCCTGCTCTATGGGCGCCTTATTTACCAACATCAGGGCTGCAAAAAATTTGAAAAAGCTTGGGGGGGTGGCCAGATACCCCTGGCTTCTCCCCACTTGAACTGGTCCTTCATAGGATGTTACTGTAATGTCAACTATTTAATGCTATCTCTTGCTTATTGAGTGTAAGCCACTGTCTCTCAATACATTGCCTGTAATGCTATTAAAGCCAGGTCTTGTAGCCTCATATTCTGGTCTCTTAACCTCAGGTTTATTATGGTACTGTTCATATATGATGTATGTCTGTGCTATATTGAGGTGTACCGCAATTTGATTTGCAATTAAGGCATTATTAATGCCTGAAAACATACCCCTGCAATATTGATAACTTATTGATAAAGTTTTAATATCAATAAAAAGGTAACAAAAAATGAAAAAATATATTGTAAGAAATAACAGAACTTTATTTTTACACAAGATAAAGTCATAAAAAAACAATGGCTGATTTTGCAGAAACAACATCCACACTTATCAACATTATTTACATAGTATTCTGAGATCTAAATGTTGAAGTATTGGCTAGCACTACAGGGGAAAAATATTTGGGGGTACTTATTTCAGATGATTGCAAAATGAGCAAACAGTGTGACCAGGCAGTGGGAAAAGTTTAGTGAAACTTAATTTCGAATACTGTGTCCAGTTTTGGAGATCTCACTTACAAAAAGATATTGCTAAGATAGAACGAGTCCAGAGACAGGTAATAAAAATGGTGAGAGGTCTGGGGGATAAAACATATTGACAGTGACTTCAGGAACTTAATATGTACAGTCTGGAGGAAAAATGGGAAGAGGGAGACATAATTGAAACCTTCAAATAAGGGGTAAATAAGGTTCAAGAGGGCAATATTTTCACTATGAAACCAAAATCAAGAACACGGGGACATAACCTCAAACTAACTGGAAGAAAGTTCAAAACAAATCTTAGAACGTAGTATTTTACTGAAAGGGTAGTTGATGCTTGGAATAAACTACCAGCAGAAGTAGTGAGACAGTCAACAGTAAATGGCTTCAAAAATGCTTGGGACAAACATAGATCTATAGTAAGACAATAAAGTTAATGAAAAAAAAACAAAAGGAAAAAAAAAATGGGCAGGCTCGATGGACTACTCTGTCTTTTTCTGACGTCACTTTTCTATGTTTCTACGGTATGTTTCCATGTAGAAACAATAAAATAATGTATATTTATATGGGTGTGTTTTAATAATGGCTTCTTAAGTGCATTACATCTTACAGTGAAATACATTGTTGATGCAGAAGATTTTGCAACAAGTATACTACTGCTAAATATACACACCTATATTTGTGCAGATGTCTTTTAAATGATAAAAATGTGCATTTCATGACAACATCAGCAAAATACAGACCTGTTCTATATTTTTTATTGACCTACAAACCCATATACCACTTACATACCACATTTTTTATGTTGAAAGATGGATGCTTTCCTTAGCGCTGGACAACATGCCTGATGTCTAAAATAATTATTTGCTAAACATAGCTACCAAGGTGAGAACTGCCTGGTTATCAGAGAAAGTACAGTGTAACTAATGTGTTTTAAACTTTTTCTGAAGAATGATTTTTGTGTGGACTGCTGAATCTACACACAAAGAGATTAGACATTGTGATACATAGCTTGGTTGTTCCATTTGCAATTATTGGGTTTTATATGGGCAGCTTTATATTGTATGTTGAAAAGAGCGAATACATAGCTGCCAACTGTCCCGAATTTCCCGGGACATTCCCGGGACTTGGACTTCATTCCCGGATTTGTGACGTCCCGGGAAATGTCCCGAAAAATTCGGTTCCGGTTTTTGAAACCGCCGCCGCCGTTGCCGCCGCCGCCGCTAGAGGTCGGCGGCCGGCGGAGACATTGTCTCCGCCGGCCGCCATTTTCTTGAAGTTCAGGAAGACGGCTGGGGGGGGCTAGACGAAGCTTCTGCGTCGCCGCCCACCCCCTGCCCCGCTCCGCCTCGGCCCACCCCGCTCCGCCTCGGCCCGCCCCGCTCCACCTCGGCCCGCTCCGCCTCGGCCCGCCCCGCTCCGCCCCGCTCCGCCCCGCTCCGCCTCGCCCCGCCTACCCCCCCGCCCCGCTGCTAGTCTGATATGGAAAGGGGCGGGGGTTCTAGGTGGGGGGTGAGCGCGCTCACGATGTGAGTGGGGGGGGGCACAGGGGACACCTGATGTGAGGGGGGGGGGCACTGGGGACACCTGATGTGAGGGGGGGACACCTGATGTGAGTGGGGGGGGCACTGGGGACACCTGATGTGAGGGGGGGCACTGGGGACACCTGATGTGAGGGGGGGCACTGGGGACACCTGATGTGAGTGGGGGGGGGGCACTGGGGACACCTGATGTGAGTGGGGGGGGCACTGGGGACACCTGATGTGAGTGGGGGGGGGGCACTGGGGACACCTGATGTGAGTGGGGGGGGGGCACTGGGGACACCTGATGTGAGTGGGGGGGACACCTGATGTGGGGGGGCACTGGGGACACCTGATGTGAGTGGGGGGGACACCTGATGTGGGGGGGCACTGGGGACACCTGATGTGAGTGGGGGGGGGGCACTGGGGGCACCTGATGTGAGTGGGGGGGGCACTGGGGGCACCTGATGTGAGTGGGGGGGGCACTGGGGACACCTGATGTGAGTGGGGGGGGCACTGGGGACACCTGATGTGAGGGGGGGGCACTGGGGACCCCTGATGTGAGGGGGGGCACTGGGGACACCTGATGTGAGGGGGGGGCACTGGGGACACCTGATGTGAGGGGGGGGGGGGCACTGGGGACACCTGATGTGAGGGGGAGCTCCGCCGGGGACTCCTGATGTGAGGGGGGGCTCCGCCGGGGACACCTGATGTGAGGATGGGGCTCCGCCGGGGACTCCTGATGTGAGGGGGGGCTCCGCCGGGGACTCCTGATGTGAGGGGGGGCTCCGCCGGGGACTCCTGGTGTGAGGGGGGGCTCCGCCGGGGACTCCTGATGTGAGGGGGGGCTCCGCCAGGGACACCTGATGTGAGGGGGGCTCCGCCGGGGACTCCTGATGTGAGGGGGGCTCCGCTGGGGACTTCTGATGTGAGGGGGAGCTCCGCTGGGGACTTCTGATGTGAGGGGGGGCTCCGCCGGGGACTCCTGATGTGAGGGGGGGCTCCGCCGGGGACTCCTGGTGTGAGGGGGGGCTCCGCCGGGGACTCCTGGTGTGAGGGGGGCTCCGCCGGGGACTCCTGATGTGAGGGGGGGCTCCGCCGGGGACTCCTGGTGTGAGGGGGGCTCCGCCGGGGACTCCTGATGTGAGGGGGGCTCCGCCGGGGACTTCTGATGTGAGGGGGGCTCCGCCGGGGACTCCTGATGTGAGGGGGGCTCCGCCGGGGACTCCTGATGTGAGGGGGGCTCCGCCGGGGACTTCTGATGTGAGGGGGGCTCCGCTGGGGACTTCTGATGTGAGGGGGGCTCCGCTGGGGACTCCTGGTGTGAGGGGGGCTCCGCTGGGGACTTCTGATGTGAGGGGGGCTCCGCTGGGGACTTCTGATGTGAGGGGGGCTCCGCTGGGGACTTCTGATGTGAGGGGGGCTCCGCTGGGGACTCCTGGTGTGAGGGGGGCTCCGCTGGGGACTTCTGGTGTGAGGGGGGCTCCGCTGGGGACTTCTGATGTGAGGGGGGCTCCGCTGGGGACTTCTGATGTGAGGGGGGCTCCGCTGGGGACTTCTGATGTGAGGAGGGCTCCGCCGGGGACTCCTGGTGTGAGGGGGGCTCCGCTGGGGGCACCTGATGCAAGGACGGACTCTGCTGGTGACACGCTCAGGGATCCCACTGATTCTGCATTATGGTGAGTTGAATGATTTCATTTTATATTACAATGTAATAATAGAAATATTGTGCTTCAATCATCCTGACACCATAACAACCATGGTGGCGGGATGATTGAAGTGATAACACCAGGTGTTTGGAGTATCTTTATCTGCTGATTGTTAAACTTTCTAGAATACACACATTTTTATCGTGTAGGATCTGGGGCTGCTGTCCCGTCATTTCCCCCTCTCTCCCCCTCTCCATCCCTCATTCATTTCAGACTCTAACCACACCCTCTAGAGCCACGCCCATTTAAGCCACGCCCACAATTTCACGTAAACCACGCCCATTTTTCGCCGCGGCGCGCTTCGCGCGCCGCACTTGTCTATTTTTGCTAGGCCACGCCTGCTGGTGAATGCCCCGCCCCCTAATTATTGGACAGCTCCGCCTACAGCCACAAAAGTGTCCCACATTTTTTTTTTACAATGTTGGCAACTATGCGAATAGCTACAGAGTTTGATATTACCACTTATGTATTAATTTAATCTACTGAAATTAAGCAGACTTTGCACATGGTTACTAAAGAACACAAGACATTAGATTAATGCTAGTGCAGATTTTCATCAAACGGCAATCATATATTATATTATGCTGGCTGACTACTGTTCAGAAATAAAAGATTTACAGTGGACATTTTAACTGCTTGAAAGCAGATGTTTCTGATTTTCTGACCGAAATGTCTTTTGGGAAACATGGCACAGAAGGCCATAGTGTGTAGTAAATCAGAGCTCATTCAAATTACTACACAGCATTACTACAATCTGATTTTTGATTGATCACTATAGTTTACAGTATGCCAGTGCTCCTAAAACCACGATAGAGAAGGTAAACTTTCCTAAAAGATAAAGGATTTCATTGCAAATGTCTCACTTTTTGGTCAGATGCCTAGATGTGATGCCAACTTTATGACTTTAAAGGACAAGCTGCCTTGTCTCCCTAGCCTTTAACCAAATCTAATCTAGACCCCCCCCCAAACTGCTGAGGGATCCATATAATCCACTTGAAGACCAGGCCTTTTCTGGCACTTTTTGTTTACAAATTTAAATCAGTATTTTTTGCTAGAAAATTACTTATAACCCTCAAACATGCTATCACTTTTTTTTTTTAGCAGAGAGCCTAGGGATTAAAATGGTGATTGTTGCAGCATGTCACACAGTATTTGTGCTGCCGTTTTTCAAACGCAACTTTTTTGGGGAAAAAATACACTTTAATAAATTATAATAAAACAAAATACATTATATAACCCAATCTCTGTGTAAAATATGAAAGAGGATGTTATGCCAAGTAGATAGATGCCGAATATGTCACACTTTAAAATTGCACACGCCCGTGAAATGGCAACAGACTACAATACTTAAAAATCTCCATAGGCGATACTTTTTTCACAGGTTACCAGGGCCAGTGCTAGAATTATTGCTCTCACTCTAACATTTGCGACAATATGTCCCATGTGTAGTGCAAACATTGCTTAAATATGTGTGGGTGACTTACGTATGCACTCACTTCTGCGCGAAAGCATGGAGAGATGGGGGGCTGTATAAGGTTTTTATCTCAAGTTCCTCATTTAATAGGAAACCTGTAAAATATCTCTAGACGAGATAAAGTTCCAAATTAGATTGATGTGTTACGCAATTACGGAGAGCCGTAATTACAGGGAGCACACACTTTACAAAGCCACCCAGTGTATGCTCTAGAGACACTTATCAGAGAGTCCATTTTTATAAGCTTTCTTATCATACAACATTCATAAAAATGACAAATTATTAACTAGCAAATTACCAACTAGCAAATGGCAAATTACCAACCGGTCGTTTCCCTTTTAAGTTGTTTACCTCAATCTATGTTATGTAAATTGTTTACTGCATAAGCTCAAGCTGCCATTTTAGCTTCATTTAGACAAGATCGAGAATACAATATATAAACCATATTAACTATTATTGTATTAATATATACTAACTTATCATTATATACAGTATCTCACAAAAGTGAATACACCCCTCACATTTTTGCAAATATTTTATTATATCTTTTCATGTGACAATACTGAAGAAATGACACTTTGTTACAATGTAATGTAGTGAGTGTACAGCTTGTATAACACTGTAAATTTTCTGTCCCCTCAAAATAACTCAACACACAGCCATTAATGTCTAAACCGCTGGCAACAAAAGTGATTACACCCCTAAGTGAAAATGTCCAAATTGGGCCCAAAGTGTCAATATTTTGTGTGGCCATCATTTTCCAGCACCAAAGCTTCACAATTTGCCACTGGAGTCCTCATCCACCAGCTCCTAGATGTCATCATGGAGGAGTGGAAGTTAGAGACCTTGCACTCCTCCACCTTCTTTGAGGATGCCCCACAGATGCTCAATAGGGTTTAGGTCTGGAGACATGCTTGGCCAGTCCATCACATTTACCCTCAGCTTCTTTAGCAAGGCAGTGGCCGTCTTGCAGGTGTGTTTGGGGTCGTTATCATGTTGGAATATTGCCCTGCGTCCCAGTCTCTGAAGGGAGGGGATCATGCTCTGCTTCAGTATGTCACAGTACATGTTGGCATTTATGGTTCCCTCAATGAACTGTATCTCCTCAGTGCTGGCAGCACTTATGCAGCCCCAGACCATGACACTCCCACCACCATGCTTGACTGTAGGCAAGACACATTTGTCTTTGTACTCCTCGCCTGGTTGCCTCCACACCTGCTTGACACAATTTGAACCAAATACGTTTATCTTGGTCTCATCAGACCACAGGACATGGTTCCAGTAATCCATGTCCTTAGTCTGCTTGTCTTCAGCAAACTGTTTAAGGGCTTTCTTGTGCATCATCTTTAGAAGAAGCTTCCTTCTGGGATGACAGCCATGCAGACCGAATTGATGCAGTGTGCGGCGTATGGTCTGAGCACTGACAGGCTGACCTCTCACCCCTACAACCTCTGCAGCAATGCTGGCAGCACTCATATGTCCCAAAGACAACCTCTCGATATGACGTCGAACATGTGCACTCAATTTCTTTTGTGGACCATGGCGAGGCCTGTTCTGAGTGAAACCAGTCCTGTTAAACCGCTGTATGGTCTTGGCCACCGTGCTGCAGTTCAGTTTCAGGGTCTTAGGAATCTTCTTATAGCCTAGGCCATCTTTATGTAGAGCAACAATTCTTTTTTTTTAGATCCTCAGAGAGTTCTTTGCCATGAGGTGCCATGTTGAACTTCCAGTGACCAGTATGAGAGAGTGAGACCAATAACACCAAATTTAACACACCTGCTCCCCATTCACACTTTAGACCTTGTAACACTAACGAGTCACATGATACAGGGAGGGAAAATGGCTAATTGGGCCCAATTTGGACGTTTTCACTGTGGGATGTACTCACTTTTGTTGCCAGCGGTTTAGACATTAATGGCTGTGTGCTGAGTCATTTTGAGGGGACAGCAAATTTACACTGTTATACAAGCTGTACACTCACTACTTTACATTGTAGGAAAGTGTCATTTCTTCAGTGTTGTCACATGAAAAGATAAGAATAAAATATTTACAAAAATATAAGGGGTGTACTCAATTTTGTGAGATACTGTACCATTAATAACTGGTATTAACCACCATTAATGTATACTATGATGTGGATCAGAAAGAATCACTATTGTCCCTATACAGGGCGCTTTAAATGTTTTTCTCATTTTATTTTTTATTTTTACACTGTCCCTTTAAAACATTTTTTTATCACTTTTATTTCTATTACAAGGGATGTAATAAAAATAAGGATGACAGGTCCTCTTTATGGAGAGATCTGGGGTCAAAAATATACTCGTCTTTCCCTTTTTTTTTTTTTAAATCAGATCATTTTTTTTATTGATTTTATAACCGAACAATAGAAACACACATACAACCCATGTAAATATTTGAAATCACATTACCTAGAACCATGAATGCAGCACCCCCATTGACATGAATGTAGCACCCCCCTTGCCATGAATGTAGCATCCCCATTGCCATGAATGCAGCACCCCCAATGCCATGAATGCAGCACCCCCATTGACATGAATGCAGACTCCCCATTGCCATCAGTGCAGCCTGATTTATGCCCATCTGCAGCCTCGGAGGGGACAGGGAAGAGGGGCGGGACAAGCGGCAACAGATTACATACAGGAGAAACTCCTGTTTTCTCATAGGCCTCTGTAATACAAAGTCCCGCCTCTATGATGGACAGAACTGTCGTCCAATGGCAGCGCAAGAGACGGGACTTCCTTTTACAGAGGCCACTGTGTAAACAGAAAATTCTCCTGTATGTACAGCACTCATCCTGCCCCTCCCCATCCCCTCCAAGGCAACCAGCATATATATCTTTTGTGGGCCCCGGCGCTCGGGGATTCGTTGGGGGCCACAAAAGATATACATGTCCAAATTACCAGGCGGGCCGTTCGAAACCGGAATGTGGGCCGCAATTGGCACGCAAGCCGGACTTTGGACATGCCTGCCATATAGGATAAATTATCAGCCTCCCCACTTGTCCATTCAGTTACTGGAGGACCTACCCCCTTTGCTCATTTGATTGTGGAGCTCAGGTTGGCGGATGTGTGGACATCCGTCAATTTTTATGTGGTTTTTGTCTTTCAAAAAATCTAGTATTTTCTGCTTTTGTTAAAGATAAGGTTCTATATATTTTCTGGGCATCCTGCCAAGCTAACCACCTCTCTTTGGTAGGATCCGTGATAAATTCCTGCTCTGCCTGATTTACCATTTGCATTACTTCCTCCTCTCATTGCCTTGATGAACTCCTAATTCTGGAGATTTCTTTAAACATTACTTCTCGTAGATAATCCTTCATGGCATCCCCCAATCACCAATGGCCATTGTGCCATTTTTTTAAAAACATTTTTCAGCAATTCATCATTATAAGGAGGGGGAATATAGACATTCACCAACAAAAAAGGTATATCATTTAATGAATATAGCAACATAATATAGCGAACCTACAGAGTCTTTAAAACTGCATGAGAACCACAAGGAACGAGAGATCAGACCTTGTGCATATGTAGAGTAAGTAGAGTGAAACTGACACGGAAATCTTGATATGTCAAAAAATGCTATATCCTCTCGCTCAAAATGGGTCTCCTGCAAAAAAAACTATTGCTTTGGTTTATAGAACCCTATTGCTTCAAGAACTGCTTGCCCCCCCCCCCCCCCCCGTCTCCAAGTCCTCTTACATTCCATTAGAACATTCTAATTTTACTACTCATCATTTTCCATCTAATTGCCCTAGTTAATTCATGCGGGCTCATCATAGGTTGAGTACCTAAATACCTTTTAAACCTCATAGTATAAGATTCTATCCAGAAATAATATTGCAAAAACAAAGAACATCCAGTAATGACCAATCGGAAGAGAGAGAGGGAGATGGGGAAAGAAATAGAGAGAAGAGAAAAAGAAAAAAACAATATTAGAAAATTTTGATCTTTTGCTTTAAAACTCTAAAAAATAGTTTACTTCCGCCCTAGACCAGAAGTGACATCATGACATCTCTCCGATCCTCCAAGGCCATGGAGGCGATCAAAGACTATCTTGTCTCTGGTAGCCTCTGTGACCAGCCAGCCGCACTGTCAGATTGTTTCTCAGGCGCTGGTAAAAACATCCCTCCCTCCCACCGCTTGCTGGCGTTTCACGTGCTTACCGTTTATACTGATATATATATATATATATCTCAAGCAGTGTATATATATATATATATATATATATATATATATATATATACATACACACGGTCATGCTACACTGCACCCAAATGACATTTTTATCATTTTTTTTCCCACAAATAGAGCTTTCATTTGGTGGTATTTGATCACCTCTGGGGTTTTTATTTTTTGTTGGGCACTGATGGGTACCGATAGGCTGCATTGATGAACACTGATAAGGCGGCACTGGTGGGCACTGATAGGCGGCACTGATGGGCGGCACTGAAGGGCACTGATAGGTGGCACTGATAGCTGGCACTGATGGGCACTGATAGGTGGCTGTGATGGGCGGCAGTGATGGACAGTGATGGACACTGGTAGGTGACACTGATAGGCAGCACTGCTAGGTGGTACTAATGAGGCATTGATTGGCACCACTGGTGGGCATTGATAGGTGGCACTCGTGGGCATTGATAGTTGGCACTGATTGGGGGCACTAATATACACCGGTGAACACTGATCTGCACTGTGTGGGCACTGGCAGGTGGCACTGGGAGGCGGTACTGCTTGGCAAAGATGAGGCGGCTATACCTTTTCCTCTTCTGGACCAATGTTCCTTACACAGACGTCGGTGATCGGCTGTTTTTTCTCCTCACGCTGTCAGTGTGAGGAGAAAATAAAATGATTACTGATCTTCTGTTTACATCACGTGATCAGCTGTGATTGGCTGACAGCTGATCACATGGTAAGGGGTCGGGATCTTGATCACCCGCGTCTCATTGACTCGTGACCACAGCACACGCGGGGAGCGTGCAAAGGGGAGAACGTCTATTGACGGCCTCCCGGCAATGTAGGTCTGCACTGTAGCCGTCATTCGGCTATAGCGTGGACGGGAACAGGTTAAAGGAACTTAGAATTTTTTAATGTTTACCTTTAGGTTACTAAAATAGGCGCTCTCAGCCAAACAGAATAATCAAAACATTTTGCTTTGGTACATCTTCCCCAGGACAGTGCCCAGCCCTGAAAGCCATTTATTTGACAATTCCTTGCCTTAAAACCATACAAAATGTCCATTACTGTATTTTTCTAACATTTGGCTTCCATTGACTTCAATAGGGTTTGGATTTGGCACCCGAACTTTAGTAATGTTTGCTGAACTTGCCTCAAACAGAACCTGAGTATGTTTGGCTCGTCACTATTCGTCAGTTGTAATCTGGAGGTGCCCAAAAATTGTTTTTGCACTGGGCCCTTTTGGTGGCTTTGTCTATTACTATAAACAATGCACGGTTTACCTCCCACCACAAATTATTATATAAAATTAACTACCCCCCACTTTTCGCACATATTAGTTGTCTACTAAAAGTATGGTCCTCCTATCATATCTCCCTCCTTGGTAGGATCTGCGCCTTCAAAATGATCTGGCCTTCAAAAAAAATCTGGCCCAATGCAGCACTGGGAATCAGAGTTAGATAGAGTTTTCTCCATAGAAACTTGGAACACTATGATAGATAATCTCTGTAAATGCAACCAAGCAGTCTCTTTTAGAGACTCACGAATTAAACTATTTTCCAGACTGTATATGACCCCCTCGAAAATTCACTCCTTCTACCCAGCAGCCTCTCCAAGTTGTTTCAGAGGTTGCGTTGAGCCAGGAACTTATCTACATATCTTCTGGAGCTGCTGTAAACATCTAAAACCGATATGGCAGGCTGCTACTAGAAAGATAGAAATGGCAACAAAAAAAAAAACTAACTACCCCCCACTTTTCGCACATATTGGTTCTCTACTAAAAGTATGGTCCTCCTATCATATCTCCCTCCTTGGTAGGATCTGCGCCTTCAAAATGACAATTCTCCCCAAACTCCTATACTATTTTCAAGCGCTACCTATTAATGTCCCCAAAACCAGAATAGAAGCTCTTCAAAGGAAGACCAATAGATTTATCTGGTCAAATAAAAAACCAAGATGTAGTTATTCTCTTATGTTTAGACGCCAAAAGAAAGGTGGACTTGGCATACCAAACATCTGACAATACTTCTTAGCAACCAAACTTACACAGATGGCCCAATGGTTCGCACCCATTTCACACATCCCATGGCTAAACTTCGAATCAACTTCAATTTCCCCACACTACCTACAAGGTTTATTATGGTCTAATCTAAATTCTCACCATAAAATCCTCAAATTAAACATAGTAGCCCATTCTCTCCAATTATGGCTTAAAATCTATAAAACCTTTAAACTATCTTCAGACACCCCCTCTTTAGCCTCATTTTTAGGTGACTCTAGGTTGTCGCAAAACCATAATGATAACAACTCATTCCCACTATGGCGAAATAACAACCTGACCAATCTGAGATCAATAGGTATTAACAAGAAGTTTCCCTCCTTGCAATCCAAATACAAACTTCCCGTATCAGAACTCTCACATTACCTCCAGATTAAAAACTTCTACACAGAACATTATTCAATAGATATCCAATCCCAAGTCACTTTATTTGAGCACATCTGTATAAATTCCTCAAGGGACAAACGTTTGATCTCCCTACTCTATGGATATCTCAACAATCTTACAATGCCTGAAAAATCAGGCCCAATGCAGCACTGAGAATCAGAGTTAGATAGTCTTTTCTCCATAGAAACTTGGAACACTATGATAGATACCGTATTTATCGGCGTATAACACGCACTTTTTTCCCCTTAAAATCAGGGGAAAATCGCGGGTGCGTGTTATACGCCGATCCCCTGCGATCCTGACCTGTCAGAATTTAAAAATCGCTGACCGCGATTTAAAAATGGCGCCGCCGAAATACGCAGTGCCGGTCCTCGGCTCTTCTCGGCGGCTTTCGGTTTCACTCGAGCGCCGCCCGAACCTAGCCGAGTATACTCGGCTAGTTTCGGATAGCTCCGCTCACCGTCCGAGTGAAACCGAAAGTAAACGAGAGCCGCCGAGAAGAGCCGAGGACCGGCTCTGTGTATTTCGGCGCCGGCGGCGCCATTTTCAAATCGCGGTTGGCGATTTTGAAGCTCACAGGCTTCAGCAAGGCTGGACTGGGGCAAGGCTGGACTGGGGCAAGGCTGGACTGGACACTGGGGAAGGCTGCACTGACATGGCTGCACTGACATGGCTGCACTAGCAAGGCTGCACTGACATGGCTGCACTGACATGGCTGCACTAGCAAGGCTGCACTGACATGGCTGCACTGGCAAGGCTGCACTGACATGGCTGCACTGGCAAGGCTGCACTGACATGGCTGCACTGGCAAGGCTGCACTGACATGGCTGCACTGACAAGGCTGGACTGGGGCAAGGCTGCACTGAGAAAGCTGCAATGATGGGCATTTAAATGTAAGTTTTTTTCCCTTCAACTTCCCTCCTAAAAGTTTTTTTTCCTTAAAATTCCCTCCTAAATTGAGGTGCGTGTTATACGCCGGTGCGTGTTATACGCCGATAAATACGGTAATCTCTGTAAAGACAACCAAGCAGCCTCTTTTAGAGAATCACCAATGAAACTATTTTCCAGACTGTATATGACCCCCTCAAAAATTCACTCTTTCTACCCAGCAGCCTCTCCAAGTTGTTTCAGAGGTTGCGTTGAGCCAGGAACTTATCTACATATCTTCTGGAGCTGTAAACATCTAAAACTTATATGGCAGGCTGCTACTAGAAAAAAAAAAGCATTAGCCTCTCAAAATTCCTGATATTCCCCCTTTTAGTATTAGACTGATTCACTCGTTAATCAGCTCTATTCAATGGATGATCGCCCTCAACTGGAAATCCAATAACCTACCATGGTCTCAGGTCTTGTCTAGGATGGAAATGCTTAAAATTTCTGAAAGAATTCACCACACCTTACATGATAGTATGCAAACTTTAAAAAAAATGGCTTTATTGGAACTGACAATAAATAAATATGTCTATGTATTTCTTATACAATATAGTGGAACCTCGGATTGCGAGTAACGAGGTTAATGAGCGTTTCGCAATACAAGCACTGTATTGTTAAAAATCGGTTTGCGAGTGTTGTCTCGCAAAACGAGCACGATTCAGGCCAAAGCGGTGTACAGTACCGCGTTTGGCCTGAGGTGGGGGGCACTGGAGTCGAGCAGAGCCGAACGTCACGTTCGTAGATGCACAGAAGGGTCCGAGTACAGCACGGCTGACCTCGGCAAATCTCAGGTAGGAAGTCTTTCCGTGGTTTGCTGAGGTCAGCCGAAGTGTCCTCGGGCCTTTTCGGCTGTTTCCGAGGCTCTCCGGCGCCCCCCCCCCGCCTCTGGCCGCATGCGGTATTGCATCTCATTGAAGTCAATGCGGAACGAATTATTTTTGTTTCCATTGACTTCATTGGGATACTCGCTTTGATATGCGAGTACTTTGGATTACGAGCATACTCCTGGAACGGATTATGCTCGTAATCCGAGGTTCTGCTGTATAGAACTCTAGATAATTCTACCAATATTCGCATTATTCTCATATGTGATTACTATTCATTTATACACAACATTTTGATGTCTCGTTTTTTCCCCCCAAATGGTTGTATATTTTACATGTAAAACATCAAACTAATACTGCCTATTGTTTCTAATGTACATTACTGTATATTCAAATGATATTGTCCTCAATGTTTTATAACCTTTTATTAATCTTCCAAATAAAACTATTGTAAACAAAAAATAATGCACAGGTAGCTCTAGGAAGAAAATAATGAGGTGTGGGGTCAGAACTTATGAGTGTTTTTTTTACAGCAGCCATTCAGCAGGATATTTCAAATATCAGTATTCTAAGATTCACATCAATGAGCAGGATTTACTGACCTATCTAGAAATGATTATTTGAAATCCATACTTGGCTAGCTACAACTGATTAACCCTTGTGGTCCTCTTTTTATTCGCAGATTATTTTGGACTGGTTCAGTGCATATATGCATTTTCAAATATGCTTTGCTTTTTTTCCAAATCTTAGAACACCATTGAGGAATTCAAATAATTATAAAGGGGTTAACAATCTTCATTACTATACCTACTAAAAGTGAAAAGAATTGCCATAATTGTTATATAGCTGTGTGTATAAAACACATCAGTCATATCAACCCTACATGACTAGTTTAAATATACCTAAATTATTATTTTTTCTACATTTCAAAACATTGTGGTGACATCTGTGGCTGCCATTCAAGCCGCAGTGATCTTTAATGTACATTGATCTACATTTCTGTGAAACAATGTATTCATGTCAAGACAAATTTTTTTTTTGCAGTGGTTAATGCAAACCATTTCTCTCTAACATAGTTAGGTAATTGAATTACTCTTACTCTTGAAAAAAAAATCTAAGCCAGAACCTTATTACACCATCTTTATTATGTTTGCTCCCTTAACAATGGGCATTTGCTCAGGAAATCATCCATTTATGTATACTCAAGCAGAAAAATAAGTATACATGCCAGAACAGGCTAAAACACTGATCTGTAATTAAATGCAATGTGCAGGTATAAAAAAAGTCCCAAAATCACTGAGCAATTATGGAACCTATTCACTATTCAAGGGAATGTAAAATCTTCTCAATTTTTATTTTATAGCTATAAAATAATTCAGTTAATGTGAATAATCTTATTAATATGTGCTAATATATTAAACGTATTTTTCTGAATATACAGTCGTTTGTAATTATGTGTATGTGGGGCAGCCATATTTGCTTATTACATATGCAGGTTCTGTTTTATACTTTGCAGTACAATATAATGGCTGCTATTTAGCTAATGGCCCAATTACACTTACTGGATGTGTTGCAGCAACTTGAATTACCATACCCATGGCGGTGGATATAGTGCAAGAAGGAGCATTGCAATACCATTCTTTCTGAATGATACCCCAAAGTATTTTACAGTAATGGTCAATGCAGACAGATTACAATGATTGTCTGGTGTCACTTATTCAATATGACCTGAGATTGATGCCAAAAGATGTTAATAGATTGTTTAATGGGGGGTATAATTCTTTGGAGCACCTTGATCTGTTGATTATCAGACCATTTGGATTGCATATATTGCTATTTTGGTTAAGGATCTGGGTGTGCTGATGCATCCCCTCCATGGATGTTTGGATTCAACTCTAACCAGAATAAATTAAAATGTTTGTAAGAATACATTATTTCTTGCTTCTGAAGTTCTTACTTCTGGCGTACAAAAACTAGAGGTCTATTTTGGAAAATCAGTAGAGTTTGGGCAACCATCTTCCCATGTCCCACGGATATTCCCTTCTGGAATTAAGAATTTACACTCCACACAGAAACATTTAATTTTGATAAGAGAAGAATATTTTTCATTCAGTCTCTTATAGCTTTCATAAGCTCTTTTTGTGCTTGCAAGTGAGATGCATAATCACATGTTTCATCAGCAGCGGTTATGCAATCAATGCACAGATCAGATGGATTTCCAGTCATATCAGATACCTCTACGTGACGCAAATTGGTTTTCTCTTGAGGGTCTGTCTCTAGTGAATGTACAGGTCTTTCTGAGACATGTTGCTATGTTTGTGTGCAGTAACATTCATTTAGGAAGTGGTGGATCCAAGTTCCAACATCCCTGATTATACCATACATTTTCACCAACATTCACCATATGGAACTTTTCAGGCACTATTTACTACATAGACAGGAATATATTTAAATTTATATACTGTATATTTTATTAATACATCTAGATCTAGGTTTTAACCCTTTCTCGGCCACTAGCAGGGGGGTAAAACCGCTCCCCGCTACTGGCCGAATACTGGCGTTTTACCGCCGAAGCCGTCCCTGCCCCAGTGTGAAAAGGGGGCTTACCGTCCTGCCAGTGCACTGCTCCAGTGTGAAAGCCCTCTGGGCTTTCACATTGGAGACACAGCAGCGGCTCTTTCAGGGCACTTTGCAGGAGCTATTTTTAGCGCTGTATCGCCCGCAAAGCACCCCAGTGTGAAAGGAGTCTAAGGCCCGATAGTAGTTTGTACCTGGTATTTAGTAGGACTATCTGCACCAACTTTATGTTTCCTATAAGAAAGGCAGACACATAAGGCTGGCCCTCCTCTGCAACTACCTGTGATAGCCTGTTTTTCTGACTGGAATTTCTTTTACTCAATTGGCTGCTAAGAATTGTTCTCACCATTCTCTAATTACCCTCAAGCCCCTGAGGAAGAAGTTAATTTGAAACAAGTCAGCCTGTTCCCACATGTTGAACCTGCATATCATGGACATACAATGAACATATTGATCTGTATGTGGGAATATGGGGGAAATTAGTTGGTGATTGTAGACAATTTGAATATTGTCAATTTTTTATGTGAATACTTTATTCTTGGTGTATTCATAAAATATATATATACTTTTTTTTACATTCTTTATACTTATATACATGTCTATGTGGTATATAGTGTTTGTAAAGTTTAATTTGGCAAATGTTGGCATAAATGTGTGCAGTCACGGGTTGCAGAAAGAAGGTGTTTGCGCAAGGTAGAAATCAAATACAGTCTATCACAGTACAACAATATCTGTAGCAGTGATACTTCAAGAGTAGTTTGTGTATTTCCACAAGTTCAATACACAGAAAACTCCAATACATGCACAACTTTCCAAACTGTGTAAAAATTTGATTCTAAAGCCCTGTGCACACTGGTATTTTAGGCCCCTGTGCATTGGGGTTTGGAGTTCAGCTGAGGTTGGAGGTCAAGACCAGCCCCACTGCCAACAGCCTGTTAAACTCTATTAGAGACTGACAGCTGCTGTGTTTGAATGGTGCACCGGGTTGCTTGAACATTTAGGGCAGTGTATGCCAAGGGATGAATGCCTAAAATTTAGGCTTTTAACCTCTGCTCTGAGCTAAACACCAGAGCCCTATGCACTGTGCTAAACGTACAGTGTGCACGGGTCCTAATGATTGGGAACATTTCAAGGGCACAAAATTAAACAGGCTGCTGTGGGTGCACATAATGTTCTTCCTTATACAGAATGACAGTAGTATAAAATATAGGCAGATTTCCAAAAACAAATTATTAGAATCTCTAAGAATATACTGAACATTTCAGGCAAGGAAACACTTACAAGAGAGGTTTCACCTATTGAACAAAGGCCTGACAGGCATAACAGAAACCAAACCCACAAGCTCAACAATAAATGATATGACTATGCAGAAGTAGATAGTTGAATGTTTTCTGATTTGTCACTTGCTGCTTCTTTGTTCTGTAGATAAGGCTCCTTGTTTCCAAAGCTTTTATTTCTCATTTAGTCATACAGCTTGTTAAAAAGACTGATAAATTAGGCTCACCGGATGCAGGATTTTACCAGCATCTCTGATTGGAAATGATGAAGATGGTGTTGTGGATTACATCAGGCTTGGAATTGTCATTAACAAGCAGAAAGTATGTGAATCAAAGCATTTTGTCATATATATAAATGTAAAATAAATCAGATACACTGTAGTATCTTGTTTCAAAAGCGGTCTGCTTTTTCTGGCTGCTGGGAACGTAATTCCTGGATACTGGGAGTACTGTGCCCCCACTACAGTGGAGTGGAGTGTTGAATTGGCCCATTTGCTGTCTGGAAGATTTATCCATACAACATTATGACAGGTACTCTTCATACATTGAAGCGACCAGTTGGATCATCTTCTTGGGTTTAGTGCACATTATGACTTGTTTTGACATTATCTCTTGAGTGCATATGTCAGAACTAATGCTATGACACTGTATACCCCCCCCCCCCCTTCCAGACTAGTCTCAATTACCCAGTCCTTCCTCCTCTCCCATTCCTTAGCTCCTCTATCCTTTTTTATTAATGCCCCCTTTTTTGCCTGTGATTCTCACTTCTGCTCATTTTCCACTTTCCTTACTTGCACTATACCAACAATATAAATATGCGCAGCTACAGTATGTGACTTCAACTGAGTTAAGGATGTGCCACAACAAACCATGTTAGCTATTTCTTGCACTATGGCCCCCAATTTTACATATATGGCATCCCACGATTCTACTATATGGTATCTGAATAATATAGACTGTGATTGTATGATTTCTGTGCCCTGACATTGTATTGTGTCTTTGTGGTATACTTTTTAACAGAAACATGTAGCTTGGAATGATTTTCTGTAGCTTCATTGCCTTTGTGAAAGAAATAAACCTTTATTCTACAAAAAAAGCTGTCTGCATGTGTTTGGAATAATCTATGTAGGTATAGTATACTAATGAGTACTGCTTGAACCTTGAAGAAGGGGGTACATCCCAAAAGCTTGCCCTAAAAACTGGATGTGCAAATAAAAAAAGTATCACAGACAGTACTCAACTGTTTTGGTAACAAGTGCTCTAATACGACAACAATCACCACAAACTACCAATGTGTTAATTACATAAACAATATGCACGTTCGCATCAATGACAAAGTCAGAGGAAGATGGAGTGTCCTAAAAAACGATTTTAGGGACTTAGGAGCTAAATTGAGGAAAAGGACCTCCAAGGTAATATTCTCAGAAATACTACTGGTACCTCGAGCCACACCAGAAAGGCAGAGGGAGATTAAGGAAATAAACAAGTGGCTGAGGAGCTGGTGAAGAACAGAGGGGTTTGGGTTCCTGGAGAATTGAGCTGACTTCTCAGTCAGCTACCAGCTCTTTAGCAGGGACGGACTGCGCCTAAATGGGGAAGGTGCAGATCAACTGGGAGAGAAGATGGCCGACAATTTAGAGGGGCTTTTAAACTAGGCGATGGGGGGGGGTCCAGAGGTAGAGATAGTCAGCGCGGAACAAATTCTAGAGGGTAGTATTGGGGGCATTAGTGGTAGATTGACGAAAGCACTTAAACTGAAGTAAGTACAGTAACAAGTCCTATTTGCAATCTCAGAAAACCTAATAAGGAGATAGTATGCGTCTGAACTAAACTACATGGCATGTTCACCAATGCCAAGAATCTGTCGGAGAAGATGGGAGAACTAGAGCTACTGTTGTACAAGGAGGATTTAGATTTTGTGGGAATTAGGGAGACTTGGTTCAGCAGCTCTCATGATTGGCTGGCAACCATTCAAGGGTATTCCCTATATCGCAGGGATAGGGAGGGTAAAAAAAGGGGGAGAGGTACAGTGGGGCAAAAAAGTATTTAGTCAGCCACCAATTGTGCAAGTTCTCCCACTTAAAAATATGAGAGAGGCCTGTAATTGTAATCATAGGTATACCTCAATTATGAGAGACAAAATGTGGAAACAAATCCAGACAATCACATTTTTGAAAGATGTTATTTGCAAATTATGGTGGAAAAAAAAGTATTTGGTCACCTACAAACAAGCAAGATTTCTGTCTCTCACAGACCTGTATCTTCTTCTTTAAGAGGCTCCTCTGTCCTCCACCTGTATTAATGGCACCTGTTTGAACTTATTATCAGTATAAAAGACACCTGTCCACAACCTCAAACAGTCACACTACAAACTCCACTTTGGTGAAGACCAAAGAGCTGTCGAAGGACACCAGAAACAAAATTGTATACCTGCACCAGGCTGGGAAAACTGAATCTGCAATAGGCAAGCAGCTTGGTGTGAAGAAATCAACTGTGGGAGCAATAATTTGAAAATGGAAGACATACAAGACCACTGATAATCTCCCTCGATCTGGGGTTCCACACAAGATCTCACCCCGTGGGGTCAAAATGATCACAAGAACGGTGAGAAAAAATACCAGAACCACACGGGGAGACCTAGTGAATGACCTGCAGAGAGCTGGGACCAACGTAACAAAGGCTACCATCAGTAACACACTACACCGCCAGGGACTCAGATCCTGCAGTGCCAGACATGTCCCCCTGCTTAAGCCAGTACATGTCCGGGCCTGTCTGAGGTTTGCTAGAGAGCATTTGGATGATCCAGAAGAGGATTGGGAGAATGTCATATGGTCAGATGAAACCAAAGTAGAACTGTTTGGTACAAACACAACTCGTTGTGTCTGGAGGAGAGAGAATGCTGGGTTGCGACCAAAGAACACCATACCTACTGTGAAGCATGGGGGTGGCAACATCATGCTTTGGGGCTGTTTCTCTGCAAAGGGAACAGGACAACTGATCCATGTACATGAAAGAATTAATGGGGCCATGTATTGTGAGATTTTGAGTGCAAACCTCCTCCCATCAGCAAGGGCATTGAAGATGAAATGTGGCTGGGTCTTTCAGCATGACAACGATCCCAAACACACTGCCCGGGCAATGAAGGAGTGGCTTCGTAAGAAGTATTTGAAGGTCCTGGAGTGGCCTAGCCAGTCTCCAGATCTCAACCCCATAGAAAACCTTTGGAGGGACAGCCCCAAAACATCACTGCTCTAGAGGAGATCTGCATGGAGGAATGGGCCAACATACCAGCAACAATGTGTGACAACCTTGTGAAGACTTACAGAAAAAGTTTGATCTCTGTCATTGTCAACAAAGGATATATAACAAAGTATTGAGATGAACTTTTGATATTGACAAAATACTTATTTTCCACCACAATTTGCAAATAAATTCTTTCGAAAATCAGACAATGTGATTGTCTGGATTTGTTTCTACATTTTGACTCTCATAGTTGAGGCATACCTATGATGACAATTACAGGCCTCTTTCATCTTTTTAAGTGGGAGAACTTGCACAATTGGTGGCTGACTAAATACTTTTTTGCCCCACTGTATGCCTGTATATAAAAAATGATGTACAAGTGAATGTGAGGGACGACATCACTAATGGAGCAAGGTAGGGGGTGGAATCCTTATGTGTAGAACTACAAAGTAAGGAAACTAAGGGGAAAGTAATACTGGGAGTATGCTATAGGCCCTCCTGGACATGTGCCTCAGCTTTCTCCAGCAGCAGCAGCAGCAGCTCAGAGAGGCCACACCTGATGCGGAAGGGAAGGCTGAGCATGTGATCTTTAGCCAGGTGAGTAGCCTTCCACTGTCAGAATCAGTATGTAGGCAGCCAGGGCACAGCCTAAATAACAGGCAGCTTCTATGGAAGACCCAGCAACTGTGGGAAGCACCTACCCAATTGCTACCAAAGTACTCTAGTTCCAGTGGGTGCCCCCATATTCTCAGGCCATGGATCCCTCCAACTGATTTCATGTGTTACCAAAGCTAACCTGGACTTCATTGTGAAGGAAGCTGTATATGAGGATAATTGCAAGTATCTGTCTTCTGTACTCTTTTAGGCTACTTTCAATGGGAAGGGGCGCTTTAGGAGCGGTAAATACACTGCTCCTTCACTGCTCCAAAGATGCGGCTTGCAGGACTTTTTAGACCGCTCTGCCAGCGCACCGCTCCAGTGTGAAAGCCCTCAGGGCTTTCACATTGAAGTGCATTGAGTGGCTGGTTCAGGGCACTTTGCAGGAGCTATTTTTAGCACTTTAGCGCCTGCAAAGTGCCTCAGTGTGAAAGCAGCCTTACTGAAGTAGTGATTCTCAGCTTGACTCTCTGTTGTTAGGGAGTCTTATAGTGAACATACACTGCAGTAACATGTTACCGTGATTGAGTCAAAAGGATATTGCTGTGAAGAGTTTATGTTTGTGCATCTTTCATAATATGCTTTGTATTATTCTGCAATATATGCTACTCTTTTCCATCCTGACTCTGTTTTGCATTATTGATTCTAACTTTGCGCCTGTTTAGTAAACAGTCACTCTCTGTCTGAACTTTTAGCTGATTACCCATCCTGTTACACAGGCTATATCCTATTTCCTGTGAGAGCTTAGTCCATGCAGCAGATTATACAGAGCATCCAGAAACTATTCACAGCGCTTCACTTTTTCCACATTTTGTTATGTTACAGCCTTATTCCAAAATGGATTAAATTCATTATTTTCCTCAGAATTCTACAAACAATACCCCATATGACAACATGAAAGAAGTTTGTTTGAACTCTTTGCAAATTTAAGTAAAAATAAAAAAACAAAAAAATCATGTGTACATAAGTATTTACAGCCTTTGCCATTACACTCAAAATTGAGCTCAGGTGCATCCTGTTTCCATTGATCATCCTTGAGATGTTTCTACAACTTGATTGGAGTCCACCTGTGGTAAATTCAGTTGATTGGACATGATTTGAAAAGGCACACCTGTCTATTTATTTAAGGTACTTATATAGGCCTATAAAAGGTCCCACAGTTAACAGTGCATGTCAGAGCACAAACCAAGCCATGAAGTCCAAGGAATTATCTGTAGACCTCAGAGACAGGATTTTATCGAGGCACAGATCTGGGGAAGGATACAGAAAAATATCTGCAGCATTGAAGGTCCCAATGAGCACAATGGCCTCCATCATCCGTAAATGGAAGAAGTTTGGAACCACCAGGACTCTTCCTAGAGCAGGCCGCCTGGCCAAACTGAGCGATCAGGGAGAAGGGCCTTAATCAGGGAGGTGACCAAGAACCCGATGGTCACTCTAATAGAGCTCCAGTGTTTCTCTGTGGAGAGAGGAGAACTTTCCAGAAGAACAACCATCTCTGCCGCACTCCACCAATCAGGCCTGTATGGTAGAGTGGCCAGAGGGTAACCACTCCTCAGTAAAAGACACATGACATGAATGCCCCAATGGAAGTCCTGTAGGACAAAACGCGTTGGGTTAATGCTTGCCTAAGCTCCACACACTGCGCAATTTTATATATTTTAAGTGATCACTTTTTATTGTACACATTGGTCATGATATAAATATGGATGAATGAATGTACTATATGAAACAGCAATTAACCCATCAAAGCAGCGCTATTTTCAGTCCTCAATGCTGACTGATAAAACAAAGTCTTTGTAAATGCAAGCAAAACACATGCAGGCAGGTAAATTCCAACAAAGACACAGCGGTAGGAGCTCGGTCTGGATTCCCTTATATGAATAGTAGATCTGATGGGTGCACCTTTCACCATCTATTGGGACACCTTGTGTTGCACACACCCCATAGGGGTTCAAACTCACCGGAGCCAGGAGGTTAACAAGCCTTGGATCAAATCCTCTCTCTGTTTACTCCCGAAGTCCTCCAGGGTTGATGATCAAATAACAGCAACAATGTCCACATGTAAAAAAAGAGACCCCTAATAGTCCAGTACCGTTTTGATAATTTATTGTAAGTCACAAATCAGAGAAAAAAAAAAAAAAACTAATAAAGTAAATACACTGTAAAAATCAGTGGGCGCAGTTCCTTACAAAGGATAGCCTTCTAGCTTTCAGTTGGTTGGTAATAGTGGATAACTCAAACTGCTTCTCTCAAAGCACAAGGGTACTGGTTGCAGACTGGATGGATGTTACACACTCACAGCTGATCAGTCCTTCATTCCACTAGTATACAACTACAAGCATGGAGCGCACTGCGTGTCAACCAGGCACAGCTGTGATTATTACAATCATTATTTTCCATCTTCATATACTGAATATCCTTTAGCGCTGAGATAGGAGGATTGGAGTAGGGCGTATTGTCTCCTTTTTGTTTGTACATTGGTCATGATGTTTGCACTTTTTTTGTAATAAAACTCTACTTTTTTGATTTATGCTATTATGCTTCTCTCTTTTTTCTTTTATAATCATTGTTCCCACTGTTGATTAGTGAGCGATCTGTGGATATCCAAATATCATTGGGAGATCTCAGTTGCATCCCCGGTTCCAGTACCTGCTGACCGTCTTACAACCATTGGAGTGAGTTTTCATCTCAACCACCCAAGGAGCTCGCCATCTGCAATTCACGTTTGCATCCTTGCCTGTACAACTCACCACCGCTGGTGTGTGGGTCCATCCACATCTCATGGTAAGAGTACCTATCCCCCCTCGTGACGGAAGCACGGCCCTGGGTGTCGTTTAACTATTGGTTATCTGAACATTACCAGCTGTAACCTTTTGGGGATATATCAACATTCAATCCACTAAAGATTGTCGTTGTGGATGGTCTCTTGAAAATTCATGTGTTTGGACTTATCACTTCACCACATTCTCTACTGTTTATTTGAACATTGATGCTTACGTATGTGCACTTCAAATATCACCATATGCATTGGTTGCTATAATAATATTTTTTATGTCATCTGGTTTAGTTTTGATTTTTATCTTTACACAACTGTAGAGGTGCACATGCACTTATCCCTTGGTTTATTTCTAGGGCCTATATGATTTTAGCGCTACGCATTTACTATCCACATGACAGCCCACCTGGAGTTTGCCAAAAGGCACCTGAAGGACTCTCAGACCATGGGAAACAAAATTCTTTGGTCTGATGAAACAAAGATTGAACTCTTTGGCCTGAATGACAAGCGTCTGGAGGAAACCAGGCACCGCCCATCACCTGGCCAATACCATCCCTACAGTGAAGCATGGTGGTGGCAGCATCATGTTGTGGGGATGTTTTTTAGTGACAGGAACTGGGAAACTAATCAGGATCAAGGGAAAGATGAATGTAGCAATGTAGAGAGACATCCTTGATGAAAACCTGCTCCAGATCGCTTTGGACGCAGGGGCGGCTCCAGACTCATTTTTTTGTGGGTGCTATGGTGGTGCTTGAGGAACAAGTGGAGGAGCCACTGTGGCGTGCAAAGCCTATCGCACACCTGTAGGCATGGCCAAGCTAGGTGTGGACAGCAACAGGGAGTGACTGGCAAGTGGATGTTTCTTCATGGTCTATGGCTTGTAGTGTAACACTTTTCACCCTTTGTATAGACCAAATAAGATCTGGGGGTGAACTGAAGAGATAGTGGGATTAAAATAAGCCCAGTTGGTGTGAGAAATGAAAACCTCCAGCTTATGTCAATTTCAGCAATAAGCTCCAGCACAACACAGAACACCACAATAATCAACCCACAGTAGGAAACAGAAATTACCCCCTAGCACAGCACAGTAATTAACCAGGGCATTGTTCAATACTTAACCCTCAGCATGGCACAGTAATTAAAAGCCACCAGTACTGCACAACAAATAATCCTCAACATTGCACAACAATTAGCCCCCCAAATTGCACAACAATTAGCCCCAACACTGCACAATGATAAACCCGCAGCACGTTACAACAATTAACCCCCAGCACAACACAATATTAATTAACCCCAACATTGCACAATAATAAACCCCCAGTAGCATAGCAATCAGTTGGCCCCATTCGCTGTGCAAGATAGCATACAGAGTGAAGAGGTTAGCACTATATAGCCTATAGAGTGTAAGGGTCAGGACTACGTACCACATTCGTTCCTCAGTGTGCCCTTCTACATTGGTGGTCAATACTCAGAGTACCCCCTTACATTAGTTGTCAGTGGTGTGCCTCCTGTACAATGGTGATCAGTATGTCCTGACTTCTGTATATAAATAAATAGCAAAAAAAGTGCAGCCCAACCCTACACTTAAACTTGTACAAACTAATAAGTGCAATGATAAAAAAAAGGAATATCCAGTGCAAATCAACCAATGTATTGCAATATAATGATGGTGTCACCCTCTCTGCAAAAATATTTTGAGAAATTGCAGAGCTGCAACGTGCAAATATTGGTGAAACCCACTTTATATAATAATAAATGTAACATTGATGTACATATTTTAATTGTATTATTATTAATAGGGGGTTTCACCAATATTTGCACATTGCAGCTCTGCAATTTCTGAAAATATTTTTGCAGGGAGGGTGCCACCATCACTACTATATTGCTTACATTAGTTATTCCTATATTAGTTTTACCATTGCACTTATAAGTGCATTTGTACAATTTTATAGAGGAAGTGTAGGGCTGTGTTGCATTTTTTACTTTTTATTGATTCACGTGGGAACCAGCTCAAAAGATTCTGTAGGTACTGCTTTTGAATTTTTTTGGGTTTCGTGGTAGTTGTTTTATTTGATTTGGTATGTCCTCTGTATACTGAAACCAGTGGCCCTGTATACTGATGGTCAGTGTGCCCCTGCATACTGGTGGTCAGTCCCCTTTTATACTGGTGGTCAGTCCCCTTCTATACTGGTGGTCAGGGTTTTCTTCTCAAAGAATAGGTGCAGCATCTCAACCACGCTTCGATCACAATACAAATGACCCACTCTCCCTCACTAAGGGGGAGAGAAAGACGCATCAAATGGTGAGTCTGGTCAAACTGTACTAATAGTTGCAGGGTCTTAAAGGGGCATTGTTAAATACCAGGAGAGCGTTACACACAGGGTGCAGAGTTCAAGAGTGTGTAGTGTGTTACTTACAGATTGCAGTGTTCAGGAGTGTGCTAAATGCACAGTGCATGTTTCAGAACTACACTACATACAGAGTGCAGAGTTCAGGAGTGCATTATGTACAGAGTGCAGAGTTCAGGCTTGCACTACAGAGTGCAGGGGAGTGTGCCACATTAAGAGTGCAGAGCTCAGGGGTGAGCTATTTACAGAATGCAATGTTCAGAAGTGTGCTACATACGGAGTGTAGAGTTCAGGCATGCACTACACACAGAGTACAGTGTTCAGGAGTGCGCAACTTTAAGAGTGCAGACTTCGGGGTTGCCTTATTAACAAAGTGCAGGATTCAGGAGTGTGCTACACACAAAGTGCAAGGTTCTGGTGTGCACTACACACACAATGCAGGGTTCAGGAATGCACTATGCACACAATGCAGGGTTCAGTAGTGCAGTACGTACACAATGCAGGGTTCAGGAGTGCACTACACACACAATGCAGGGTTCAGGAGTGTGCTACGCACACAATGTAGGGTTCAAGAGTGCGTTACGCACACAATGCAGAGATCAGGAGTGTGCTATATACACAATGTAGAATTCAGGAGTGTGCCACGCACACAATGTAGCACTCAGGAGTGCACTACGCACATGATGCAGGGATCAGGGGTGCCCTATGTACACAATGCAGGGTTCAGGAGTGCACTATGTATAAAATGCAGGGATCAGGAGTGCGCTATGTACACAATGCAGAGATCGGGAGTGCACTATTTACACAATGCAGAGATCAAGAGTGGGCTGTGTAAACAATGCAGGGTTCAGGAGTGCACTACGCACAAAATGCAGAGATCAGGAGTGCACTACGTACACAATACAGGGATCAGGAGTGCGCTACGTACACAATGCAGGGATCAGGAGTGCAGTACGTACACAATGCAGGGTTCAGGAGTTTGCTACATACACAATGCAGGGTTCAGGAGTGTGCTACGTACACAATGCAGGGTTCATGAGTGGGCTACATACACAATGCAGGGTTCAGGAGTGCTCTATGTACACAATGCAGGGTTCAGGGGTGCTCTATGTATACAATGCAGGGATCAGGAGTGTGTTACGTACACAATGCAGGGATCAAGAGTGCGCTATGTACACAATGCAGGGATCAGGTGTGCTACGTACACAATGCAGGGTTCAGGAGTGTGATATATGTACACAATGCAGGGATCAGGAGTGCGCTACGTAAAGTGGTCAATACTCTCTTGCTGCTTACCACATTTTTGATTTTCAGCCCTGCTTAGCTAATTGCTTAAGTGAGCCTCAAGACTGGCCATCTGCCGGGAGCACATAGGAGTTTAAAAATGTCAAGAGATTGCAACTTCCAGTTTCACTGCTGAAGGACTCTGTTCTTGTTTTTCAATGTCATCTTAATAAGCAAAGAAAAAAATGTGGCAGGTATTACCACTGACAATATGTATACATCACATATAGAAAATATACTTTATTAGGTTAAAAGATGCAACAACTTAAGGGCTGGCCTATTGTGTGCTTAATGGTGACCATTTTTCTTTTCCAAACTAAAATTGTTCTGCTGAGTGGCATACAAGTGAGTGTAATTTGCCAGTATGTCTCCAATGAAAAGCAAGTCTTTTTACGTATTTCAATGGAAATGCTACATAAACATTGATAAGTGGAGAGTGGCGTCATTTTTAATCAGGTTGGATTTCCTAAACACCTGTGTAAACAAACACACCCATGTGCAAACCGTCTATTATTAATGCCAATAGAGCAGCCTTATTTGCTCTCTATTTTTTCCTTACATTAAAAGGTTTATTGTATATAATCAATTAAGTATGCCGCATATGTACTTCAATTGTAAATACTAAGAAAAGTCAAAGCGCCTGTCATCGACAAGTACACATTTCTATATGAAAATAAAGAACATAAATAAATTAGGTCATTTAATGTTGAACTACGATAAATTTCCTTATAACAACATCCCTTTATACTGTGATGTTAAGTTTTAATATTCCCTGTGTTTCCATCCAGACCTTGAAGACCTCTTTTATGTCATATTCATATTCCAAGAACAACAGTTTATGAAACAGCTAATATGAAAATACAACAGACACCGTGTCCATTTGGCTTGTGCTGGTCTTTTTTTCACAGTCTCTGTGTAAATGTGTTTTTTTTTTTTTGTAACAGAAGGGACGTACTTGAGTTTTCAGTGTATATCAGTAAGTTGCAATTTACAGTCAAAGTAATTTTCCACCCCTTTGTGTATTTCCTTTAAGAATGAAATAAAAGGGTTAATTGTGGTTTAATAAAAGGGTTTGAATATTTAGTGGGGGGCTGAGGAAGAGTGTCTGGAGTCTGTACTTTGTAAAGTACCCCTTTCCTCAGAGCTCTGAAGAGTCTCTGGAGTCTGTACTTTGTAAAGCACCCTTTTCCACAGAGCTCTGGAGAAGAGGGTCTGGAGTATGTACTTTGTAATGTACCCTTTTACTCAGAGCTCTGAAAAGAAGGGTCTGGAATCTGCACTATGAAACATTCGAAATACAGTTTATGCATTTTCCTCAGAGATCTGAAGAAGAGGGTCTGGAGTCTGTACTTTGTAAAGCACCCATTTCCTCAGAGCTCTGAAGAAGAGTGTCTGGAGTCAGTGCTTTGTAAAGTACCCCTTTCCTCAGAGCTCTGAAAAGAAGGTCTGGAATCTGTACATTGTAGAGTACCCCTTTCCTCAGAGCTCTAAAAAGAGGGTCTGGAGTCTGTACTTTGTAAGGCACCCCTTTCCTCAGAGCTCTGAAGAAGGGGGTCTGGTGTCTCTCCTTTGTAAAGTACCCCTTTCTTCAGAGCTCTGAAGAGGGTCTGGTGTCTGTTCTTTGTAAAGTACCCCTTTGCTCAGAGCACTGAAGAAGAGGGTCTGGTGTCTGCCCTTTGAAAAGTACCCCTTTCCTCAGAGCTCTGAAGAAGGGGGTCTGGTGTCTGTCCTTTGTAAAGTACCCCTTTCCTCAGAGCTCTGAAGAGGGTCTGGTGTCTGTCCTTTGTAAAGTACCCCTTTCCTCAGAGCTCTGAAGAAGAGGGTCTGGTGTCTGTCCTTTGTAAAGTACCCCTTTCCTCAGAGCTCTGAAAAAGAGGGTCTGGTGTCTGTCCTTTGTAAAGTACCCCTTTCCTCAGAGCACTGAACAAGTGTGCCTGGAGTCCGTACTTTGTAAAGTACCCCTTTCCTCAGAGCTCTGAAGAAGTGTCTGGAGTCTGCACTTTGTAAAGTACCCCTTTCCTCAGAGCTCTGAAGAAGTGTCTGGAGTCTGCACTTTGTAAAGTACCCCTTTCCTCAGAGCTCTGAAGAAGTGTCTGGAGTCTGCACTTTGTAAAGTACCCCTTTCCTCAGAGCTCTGAAGAAGTGTCTGGAGTCTGCACTTTGTAAAGTACCCCTTTCCTCAGAGCTCTGAAGAAGTGTCTGGAGTCTGCACTTTGTAAAGTACCCCTTTCCTCAGAGCTCTGAAGAAGTGTCTGGAGTCTGCACTTTGTAAAGTACCCCTTTCCTCAGAGCTCTGAAGAAGTGTCTGGAGTCTGCACTTTGTAAAGTACCCCTTTCCTCAGAGCTCTGAAGAAGTGTCTGGAGTCTGCACTTTGTAAAGTACCCCTTTCCTCAGAGCTCTGAAGAAGTGTCTGGAGTCTGCACTTTGTAAAGTACCCCTTTCCTCAGAGCTCTGAAGAAGTGTCTGGAGTCTGCACTTTGTAAAGTACCCCTTTCCTCAGAGCTCTGAAGAAGTGTCTGGAGTCTGCACTTTGTAAAGTACCCCTTTCCTCAGAGCTCTGAAGAAGTGTCTGGAGTCTGCACTTTGTAAAGTACCCCTTTCCTCAGAGCTCTGAAGAAGTGTCTGGAGTCTGCACTTTGTAAAGTACCCCTTTCCTCAGAGCTCTGAAGAAAAGGTTCTGGAATCTGCACTTTAAAACATTCGAAATACAGTTTATGCATTTTCCTAGGGGAGAGCTGTCACTGATATATTTAAAGATGGTGAGGAAGTCCTGTCTATGGGATGTGATGGATGGTTACAAGCCTGCAATTATAGTACATTTTGAGTATATTTTTGGATTTTATAAACAAAGTGGTCTCCAAAGTGAAGCACAAGGCTGGTGTGCTTTCTGTATTTGTGTTTTGGTGCAGTTTAAAGATTTCCTAGATCTGAGGAGAGCTGCATGGCCAAGGGAGTCTTTATGACATTGGGGGTTATTTACGAAAGGCAAATCCACTTTGCACTACAAGTGCAAACTACAAGTGCAAAGTGCACTTGAAATTGCATTGAAAGTGCACTTCGAAGTGCAGTCGCTGTAGATTCGAGGGGGACATGCAAGGAAGATAAAAAAAACAGCATTTTAGCTTGCACATAATTAATAAAATCAGCAGAGCTTCCCCTCATTTCAGATCTACCCCTCAGATTTACAGCGACTGCACTTCCAAGTGCACTTTCAGTGCAATTTCAAGTGCACTTTGCACTTGTAGTTTGCACTTGTAGTGCAAAGTGGTTTTGCCTTTCGTAAATAACCCCCATTGTGTTGACTAGGTTGGTGAATGAGAATACCTTTTAAATCTGTTTCCTACCAACATCCTTTACCACTCGAATGCTGGCAATGTGATTTTATTAGTTCAGAAAGGTGAATTAAGGCAGTTCAAATTAAAAAGGCTCTACCTAGCTCTTGTGAGTGGATTATGGAGAAGGAAGATCTGTGGGGTGGGCTGTATAAGGATAATACCTATTGGTTCATGGAATGGGAAGAGGGTCGTTGCGACATTATTGTGAGCATGGTGAAACATAGATAGGATTTAATGAACCTCTTTGTGACCAAGGTCCAAATGCAAAATGCTGTGAGAATGCTAAATAAATGCTAACAAAGAATTAGAAATGTTCAAGTGTGTGTTCTTAGACTCCCCGTAAGACAAATTAGTCATAGAGATATTGTCAAATTAACTTATACATACTGACACTACCAAACTTGGTCTGGACATCTAAGCTTCTAATGAACTCTGGTCATGAAATGGTTAACATTATAGTAACCAAAATGTGTTATTCTCTTTGGGAACAAGGGTAGCTTATAACTTCAACAGTGGCTATGTATCCCTTTTACAAAGGTACCAAACCATTTTTTTTCTTTTTATTTGCTGCTACAAAAGCCCCCACAAATTTTAAAAGTTGAAATAAGAACTTAAAAAAAAAAATAGGTAAAAAAGTGATGAAACGGGATAAAAACGAATAATGGATTATCTGATGGATTATTAAAGAGTTGCAATTATATTTCAGAAACCATTTTTTTTTTATAATTTAGGACCCGTTCACACCTGGGCATAGCAGAAACTCAGCCATTAAAGTGGAGTTCCACCCACTTTTACAACTCTTCAGCATCCCTCCCTAAACTGTGCACTGTAAACAAATTGGATATTTTTTAATTTTTTTTCTCAGTACCTACTGTATATCTGCTGTATTCATTTTTCTCTTCCTCCTCTCTGGCCGTGGCCCAATCGCATCATTTCCTGTTTGCAATGCCTTCTGGGAAGGGGCGGCAACTTCCTCTGACACTGCCGTTGCTATGGAGACCTGACCTGAAACCTATTACACTGCTTGTGCTGCACTGAGCATGTGCGAGATCTGCAAGAATGAGATCCAGGAAGAAATACAGTCTGGCTTCAGATGCCCACACTTAAGATGGCCACGGCCTGCTGTAGGTTTATAAAATAACAAACTACTGCTATAAACTAACAAAACAGACCTTAGTTTACAGACTAACTTTACTAGAATACATTAAGCTTGTGTATTATAGGGGTATTTTTATTTAAAAAGTACAATTTCGGCCGGAACACCACTTTAACAAGCATTTCTCCCGTGTTTCTGTAAACACGTGGAAAATGTGCTAAAATGCACAATGCGCTGCCATTATTTCCTAATGGCACTCCAAACATGGGTAGCAATAGCATGCTTTCAATGCAAAAAATGCACAAAACGCGCTTAGCTCATGTCCAAAATTTTGTATACAAGCTTCTTTAGCATGATTTTGTGAGGAGTGAGGCCCACTCAAATGAATAGTGCCACTACAAAAAAAAAACACTAAAACCATGGCTCAGTGGTGAATGGGGCCTTACACATACAGTAACACTATCAGCTCTCCTAATACAGAGCAAGGCTGACTGTCACGCTGACAGAGGAGCCCTGCTGATTACATTAGCTAACATAATACAAAAACCCTGGTAAAAGATTACCTGGGAAGCAAAGGTGTTGCTTTAGTGACAAAAAGGTCATTAAAGGGTTTGCTAGTAAAAAAACAGAAACTTTATTTTGAATTCATGGCAACAATGTCCAATATTAAAAACACTTTAGCTTCCAGCCTCACAGGATCACACATCCAACGAAAGCATAAGGTGCATACAAGACTGACAAACAAAAAACACTGAACACAAAACACCATATGCTGAACGTCCGGACGCCAAATAACAATACACACATGGGCTGTCATGCAATAAACATCGTCTTTAAATAACAAAAGTTGGTACAAGACCAATGTGTGTAAAGCTCCTGGGGACTAGAGCTCAGTGATAACCCCCTATTTACCTATGTGCCTTACAGGGCATGGATGGAATAAATGGTATTTCACCAACTAATGTTGGTTCCTTTGAGCCACCAAAGGTTTCCACACTAGTCAGTGGATACGTTAGATCGTGGTGATTGGAATATCAAAGTGTAAAGTGTAAATGATTAGTGGTGGCCCATCCATATGAGGCGCAGGGGCGCCACCCCCCTAATCCATGTGCCCGACCCCTAATCTACATGCAGGGCACCAGACGCATGGATTCCAATGGGGTTTTTTTCTTCAAAGCACGTGATTAGAGCCGGAGCTATAATTGGCTTTCAAAAAGGGTGGGCTCGGGGCCACTTGTGTGACAATAGCGAATTAATATTCGTTATGTCTTCCTGATTCTTCTCCCGGCCAATTAGGAAGCGGGTCCTGAGACACAGGCTTCTACTCACCTTACTCCCATCCGACTTGGTGCTGCATGTCATCCAGGCGCGCCTGACAGTTCCGCTTGGCTCGGCTCCCCTGGTCTTCGGTCCCGCTTCCCTGATTGCGATTTTCGGCATCTTCTGCTTTGTATTCAAGGGCTTTAATTTTAGTATGCAGCATTCGCAGGTCAGTGGTATGGCCCTCCACCGTGTCTTCTACATGACTTATGCGCTGTTCTGCTGTATGGATTCTGGAACGCATTTTGTCCATGTCCTGCCTGATTAACCCCACATCAAGCTGCACAGAATCTACTTTAGTGGTTAGGGAGGTGACAGAGGCATTTCAATTTGTAATGGCAGCCAGGACCTCTGCAAGACTGGTTACATGCGGCGAGGGCTGCTCCTGGCTCTCCGCCTGGGACGCCATGATCGTGGATGGGCGCCTTCCAGACCCCACGCGGTCCCTGCTGGCCGGGACGGATTCCTCCGGTACAGGGGGGAAAGTATACTTCTTACCCCGTCCTTTCGATGTCCGGGATGAGTAGTGTCTCATGGAGATATCCACTGCCTCTGTGGGTGTACTCCGGCTGCCAGGAGGAGGGAGGAAAGCTTCCGATGCTGGCGGAGCTCAGTCAGCAGAGATTGCAGGCAGCCTGGAGGCCCCTCCAGGATGGGGGGATTGCAAATTCAGTCAGGGAGGCTGGGAGAACTCACCAGGGCCACAGCCGGGTGTAGCAAGATTGCCACCGTTCCGGGAGGTAGGCCGGCACCACAGCCTGTCCCCAGGTAGATACAAGGCGTGGATGCACAGTAATTGTGGCCTCAGGTAGTGCGGAGGTGGTTCCAGAGTAGGATCAGTCTCTGTGTATCCAGGGAGGCCCGGAAAGCTGGCCCTGGCCACCGCTGGGTGAAGCAAGATGGCCGCCGCTCCGGAGACTAGGCCGAAGCCGGGGCCTTTCCTAGGGACAGCACTGAACTGGACGGACACACCGCAGCGGCCTCGGGCGGCGTTCAAATTCGCTGACAGGCTCCAGGGGCAGCAGGGAAAGCAGGATAAGTCCCCAGGTGCAGTGGATGGTAGCAGATGGGCAAGATGCATGCAGGATGGTCGAAAAGGAGTATTGGGCAGTGGAGCTCTCAAAGTCTGTGCCCTACTCCATTGCTCTCCAGCCAACGCCCCCTCGGCCCCGCTTCCCAGTTGGCTTCCCTTCATGATCGTCTCGGCTCATTCTGGCAGGCACACCGGACCCTTCGACTTGGCCAGGTTACACGTCTTTCCGCATTCCACGACATCACATCTCCCCGGATACAGCCGTGTAGTACACTTCAGGGGTAAGTGCGGGGCTAGTGGGCTTATGGACGGATCTGTTTACTATGCCGGCACGGATGAGTGCCTTTTACGTGAGTGCAATAGATCTTTTTTATTTGCCAATAAACGTTTTTACAGAGAGCACTAGATATTCTTCTTTTTATTTATATATACCGCTGCACGAGAGTCTACACTACCAAGAGGAAGTTTCTGAGATTGAGAGCGGAGTGGATATACACACCTGGGTTTATCCTCATTAGGAGACTGCTTACTTGGACCCACTGGTAAAATAGGGGTCTAAGTATTAGGTGAGTTGCTATACATTCACTAGTAGAGGATTATTTATGAGCACTGTTTGTAATATCTCACATAGAGGTGAAAGATTGTAGCATTTTTTCAATGGAACTACAAGCAATATGGACTGTTTAATTATCATTATGAACTCACTGTATTGTGAATAATAATTGTCACATCACCGTTATTTACTGATTATTTTCTTTATGTATTGTTAGTTGCGCTGCACTATATTTATAGTTGTATATTGGAGTGGGGTGAGTGAGAACACTTCTGAGTGATAAGCAGCAACTTGATTATTGATGTTTTATTTAAATTTTTCCATGTGAATATTATTATATCACTTTTGGTTACTGTATTTAGAGGTTTGTTTGCGCTGATTGTTATTTGAGGTTATTTAATGACATACAAAAGACTGGACCACAATCCATTCCCAGAGGTGTTGCGCCAGTTAAATAAAAAACTTAACGAGGCAAAGGAGGCAGGTCTTCTAAACAAACGAGAGCTTGAGCGCCTCCTTTTAAGGTAATTTAGTGTACCTACATTTTATATCATACCAAAGGTGCATAAATGCCTTGAGAAACCGCCAGGGAGACCAATTGTCTCAGTGGTACAGGGCCCACTAGAAAGAATTGGTGGGTACATGGATTCACTTTTTAAGGAAATGGTTAAAGAACTAAGGTCCTATGTCCAGGATACCCTACATGTACTGTCAAAAATAGCTGATCTGCAGGTTGAAGGTGATGTGTGGTTGATAGGTATAGATGTGGAATCATTCTATACTTCGATTCCCTATTCCTGTGGCTTAAGAGTAGAAGTTTTCCTAGACTTTCATTATCCTGAGTTTGACCCACAGAATTAATTTTTAGAGGATCTACTTGACTTTGCTCTTTCAAACAATTTTTTTCAATTTTTCAGGTACTATTACCAACAAATCAGGGGCACCTCTATGGGGGCAGTGTAGGCGCCCACCTACAATTGAACCTATGGGAGGAGGAGGGGTTTTTTACTTCGCCAATGTACCTGGGCCACGTACAGTACATAAATGGCTAAGATACATTGATGACGTACTTGTGGTGTGGAACAGAATATTGAGGATTTGCATAAATTTGTTGATCAACTGAACAACAATAAACGCAATATACGCCTCACATATATCTATGATCGTACCTAAATCTAATTATATCTAATTATGTACGTGTACATTTCGCAAAGAGACGCCAGCTAACACTCTCTTATAGGCCGATAGCCACCACCCCATTTGGCTTATAGATGGGCCAATTTTTAAGGATAAAAAGAAACTGTACCAAACCAAGTGACTATAGAAAAGATGGTAATGAACTTTACGGGAGGTTCCTCAAACGCGGATACTCTCATGGACAAATCTGTAAGGCCAAATGCAGGGCAGCAAGCCATAGTAGACCAAGTCTCTTATCAATTAGAGCCAGCAATGAGAATGAAGAGCAAGCTAAACCTGGCCCATTGAGGCTAATAACACCATTCAGAGCTCAATAGAATACAGTATGCAACATCCTAGAAAGACATTGGGGATCCTGACAAATAGCCCAGGACTGGCTAGCATAGTGGGACCAGCTCCCAAAATGGTAGCCTGATGGGCAAAGAACCTGGGGGTTATTTTAATACACTCAGAATTTACAAAAGAACCAAGGCCAAACTGGCTATCAGAGTACCCTGGGTCTAAAGGAATGTTTCCCCTGCAACAGATGTCAGATATGTCCTTTTGTGGACAGGACCAATATATTTACTGATGCGGTGGGACAAAATACTTATGAGATAAAAGACCTGATAAATTATTCAACTGCGAGAGTGATTTGCATGCTTACCTGCCCCTGCCCAAAGATCTACATAGGTAAAATCAAGATACCCCTTAAAGCGGGGGTCCACCTATCTATCGTTTTTTTTTTTTTAGTTCATTCTCAAACTTTTCTTCTCAGCATTACATACTCACATATTGTGTGTAATATGTCCGCCTGTGTCCGATTTCGTCGGAAAGAATAACTTATATTATTCACTGCAGGCGGTTTCCATCTTCATTGTGGGCATTTGAAGCCCACATGCATTTACTTCCTGAAAGCGGTGAATGCTGTGCTTCCAGCATTCACCGCTCATTCCCACACATGCTCAGTGGCATCCTGGGAAGCCTGAGACTAGCTCCCAGGAGACTGTGAGGAGTCTGGGAGAGGCTAGAAACACGCCTACTCCCACGGGAGGAGAACCAGGAAGTGCAAAGAAGAATAGAAAAATAAAAGGTAATTACGGCGATTTAAATTTTTTTAAATGGCATGTCAGCCTCTAGACAAGGAAGAGAATACATACAGATATTGTTCAAAATTTGGGTGGAACCCCCCTTTAAGATTAGAGTAGGTGAACACCTAAGAGAGATCAAAGAAAATGACCCGGAAAAACCCTTGGCAAAACATTTTGCCTCGTGCCACGGAGGTAGAACCGATGGCATGAAAATAAAGGGGATCTATGTCCTTAAGTTACCAACAAGGAGGGGGGACTTTAACCGTATATTACTTCAGAAAGAGAAGTGGTGGATATACAGGTTAAGGTCTCTCACGCCACCAGGATTAAATACAGAGTAGAATCTCCAGGTATTTCTTAAGCACTTCAGCCATGGAAGAATTTACTCCCTTCCTGACCAGTGCGTTTTTTGCGATTCGGCACTGCGTCGCTTTAACTGACAATTGCGCGGTCGTGCGACGTGGCTCCCAAACAAAATTGACATCCTTTTTTTCCCACAAATAGAGCTTTCTTTTGGTGGTATTTGAGCACCTCTGCGGTTTTTATTTTTTGCGCTATAAACAGCAAAATAGCGACAATTTTAAAAAAAACGCATTATTTTTTACTTTTTGCTATAATAAATACCCCCAAAAAATATTTAAAAAAACATTTTTTTTCCTCAGTTTAGGCCGATATGTATTCTTCTACATATTTTTTGAAAAAAAAAAAATCGCAATAAGCGTTTATTGATTGGTTTGCGCAAAAGTTATAGCGTTTACAAAATAGGGGATAGTTTTATGGCATTTTTATTATTAATTTTTTTTTTTACTAGTAATGGTGGTGATCAGCGATTTTTATTGTGACTGCGACAATATGGCGGACACATCGCACATTTTTGGGACCATTATCATTTATACAGCAATCAGTGCTATACAAATGCACTGGTTCCTGTGTAAATGACACTGGCAGCGTCGGGGTTAACCACTAGGGGGCTAGGGAGGGGTTAAGTATGTCCTGGGGAGTGTTACTAACTGTGGGGGGCATGGCTACGTGTGACACGTCACTGATCTCTGCTCCCAATCACAGGGAGCAGAAATCAGTGACACTGTCACTAGGCAGAACGGGGAGATGCTTGTTTACATTAGTATCTCCCTGTTCGTCCT